>JABSTQ010009740.1:0-600000 GCA_013358835.2 Ixodes persulcatus | reverse complement strand
CCGAATTGCCCCAGAACGTCAACAAAGGGAAAACAACGTTTCAAAAAGCGTCCCGCAGAGTCAACTCAGTCAAACTATGATCGACGACACGCAGAAGCGAAGCAGGATACAGTCGAAAGCGGCGTTCAAAAACCGCGCCGTTGGTGCGAAAAAAAAAGCAACATACACGTACCCTCTGCCCAGCGCGGTTTGAAGTTTCCGGAACATGCCGCAGAAAAGGCCATTATTTGTTAGTCTGCAAGTCTCGACATGTCGACTTCGTTGAAGCATCTGGAACCAGCAGCGAACCGGGATTCTTGGGGGCTGTCACGGTCTCCGAAACTTTAGCCTGGAGGACTAAAATCATTGTTCAAGGTCAGCCAGGGAAGTTTAAAATCGACACGGACGCCGACGAAACAGTCCTAATCTTAAGATGCTCAAACATCAGCCTTCACTTCCAGAAGCATCTCATTGTCTGCGGCCAAGGTGGTAGTCTTGAAACCAACCGGAGCGGTGATAATCTGCGTGGACTTCACGGCACTCAACCATCATGTCCTGCGGGAATGGTATACCATCTTACCGTTGAACATAAACTCGGAATGCTCCACAACGCTATGGTATTCTCAAAGCTCGATGCCGATTCCAGATGTTGGCAAATCCCAGTGGACCAAAAGAGCAGGAAGCTCATTACCTTTATCTCACTGTTTGGAAGGTTTTCTCTCAACATATTACTATACAGCATCGCGTCTGCTCCTGAGTACTTCCAGAAACAAATGTCAAGCATTTTTCAAGGCATCAACAGAGTTCTTTTTCACATGGACGACATCCTCCTCTGGGGCTCAACGGTGGAGGAACATAATGTGATGCTTTGAACCGTGCTGCAACGTCTAACTTAAACAGAAGTAACGCTTAACGAAAGCAAATGCGTCTTCAACGTTCATCAGCTCACGCTCCTAGGTCATCAAAGCTGTTGAAGAGAAAGTTGAAGTGATTCAAAAGATAAAAAGTCTGCAAAAAAAAAGCGAGCTGCAACGAGCACTGGGAATGGCAACATACATTGCCCGCTTTGTTCCAAACCTTGCAGACATTCTTCAGCCACCTACGTCTATGGTGTCAAATAAGCAAGAATTTGTTTGGACCTCACCGTAGCAGCAAGTGTTTGGCAGATGGAAATAAGTACTCTCGTCCCATCCAGTCCGGGGTGTCTACGACCTAGTGATAGATATAGTTGTCAGCGCAGACGCTTTCTTCTTTGAAATTAGGGCAGTGATCGGGTAGCGATAAACTGATGGGAAGTATGCGGCGATCCGCTATGCTTCGAGGTTACTCTCCAACACGAAAAAGCGCTATGCGCATAATAAGAAAAAGGCCCTCGCTTAGTGTAAGCTTGTGGAAAGTTCAGGGACTACCTAGTAGGAAACACTTTCAAACTGGAGACCGATCACAAGCCAGTGGTCCCCAGTATCATTAAAAAACGCCTTATCGACATGACTCTCAGACTTCAGAAACTCAAGACGAGAATAATGCGCTACCGGTACGACGTAACATACGTTCCAAGAAAAGATCTGCACACTTTCTAGGGCACCACTACAGCAAACAGGAGACTCCGACCCCGAAAAAGACGCGGAAGGTTTCGTCTGTTCTGTGAATACAGCTATTCGAAAACAGCAACTATGACTACAATGGCTAAAGAAAAGCCAGAAATCAGACCTTGTCTGTATTCAGCTCCCAAAGCTATACACAATGGATCGGCCCTCCAGGCAAGACTTTCCAGAAGGTATCAAATCTTTCTTCGAGCATCGTCTACAGCTAACTGTAGAGGACGACTTGCTCCTTTATGCAGCCTGTGTTGACGTCCCAGCCTTGTACTGAAAAAAAAAAAACAATTCTGCGTCTCCTACATGAAGGTCACTTCGGCATCATCAAAACACAAGCAAAAACGAAAGACTGTGTTTGGTGGCCGACAGTAGGGGCAGATGCGACAGCCACAATAAAGCGATGTCACAAATGCATCGAGACCACCTGCAACCGCAAAGTTCCACTCCAAAGCATGGAGTTTCTTGATAGACCGCGGCAGCGCGTTGCAATGACCCTCTTCTACTTTAACAGCCTCTGGTTGTAGGTAGTGGCAGACTCTTTCTTCAGATTGAGAAACTGACGTTTTCTGCGGTCGTCAATTATTGCAAGTCAATCTTTGCACGCCATGGCATTCCAGAGTTTGTGGTATCGAATAATGGTCCGCAGTTCTTATCGTCCAACTTCTCTACTTCTTCTTGAAAATACGGTTTCAAACACACGGACTCAAGCCCACATTTTCTTCAAAGTAATGAACTTGCGGAATCTGCTGTAAAAGTCATTAAGACGTCGATGAAGACAACACAAGACCCGTACTTGACATTTCTCTCGTACAGGCAAACTTTGTGATACAGCCCCGCTGAGCTGTTGATGGGTCGGCGCTTATGGACCAAACTTCCTGTTGTTCCAGGGAAGCTGGTTCCCCAAGTACCCGGCGTACAAAATGCACGGAAGTTTGAAGAAGAGTACCGAAAGCGGCAGCATCAGTCGGCGGCATGGCACACGTGCCATGGCACGTGTGCCATGCCGCCGACTGACCTCCTCTCCACTTCAAAGTTTTGACATGCATGTCAAAACTTTGAAGTGGGGAAGAGGTCTGGATAACTGACCAAAAGTGAAAGGGAACTGTACAGAGCTCAACAGAGGAGCCTAGGTCCTCCTCGTCGACTCCGGCAACGGTGTTGTGCGACGAAACCGGACCCATCTAGTTCTTTTAGGGGCGAAGCTCCTTAGGGGCTAGCCATGTCCGACCGTCCGTCCGTCCGTCCGTCCAGCGTCCAGTGCTCGTGCTCCTGCTCGTGAGCTCACGTGCTAACGAGCACGTGAGCACGTGCTCACGTGCTCGTGTAGGGCAAAAAAAAATAATGCAAAAATTATTAAAAAAATAATGTAAATTAAAAAATGATGTAAAAAAAAATGATGATATGTTCGCGCAGTCGACAAGATTCGAACCTGTGCGGGGAGACCCCAATGGATTTCTAGTCCATCGCCCTAACCACTCGGCCACGACTGCGGGACGAGTAGGGGGCTCTGAGATGTGGTAGTAACTCAAGAGCTGAAGATGTCGTGGATGAAACGTTGCATGTAGCCACTCAACGTCTATACAGGAGAAGGCGCTGCAGTCAAATGCGTATATAATCGCGTTAAACTTTGCATGCATTGGCTCAACGTTTATAGACGAGAGGGCGCTGCGGTCAAATGCTCAAATGCGTATATAACCACGCTCCATACCACACATTTTCTTTCTGACATGGATGACATGGATGAAAACGAACGAAAGGCTCGGCATGCTGCGACTCAGCGTCTACGCAGACAAGCACCACCACAGCTTCGCCCCAATCAACATCATTCACCACGTGGAGATGCGGTCAATTTTTTTCCTGAAGCTGTTCATGACGCAAAATTTTATCCCGATGAAGATGCAGACGGATCGCTTTCTGTGTGCGATGACAGTTCACACTCACAAACGAGAAGTGACTGCTACGTTACGGTAAAGAAAGAGGGAAATTGAAGACAAACAGACAAGACAGTCTTTCGACTTTCAACAAAACGTTTACTGGCTCGACTTCGCCTCCTGAAGCTCGACGGGGGCGTCGGAGAGGTTGAGAGGGAGGGTGGTGGGTGCGGGAAGCGTGAGCCATGTGGCCCTGCTCGCAGCTATGCACCTTAAATACTTGAGGTCTTCTATTTTAGAGGAGATGTTGTAGATAGCAACATCAACAACCGAACTTATGTTCTAGTTGGTACCTGCGCGTGGCTCGCACCAAATAAGAACATCCTTCTCCGGCACATGGCTGAACGCCAGTAAAACTCGTCTTGATATCAAGCTACTGCCTGCAGTGCCATCGTGGAACAGTGAAAGCATTGAATTTTCACTTTTTTGTCTTTCAGTATTTAACCGATGAACCGGTTAAACAAAAATTAATCGCAATTAAAGCAGTAATCAATTAGTAGGGTAATTGATCGAATGCCCAGCCCTAGTTTCTAGCCATATACTTTTTAGCGTTTCTGCGTTTTATTTTTTATGAATATTAAGGTGTAACCGTAAAAAAAGAAGGCAATTAGGATAAGTTTCTGGATGGATATAATGTTTTTTGAATTATGGCGCTTATGCATACCTGTAACATTGAAGAGTAAAGCGTTAATTTATAATTTAAAAAAGTAATGCAAAATTAACGTGCATTACATTTAGTTGGTAACGGTAACGGTGACGATACAAATCCCTGGAAAAGGGAAGCAAGGGGGGCAAAGAACAAACCCAAATTGATTTTTGTTTGTCCTTCGTCCCCTTTGCTCCCCTTTTTTAGGGATTATTATCGTTATTCTTGTCAAGCTCGCATGCAACTTCGCATTAATGACATTCATCATAACCTTAAATTGCAGGTTGTTCACTGTTGTTGGTGTTGTACTAGTGTCAGCTGTTAAAACCCGTTTGCTCTACTTACGTCTAACTCATGGTTTGCTCAGTTGGTAGAGCGCTCCACTGGAAATGGAGATCCCTGGTTCGATACCCGGACCAGGCGGATGTTTTCAGCCGCGCATCAGTCATCTATGTGTGTTTGGAGATTTGTGTTTGTCCTTTGTCTCCTTGTTCTCCTTCTCCAGTGATTATTATCGTTATCTTTGTTCAGTTCGTTTACACCTTTCCATTAATGACATTATCATGGTAACAGTCGCTCGTTCCTTTAATTTTGAGGTAATGTAAGTCAGTAACGCGTACCTTTTATTTGTAAGTAACGAGTAACATATTTCGTTACTTTTTCAGTAACGCCTACAACACTGATGCATAGTGACTGAACAGCTTCATTTTAGAAGGCATGTGGTGGCGTGAGGCTATGTACCTTTTCCGTTTGACCTCTCTATCGGCCGAAGAGTTCACATGTCCGATATGGGGGTAGAAAAACTAAGCCAAGATATCGCAATATGAAATTGGTACAAAAGTATATAAGCAACAGAAGAAGGATCGATAGTCGTGGTAAAAACGTGAACATCTTCTAAGTTGCCTGGCGCGGGCAAAACAATGTGTTCCCCCTCATACCGGAGGTTTCACGATTCAAGACGACGACGACTACACGGAAAGCGAGCATACACCATAAAGCACATGGAGGGTGTAATTCCCCCCCCCCCCCCCCAACAAAAGAAAAAGGGAGAGTCGATTGTCGCAATTTATGACGGGAGCTTGGCGAGTTAAAAGGAACTAAATTAATATGCCTATAAAAACACTATATGCTGTGGCATTGGTTATGACGTTTGATAGTGCTCAGAGCCACAGCGGAGACTGCTTTATTTTTCTTTCTTTTTGCTTAAACATATTTTGAGCCTGGTTATTCGCCGAGATCCCTCTGCAGGTTGCGGTGATTGGTTCTCCCAATTGCTTTGAGGGAAACGAGGCGCTTCAGATTTGGTAGAGCTTAGTTTTTCCATTATAGTCGCCTTCTACGCGCTGCCATTCTTGTCTGTTGGGCTGCGGAGCCCGTTCTGAACATGCGCAGTAATATCTCTTAGGCGGAATATTAGACAGACGAGTGACCTGACATTTTTTCACCTGGATGAGAAGTGCCAAGATGTTGTAAAGTTACAGACAGTTTAAATAAACTTGGAGCCTGGTGAGTTCCTGGCCTCTTGATCTTCGCGACTTTCGCGGCCTATTGGGGCGCACTACTTCTTTGAAAATGGCCGTCATCTGGATGATCCAAGAGGGGTAAAGATAGTAAAGACAGGAATAGAACACCGCAAATCTCGGCTGCTGACATCGGCGGTCTCTCGAGAAAAAAAAAAAAAAAAGGAGGAAGAGAGCGGGACAAAAAAGCGGAGAAAGAAAGCTGACGAAATATTAGGTGTGTTCGTTTTGCCGCCACGAGTTGACGGTGCTCGAGCGCTTGTAAACTTTAATTAGTTTTATACAATGCGTGATTCCAGTTTTTTCCTGCAAAGTAAGCAATAAAAAAAAAAGGTGCCAATCTTTTACGCGATGTTTTGATGCTTCTTTGTGCATATTAAGCGGCGCCCAGCGATATTCTCCCATCGGGACCGCCAACTGGGACCGTGGATGTCCGTGTAATACCCCGACGTTCTAAAGCGGCCTCAGTGCACATAACCTTTGCCTCTAAATTATTATATTAACTGTATGGGATGATCGTTGTATAACTGCAATACGAGGAAGGGACCTCGACGCGTAAACAATTCTAATCATGTGGAATACGAGCGATATAAGAGCCATGCTTCCACTTCAGGAAAGTGTAAGCAAGCACATTCATTCCGAGGTCGATCATCCAGGAGTTAAGGAGCGCGATTCTCACACCGCGGCACCACCATCGCTGAAGGTTGCGAATTGTTCGGCAGCCAATGGGGTTGCGCAATTAGATGATAAGAACGCCGAACAACGAATCACGAGGCAAGAAGCGCGAATGTAGTATGCCACGCTCTGGCGTTTCTTACCAGGGCCTCATGTCACGTGACACCCTGACGTAACGTGCAGCTTTGCCGTCAGGTAGCACCATGACGTGATGATTTTCATTACCCACATAGGACTGGGTGGAGAACGAGAAGAGTTAAAAAAGTGGAAGAGACGGGATCAGAATGACAAGAGGCGACGTCGCTGACCCCCTTTTGCCAAGTCCCGTTTTCGTTAGCGACTGTGCAAGGTTGATTGCTTTCCACCCGGCTGTACTCTTCCTTTTTAAAAAGCCCACATGCAAATTTTCTCACCTTCGCAATATTCTTGGTCTATTCGTTTTATGTTTCTTTTTTATCAAGCAGGAGTTTGATATTACGGCCAAGAACTCGATAAATGAAAGCAATCAACCTTGGGTCTGAAGTTTTGCTTTTGTTTTGTTTGAAAGACCAGGTGTCTGAGCTTTTTCTCGAACTGTCCTTAACGAAAACAGGACGCATCAAAAGGCTATTAGCGCTCGCAGGTCATTCGAAAGAACGCCAACTTTAAACTAGTGTTCGCGCAATGAAAACGCGTTTCCTTACCAATACCCCAGTCCAACCAGTCACGCGTCGATTGTTTGTAGTTTGGAACCACTGCACCATGGCTGGCGAAAGAACCATCACTGCAATACCATGCAAGTCCAAAACTACATAGGATGGCGATGAAATAAAAGTAACAACATTTGTCAAAGTTCAACTTAGAGTGTTTTTTTTTTTTTTTTTTGTGCCTGCCATTGTGCAGAAATTCCTCAGCTTTCAAGGGATAAATCTGAAAATGGGTGAAACCGGCAGTCTTGAAAAGGGTCCTTCGAAACTGGAAAAAAATAAAACGTGACCTAAGCATTTAGATGCCGGGCAAGTTGGGGTTGTGTATGTATGTTTATACAGCCTAGAACTTGCTCTGCCTCAACGGGCGACGAGTCTCCCAGCAGTAGATGAGCAATTTAGCCAGTGCAGTACAACCGCTAGCCTGGGGTCTTTAACGTGCATTACGCAGTAGTGGTACACGACCGCACGCCGGTACAATGCTCATCCAGGTCGAAACGGGCAGAGGTAGGGATTGAACCCAGGATTTTGGGTTCTGCAGCGCGAGCTTTCGCTCCACGTGCTCCGAGCTGGTGTGTGCTGCGCACTCGGTCACCGATCCTTTTCATTTATTTTTATTTTTGGAATTTGTTTATTTACATATTTATATACACGAAAACAGTATAGTACATTATATACAAATCATGATGTCTGGTGAACGACTGATACTTGCTACGATTTATTTCCATTCATCGTCCTCGGAGCGTGCCAACAAGCTCTGACCAACAAATATAGCGATGTTCTTAAAGTTTACCCAGGATGGTTTGGCGACGCCCCCATCCGTGTCAACTTTCCGTGTTTTCGATAGGCTATATAAGCCAAGTACCACAAGTGTGTCAAGGGCCGTATCTAGCCGGTTTCCGAAATGCAGGTAACGAAAGCTACTCTCCTCACCTTCAAAGTCATTTTTGACTGTTCTTTTGAAAACATCCCAAAAATACAGCATCCACACATAGTACGAATTCATGAGTGAATGATTCAGTGGTGTTACAGAATCTGCAGTTGGTGCTCCAAAATACATCGAATCCCCGGGATTCACGCCACTCTTTCACCAGTGTCGTTGGGGAGTGAAAGCGGAAAAAGAACGACTTGCACTTTGGTGGTATAAGCATACGTTTCACTTTTTTAAAACATGCGTAATACAATTTAAAGTAGCATTGAAAGGGCTCAAACGATATAGTGAATCAGGGAATAGAAAATTAAGTAACAATATCTGCAATTTCTTTTTGGAGCCAGACTCTAAGAAAGCACTTGTGAAACGTGCTCCCAAAATTCAATGGTGTCTGCGACCTCTTTATAAAAGCCATGTAAACGGACTGCGTCATTCGATGGAATTCCAGATACCTTTGCCTGCGTATACTTTGATAAAAAATAATCTTTGCAGGCTTCTAGGAACGGGTGTTGGGGAGTTTCGAAAATTTCCATCTCGCGATTAGCTGTCTCATAAAGATGTGACCGAAGCCTAGACCACCATCTTCCGTTGGTCGAAAAATGTTAGATCTGCGCATAGGCTCGTAAGACAAATTCTAAACTTTTATTGAACCCGTTAACTGTAATCCTAGAACAATGCATAACCTGTAGAAGGTATGTTATACCCGTGCCACACGGGCAACTCGAATGCCATTTACAACGAATGACATTCGTGTGATCGACGAATCGGCTCGCGATCTGTCGCGCGTGGAACGCACCACGCATGGAGTGTCGCGTGGGGCGTTCCACGCGACACTTCATATTGCATACGGCAACCTTCCCAAATGTTGAAAGGTATCGTTGGCTCCACATACGAACAGCTGGCTTCACCTTTGTGCCTATACAGAGTCCCACATGGACTTTGGATTGTCCATCGCACTAAATGGCACCCCTAAAAGCTACGGTTTGGATTGTCAATCGCACTCGGCCACCGATCCCCCTCTCCGAGCTGGTGTGCGCTAGAGCCAGTGTCCGCTAGCGCACTCGGCTTTAGTGACGGTGTACGTGGAACGTAAGAAATAAATACATGTCAGGTTTATGCAGTGGGCAGTTAGCATCCCTTGAAATATTTCCCTTTCACTCTCTTTTTTTAATATTTGTGGTTTGGTCTGCGGAGTATGACGGCTAACATGCAATCGTGCACGTCGCGCAATCGCAAGGTAAAAACTGCGCAATTTCTAGGTAGTAAAAGATGAAGTAGACTGGGACGTGAGCACGAGCCGACGCAGAGCTCATGCCGAACACAAGGTAGTAGCGTATCAATCCGCACTGAAATAACGTTCAAAATTACTAGTTTAATGGAGGTTCTGCTCCAATTGCCGTATGATTGAGGAATTTTCAAGTGGACATACCTGCTGCTGGGAGATTCAAGCGAGGCAAGCTGTTTCGGTGTTGGAGGGAAGCATTCTATTCCAGCAAACGCCATCATGGTGTAGTTGACCGATGACAGTCCTGGTGAGTGAAACAAGAAGTTCCATTTACCCAGAGACAGTTTCTGAATGCAGTCCGTAGAGACAGACGACTTCGCGTTTCTTTTTGGTCCACAGTATGTAAACACATTGAGAACCACCCTAGTCGTTAATGGGAGGATTGTTTTAGCTAGGTGTTTACTGGCGGTAATATTTGAGTGCGCAGTTCACTGTGCATGCTCAGAATGAGCTCACACTTATCGGTTGCCAAGGTCAGCAGTCTTGATGGTGTTGAATGCACGTTGCACAAGTACACTGGAAGTTCGGCGTCTGCACGCGCTCAGCAGCCGGGGTGCTCGGCTATGACCGCCAGTGAATACTTCCTATTCATAGCTTTCAAGCGTCGCCATTGCTGGGTACTGGCGGTTATACCGACTTACTGGTTTCTTCGAACTACAGCTTCTGCGGTGTGAAACTGACACCGCGAACCGAACGCTCGCGGCTATAAAACATTGACACGGCCTCGAACAACGTCACATGCGAGCTATATATTTACTGTATGCCATAGATGAGCTTGTTGTCTAATTGATATCGATACAATTGTTTTTTTTTTATCATCACTGTCAAAATACTGCCATATGGTGGAACTAGAGAGCCTCAATGAAAGCACCCTTGGTGGAACAGTAAGTACCGTGATACTGTAACATATAAAACAAAATGCTGTAGCTTTGAAGACTAAATTGTATTTTGAATAATTGTTTTTCGGCGTGGTGCTGAATTGTGCTTGTCGAGCGAAGTTCAGCAACATGCCCTGCATTTCTCACCTTGCTGGTGACTATACTTGCTTGCCTTGTAGTTGTAGGGCTCGGACAAGCTGTGCATGACGGCATGCATATGTATCTCATCTGCAAGTGTCTGACGCCTCGCCGGCGTGGTTTGATGGGGCGGCCTGAGAGGACGGCCCACCTGGGCGAGATGTACCAGGACTCGCGCGACGTGCACGGCTGAAGATCCATGGTGAACTCCAGACGCCTGCAGGAGGGACTCGCGCTGTCCGCTCCTTCCCCTTCGGTGGACGCGAGGGACCCGGAGAGGTGGGACTCGCGTCGCGACCATTGGTAACCAAAATTCACTTGCACAAACACTGAGAGAGAAAGTGACCTTCATTGATTTCGATTGCTTCACTTTGCTGAAGATAATTAATTTCTGAAATTTACCTGGACGTACAAATTGACGATGGTAATATTTAAGATCTTAATCAAGGGATAAAATATAAAGGTGCAAGTGAGCCAGTAGAGATGAAACAAAGTGCTTTAATAGGGGAATACATATTATTCCGCAAAAGTCTTAGAATCTTGGCGCCGACAACATTTGCGTAGTTGAAACAGCTGGATGCACGCAAACCTCGGGGTTTCTCCCCCCTGAATTTTACGAGACAACTATACACGGCTGCCGACACCAATCGTTCGGGAAATGCTCCGAGACAGCAAAGACGGCCGTCTCTGTTGTCTCGGTGAATTCGGTAACTCGGAGTGTCGACGACAGCCATCTTTCTCAGCGCCACCACGTGGACAGTGCGATGCGCGTGCCTTCTCTGGAACGCGGAGTGTCCACGCCGCTAGGGGCTGATTCGCTGCTTTGAGCGCGCTGTCTAACGTAAATAAGCAAAATAGAATATATTCTCCTAGTAACGTATTTGATTAAACTTGGGGTAAAATATCAGTCAATTGGGGTACTAAGCAAACAACACAAACAGATAGACGTCAAAGAAAAACGTGAGTTTGCGCTCTCCCCTAGGTAACCCGACCTTCGGGCCCTTCTCATTAATAGAATATGTTGACTTCGACTTGCAGCGCATTCCATTGCTGTCACAACAAACACCGCCTCCTTTGGCCGTCCCCCCTCCCCTTCTACCTTCCCATTGTCTTTGTCTGCAGTTCATTTATTATCTCGTTAAATAATGAACGTGTGCATCGTTTACTAAATATACACGAGACGCGCTCAAAGACCCTATAGAAAGCGGCTTGACTCTTTTGCATGTCCCTGCAGTGTTGACCTACACGCACAGCATTCATAGGTCTTCCGTAGCTTGACGTCATGGCATTACGCGATGGAACGTGATCATCTAACATGACAACAGTTCACGCCACGTAACACCATCACGCCGCAGTGTACCGTGACGTCACAGTGTCTTCAGGCCGCGAGTTGGGCGAGTTGGTTCTGATTCATAGCGGGGATATACTACGCCCAAAAACGAGGTTAAGATGACTGGACAAAAAACAAAAAAGGTACGCCATGTCCTGTGTGCCACTCATCTTCTTCACCTCGTTGTTTTGGCGTACATTTTCATTATGAGTCGAAATGTCATGTGACGTCATGGTGTCAAATGATGTAATGGTGTCATGTGACTGCCGCCACGCTGATGACGTTACGTGATCGCCGTCTGTTAAATTTGCGTTTAGCGGACGCGAAATTTAGTGTCCGCGATACTTTCGGTTGTTGTAATAAACTGAGTTGGAAGTCAGCGCCAGACCTGTCGTATGTGTGCCTGTTCGTCCTTGTTCAGTTTGCTCTATTTTATTAATGTCGAGTATGAACCAACTAGCACAATCAAAAGTGGTGTTATAAAATTAGAGGGACGCTTTTATTTTACCGAGCTGTACCTTCCCTCTTCTTTATCACATCAACATTCCCCTGATGCAAAAGTGGTAAGAGGTTTCCATATAAATGCTGTTCATCATAACCAGGGGTCTCCAAACTAAGTGGCTCACGGGCCGGATTCGGGTTCTGTCGCAGTCTCAAGGAATGAAAAATAAATAAGTAAATAAAACTCAAGAAAACCTAAATAAATAAATTTAGATAAAAATTTAAGTACAGATATTTCATATGGAAGTAAACAAAAATTCGAGTGTTTTATTTTGAAGTTCTATATTTTGGTAATTATGACATTGCACAATGATTGTAAAGCAGAAAACTCACCGTGCATAAATAAAAGCGCAGAGAAAGTTTCGCATAAGCACACAGGGATATTGAGAATTCTAAAACTGGTGATGACACTAAGCGACAGTTATGACACAGGAGACTAAACCTGTACACACGACAACTCGGAGGAATTCCAACATAGTCACAAAGACATAAAAGAGGGGGCTGAGAATGGTGATGCTGGTGATGGAAACCTGCAATATACGTATCTATACGACACAGTACTATCAGCTTTACTTCGTTTCAGCTTCCGTCCGAGCGCAGCGAGGTCACGCGATCTCGCCTGCACTTTTTTTATCCCTCCGCTGTGCCTCTGGTCGTCCGCGCCGCCCGCGCTCGCCGAGTATTTCGTCTGCTACGGGTGTATCAACGGTATCGTCTGCTACAGGTTTAAAAAGTGCCCTTTTACGCTCTGAAGTTTAGTCACAGGGGATATCAGTGCGTAGGCTGGCCGCTGGCGTCTGTGTCCGAGCTTTCCACCTGTTCGGCATAGTTTCGAGGTGTAAGTAAGTACACATTGCAAGGTGCCCGATGACCCGGCCGTGATTAAGATGCAATTAATGCACAGGTGCAATGTTTCTTTGTATTGTCTGGATATACCAGGGCTCGAGGCGCAGTCCTTTCGACCAGCTTCTCGGCGTTCAATGTCATCGGCAGGTAAAGGGGTGCCCTGATTTCGCCGCGTATAAGTGAACTGCAGTGGCCCGGACGCTTTTCGTAGTTTACAACGCATTCGCGGTACGACGCGGCAGGAGTCTCCTGCTGACTTTGAAGTAGACATTCATCACAACCTCTCGCACCTGACGCCCAAACGTGCCTTTGCGAAAGGACGTTTTGAAGCGACTTAGTGAGGAAACCAGCGAAGCACGTGATTCGGCCATTACAGGAACGGGATCACACAGAAAAACCGAGCGCAGCAGCCGTGTTGCCAGCGGAGGAACGTGTTTTCACCAAACCACAGGCATTTACATATATTAATAAAATCTTAAACTTCAAATATTTAATTCCTTTAGTTGCAAATCATTATCAGCAGTACACATCTGGAATATTGTGCAATGTTTACGCACAAAACAGTTATTTTAGAAAGATTACTTTTGCGGATTACTTTATAGTGCGTAGGAATGCCCTTCTCGAAGTTGCGAACCGTCCCTCAGCCTTTGGCTGCGCTCGAACGGAAGCTGAAACGAAGTATAGACCAGCACGCGTTTCTGACATCACGCCTCTGCGGCGGAACTGTTGTCGCCACAGCGCCTGCGCAGAAGCTTCACCTCACGCGAACCTGGTTTCTGCGCATGCGCAGTGCCCACACCTGGTGTGGGCACACGGGGGCTTGTTTGTATACAGCGTGTCGGTCTATAGGAATCAGAACGGACACGGTGGGTTTGCTACACGTCGTGGTGCCGTTCGTTTACGTGCGCTTATTTGCGCCCCAACAACAGCCGGAATGCTGGAAGGAGGCATAGGGCTGGGCATCATTGAAAGGACCACGGGCAGCTGAGGTCGGATCGCAAGGATCCTGGCCCGCGGGCCACGGTTTTGAGACCCCTGATCTTAACCAATGTCGGAGTAACTTTGAACCCTTAGACCTAAGCCCCTTATCACCATGTTCATTTGTTTGATGCATATTATAATTGCAGTGTGGTGAAGGAATTTCTTTAATAACAAGGGAAGGTGTGAAGGCAAAGCGAAAGGTGAAAGTGACTCTCGTTTTCGTCTCTTGACTAACTATGCGCCAGTAACAGGCAGGGTTACAGGCAGGGTGTTTGTTGTATATACTAATAAACTCCGAGCCGGTTTAATCGAGATCAGGGAAACTAGAAAAAAAAATGAAGCTGGCTTTTAATAAGAAGGACCCAAGCTCCGCGGCAACAAATCTTGATCTGCTGTTTTATCTTATGTTGACCCAGAATAGAATACCAACTGCACTGCCCAGAAGGATGCTGCTTTGTTCGAGAACAGCACCCTTTATGAATGTTATTTTTATTTTTGTTATTGGTGGCTAGACGTCTTTCAAATATTCGAGACACACGCATGTGACGACAGGACCGCTGATAAACGTCAATTTTGTTATTTGACACCAAAAATGTACGCCGAAAAACAACAAATCCTTGGGAACAAATAAACCCCGAAAACACGTAACCCAATAGCTCTAGGCTACGAGCTCTGACCTGAGAAATTAATAGCCATTCTGCTTCCAGTTCGGAGCAGACGGCGAACTCCGAAGAGAGCAGGCCCTCGGCGTCTTTCATAGGCGGAGCCATCGTATGCGTCGTTTTTGTAGTCCTCCTCATCCTGGCCTACAAGTACGTTGTGAAAAAACGTAAGTGCCACTGTTTTAAATTTTCACGAACCTCGTGTTGTTACTGCGGAGTTTGCGGATGTTTCGCCAAGCTCATAAAAAAAAGTTACCTTCTTTTACGGAGCGCAAGTTCGTCTGCTTCTTGCACAAGGGTTGCGATGTTGCCAAAACGCCGAGCTTTTATTGGATGATTAAAAAAAAAATAGTGCGTAGACCTTAAGGCACGCAGCCTAGAGGTCTACCCATTATCCTTTTAATCAAAGCTAATCAAAACTCGGCATCGTTCTGACGTCACCGCAACTCCTGCGCAAGAAGCAGACGACTTGCTCTCCGCATAGCACATAGTCGTTGTGTGTCCACGTGACTTGTGGGCACTGCGCACGTGCAGAAACACGGTATTAGAAAAGCAATGCTACTGCCCATGCTTCGTTTCGTTCTGTGACGCAACAAAATGAAGTCTACACCTCTTTGAGACGTCAGAAATACATGACTGATTTTCTTAGCTCACGTCTCTAAAATGATACCCCAGGGAAACTCTTGAGTTCGAATTTAAGCGAATAATATGTGCCAATCGCATATTTTCCGTGGCAGTGGTAATCTTACGTGTCACATTGAGGGTCTTCACAGTGTCGAAGACCGTTGAAACAGGCCTGAAGAGCTCGGATATCGCTGCGGAAAATATCTTAGCCTTCGGATAAAGCAAAAAAAAAAAAAAAAGGGCTGGAGATTTTGCGTTTTTTGATAGATAGTGTTTTTATTGTAACTATAATATAGCTACCTCAGATTGCTTATACTAACAAAACGTGTTTAATAAAAAAAACTATTTTTTTTAGCTTGTGATTTTTTATTTCAAGTTTTAGGAAGACGACAGATATGAGGGGGCGGGTGTAAGCATGCCCTTTCACGTGCCGAGTAAATACCAGCAGCACCCGATGATGAAGGACTTACGTTACCGATGAAAACCTGAAAACACGTTCAAAACACGGTCAAAACCTTCCTTAGTTCTTTTTCGAACTAGATATTTCTCCAACGTAATAGTTTGTCCTTTCTTTCTGCTTTTTATATTACGCATGGAAGAGCACGGAAAAGTGGGAGTAAATAGAATGTTCTGCAAATCCGTTTATTTTCTTGGAATGGACAACTACTCCCATTATTAATTACGGAAGCCTAGGTTCGCCAGTGAGCAAATTTAAAATTAGGAGAAATACAAGGTAAAATAGCGAATGGCTTCTATAACAAAATTGCCTATTAGGCACCAGCTGTGAGCTCGTATCAGCCTGATTTAAGTGCTCTAAGACAGTTACTAAATGACCACTTTAAAAAATCTAATTAATACTGAAGGCGTCTGGCTAGTCTAACTCTCGGAAACTATTCAGTGTTGCTAAATTAATCATGATAAAATGTTAAATGAGTTATGCGTGGCTTCTCGACAACATTCGCGATTTTCTCACGAATACACCCATAATGTATACCTGCTCGTCTCGATCCGGAATGGCATCGAACCGGCGTCTGTCCGTGTAATCCTAAGTAGTGAGTAATACGCGTTAAAGTCACCAGGCGAGCAGCCGTACGGCCCTGGACAACTTTTGCATCCACGGCTGAGACACCAGACGCTGATTCAAGGCCAACAAACTTCCGGCTGTTTTAAAATGCATACACCCCATTTCATACTTCTAGATAGGCGGGTTGTGGCCAACACGGATCGGGTTCAACTTGGCTTAACTATTACTGGATGGGTGGCTGTCGCAGATTAGGTGAAGAAAACTACTCAAGTCGCTGACAAACAACTGAAAAAACAACAAGAAGATACTGTGTAGGTTAGACTGAGTGACGGTAAAGGTAAAGTGCACGCAAAATTAAAAAAAAAAGCGATGAACATGCATTATTTTCAGGAAAGGGTGTCAGTTTCCTGTTAAACAACGTAGCACTTCCGAATCTGAGGATAAAACACAGGGATATAAAGAAAGGAAAACACTCAAAACACACTGCCGCACTTGTCCCTCCTTTGATGCTACACGTCCTTTCTGTATACACTCGAATCGCGTGTTTTAACGTCCGAGTCGCAAGCCAACGACAGACAGCAAAACCCGACACCGGCCAACCTCAAGCATGTGCAGCACGGACATGAACATATATTTAGCAGGCTTGCGGTCACTCGTGCTTACTTCACGAGCACCGAGAAATCGCAAGCCTAGGGTGCCTCAATGCCTTTCTGTTTAGGGTGATGACAAGGGTACCTTAATGTGCACTTGGCTTAAAGGGGGACCAGCAAAAATATTCTTCAGCCTGGCGGAAAGTCCTCCTCGCCCTCTTTTTTAGGGGCGAAGCTCCTTAGGGGCTAGCCATGTCCGTATGTCCGTCCGCCGTCGGGTGCTCGTGCTCCTGCTCGTGAGCCCACGAGCAGGAGCACGAGCACCCGACTGCTGGTCCCCCTTTAAGGCTGGTTCACACATTTGTGTTTTACGTTCAGAGCCACCGAAACCAGAGCCGTATATTAGGAGAGCTTGGACAATAGGCGGAGCAAAGGCCGCCGCCAGCGCCGAATATCCCCCCCCCCCCCCCCCGCTTAGAGCGTAAACTAAATTTGTGACACAGCGTCGGCCAATCAGGAGACCTCTACTCCATCTCACAAATGTCTGCAGTGAAGACAAAGGCACAGGCGCGTGAGCCTAGCTCAGCGAAACGCTTTTGTTTGTACGAGACCTCGTGCATAGGAGGCACTTTCCAAAGCCACGCGCTCGTGCCCATGCCTTTGTCTGCACTGCTAGAACAGCGTCCTGAGACTGGCTGAAAGAAAGCAGTGCAAAGGGTGGGGTGCGCGAGCGTCTTGAGACACGGAGTTCCGCTCGGCACGGCTCAAATTATACTTCGTTTCACTTTATCTGCGAGCGAAGTCAAAGCTAAGCGCGAGACCAGCGCTTTTTGCATTTCTTCCCAGCTCGCGCGCTCGAGCAAAGCCTGAACGCACCGAACTACCGTGCTCGCGCTTCCAGTTTTGCCTTCGCTCGCACATAAGGTGAAACGAAGTATAGTCGTGTCACAAATTTAGAGCACACGACCACCGCTAGGGGCTGTTTCGCGACCTGTGGTTGGCCCCGAGATGCTCGCCTATTCAAACCAATGTATGGCCAAACTCTCTCAATAAACGGCTCTGACCGAAACGACAAACTCACCGGGACAAGTGTTTGCCGCACACAACGTGACAAGTGATATAAAAGGTAGCTTCACGAAGCAACCATGATTCACAATTGTTCCGGTGTAATGGTCGTTTCTGTCGTTATGGTTGTTGTGAACACAACCGCTGCAAATATGTGAATCAAACTTTAGGGTGATGAAACTTGACCTATTTGCTACGAACGTTGTTTTTTTTATTTATTTGTTTGCAGCGGTAATAATGATGCACTTAGTTTGTCACGTATTCGGTTCTTTTATTTCTATCTAAAAGGGTCGATAAGTCTCGAAGTTGGGAAAGAATTGAGAGAAGCCAAATTTTATGCCAAACAGCCATGCGATCTCATCACGCATCGGCCGTCGCTGCTGCCAAGAGCCTTTGAATTATTCACATCGCATCGTCAGATCGAGCGGAGTTTGTTGTTCTAACCTAATGACCGCTGTTTCCACATTTCAGCGCAATTACCGGCTTTGTTTTTTATCACATCGTGAAACAGCCTAGATTCCGCGGTGGAAGCTCTGAGCCCCGCAGCGTAGATGGGAATCGTCAGGGTATTGATTCTGCTCAACAGTGACTCAAGGGTTTACTATAGTATAGCCTAGATTCACTGTTGAGTAGAACAAATTTTTTGTAGTTTTCATCAGCTTTTGCTGACATGCCTAGCGAAAGAAGCTAGAGTTGCCTTCCGCCGTCTTGCGTGCTAAACCAATTTACAAGAAAGCAACCGCGTTGATCTACGTTCAATTCGTAGTTTATTTTTTTAATTTTGTGTAGAGAAAAGTAGTCTGTTCACTAAAGAAATTCATTCTCTAATATTTTACGCAGTGACTGTTGTAGCGCTGGAAAGGGAGACGAATCCTCTTCAGGTGCCTTAGACCGCCTTTTACAATCCCTTCGTAGACATGATTGTCTAAAATAAACATTTATTGATCCGAAAGCATTAACAGTCCCATGGAGCGAAGCCGGCGTTGTGTGTCCAGCGAAACCGGCACCTAAATTCCCATTGGCTTCGACGTGTCATGTGACCCCATAGCAACAGCGTCATCTTTGCTAAGGAACCAGCCGAACTGCTGGTGGTGCAGCGCAAAGAGTAAAAACACGTCAAAAATTTCTCAGGGAGATTCCTGTAAACAAATTAAATTAATGGATTTGAAAAGAAAATTTTTGTATATTTCGATCTGGGTGGGAACGGAACCCGGGCATCCGGGGTGCCAGACGAGCACGCAGCCCCGACGCCATGGCGGCTCTACGGTTCCGGCTGTCTAAAGCTGTGCCTAGTGCGTGCGTCATGCTTTCCCATTCCCACACGTAAGCAGTCTTAAGTGTCTCTGCCGAATGGATTTTTTTTTTTCATTAATTCATCTCCTAACCATACCCACCGCACAAAAGTTCCATTTTAAAACCGTAATATACCCTTCTCAAAATTCAACCTGGCAACTTTGATCGCTATCATCATCTCAATGTTTGGCATCTGTGACATACTAATGGCGGCCTTCGTGAGGTTGATTAAGGAAGGAGTCGAAGATACTGCGAAGCGGAGGAATATATCAAGCCTGTGCGTTCGAGACGTCAGTACAGCACGAGGCACTATTTAGATACGATGGCTGCGTAAGCGTTTACTTGGGAATGGGATCTCAATCAAGCTCTTAATTGGTACAAGTTTTGCTTTAAAGCGTTTTATAGAGGAAATGTAATGAAGGGCCTTATAGGCCGCCACTTCGTTCTGGTAAGCGCTTATGTTCACACAATCAGAACCAAAACAAAAAATCAAAACACAATTATGAGGTAATCGAAAAATAAATTCTCATCTGCAATTGGCGCGCAAGGGTGACGGTGACCGTTGAAGTACAATTTCATTACTACCGTCCGTTCGTCGAAAGTAAAACTGCTTTTTAAGCCACCGGATGATACTGCAGTTTGAGAAATGTCTATTGTCGCAAAGCCCGCCCGTGCGGCCTTAAAAAACAAAATGGCGGCGTCCACCCGCCGCTGGCAGATAAGCAAATGTGACATGACACAAACAGATGAATGACCACAGTGGGGACGTCGGACAAAGGGAAAAAGAGTGCTAATATTCTGAGCGTATAGCTGACGTTACTGGCTGCTAGGAAGGTGACACCGTTGCCTTTCCTGCCTGCTAGCCGAACACAAACATATACTAACATAGAGACAACCAGAACTTTGCAAGGTGATTGCCTGTTCGGTCTTTGTTGCCATGGAAATGGCCATTCGGTCCTTCAACATCTTCGAAGCTTCGAGAGTGTTCTTTTCAAACAATCGCGCCAATATCGCTATGGGTCATATTCGTTCTGAAAGTGTTCCTCCGAATATATGCGTCTTTCGCAATGTGAACGCAACCGATACATTCTTCGGATCGGGCCACCGAGAATAAACAGGTCAAAAGAGAAACTGCTCAATCCATGAACCAAAATGGCGACAATACGGGGAGCTTGGCGCTCTACTTTCCCAGGATCCAGTGGCCTTAATCACTGACGGAATAAGAGCAGCCGGGAGGTCTTTCGGTTGTTTCTCCTGCAGCGCGAGCTTCCCATCTTCGATACCACTTCGGCGTCTCACGACCGTTTAGGGTTCACGCGCAACCAAGGTGCACTCGGAAGGCGCAGGGCGTGTGCTGGAGGTCAGGCACGCGAAAGGGTTCACCCGTAAGCTGAGACTGCAGCCAAAGCTATAAGGAGTATTCACTGGGCGCCATATTTGTGGGTGATATCTAGAGCGCATGCTCTGAAGGAGCCCACATTAATAGGCTGCTAAGACCGGCAATCTTGAGGGTGCGAAATGCACGTTAGAAAAGAACTGTGGAAGCTCGCCATCAGCACGCGCTCAGCAGTCGTGCACACAGCTATGGCTGCCAGTGAATACTTCCTATACAAGCGCGAGCTGTAGCCCATGCTCCTGGCTTCGAGACGTGCGTTTCTAGCACGAGTGCGCGTTCTGCGGAAGAACGCTTCAAAGTATAGACGTTTCCACTGTTTACAAAAATCACAGTCCACACGTGTTAAATCACAGTCCAGAACGCGCACGTTCGTCGCTTCGGAAAGCGAGCAAATCACGCGCGATACGCACGAACACTGAAAATGGAACCTGCCAAGTGTCCTTTTTTGGAAAGGTCTATAGCGACCTCTAGTTCTGCTTGTCTCATTGGATGCAGTCTCAGCTTAATGGTGAACGGAGTACAGGGGACGCTACTCAGATCCACTAGTGATGACGTACAAACGGGAGAGGACCGGGCCTTGTTTTCAAAGTGTATTTGTATATAAAACTCGGAACGCTCTCTATTTTCGTCAAAGTTTTGTTCCGGTTCCATTAATAGCAAGTGAACCGGAATCCCAAGTACACGTGGCCGAAAAAAAACAACAACGTGAAAAACGTGGCAGAACGTGATTAGTGCAATGTTTGAAAGATCCGCGATACCGACTTGAGTTAAGGCGTAGGCATGCTTAGGAAATTTCTTAAATAAACGAGGGGAAAAGGTTATGAAAGGGTATGGGAACGTTAATGGCCCCCCGCGTACCGCGCGTGCCTGGTTAAAAGTTTATGCGCCCATGCATGTTAGCATAAAATGCCAGAACCTCGGTGAAAGTTTCATCGGTACTAACTTTGGTGTCAACTCTGTCTCAATTCAATCTATTCTGTCATGCAGCGCGAGCGAGCAAGCTTTGCTTTTCTTGCAAGGAAACCTAAAATTGTTTTTGTAGAAAATGGTTCTCGGAGGTGGCTTTGTCACGTTGGAAAACGTCCCGAAAACTCTTGATGCAGCCCTAACTTTGTTTAGCACGCAAACCTTTCTGGAGGACACAAAAGTTCATTTTAAATTTGGATCTTATGCGGAACTAAGTGTAAATGGTATCTCCCAGAGTGAAAAGACGAATGAATAGGTTAAATATAAGTTCTTTTGAACCAATCGAATTGGCCCAGCTTCTGCTGTAATGGCGGAGACAAACACAAACAACATGTTTTTGAGCGTTAAACTGTATTCCAAACGGGGCCTTCTGAAGGCCCCTACGCACAGTTGCGTCTGAAAGCGTTTGACTGCGTTTGACTGCGTTGCGGATGCCTGCGAGAAACCAGGACATCTCTGTTTCTAATGTTGCGTGCCAAGCTATTCCTTGAATTGGGTTTCACGCTTCACACGAAGCACATATGTGCCAGTGGAACGTATTTCACCTGCTTCGTTTCTCCACGCAACGCAGTCAAACGCAAAACTGTTGAGGGGCCTTAAATGTACGCCACACTGACAATGCAGTTTATGGATAATGTAGAGAACATTTTAGGAGTTACTCTAATGTGCAGCCACTCGGCTACCCTAGGCTGCCTCACATCCTACGCAGCAATCGCTCAACCGTGACGCCACAAAAAAATGTCTAGCGCAGGTTCACACGAAGTTGAGTAACAAACAGTTTGTTTGCTTTGGTTATTCCGTTTATTTCAGGGTACTTAAAAACAAACTCATTTGACATTTAATGGCAAAATACCTCAGCATTCCATTTCTCCTCGGAATTAAAACCAAGAAGATCGTTTACTACAGTGTGATTTATATTCCTTACACAATTTATTCAATTAACAAATAAATTTAAGATTTTTCTTCTGAGGTATGGTGTACGACGTACTAAGGTTCAAAAGAAACAAATGAATTATAGTTAAGCTATAAGTGTCATAACGAGGTGTGTTTCATGGAGGCGTCTACGCCTCAGCTTGCAGGTACAGTGGTGCTTGCCATTAGCGAACAGTAGAGAATATGATTTAAATCTACGGAACCATAAAAGTGGAGTAGCAAGCGCCTAAAGAACTTCATTACGTTGTCATCATCTACTTTTTTCTGGGGTGAAGTTTAATATGCTGTCGTAACCCGAAACGAACGAATAAAACAAAAGAAAAAAAAACGCAAGGCAGCTTTTCATATAGATCATGCTGGCACATCAAACACGATGTGTGACGTTCGGCGAAATAAACGACGTTCTTTTAATTAAGGTCGTGTGTTGTTCCGGCTACTAAATAAATCTTGCTTATACCAGTTTTATAATTCCACCTTATACTCACCGCTCCAAACTGTGTTACCCTTTTCTTGGAAAGAAACCCCGTGTTCCACATACCAAAAAGAAAAAAGAAATGATAAATATCTTTAGTGAGAAAATTGGCAACTAATTCGTAAAAGTTGAATGATGTTTGAGATCTTCGGGCACAAAACCGCAGAAAGACTGTTCATAAATCATACAAAATACACGGTGTTCCCTGGAGATATGATAACGAAATGATCTTTATTCGCCTCAAACATATTCGAAGCCTGCTTTCTCCATGCGTACGAAGCTAGGACGTTCACTAGGACTTTCACGTATGAAGCTAGGACGCAGAACGTAGGATGCATATGACAGCTAGGAAGTTCACACAAGAAAGAAACACGCTTCAGACAGTGCATATCTGCAGACTTTGTTTAATTTTGTATGGTGTATATGAGTGTGACCGTTGCTTTAGAGAACGCCGACAGGCACAACATGTTTTTACACCAATTATATTGGTATTTTTGTATTCCCGGGGAAGCTATACTAGGCGTCGACTGGTTTGTACGTTGTCGAGGCTAGCGGAGCTTCCCAGCGTGCTTCTGCCACGGGCTGCTGCTGTTGCACGTTGCTTCGTCTTGAGTAATTCGCAATCGCTGTCATTCAACGGAAGACGCGTTGAAGCACTGCCGCGAAAGCAACGCTAGCCTCGACAACGTAACACAAAGTATAGGGAGTATTCACTGGACGCCATATTTGGGGGTGCTGTTTAGAGCGCATGCTCAGAACGAGCTCACATCAATAGGCTGCTAAGACCGGCACTCTTGGTGGTGCGGAAAGCACGTTGCAAACGAACTGCGGAAGCTCGCCATCAGCACGCGCTCAGCATTCGCGCACACAGCTATGGCCGCCAGTGAATACTCCGTATAGTTGATGCTGACTATATTTCTTAATAAAACATATCGATAAAAGTAAGTTTTTTTTTTTATTTTGCGCGACTCGTTTTTTTTTTAGCTATAAAAATTAAGAGGTGGGGTGTTAAAACGCGTGACAGGCGGTAACGTTTCGGTCCTTATATATATTACAAAAAAAAAAAAAACGACGAGAAGGACAAAAAAGTTTAATAAGAAAATTTGTCGGTTCGCGCGAAAACTTAACGACTTCTACTTTTTGCTCTGTGGCACCCCGTGATTACTATATACCAAAAGCCACACGACGGCTTCCAGTTGCTTGTGCTTAAGAAAAAAAAAAGAAAGAAAAAAGAAGAAACGTGTAAATCTTTTTGCCACTTGCTTTTCCGAGATACTCAGACCGGGAGAAGGGAGGGGAGCACTCTTTTCTTTTATGTGTTTGACTGTACGCACAAAACTCGCCCTCGTTTTTGGGTATATTTACGAGCCGCAATCTTCAGAAATGACGCACGCGTTCTCCCCTAGCCCGACGAAAGGGTTTCCGGAAGTCCGCATGACACGAAAAGCTCTAACGAACTAAAGTACCACGCATCGAACGCTCAGTCACTGTAGCATTCTTAAAAGAGCAGGGGAAAATGTTTGCATTAAATGGAGCTACAAATGGTTGCGCGCTTGCTATTGAACTTGATTGCCGGGACGCATATCTGCCACGAAACATATTAGTTTGTTTCTGCGTACTCATCATTTAACCTTAGTACGAACTTAGGTTGAACGCTGTTTCACACATTATCGTTTCCGTGATGTCAGCGGTGTCGCAGTCGCTTGTAACCGAATATACAACGAGGCTAGACACTGGCATACTGGCGCCATCTAAAAGAAAAAAATTGGAACACGTCCGATCTGCGTATAACTGGACTGAAGTTTTCGAAGAATTTGTGAGATCAAAATAACGCGCTATCTAAGAGAGAGGGTCTCTAATAAGGTTGTCAGAAGGGGTCTTTATAAGGTTGTCAGAGCCAAGGGCGAAATAATGGCGCGTAAATTACAGGATGTAGACTAGCGCTTTCAACCCACTTCAGATGGTCCGCAAACATTTTCCTCTCAACGTCTGAGACTACGATTTACAACAGAGGTGCGGCGCTAGGTGGTGAAAGCATGGAGTGAAAATATCAACAGATGAGCTTACCTTGTTCAAAAAAGATAAACAAAAACCTGTTTCGGACTATCCGCCGTGGCATTCGCAGACGTCGTCATGACCGGGCTCGCGTAATTGTATGGGCTACCGAAAGATGGCGCAACGTGAGACACCATAGCATGGGCGTACCAACCGGGGGGGCAAAGGGGCGCTTGCCCCCGCCCCCCCCCCAGTTCTCAGAGCGGGGGGCAAGGCATGTGTTTTGCCCCCCCCCCCCCCCTGAAACAGCCGCCATCGGGCAGGGCAAACACTGGCCGGCGGCGCCCAAGGGATACCAATAGCAGCGCCCCCCGGCCCTGAAGGGCGGGGGGGGGGGGTCTGGTTTGCCCCCCCCCCCCCCACTCAAAAACAAGTTAGTACGCCACTGCACCATAGTAATGCAGCGACTTGACCGATCATTTCCGTACCAAAAATAGGGAGTCATTAAGCGATTTAGACCCCGGTTTTGTTTTCTCGTTATCTTTTTAAATGAATAAATAATCGCACAATTAGAATTTAACATTAGATAGACGTGCGCCGGCATTGTGAAACGTCTCCAAAGATGCGAGAGGGCATAGCGAAAAAATTCCGAAGATCGTCTGCTATAAGCTCGGCCCTGGCGCTCTCAACGCTTCCTACATCTGTCGGTGGCAGATTTAACTAGGCGAACCCCGTTATGACGTCGTCTCCGAATGCCGCGGAAGATAGCCCAAAAGAGGCTTTTATTTTTTTGAACAAGCTAAACTCATCCGTAAATATTTTCACGCTTCCGCACCTGCTTGCGCCTCCGTACTAAGTCGCAGCACGATACGTTGAGAAACCAATTTTTGCGGGCCGTCTAAAGTGACTAAGAAGCTTTAGTTTGCATGCTGTATACGCCGGGAGGCAGCGTGCCAGGTCTACTCGATGGATGGAGCCAGTGTGCTTTGTCATCGAAAGCTGCCAGAAGACGTTCCTATGCAGTCGATCAAGCTGCACCGGAAATATGTGAACCCATCCTAAAGTGAAGCTGAAGAAGTACTTGAATTTAAACAGACAGTAAAACGTTGTAACATAGGCATCTTAAAAATTATGTCTTCTAAGTTTGATTTCGATCTTATTAGTAGCAGTGTCGTAATAGTCAATTAAAATTTCGACGTAGAACAACCCGCTACGACGCCCTGAGTGTAGGAAAGCGCGAGAGCGGAGAGAACTAGCTAAGGTGACGTCATCGGCGGGGTCAGATGACCCTTGCTCGCCACTACGCTCGCTCGGGGATGCCGTGGATGCCGTCACGACGCTATGGGCAGATAAGCAGGCGGTAGAGAGGATCGCAGCATGCCTGGCGGCAATCGCTGCACGCATTTTTCAAAATAAATGCAGGTCACATTTATATCTTCCCAAAGTAAGTACGATAACAACATTCACAGGACAAACATTTCTTGAAAAGTGCTTCAGCTGAAGCACGAAGGCGGGAAGTTCTTTCCCTCATTCGATGCTAAAGTGAGTGGACAGGCAGCACTTGCTGCGGTCTGATTCAGACTGATGTGAAGGAAAGTAAACGATGGAGCTTTCTCAACTTCCTCACCATGCTTTTATAGCGGACGAGGCGTCGGGGGCGCTCGGAAATCTGCTGCAGAAGAATTCGCAAGGCGGAATACCGCAACAGGGTGGGCAACATCTTTTTTTCACTTTGCACTGAAAGTGTCATTCATTGAGCATCGATAAAAACAAGGCGAACTCAAGCGCTGCAAGCGACGGGTTCACTACAAAACATTTGCTGGAAAGCACTAGTGTCACTGACAGCTTATGAAACACAGCGCATAATGGTGGCGCTTTTTACTTGGTGATTCATTTTTCTCCGTTCTGATTGGCTAATGCCTCAGTATCATTGGGTGAGGAGCAAAAATAAGACTTTCCGGACTCGCCTCATCCAGTGCTTCTTTAGCTGTCACTGACTCTGAAATAGCTGTAAATGCTAGGCTGAACACACTGAACATCCAGTGACTCTACTTTCCCGTATAAGCGTTCTAATCGGTGTCGACTAGTTTGTGCTTCGTTGTCAAGGTTAGCGTAGCTCCCACAGCGTTGCAGCCCCACACTGCTGCGAGAGCACGTTGTTTCGTCTTACAACTCATTCGCACAAGCACGCGAAATTAGCTCGGAGGCCTTTGGAACACTCAACGAGCTTGAGTATCACCTTAGAGCGGTAAACCGAAACCTAAGACCTGCAGCTGAAATTCCCCCCCCCCCCCGCCCCCCCGGTTGCCGCCATCTTGCCCGTTTGCCACATTGGTGGCCACGTGACGTCAAGATGGCTGCGCCCAGAGGTGGGACAGATCACAGAGAGCAGAGGGGCCCTCTCGGGCTGTGTTCCAATCTCACTCAAATAGATCCGAGTTACTCCGGCGGATCATGTCACGTGACAAGACAGGCATAGCAACTGGACGCGGGTAGACCTTCGAAAGCTTAGGTACAGAACTTTTACCAAACATAGAGTGTGATCGAGTAACTTCTAGACGGCGGCCCTGCTGACCATGATCTGGCCAATCTGATCTGGCCCACCTCTGGGCGCAGTCATCTTAACATCACGTGATCACTAATGTGGCAAATGGGCAAGATGGTGGCAACCGGGGGAGGGGGGGTGCCATTTTTGGCCGCTGGATAACCGCTCCAAGTTTGCTCAAGCTCGTTGGGAGCACTGCGGGAACTTCACGAGACTTATTATTGGACTAAATGTTTAGCGCCAAGTATAAAAGGCCAATCGTTCCATACTAAGGCCGAAACTTGATGAATTACGAGACTGAAAATATATTTAGAGCTAAAAAGTGCCGTCTTCGTTGAGACACAGGTAATTATGGAATCACTTGAAACCTCAGGGTCAGTGTCACACCCGATTGAAGATTTAGTTGCCTTTTATCTTACGCGCCCAGAGGAGCCAAGACGCAACGAAGCAAATGGGGCAAACTGATGGATGATTAGATTATCATCGCGTTCCGCCAATGCTAGCTTTGCGCCTGCGGCACGGGTGGTAACTTGCTCCCCGGAGTTTCCCACGAGCTTCAAGTCGTTCTAAAGAGAGTTGATTCAGTGGTTTTCGATGACGCTCACTAAGTTTCTACTTAGAACCATACTTATTTTCACTAACTAAAAAGTTAATTAACGAATCTTAATTAATTAGCCGATTTATCGCAAAGATGAGCCACCCACATAATGTCCCCCTGGCTGTATAACTCACTCGCACAAACCGCATAAGTGTAGCTTCCATGGCTTTTTCTAAACAAATCTTTAAAGCTTAAGAAAAAAAAACACCCTTTTTATCCAATGAAGCGCTGTACCAACTGAGCTAACCAGGGGTTAGACGTCAGTAGAGCAAACAAATATAAATTCAAAGTGTCCACCCAAACAAATTTACAAGTTTTTTTTTTTTTTTTTTTTTTTTTTTTTACCGCAAAAATAAACTAGGCATTGCCGAACGCTCATTCTCCCCGCAAAGGTAGCGCTAGAGGTCCGAACCTGATGCCAATGTTTCAGTACGAACCAACGTTTTATGTAAAAGTTACAAGTGATTTTCTTAAAATTTCAATGGGAAAACGGTGGCCGACACGGAGCTCTCCAATACATAGAGCTCTATGGCGCCAGATCTCAAGGACGGGCAAAAATGGGCCCCATTTTTCAATTGAAAGTTTCAGAAAATCACTTAAAACTTTTTAATTAACTATCGTTTCGTGCTAAAACTTCGGCATCTGGTTGTGACCTCTAGCGCTGCCTTTGGGTTAAAAGTGAGCGTTTGGCGATGCCTAGTTTATTTTTGCGGTGAAAAAAACTCGGATTTTTTTTTTCTGGGACACCCTGTATATGCAAATCAAGTGCGTTATTGATTGATTAAATAACGTGTTCGCATTCAAATCAGTCAAAACGCTTTTTATCCAGCTGTTAACAATTTGTGTAGCAGTAAAGCTATTATTTCACATTCGAAAATTGAAGAAATAGGTATTTCGCTAAAGGTACGAGGAAAAAATAAACGAATGGGACAAGAGACGACGTGCCGCTCTTTGAACTACAAACACGATCTAGTTCAAGTAGGGCGTTGGTAGCCGTGTAGGCAGAAATAAAGAATACACAAACAATACGAGGAATGCACGTACGACGTACGTGATACGTGCATTAAAGCACGCGATTAGCGCATTCCTTGTATTGCTTGTTGATCCTTTGTTCTTGCCTTCACGGCTGCCGATGCCCTATTAAGTTAATTTGGTATTTTTCAGGCCAGCACTATGAAAGTGAACGTACCTTCACCTGCGCAATACTGAAAACAAAAACTATAGACCACTTACTAGAAAATGATACTCACAGTATACTGAAGGTACTGCAGCTGGGATGTGATACTGAGTACACGACATTCAGGACACACGGTAGAATCTTATGCACTTGACGTATGATTGAGTTTTTTGCCCCCCGAAAAACGTCGATGAATCCTCCTGATTTTCACTTCACAGGTATAAAGCGGGATGTTCCTGGACAGAATGCGAGCAGCCCGCCACCTACTCGTACATCGACTGGTACAACGCCGACTACCACCAACACCACAGAAACTCAAACGACGACAGTAAGAGGTACCGGAGATTTTGTTCCTAGATCGATAGGGGAAAGTATAAAATAGAACATCAGTATTGTTTTTCTATTGATGTTTTAGGAAGAGACGCGACAGTAGTGAAGGTTGTCCTTGTTGCGGAGCAATTATTCAAGACATGCAGATATAGTGCGTACAACTACACTAAGGCAAGCTTTGTCTTTGTAGCGATAGGTCCCAAATACAAAAAAAAAATAAACAACTAAGTTCTCTCTTAAAAAGATCACAAAAAGTTTTTTTTTTTTTTATTACGAGTCACTGGGAACGCATTAATATAGTGCATGATGTTTGTGTTTACCGCAAACAAAATTTCCGAAATTCTTGTTGCGCGTAGTGAAAGCAGTTCTCACCAAGCACGATAAAATAATATATCCAGTATACGCGTCCAGAATACCGGTATACTCGTATGCTCAATTATGCCGTAATTTATGTGCGTCCTTTCAGCGTCGTTAAAGGGGCACTCCGGCGATTTTTGGAGCTACCCCAATTAACGGTATTTTCGCCATCAATGGCCTTTACCCTATCCTGTATGTCGTTTAGCATCGCGAAATTCTGAATAGTTCATGTGAAATCAGCAATCGAAAATTGTGCCAAGGCAACATTAAAATATTTTCGCGCTTTTCAGTGCTGGGACGTCGGTGGAAGACAGGCTTGCAGGTCGAGTGAGAAGTCTAAAAATGGACTATGCCGATCATTTGTTTCGTGCAGCTGCGCGGGTGCTGGAATTAGCTTCCAACGTATTTCTTTGACAGCTTGAAACTGCTTGTAATCATTTGGGAATGAAGTCTACAGTTCAAGGAGTGAACCCCTGCCTTCCGCTGACGTCACCTTTTTTCATTGTTGCCAGTAGAAACTTTCACTTTGAAAAAAACATGATGTGGACCAAACTTGTAAATTCAATAACTTCGCGGAAAGAATTTATTTTGGCCCAATACTTGGGTTACTATTTCAGCGATGCTGATTTGTTTGTTTAGAAACTTTTGAGGCAAATCAGGAAGTATGAGGAAATCGCCGCCAGGAAACCCGTAGGTTAGGTTCGCCATAAACAGTCGCGCACAACGTAAGTTAAAACAACCCTGAGACGACCTAGAGATGTCAGAGCCGAATATGTAGAGAGTCGGGTCATTCATTGGGAAGTATAGGAGACAAACGAGGAGGCGCCATTGGCCGAAAGCGAGCTGGGCGTGTTCCAGGGCGTCTCCACAAATTCGAATGGGGCCAACCAGGAGCCGGAAATAGTACCCTGGCGGTGGTCGCGAGAAACGAAAAATAATAAGTGGTCGGAGTAACTCTTAGGGACTGAAAATATGGTGCACGCGATGTTTCAATCACGGTCATCCAAGATCATGGTGGGAGAGCACAACTAGCGGAACGATCCACATAACCCGTAAGTCAGGCGCCGAGGGCCTGGAGCCTGCTGTCCGAGCGGTCACACTCTGTCTGAGCAAAACAGAATTGGAGCGGCACATTCGTTTCATACACCTTTTTTGCATGATCATAATCGAAACATCACGTGCACCCTATTTTCAACCAGGAAGGGTTACTACATTTCGATCTTTCTCGTTATCACCACTAGGGGATTTTTTTCAGCTTCTGGTTGGCCAAGAGAGCATGTCAAGCACTCTTTTTCCGTCTGGTGCACGCCCTGGCTCTGCCCGGGCCTCCCATTGACCAAACTCTATCTATTCACGGCTCTGAGAGATGCCACTGACTCTGCTTCGAGACGAGAGGTTGAAATATCACTAGAAAGAGTATGTGCAGGATGAGAATAAGGCACCGCTGTGACTCATCATGTCCTTTTGTCGGGTTCCAGAATGCGCATCAATGCACCTTTTCTTCTCGTTCTTTGCTTGCGTCTTCCCGCCCTTTGTGCTGACTTGGTTATATCTGTCTGGGTTACATTGGTTGAAGAGTGCATTGCCGAATTAAACATTTTGATGGCGTTGTTAGGGGTGTCGTCGGACTACAAGTTTAACGAGCCTCGTTTTTATTCCAACACCGGAATTCAGAAAGCATGAGCTGTAGAACCGAGGTAGGAGCTCATGCCGGTGCGCGTGAAGTTTCCTGCTTCTTTTTCCTCACTATTGTGTTCCACTACAGATGCCCCCCTCCTAGAATTTGGACTGGGGAAATGTCCCGTGTGAAAACCTTTTGTTCTCTTGTTGCCCAGTGCACATGTTTCACAGTTCTGGCTCGACATGAAGTAGTGTTGCTATCCATGTGTGCAGCTTTCAGATGATGCAGGCTTTCAACTTCCTGTCGTGTATTAATCTCTAAGGCAGTGGTTCTCAACAATTGATGTTTCACGGACCCCTTGTTGATCGGCTGAGATGATGGAGCACCCCGTTTGTGATGAGGGGAAGGAAAATGTATAGCTTAATTATAATAATGATTTAATAAACGGATATGACTAAGGGCTAGTGTGAAGTAGACTTCTCTCATGGACATACTCTCAAGAAAACTCACTCGAAAAATTAATCGTGTTTTCGATATCAGAAAAAAAAATACAACGTTTACTGCCGGGCTTGACTGATGTGGCAAGGCTTCGCGGACCCCTAGAATGCCTTCGCGGACCCCTATTTGAGAACCATTGCTCTAAGGTAAACGTTTTTATATGGCGACAAGGTCCCTTGTGGAGACTATCGGACAGAGGATCGAGTAACCTCCGGGCTTTGTATCTTGTGACAAATACGTCTGTGCATCTCTGATGGCCTTTGCTGATCAATTCGTTTCATTTTATGTTCATCGCAGTTCAACTGGACGTAGTAGCTGCATTGCGTCTCTTATATGAGCCGCATAATCTGGAAGGTCTATAGCTGAGGTGGCCGGTGTGGCTTGCAAAAAATGTCCAGGAAGACGTAGGGTTGTGCCGTATACCAACTCGGCTCATAGACGTATAAGATCTTCCTTGTTGGCGAGCCCGACACCAAGGAGTACAATTGGAAGTACTTCAGTTCATGAAGTAGTTTGATAAGCTCATAGCGCGGTATTAACTAAGGGTGCAAACATTCTACCATCCGAATTGCTTGTGGATGATATGCCGTCGTCTGTATTGGAGCGCTTCCGAGTAAACGTGTGAAGTCGGTGAAAACTTTCGACTTCAATTGTCGGCTGCTTTCTGTGGTGATGAAGGAAGACAAGCCAAATTGTGCGACCCCTTTTGTAATAAGAGTTTGAGTCACGGTAGATGCGGTAATGCCCGGTATTGGTATAGCCACCGGCCAGCGAGTAAATCGGTCTACACAGATAAAGAGATACGCGTGGCCGTGAGATGGTGGTAGAGGTCCTACCAAATCATTGTAAACGTGATCACAAAGCGTGACGTGACCAGTTTCTGCGTTGTGCGGACCCCGGGGTGATGGAGACTGGGAAGAGCTTCGAAAACCGACCTGCGAAAGTCAAGTAGAACACATGGGCGAGAGGATCTTGTTGACGAATCGCAAATTAAAGTTTGAGTAGGGGAGGGTAAGGGAATTTCATCGAGTCTCAAGGGTTGCGACAGCCGGAGTTTCGTGAGTTCGGTGTCTCGCTGTTGTGCAGTGGCCATAGCCGCAAAGTTGATTTGATGACCTGGCAGGGCCTGTAGGCTGGTAATGTCTGCTTGAGACAGGGTGTCTGCCACAACGTGAGGTTAAAATTGTATATACCTGATGTCTGTTGTCAAGTCATAAATAAAAGCTACACGGCGAACTTCTCGAGAGGCGTGTATCCATACCTATTTGTAGCCAGAGCAAACGTGAGGGGCTTACGATCGGTGCAGAAAAGGAACTGACATCCTTCAAGAAAATGTCTGAAATGTTTAAATACAAAATACATTGCAAGGCGTTATCTTCCAATTGTAATTTACTTCGTTTGCATGGTTGTGAACATTATTAAAAAATAATGCGAGTGGGGGTCCCTGACCTTCACTCTATTACTGAAATACTGCTCCTCCTGCGGTTTCCGAAGCATCACGCCTGCTTAAAGTCGCCGCAACTGGGGCTCTCGAATTGTCATCACCGTAGTGGCCACAGTCGGTGACTCAGATGTTGGTGATGGTTCTCAAGCGTTTGAGGGGAGGCGTTGGAGGAATAACTTTCGAAGAATTGAGTCATCGATGGTTGCGGTCCCAATTAACTATCTCATGCGACGTAGCAGCCGGGATGGTTTGCGTTCTTCAAGTTCCTCCTCGGTAGGATTTGCCGAAGGCGCCGTTGTTCGGATGACATCATGCGTTTGACAGGTTCATGCTTGAGTTTGTCATGCGGTACATCTAGGGTTGGTATGGTCATGATGATATCTTCAATCTTGGCAGCTTGTGTGGGACCGAAGGCACTGATGGCGTAATGATACTTCGTCGCTTGTGTGGTTATACCTCGTGTAGCAAAAAGGGACTCATCATGAGCAAACCACAAGGCCGAATAAAAAGGCCGAAAAAGTGGAAGTTTGAGGGAGACGGTCCCCGATTGCGCGGTTGTCGCACCGTTTGCTTGCAGGCTTCTCAGGTAGTTGGGATGCGTGGGGGATCAAGTCCGGTCACCAATTGATAGGGATGTAATTATAATACAAGTTTCAAAGGAAGCTGAAAAGGTTCTTTAAAAAAACAAGTTAGAGGTGAATTCAAGAGTATTTTTATCCTATGAATTTGAATATCGCTTTCGTTTTTCTTCAAATATGTAACTAAACGCGAGAAAACACGAACACCTTCCGACCAGTCGTTACGTCATACTATACTCTGTTTCATACTTAGCGTGCAACGCTGTCAAAGCTACTGGCGCGAGCGCGTGGCTTCAGCTATGGTTTTGTTTGCGCGAGAACGCGTGCAAATGATCAACGAGATCAAGCCCCACGCTCGCGCCAGTAGCTTTGACAGCGTTGCACGCTAAGTATGAAACAGAGTATAGGGTCTTATGATCTTTCGGCCGCCAAGCGCGTGTAGCTCGTGCAGGTAGCGCGTGCAATTGAAAGCTTGTCGGGTATATTCTCCCGCACTGACACCAACGTTATTTGATTAGCTCAGTTACGGAACTGCTCATAGACGCTGCATGCACGAACAATACCCCCCCTCACTCACCACGACTCGCCTGGTGTCGCTCGACGCGCCGCCGGACGACTGCGTTTGTAACTGTAGTGTATTTTATGGGAATCTGGATACGTACGTTTCGAAGCACGACGTCTAGATGGCGTTTCAGCTCTGCTCTATGCAGGCTCTATGGAACGCACAGTTATAAAACGAAAATCTAGATGGCGCTTGGAACGACGGCAGGCGGATTGAAGTGAGTGAGGGGGGAAGGGGGGAGGCACCCCCATCCGCGGGAGTTCCACAACTGAGGTAATCTAGTAACGTTGACTGACACCAGTCATGACGTCTTTTTTTGACCTTTCTAAAAATAAAAAAAGAGTGCGCGTCCATAGCTTTGATACGCGCTCAAGATGTGCGAGGGCGAAGATTGCGAAAACTAATATGACGTCACGCTCCTGGAAGAAGGGGCTTCGGCGGTACTTAAAAAATAATTTCTGCAGCCTCCGTGCATCAAGTTGAAAAAAAAATAATCTTGATATTCGTGATTCTGGAGGCCCAATGAGAAAGATTTAAATATTTTTCTTCAGATGCAAGACCGCTTCAGTTTTCTTTAACAAGCGGCGCCTTTATTCCGGCAACGGAATTAAGAAATATGCAGCTGTAGAACCGAGGTAGGAGCTCGTGCCGGTGCGCGTAAACCCTCCTGCTTCTTTTTCCTCGCTGTAGCGTTCCACTACAGCGTAATGCTTGTCATTACAAGTTTTTCTATTACTCAAGTTACACAGGCAACTATAACCGCAGTTAAGTGTGGCTGAAGTTAGACTTCTATGCGGTTAAGGGTGTCTGACGAACATACTTAACCGGAGAGTATGGCTGGCAGTTACTGCCAAGTTCCAGACTTAACCGTTGGTAAGTCCGACGTTTGCCACAAATAAGTGCGGTTACGGGTGCTCGTACAACTAGGGTTTTCTACTCGTTTTTATGCAGCATGAATCCAGCATTGAGTGATTTATCTTATTTTCATTTTCAGCCTTTGTGTCAACGACGGTTGTAAACGTGAAACCGCCCCAACGTGAAGAACAAACTACCGACCGTTCCGGTGAGTACATAGCGCCAAGCAACTACTCGTTTCGGTCGAAGCAAGGATAGTAGATAAAACGATGCATCAACTCTTAACTAAAAAAAATGACAGTAAGAGGCAAAATTTGTTACTTTCTTACTCCTATTACTTGAACGAGTCTTTCAGGAATAAATATTAGGCTCTAGCTCTGTCGATGCGTTCTACCTAGCAGTATTCTGCATTCTAAGACGTCCGTGTTTGTATTCTGCCCACTGACGCGGCTATAACTTGATGATTGATGTTTCTTCAATATGATCAACCAATGCTAACTGTGACCGTTCACATGGTTTTAGCCGCCAAAGAAGTGAACACCTAGCCAGCCACTGAGGCCGCATGACAATTAAAGCGGAATACGACTTGGCCTTCTTGCCTATAGCCGCCGACAACTTAAGAAACACAGGGAGCGACCAGTGCCGATCATCTTATTGTCACTCCGTAGCCAAATAATATTCCCAAATTAGTCACTAAGAATGCCGAACAACAAGCTCCCTCCTCCCCATTCTGGGGAGGAGGGAGCTTGTCAAGCTGATTTATTCAGCTTTTTTTTCCCCAACCTCCCACATCGCCCGGATGGAAAATAAAGGCATTATTATTATGTCACGGAGCAAGAAGCCTGAACATAATAAGCTTCGTCCTGTTTCTTAAAGGGGCACTCAAGCGGTTTTTGGCGAAGCTACTTTTTGGTGCGATGGCGTTAAGGAAGTGTCAGTGAATGAGTATCTTCAGTTTTAGAAGGCAGAACCGCCTATTAATCACGCAGGAATAAAATGCATGCGGACTCTTTTCTGTTCCTGCGCCGACCAATGAAATTATCGTATGTTTGAAAATTTTGGCGGCCTTTCTTTCCCCCCTGCGTTGGAAACAACCGCAGCGACAGACCAATCACAGGTCGAGGAGAACTGATTGCGCGCGTTGCATGCCGGTCGTGCCGGTCGCGGGCCGGCTCCTTCCATCGGCGAACATGGCGTCGGTGGTGATCGTTGGCGTGGTCGGCGTGGTGGAAGCTCATCGTTCCACGTAAAAGCGCTATCCTTGATTGTGAATTTTCGTCGTGTGTCGCTATGATAACCCAGCACGTACTAGAAGGGAAGATCCACCTACTCGTGCGGCGATGTCGTGGCGGCACTCTCAAGACAGCAGAAACGCCCGTGCCGTCGTGTTTGTTTACTTCGACTACAGTGGTGCTTTCTAAGCATTTGTGTCCTCGAACATCGCCCGGATTTCTCATTTGGGGAATTTCATGCGTGTGCTCAAGTTCAAGGTATTACTGGCGCGTACCGTATAAAGGATGCGAATTTTCATGCGTTTTCATCACCGGAGAAAAGTGATTAGTGTTAGCAATCCTTAACGCTCGCAACGTCTATCTGATCACGAAATTATATTTCTACGTTGCTATATCGCTACTAAGATTACATCGTCTTTTATAATCCTAGAAAAGAAGTGTGGCGATATTTGTACTATTGCCAAAGTCGTGTATTAGAGTCGCGATCGTCCAAGACGGCTCACTGAATCTTTTTCTTTCATCCACTGTATCCTGCAAGCCTATCATGAAAAAAAGAAATAAAGCTTTAGGCTATAGAAAACTGTATGTCTATATTCTGTTACGGCATTGACTGGCAGTGCGTCCCCTTTTTAGAGGCGCCGCTGAAACAGCTGACGGCGGCGTAGAAGCGGTCGCCGTGCTGACGCCCCGCTGCGCTTGTTGCAGTGGTTGCTGGTGTGTGTACGCGCGGCGCAGAGCGGTCGTTCCGGTTGCAACGGACGCAGTCGTAGGTAACGCGCTCGTTGCACATGTCTGAACCAGCCTCCTCCCGAGGCGAAAGTCAACGTGGCGACATCGTTTGACATCTCGTACCAGAGGTTACGCTGCGATGCCAAACGTTGGTTTGGTTACGACTTGCCCCAACCGCAAATCGAAGAACGCCCGAAAAGGCCTCCGTTTCGTCGTCCTCGGAACCCGAACACGACTCCGAAGCGCTGCTATCGTCCACATCGCACGTCGGAGTGGCGTCATAGAAAATCATCCCCAGGTCGGCTGTCCGCCGAAGAATTTCAACCTCTAACGGCGTCAGGTCCTCGAGCGTAGAGAACTCCGCCATGATCGAAGCTCGAATGACAAAGAAGTTCGGCCGGTGCGGCTCCCTCGGGATCACTGCGCGACGGAACGTCGTCCAACGCCATTGGCCCGAGATCCTCTTGATAAGCGTGCGAGGACCAATGAGAGTGGTTTCGTTTTCGGATGTATCCGAGGTTTGGCGGCCTTCAATTACATTTTTATTAAAGAAATAATCACCGTATGACTATATTTTTTTGGTTTTAGGGATACTTAGGGCGTCTAGATTCAGTTGTCAGCATCAAAACACGAACTCAAAAACCACTTGGGTGCCCCTTTAAGCTTACCTTAACTATAACTTTATTAAATGAACAAAGACTCGCTGATAAGCTAAAAAAACAACAGGGCAGGGCCTACCACATTGAAGTTTGTTTCTTAGTGATTCGTATTTTGACGTTCCTATCGGCGAATACCTCAAGCTTATGCGGAGCGCAAGTTCATCGGCTTCTTGAGCAGGGGTCGCGGTGACGTCACAACAGCGAGTTCAGGTTGGCTCCAATTGGAAGCATAGTGGGTAGACCTCAAGGCAGTTAGCATTGAGCTCTACCCACTATCCCTTCATCAGAGCCAATCAGAGATTGGCTCTGATGGACGTCACCGCCAGCCCTGCGCAAGAGGCAGACGAACTTGGCTGCGGATTCAGAAAAAAATGGTCTGAATTCATCACGTCCTGCATTTCTTAAACTGTCACTGAACTTTGGCCGTATAGGTTGTCAGTGGGCTGTTAGTCATAGTACATTGCAAACCAAGTACGCCTAATGTTTTACGTTATCTGCTATACTCTGTTTCACCTTATGATGTACCGCAGGAAAGGCTACAAGCGCGAGCTCCTTGCTCTAGGGCACATCTCGGCGGCACAAGCTTTCGTGCGTTAAGAGTAGCTCCCAACGCTATGAGCTCGCGCTTCTAGCCTTGTCTGCGGTACAACATACGGTGAAACGGAGTATACTAGGGTTCCTTCATGTGCGCTTTGCTTAGTGTGGAGACATCTGGCCATTTTGTCCCACACTTTTATTTTTATTGTTTGTTCAGAAGCGCGTGACAGAGCGTGTCCCTGCACGCGCTTGTGGCGCTGACTGTGCTATGGCGACATTTTGTTTTCGTCGATTTCTTTGTATTTTACCCGTGGGCGCGTGCTGTCGGCATCGGGTACTACAAAGGGTGGCATCACCCTAAACAGAAGGACATTGAGGCACCCTAGCGTATACTATTTCCACTAAGGAACTGGGCCGGCTTGCTAGAATCAGCGTCTTAGCTGAGGCTGTGTGGAAGAAGAAGGCACTGGCGAAGTTAGCGCACGAGCGGAGTGGCACGTATAGCCGAGTCTCAAGAGCTCGCCCACGCCGGGCTTCGCAGCCTTTTGTTTCACAGAATCTAAGCTAAGAGGGCGATTTTTGCGAGCCGACCCTGGGAACGTACGCTATTAAATGTTCAAAATTTGTGTTTACTCCAGGATGGGTGGAATTGGGTGGCAGAGGGAAAAGAGCGGATGAGTTTGGCCCGGGTAACGAAGAACGAAACTTTGACAACATGCTCCCCGACGGAAACAAGGGTGCCCCAACAAGGCTACATAATGGTAAGACAACCTAAAACAGCGCTCGCAGAAAATAAACAAAAGAACCCCCCCACCTCGAAAAAAAAAAAGAAGAAAAAAACTAGGCATTTCGTTTTACGAAATTGTGTATTTAATTTTATACTCTCAAATTACACTCACCTTCAAAGGACTCTCCGCATAATGCAATACACTTGTAGAGACCTTTTTTTTCGATACTTAAAAGAGTCCTTAAACTTTTCGATTTTGATGACTTTTAGTGCTCTTGCTTTCTGAGTTACTCCTTTCACATTGGCAAAGTTACATTCTGATAACTTTTTTTTTTCCATCCGGGAAAACAAAAATTTCCCATGGGGCGAGGTCGGCTGAATAGGTAGGGTGAGGTACAGGGCCCACGCCGTCTTTGGTGAATAACTGCAAAACACTCAGGCCGGTGGTGGCGGCATTAGAGCCCGAGTGGTGGCGAAACCGTTTCGTTCACCACGACAGCGCGCCTGCCACACTGCGCTAAGTGTTTTGCAGTTTCTGACCAAGAGCGGCACGATTGTCCTGTCCCGCCGCCCCGACCGCGTCTAGCGTGAGTTTTTTTTTTTTTTCCTCGAATCGAAAAGGTTTTTAAAAGGAAATGGCTTGCCAATAATGAAGGAGTGAAACAAAAAGCGGTAGAAGCATTGAAAGGCATCAAAATCGGCAAGTTAGAAAAAAAAAAAAACATTTCGAGAAGCGGGAAAAAAAAAAAAAAACAACTCGGTAAGTGAATTTCATTAGGCGGAGAGTACTTTGAAGGTGACCGAAATTTGAGTGTGTAAAAATAAATACAAGATTTTATAAAAATAAATTTCGGCAATGGGGTGGGTTATCAGGGGTGGCATGTAATAAGGGGGAAATAGTGAATTTATTAATTGGCAGCGTTAATTATACGCTTGACGATTTCGAAACCACTACCGTGCAGGATGTCGCCCACCCACGGTTCCTTGCGCGGACGGCCACACTTGCGTGCTCCGCCAGAAGATATGCGACGGCCTTGTCGACTGCCCTGGTGGCAGCGACGAGCGAAACTGCCCCAAGGGCACCTGTTCTCCCGGTTTTTTCTCCTGTCGCCTCATCGGCGTGTCCAAGTGCATCAAGGACACGCTGGTCTGCGACGGCGTGGCGGACTGCGATGACCAGACGGACGAGAACGAGTGCAGTGGGTTCCCTTCTTATTTGACATTCGCAATTCGTCGCTGCTGGCTTAACCGGCGAATCGACCGAGTCTCAGGCAGATAGACAACGTCTCAGCAATCGCTATGTAGCTCCACGTTATTTCGGTGCTATGGAATTGTTTCATAGATGTGTAGTTAGCTTTATACCCCATTTTTAAGAGCAAAAAACACATTTTAATGCGAAAGCATTAACGGTCCTATGGAGCGAGCATCAGTTTGAAGCGCGAAAACGGCACCTAGTTTCCGCAATCCCAATAGGAGCGAAGTAAAGCTGATGGATTTCGCCTTCGGTTCCATTGGCTGGCGCGCGTCAACCGGGCTCCCATTGGCCTCTGCGCTCGTCAGTTTCCACGACCGCTCACCCCATGGCGCTGCGTGTCCATCAGCGCGCCATTAACACGAAGCGTCCAAGGTCAGCGTGCTCAGGGGAGCACACGCGCTGACCGGCGACGAAAAGTACGCAGCAGACGAAAAAGGGGGCAGACGAGCGGCTTGCATGCTTTCGCATTCACAACGTCACGCTGTAGTATCACTACTGCGTGATGCACGTTAAAGACCCCAGGCTAGCGGTTGTACTGCACTGACTAAATTTCTCATCTACAGCTGGGAGACTCGTCGCCCATTGAGGCAGACCAAGTTCTAGGCTGTATAAACACACGCACAACCCAATTCTTTTTCAAAAGGAACGCTTAGGTGTACCTCGATCTTTTTTAGGGGCGAAGCTCCTTAGGGGCTAGCCATGTCCGTCCGCCGTCCGCCGTCCGCCGTAGGCCCGGCGTCGGGTGCTCGTGCTTCTACTCGTGAGATCACGTGCTCACGAGCACGTGAGCACATGCTCACGTGCTCGTGTAGGGCAAAAAAAAAATGGAAAAAAAAAGATGAAAAAATTTATGAAAAAAGAAAAAGAAGAAAAACAAACAGTAGGGGGTTCCGAGATGCCATCCCATCAGTCTGCTTAAAAAAAGAAAAAGAAGAAAACCACACATTCTCCTACTGACATGAATGAAAAGGCTCAAAGAAAAAGAAGAAAAAAAAGAGTAGGGGGTTCTGAGATGCCATCCCATCTGTCTGCTTAAAAAAAGAAAAAGAAGAAAACCACACATTCTCCTTCTGACATGAATGAAAAGGCTCGGCATGCTGCGGCTCGGCGTCTACGCAGACAAGCACCACCAGAGCTTCGCCCCAAGCAACATCATTCACCACGTGGAGATGCGGTCAATTTTTCTCAACATAAAGTAAAACAACATATCGCCAATTATTCTGCCTCTACCCAAATGTCACGCTACAGTCTCTCTAAAAAAAGTTGCAGTCTTACACACTTTTGTCCCATATGATACTCCCCAAAACTTCAGTTCGATGTACAGCGCAGTGATCTCCAGCTGACGACCCCAAACTTTTCCGATGGGTTTGATGACGGTGCGATATAAATTATTAAACAGCTAAAAAAGAGATCAAATAGTAAAAAAAAATTAATGTTTTGCAATAAAATTATAAAAAAAACTTTTTTTTTTTTGTAATCCATATACATTTTATTAAGTTGTACCACTCCGCTATCAAGCCACTCGTGAAAGTCGGTACCTCCGGTCCGACGTCACCGAGTGAGCTCTACGTCGAACTGAAGTTTGGGGTGTATCATATGAGTCAGGGTGCACGATTATATATTTTTCTCTGATAGTGTATCTGCTGGGTCTAGTTGCCATTTCAAAACTTATATCCATCTCATCTCATATCGTCACACGAAGAGCGTGCATATGCAGATAGAAATGGCATCTTCATAAACCAACTCACTGAAACGGTTCATGCGCACGGGCGATGCCTACTCCTTGCTTGGTCAAAGTGCACATGTTTCTAAACAGTGCTTCTAAACTGTAGAAAGCCGTAATGTTTGGAAACAAGCGGCGCCGGAGTCGCCGCCGAGCACGTCACCGTTGATTTGCCGTCTCAAATATCGGTCACCGCTCGTGCTCACTGTGCCCTCACAAGCGGCTCGCACGTGGACAGTTCGCCCGCCTATGCTTTTGAGAACATCGTATATCCTCTCCAATTGACTGGATTTCGGACACCCGACGCAAACAAGGCTACGTACTTTTCCCACGTCTCCGCGTCTTCGGCCTAGCGTGAAATCCCTCGAGCCCTGCACACGCACGGTCGTTGTTTCGAAACACGCACGAACCACAGTGAAAGATATGTATATATACGTGTGGATGGCTTACGCCGTGCGCGTCGCATCAACCAGGTTATGTCTTCCACTCGACTTAGTTGTAGGTGGCGCCAGCAGATGACGCTTTTACAATTAGAAATCAAGCGAAGACGCAGTTGAACGGGGCTAAATCAGTGCTGCAATTTACGCCCCTTGTCCCATATATATACGACACCCCAACACTTCAATTGGACGTACAGCACACTGACGTCGAACAGACGGCCCCAACTTTTACGAGGGTCTTCAGAACGGTGATATATACCTCATTAAACAGCTACAGAAAAAAAGAAAAAAAAAAAGAACACTGAGGTTTGGCAGAAGGGCCAAGAAAACCCCGATTCCTTTTTTTGTTGCCAGTAACACGTCCATTAGTTATTTTAATAAGTTGTACCAGACGGCTATCAAGCCTCTCGTGAAAGTAGGTACCGTCGGTTCGACGTCAGCGCGATGTACGTCGAAGTGAAATTTTGGGGTGTCGTATACGGGACAAGGGGTGTTGGAATATATCCCTTTTTCTGAGAGTGTGGTTACTGTAACAAAGAGCCTCCGACAGGGGTGCCCTCACTCCCTACTTTTATACACGCTCTACCTGTCGGGATTCGAGGTACGCCTGATAAAGTCGAAGCTAGGAGCGTTCTCATTGACACACCTGGGGGATGACTCACAGGTGGAGTAAATGCTGCAGGGCCTCACTCATGCGGACAGTATTGTATTGATTACAGAAAAGGCGCAGGGCCTGCAGAGACCGCTAGGTTATATTCGAGAATGAGGCGACGACGTTGGGCCTCAACTTCAACACCAGCAAATCGGTAGTGCTTCTCTTATACTTCGTTTCACTTTATCTGCGAGCGAAGCCAAAGCTAGAAGCGCGAGACCAGCGCTTTTTGCATTTCTCCCCAGCTCGCGCGCTCGAGCAAAGCCTGAACGCACGGAGCTTCCGTGCTCGCGCTTCCAATTTTGCCTTCGCTCGCACATAAGGTGAAACGAAGTCTAGCGGGGCCAGAAAAGGTTACATCGAACAGTATGGTGATGAATGGTGAAAGTGTACGGGTATAGGAATCGTACAGATATCTGGGCGTTATGCTGACTAATAAGCAGGATTACCTGGCCGAACATCACACACATTTCAGACAAGCAGCCATGCGGGGAACGAGCGTCCTCGGAAAGCGGTATTTGTGGACCTGCAATCGTTTCCTGGTGACTCGAGAACTTCGGACGCCGGTATAGTGGGGTGCCTGGACTGACCTTTCCTAACGCGTTTCTCTGCATTCCTGGCACCGTGCGGGAAGTCCTGAAACGTCGACAGCGAGAGGTCGGGCGGCAGGCCTTGCGATGTCATAAAATGGTGGCCAACGAGGGAGTGAAGGGGGTCTTGGGTGGTCGTCCTTCGAGGCCAGGGAAGCAACCAGCAAGATTACCTATGACAGCCGTCTCCGCCTCACGAATCGCAGCCGGTGGGCCGGAGGACTATGTCTACACGTATATGACAGGGGTGTAGACTTGCTGGAGAAGGCGGCTGTACCAATTGGAAGAAACGTACGAATTCTTTGCAACACATGTGACCACCGCACCAAATAACAAGTGGGAGCGGGAGATACGGACGAAGGTGAGAGAAGATGAGGCGCTTTAGTGGACAGAGACGGCGCAGTCAAAATCGACGCTGCATGTTTTCCAGCAATGGACGAAGGCAATTTCAGCGGAATCTTCGCTCCTATGACAACGGTCAGGGCAGCCGCCTGCTCTCTGAGAAGCGTGCAGGAGCGCTACGAACGCAGGAGTACCTTTGGCTCTACGACCGTATAATAGTATAACCAGTGTGTTGGGTGTGTGGTGAAGCAGATGAAACGCTCGAACATGTACTGTTGTGCGCCGGACTGCAACCGGCACCATTGGCGGAGAGCAGACAGACATCCCCTAGAGCGCTCACTGGCGGGGGTGCTGGGCTTCGAGCCTGTTTTGGAGCCTGTGTCATCTGCACACACAAACAACGGCGCTGACGGTACGCCGAAGGCCAAACGGAGGGTTGAGCAAGGGAGTGGTAGAGAACACCAAAAGGCGACTAGAGAATTGGTGGCTAAGGATTCAGAAAAAGGGCCACGTAAACCCCACAAGCTAGGTCCCAGGCACCATGAGACCGCCCGATTTAAAGGAAATAGCTGCACATCATCATCATGATCATCACAGTCAGAGCCATATATAGAGAGTTTGGCCACTCATTGGTACGTATAGGAGGTAAATGAGGAGGCGCCATTGGCCGAAAGTGGTCTGGGCGTGTTCCAGGGCGTCTGTTGAAATTCGAATGTGACAAAGAGAGGACGGTCATATTACCCTGGCGGTGGTCGCGAGAAACAAAATTAATAAGTACGTCAGAGCAAACTTTCGGTGACTGAACATATGGAGCATTTGATGTTTCGATTTCGGTCAAGCAAAATCATATCGGAAGATATATGAAGATAAGGAAGATGTAAAACGGCGTGCGCGACTAGCAGAACGATCCACGCCAGGCGCCGAGGGCGGGGAAAAGTCCGCGCAAAACAGAGTTTGAGCGGCGCATTCGTTTCTTACATCTTTTTTGCATGATTATAATCAAAACATTACGTGTATGATATTTTCAATCACGAAGAGTTACTCTATTTAACACTTACGCGCTTATTAAAATCGTTTCTTGCTACCATCGCTAAAGGATTATTTTGGGCTTTAGGTTGGCCTCGAGAGCATGTCCAGCAGTCTATTTGCGGCTGGTGCACGCCCTGGCCCTGCCCGCTCCTACCATTGACCAAACTCTCTATATACGGTTCTGGGTATACAGTTTGCCTGTCGCGGGCCTGGTCTCATATGTACATCAGTACGGGAGATATGCTTGTTTTAAAGTTGTTTTATGGATGTGCCGCGTCATGCAGATCTTGGCACTTGCTCTACGCGCGTTGCTTAGACACACGTACCTGACTCCAGTTTCGTGCCTCAACAGCGGTGAGAACAGTTTTATTAAAGCACTGAAGTGGAAACATCTCTGGCACGGTGCTCGAGGCAAGGTCCGTCGCGGTCAGAACAGACGCGTCGAACGAAAATCGCATGCTCAAAGGCGCCATGAGGATTAGACACTTTTCGGCTTTGTTTCTTTTTTTTCTTTTTTCACTGTTGCGCCTTATGGCACGTGGGGACTTTGTCGAAATAGGCTACTGGGGTGCGCGCCAATAGCATCTGGTCGATTGCGTCGCAGGGTTCGCCGATCTGTGTCCAGACCTATATGTGCCTTGCACCTTAACTCGAACTCACAAAAATAAAGAGAGAACATGCAAGAAGCTTTTGGATTGCACAAAAACTCTGGTTTTCTGAAGGTTGTGGTCACGTACAGCTGATCCCAACCTCGATTGCATGCTCAGGATGGAGTGTTAGTCAGCGAATACGAACAGCTGCTTGTTCGTAGCCTGACGGTGTCTAATGAGCACACGCTGCCCATCGATAAATCTCCTGTGACGTCAGCTGTCAGGAGCTGCGCTTGCACGTTTCTTCTATTACGCTTTCTTTTTTCTTTCTCGTTGGTAGAGGTATCCCTGCCTAGCGTGTGCCATTACTCATACCACATCTTACGTGCCAGGGGCCGTCCATATCGTGCTTATTCGAACACGGGCAGCGGAAGCTTATTCACACGTGTTGCGAGGAAGATCTGTCTTAGCCCTGCTTCGAACACAGCGAAGCCTAGAGGATTGAGGAAACAAAACCTTCGAAACTGCTCATATTTCGAGGTGTAGATCATTCCTGTGGAGACACGGGCTTCTGTCTGAAGCCAATTTCAGCGTTTTTGCGCACGACGCGTGCTTTCTTCGCTTTCCGAAGCAACGACAATGCGCGTGCTGCCACGTTAAGATTGCGCACACTGCGCTGTGAGTTTGTAAACATTAAAATGGTGCATAGGTATTGATAGAATGAGAAAGGTAAGGTGTCTCTCTCGGAAGTCCGGCATCCATAACGAACTTATTGCCTTCCGTCGCGCTTTGGCTGCTCGCGCACGCTCGAGATGCCCATGAGACGACAAAATTTTATCGAAGCTAGTGAGCTCGCGCTGAAGGCGGGACAACTGAAGGGCCTGCCTGCCGTTCTAAGCCGGTCAGTGACTATAGCTTCTAGGGTAAGAATGGTTTTTAGAGTGATAACCGCAAGCTTAGTATTTCCTATCTGTACTTTGTGAGTCAAAGCTGGTAAGATCATGACCATTGCGCTTTTTAACCTATAACTCTGAAAGAGTTGCTGCTAACTCCGAGTAGTGTCAAACCGGAACCGGAACCGGACCGTTATTTTTAGCTGAACCGGAACTGAACCGAGCCGAAATCTTCGCCGCCATCTCGGACCTGAACCAGAACTGAATCGAAAAAAAAATACAACGGTAACTGGTTCAAAGCGGTTCACGGCATTTTTTGTTTTGTTAGTATTACCAAAATAATATTTGAGAATAAAAAATCTTTCAGCCTTTCCACTCTGGTGAAGAAGTAAGACCAGCGAAGCAGTAATATGGTGGGAATGAAGTAATGGCCAGCCGCAAAGTTGGCGAGCCAGAGTGGCAAGGCTAGAAAGGTTGCCGCGATCTATGAGCGACGGCGGCAATCAGACAACCGGCAAACACAACACTCTTGACAGCTACCGCCATCTATGAGCGATGGCGGTAACTTGCTGGTTGTCTGGTTGCCGCCGTCGCTCATAGACAGTGCAGCTGTCCAGAGTGTTGTGTCGACATTTCTTTGAGGACAGACACAATCCTGGGAAAACTAGCCCTTAACAGCTCCGCTGTAAAAATGTCATCTGTATTTGTCTATATTGATCAAATCGTCATATACAGAATCGAAAGGTGTGAGAATTATGGGCTCTCGTGGCGCTATTGCAGTGGCGATATGAATAATCATGTGTCACGGGGTCACTTGAAGTGCATGCTCCGATTGGTGAGTTTACCGCGTCCGAAAAAGTGGTCCCTCGATTTCCACCTGATGACGTCAGAGAAGTTTCATGCTGTCGCCTGCAGCGATCCTGGCGGTGTCCCAGCAGTGGGGGTGTATGTGGCAGACGCCTGTTCTGCTGCACGTCGCTCTCCAGTGCGACAGACCACGGAAGCTTTGGCAGCCAGAAGTTGGGACGCCGAGACGACAGCGACACTCGCGTTCACTCGTGCTTTTCGCCGGCATTTCTATATCAATCGCCACGACCACGACATCCGACAGCAGAACACTGCGGCTTCTATGACGTCATTTGGTGCCTCTTTGGGACCACTTTTGATGTATGGGCGACACGGGACGATCAACACACCAGTTGGAGACGCGCTTCAGGTACCATAGTGTCAAGCCATGCTGTTAAGCAATGTAACGTCACGTTGCCCCGTGACGTCATGTGGCGTAGGCACGTGACTCAATGCGTCAAATCGATTTAAATTTAGAACGCCACTGCATTTATTAACGTCGTTGAAGCTGTGACGTTACATGACATCACGACTTCGCACCCCAAGTCATGTTGCACCATAACGCACTCGATTGCCATGAGCCGGAGTTGACTGCTCGGGTTCATGACAATCAGCATCACCAAACGTTCGCGTAATGGGTGGCGTATAATCAAAGATGAGAATAGCCGAATTCGAACAATTTCTAAAGCTCAGCCCATGCTCTATGCTTTACCAACCCGAGCGCATGACAATGATGAGCACTGACGTATATATTAATAGACCTTTCGCTAAATTACCCAAGCATCAAATATAGTGTTGGGAACGTAGGTACACGCGCTGGGCGTGCTCAAAGTAAACTAAAGTAAAACGACTCCGAAACGCGCGTGCGAAGTGCTATTTGTTTTAGATTTTTGCTTTCGAACAGTTGAGGCTGAAGACGCTAGCACGCGCAGCGTGTGTTCCTACCACGGTGGTTCCTACATACCCGGCATTCTTTTTGATGCTTGGGTCTTTCGGCAAAAGGTCTATTAGCGTCAGTTCACGTGGCCACTAATTCTAATTGCGAGTTGAGGGAGGGAAAGCTGTTTCTTTCCTTTATTAAGGCGAAAGCCTTATATGTCTCATCGTTCAGTCGACCTTCAAAGGCCTTGAGCGAAAACACAACGACGACACGAAAAGTAAGAAAACACGTCGGCGACACGAAAGGTACCAAAACCCACGGTTCGCCACTGGACCACGAGATATGGCGTAACTTGTGCCAGAATCGCAGGAGGCGCGCGCGCGGCGCAAACCCAGCGGGAGAGGAGGACACTCTCGCTCGGGCAGCGGTGAAGAGCGGGCTGTCTTCGGAGGCTCGCTATCACCGGGATCGGCGCTTGGGCTTTCGCCTTCAAGTCGTCTTAGAAATAACATAAGAGACCCTGCGATTTTTTTTTTCTGCGTCTGTCATCGCGCGGGCAGGAAAACTAATAGGCATTTTGTCAAGTTATCAACGACAAGGATTCTTTCCTAGCGGTATTTACTGAAAGTTCAAAAAAACTGTTGCACGTTGCAAATTTAGGCACCCAAAAATGTTTTCGTTGTTGCTGAACTGCCTCAGATAGTTGTCTCCGAGGAGAGAAGCATCGAAAGAACTCAATGTGACTCATTAATCCGACGTTACATAGAACTACAACTTTGTACGGGAGGGATACCTCAAAAGAAAGATCCTAGTGGCATCAGATGGACAACAGAACGTTGCCAATCGCTCTAAGTCTCACAGTGTTTTCTCAAATTTTCCCCCAAGTTTCGACCACCTCCGTATATTGTTTAATTTTTGGTTGCAAAATAAAAGCGACGGAGAATGACAGCAAACAAATGACACAAATATAATTGTCGAATGAACACCCCCAAACGAAGAAGGGAGTCCCTCAGAAATAAAAGGTACTCTCTAAAGGAGTAAAAAAATAAAATTTAAAAGGAAGGGTTATTTTTAAAACGTACTGTGTTGTATAAAGGTTCCTCTGCTTCGCATCTTCGGCACAGGCCAGAAAGTTGACCCCGCTCGTAAGCCGTTGTAAAATGCTTAAAAACTGGTATTGCCTCGTTCAGTCGTAGTCAAGCACAAGTGTGTGAACGGACCTTTTATGTGTTTCTAGGCGCCAAACCATATAAATGTTTGCGTTTTTTTGTGTCTTTTGCGTTTTTTTTTTTGTGAATATTCAGGTGGAACCGTAGGGAAAATAAGGTAATTATGTGATGCCTCAGACCGAGAGTAGTCAGAAAATAGAGGTGGCTATCTATAGATCCCGACTGCTTAAGGAACGCGTGGCGCCCCTTAGCAAAAAGAGGCCGTACTTGAAACGAATTTGAAATATATTGAATATGAATATTCATTTTGTATTCATTCTGTATTATTTTGTCCGCATTCGAAATACGCACGTAATGTATTCAAAATATATCATAAATATTGATCAGAAAATATTTTAGATATACCAAAAATGTAATTCCTTCCCCCTCAAGATGTCATTTGTGTCCTAAAAAGCGGCTACTCAAATGTTTGATTTTTGTTAGTAAATGCATTTTGTGTAGTATTTGAAGACTCTACTAAATACATCCCACAACTACACATCAGAACGAACACAAACACAAACACCATGACGCACTGCACACCTGAATCACAGTCCCATTGACTGCTCTAGAGCCTTATATAGCCTACATATTCAAGGAAATCATTTGGCCGGTGACCGGCTCTGCACTTATTAAGGTTCTAAGTATTCTATCTTCTCCTAGGGAGTCTGTCAAATGGGAAACAGTGTTTAGAAGTTTGTGGACGATATCTCTCACTAAAAAGCATTGGTACAACTAATAATAATTTGGCGCAGTCGCTAAAACAATATCCACAAAAACGGCTTCTAGAAGAAATGTTATTGCTTCTCTGCATAGCACCACTCAGGATGAAGCGAGTCAAGCTAGTTTCTTCACTTTAAAATAGTAATTTTGCTTTTCTTTACTAGTTGACTATTTAATATGGTCATTAACGTCACTATATTAAAGTCACTACTCACATCACATACAATGGCGAGTATACACATTCAGTGAACTAACATTGCGCTAACACAATTCCACGCCAAACATATCTGCTCACTGCTCTTGCTAATAAATGTTGTATTTAGGCAGTTCAATGTACTCCACATCTGCTTGAAGTGAATTTCTCATAGGCAAGCTTTTCATACTTTGGTAGTAGTCAAACTACCAAATTATTGCAGTCAAAACGTACTTAGGGTATAACAGAACAGTATTTACGATTTCTAGGTATTTTAAGAGCGTTCTGCACATATTTTTGATCGCTGCCTTTTTTAGGGCTGTAGTATATTTTGCATGAAATAAACTAATATTTTAAGAAATCTAATTGAAAGGTATTTTGTGCCTACTAATTTAGTATTTACATATTCCAGAACGCATGAAGAGGACTTCAAACGTAGTTTAAATAAAGGCATTTTAAAACTATTTTCAGAAATATATTTTAGAACTAAGTAAAAAAAAAGAAGTGTGTATTTTCGGTATATTTTTTGTGTACTTACAATTATGAGCTGTACTTCAAATATACTCAAATTAGAATGTGGTATATTTCAAACGTCTTAGTTTTCGCTAAGGGGCGGCTAGCCCCGCGCATCTAATTATCGCTGCGTAGCCAATGGGATTGCGACATTAGCCGATAAGAACGACGAAGAGCCAATCACAGAGCAAGAATCGTAAACATGATAAGTTGCACCCTGTTTCTTTTTTTTAACCCGTTGGTAACTATAGTCAATGTATACATTACAAAGTCGCAACAAAGGAATCGCGCTCCTCGCGTTAACAGGCGCGCTGAGATGCTGGGTAACAGCGCTGCTTTCCGCGCTACAATATACACATACCCCCAGGCTGTTTCTGCGAAAGCTCTCAAAGATCTCTAAAAAGTACACATCGCGACACTGTTAGCGCGAACACGACATCGGCGCATTTTCGCATTTTACTTCCAAATAGTATTAGCGAGTACGAAATTTTATCACTTACATTATACAACTAAACTACCAGCCTTAGCGTACGTCAAGGACTGCAAAAACATACTAATTAGCGAGATAATTAATTAAAATTTACTCATTCGTTTTTTTAGGGAAAAATAAACAAATGGTTCCATCGAGAACATTGATAAGCATCATCGAAAACCACTAAATCAACTTTTTTTAGGAAGATATAATGCAGGGGGAGAATTTTACGGCGTTCCGTAAAAACGCTCGATTTGGATGCGTTTCTAGGTTTCGGTTTCTTATCGGAGCGCGTCTTTGCGACGGCGGTCCTACTCCCCAGTGTTCGACACGCGCAACAGACGTGCGCTTTAATTCAATCCATCCTACGAGGAAGGCGAGGCGGTGGCGCTTCGCACATCGAACAGGACCGCGATCTCAAAGATGCGCTCCAATAAGAAACTGAAACCTAGAAACGCGTCCAAACTGACCGTTATTTAAAAACGCCGTAAAATGTCCCGGCCCCTGCCTATATCCTTCTAAAAAGAGTTGATTTAGTTGATTGCGATGATGCTTAGCAAGTTTCTCAGTGAAACCCTATATTTATTTTCACCAATAAAAATGTATTAGTAAAATTTAGTCAATTATCCCGCTAATTCGTTTTTTTTTTAATTCTGCACGTCCGCCGAGGCTGGTAGTTTGTTCTCGCAAAGAATTTTTTTGTTATCTCAAGAAGCATATTGATAGAAATTTTTGAAAGCTTTCGCAGAAACACCCAATGCTTCGGGTTGGGTGCTGCGTACATGGGTACAATATCTTTTGTTTTCTAACTTTCAGATGGTACGTCGACTAACAAGAGACCTGGGTTCTTCGACGACACTCCTCTAGACATAGGTGAGTACTTGGTAAAAATTTTGGCCAGCGCTAACCGGGAACTCTCCTAGCAAGCAACTGAATCAAAAAGTCATGACGAGATTGCAAAGAAGCTACGATGTCAATCAACGCATAGGCGCATAAAAAAAAACAAAAAAAAAACAGTAGAAATGCAAAAAAACAAGTTTATGGGCAAACGTTTTTTTTAACGCTTTTGCGTTTATTATCGAAAATAAGACCTTATAAAGCCTCGTTTCAAATGTGACTTCAAGAAAAAGGTGGCTTCCATGCCTCAAGGTGGACGAACAGCTCACGCATATAGGGACGCGTGGTTTCTTAGATGCGGAGCATCTCTTGCTCGGGTCTATGTCCCGCGGCGTCGGCGTCGTAGTCCGCACTCACACTACGCATGCGCAACTCTCCTCCTCTAGTCTCCTCTCCTTCAAGTGTGAGCGGTAGCGCGCTGCCTGCGCGGCTGCGCGGCTGCGCGGCTGCGCGCGTTCCCCATCACGTGACCGGGGCGGGGTCTGAGTGTCTGAGGCGAAACCGTGTTTCCCCAGAGGAGGGAAAGGAGGAAAGTTTTCGGCGCGCGGGTCGCAGCGCCAGGCCAGGCCTTTCTAGTGGGGTGAGCTTTCCCCGCAACTCCGCGGCTGTCGTCTGCTAGCATTTCCCGACCGCTCGCGTCCGTTGCAGCCTATAGATCTCGCCGGCCAGCCCGGTCTCGACGAGGAAACCTGCAAGCGCTGTTAGGGCATTTTGCGCCGCCTTACCGTGCGGTCTGATTAGACTTTCAAAGTTACTCGTGCTACATTAGTTCACCGCTGTTGACTCCACTTCACTCCGTTCTTTCGATGAAGTGTGATGGAAGCAACAGTCCCGTCAGTTAGTGGGTTGGCGCAAGCAAGCGTCAGCACCACCCCGATGCTCCGCATCACCCCATGGTTCCCCTCGGGAAGATGGTGTAATTTTTTATTTAGATTCAGCCCGTGAGGATCTGGTACATACGATTTTTGACGCACAGCTGTCTTTCTCCGCGCTTGGAAGGGATCGTCATGTTGCGAGTCGATATCACGAAAACTTGATCCCGGAAGCGACGTCACGGAAGGGGCGTCACTCTCGAGCATAGGTCAGGTGACGTCGAGTCACGTGACATATGCACAAATTAAGTCTCCCCGCTAAATTTGGCGAGGAAAATGATGACACGTGACCTGAGGTCAGGTGAACTATACACAAATTTGATTTCCCCACTAAATTTAGCGGGTCACGTGAGATCAATATCTCCACCAAATTTAGCACAGAAACTGAATCGGTGTATACGCCCCGTGACACTATTTTTCCAGCTAAATGTATAGGAGAAACATAACTGGTGCCCAGGTCACGCGAAGTAAATTTTCCCGCTAACTTTAGCGGGTAAACTGAATTGGTCTGTATACGTCCCGCGACGTCAGGTCACGTGACTTGGCTTGTCGCCGAGCCACGGGCGTTCACTCCTTGCGTACCCGCCATAGTCACGCGGCACGATCCCGTGGACGTATCTCCAGGTGCCACATACAACACGTCTGGGACGAGCGGACAAGGCGCACGGCCTCTCATATATAACCCCCTCCACCCCTTCCCCCCCCCCTCTCTCATTTCTTGTGCCACACATTGGTCAACGGAAATTTATGCAGCATACTACACCTATGCGGCGACCACTTTTTGTTTAGTTTGTATCGCCAAAAGCGGCACTATAAGGCTGGAAGTATCGTTTTTCTCTATTGTCACATGCGTTAAAGTCAGACTTGGAAAGTTTTCTGTTCAAGTAACGAATGTTTTGTAAATATATACTTTTTCGAGTAATTATCTAATTGCTACGTTACTTTCTTGGAGGCAGGAATTTGTAATGCAATTTTGTTACAAAATATGGGTAACAAATTACTTCAATTACTCCCTACTTTAAAAAAAAAAATACGAACATAATCGAGAAACTGTAGCAATACGAGTGTGCGACCACCCGGTCGACCAAAAACTCAAAAACGAGCTGACAGTCCGTCAAAGTTACAACCGCGAGACCGCAGGTTTGGGACGTTTCGCTTACGCCCGAAAGACCCGTTTCAAAAGGGAGCTTTCGTAGATCAGTTTCTTACCTACGAATCTCGTAGCGGAGGTAGATGCTGTTACTGAGCATGCGCACCGCTAGCTTGGTCTGCACAATTCCAGGGATCATTTCTGAAGGCCGTAAGCTAGCGGGATGGCGGGTGTGGTTGCAGCTTTCGCTGCCTTGTCAGCATTCAGGTCAACGGAGTGCACCTACACTCTTTCTCTGTGATGTTCAGCACAAAAAAAAAAAAAAAAAAAAGCTGAAAAAGGGCTTTAAAAAAAGGAGTTAGGGGTGGATTTTTAAATATTCTTATTCCGTGAATCTGAATATCACGTTAGTTTTCACCAAGATGTAACTAAACGCTAGAAAAACACTAAACACCTGACCAGTCGTTGCGTCCTACCCAGATCTTTCGGCTGCCAAGAGCGTGTCGCTAGTGTGGGCAGCGCGTTCAATAGACCATTTTCTCTATTACCCAAGCATCAAGAAGAATGCAGGGATTGGTGTTTCATGCGCCACACGCGCACGCCTTCCCCGTATAAAAGATTCGAAGTAAATAACCAAAATAATGCGTTGACGAACGAGAGTGCAAGATGCAATTCGTTTTAGGTATTTGCTTCAGAAAAGTTAATACTGCTGAGGCCAGCACATGCGGCGCGTGGAACACCAACGCCTGCATTCTCCTTGATGCTTGGGTAATATTGGCGACGTGTGTGACCGAAAGCGTCGCTGTGGTCGGCCTTCCACGATTGGCCGGACGCTGACTATGACGTCAGAAAAGGATTTATCATCGACGGAAATAAGAGGAATGAAAGAACTTTAATTTTGACGGTGTTGGCCGTGTTCCTTTGAAAGCGCAATAATTTCAAGCTTCCACCATGCTATTTACAAACACCATCGAACCTGTTGTTTGCAAGGTAATGACGTCACAAGGGGGAACCATAGGAGCGCGCCACCAAAACATCTCGCCGCTAATAGCAATAGGTCTATTGCAAGCTTGCCAGGTATCACGCCAGGCGTGGCGTCTTTTTTTTTTACATTTATTTTTGTTGTTCTTTAAAATAGCAAGAATACGCGCGCGTAGCTTGGATAGGCGCTGAAGATACGTGAGAGCGGAGGTTCCGAAAACTCCTTTTATGACGTAACGCTGCGGGATGAAGGGGCTTCAGCGGTACTTTGAAAATGATTTTCTGCAGCCTCCGTGCACCAAATTGAAGAAAACTCTTGATACCCGTGATCCTGGAGGTCAAATGAAGACGATTGAAGTGTTTTTACTCAAATAAAGAACCGCTCGCTTCCGTTTCCTTTTTAATCCAAAGGTGCAGGCGAGCTGGACAGAATAAACGATAATAATCCCTGGAGAAGGGCAACAAGAGGGAACAAATGGGGACCAGGCGGACTTTTTCAGCGCGCATCAGTCACCTAGCTCTTTTTCGAGATTTGTGTTTTTCCTTTGTTCCTCTTTTCCCCTTCTCCAGGGATTATTATGGTAACTATTTCTCTCAAATGTAATATTTTATTTTTACAAGGACTACCATAATGCGGGCGTATGGAAATGTAAAGTAGTATTGAAAAACATTTTCGAAAAGGCCAAAAGTGTTTCTACTGTTTATTTGATTATTGTACGGGAAAAGTAACGTGAAAGTAATTTGTCATGAAAGAAGTAATCATTTACTTTTCAGCGAAAGCAATTTATAACGACAATTCATTACATTTGAGGCTCGGTAATTTGTAATTGTAATCCTTTGTATTTTTCAAGTAACACGATCACAAGTCTGGTTAAAGTCAATTCGCGAGGAGGAATATATTAAAAAAATAAGCGAAGTAATTTTTTTTAAATAACCTAAATGGAAAGAGGATGTCGAAAAATAAATTTGCAACGTGACTCTAGCAGTTACTTTTCCGCGGGCTCCCGCGAACGCCAACTACAAATTCGTTTCGCACCGTAAATATATAGCGCTAAAATATTTGCTGTTTTGTTTTCCGTTGTAAATTTATTTTATAACATTCTTTTTTCCAACCAGGTTGTTGGAAAGTTTTATTTTCCTTTGCATAACCATATGCAAAGGAAAATAAAAATTTCTAACACGAAGAAACATAGTGTCCTGACTGGTGTTAAAACACATTTTTAACACCAGTCAGGACACTATGTTTCTTCGTGATCTTTTCTTCCTAGCTCTAACAGGCGAATGTCGCAGTGTCATTCTCTGCGGAGCGATACTAGGATGATTGGAACTCGACACTCCCCGCACTTTTTAAGCTGTCGCTGAATATAGTCATTTTATTTATTTCAGAGGGCAATAAGAAGCGTCCAGTGTCGCCATATTACCCTGCGTCAGCGCTCAAAGCCGTTCCAACCACGAGTTTTGCGGAAGGCAGCAACCGGACAACAGGTAAAAATGTTGAAAACTTAATCAATCTAATCTTGCGCAAAAAAAAGTTAAGACTTATTTAAGATTTAAGTATATAAGACTCCGTTAGTTACAAAAATATTTCAACAACGAGGGATTTACAAATTTTAACTTAAAATAACAAACATTCGCCGCAGTACAAAATGTTTTCCTCACTGACCTTCGCTATGTATATGTACAGATGTTGTGGTACCTCGAATCTGGTTCACGCACTAGGCTTTGAGTGTCGTCGATGACGTCACAACCGCGTGTCACCACACATGACGAGAAAGCACACTGACTCCCTCTATCGGCCATTAGGAGAACTCTTGCGATCCGCACATATATAACGCATATTTCTTTAACCGTGGACTTGAAATGAATTTCTGTTATAACCTACCACTTTTCAGGGGTATCGCGCGTATGTTTCTTCTCTGAAGTACTGCAAAGCCTCGCGTGCAGTTATACGCGCATCTAGATGGTTCCAGCACTACCCGATAGGGGGCACCAGTACGCCAGAGTTGTTCCATGTTCGCACTCGAACGCAAGCGTGTGAACCAGCTTTTTATGATAACCAAGAGTCCCTATTATTTTCGCTGCGCGATATACCGACCGCGCGCGACTGTCTACCTCGTGCTTGTAGCTTCCGGATTGGTCCTTGTAGGTTGCCATACGGTGACGCAATGATCTCGTTGTTCGCACGGTACTGCTAAACGGTACATTCTCAGAAGTAAAGGGTGTAATACTTACGCCCTTGTCCAATATATAACACCTTAAAACTACATTTTGACGTTCGGTCCACTAATGTCGAACTGACGATACTAACTTTTACAAGCGGCGTGATACCTGCTCGACATAACTTACTAAATATATATGTATGTATCAAAGACTACAGAAAAAAAAAGCATTGAGGTTTTCCAGCAGGGCCAACGAAACTTGAGTGTTTTCCTCTAGTCTTTAATGCGTTCGTTAGCTATTTTAGTAAGTTGTATCACTCGACCATCAAGCCGCCCGTGAAAGTTAGTATCGTCCGTTCGACGTCAGTGGACTGAACGTCGAATTGTAGTTTAATGGGGTGTTGTATATGGGACAAGGGGTGTAAGTGTTACACCACACATTTCCTAGAGTGTAGGCCTGGCAAATCCCCTCCGTTCCTTAGCTGTCAGAGGCTGCAGTTATTTACCGGTGAACGAACGCCGTTAAATAGAATTCTTCATCTTTCATTAAGCACGGGGCGGACCCGCACATTAGAGCCTCGTTTTACGTATAGGGCCACTAAAGACGCAATGCTTCAAAGCAGGCACGTAGCCAGGATTTTCTTTCGGGGGGGGGGGGGGGGGGGGCACCCATGACAAAATGCTGTATGAGGGGGAGGGGGGATAGGAGGTCCCAGCAAAATGGAACATTTCGGGGGGGGGGGGGGGGGGGCCAAGCCCCATGCCCCCCCCCCCCCCCCCCCCTGGATACGTGCCTGCTTCAAAGTAAAGACCCCACTGCATGCCATCTTAAGATCATCGTTGCCAGTTGTCGGAAGCCTCATCGGAGACCACGGGAAACGATCTTCCGTTCTCCAGAAATGTCAAAAAGAGTCCGCGGTAGAGCAAGGCACTATCGCCAGAGCTTCGCGACAACGTATCTAATCAATAGGAAGTCGCATTTCTGAATCGTATCTATCGCCGACTGCGCTCGCTTTGTCCTAAGCACCAAAATAATGGCGCCCACAAGACAGTCGGAAATTGGAATGCAGGTACTGTAAGAACCTAGCTTATTTATTAATTGTACAAAGTGTAAAAACAAATGGTGTTTTTCTTTATTAAAAAAACACATAAACTATGCATTAACGAACGCTCATCTGCAGCCAAATGTACGAGCGCCGGAGGTCCGAACCACATGCCAAAGTTTCAGCACAAACCGATATATTATTCGAAAGTTATCGGTGATTTTTTGAAAATATTTAATGAGAAAATTAGGCCCATTTTTTGGTTGCACCCGGTAACTGGCGCCATAGTGCTCCGTAGGTTTCGGGAGCTATGTCCTGTCATCATTTTCTCATTAAAATTTCAGAAAATCACTCATAACTTCCGAATAGGATAACAAGAGTGCTCAAACTTCGGCATCTGTGCGGAGAAAGAGCGTTCAACTACGCGTAAATCATTTTTGCACAAAAAAAAAAAAAAAAAAAAACGGCAATAGTTTCTTTTTTTGTTTTTTTTGTAAGTAACATTTAGTAGTTCAACGCATATATTTCGGCACGAGATTCGGCCTGAAATGACGTTCGGGTTCGTGACAGCCTGCCAAATTTGCGTGAGCCGAGAACCTAATGGAACATTTTTTTTTTTTTTTTTTACGGCGGCGATACGCAGCCAATAGCAGGCCGCTCTTCCCGTGTTCTTAAGCGATGTTGCCGTAAATCATTCCCTTCTGTTAGGTTGATCAAAGACGCCGCGCCAGAGACGTCGGCTCGGCTTAGTGACGAGGCAGCGTCACGCTAAGTCTTGGTTATATATAACGCGGGCGTGTCTGGAGAGAGTGTGTTATTGCAATCCGCAGTCGGCAGTTAATTCAGTATATAACTTCTGGCTGATACGAGTGCGAAGGGCGCATTACGCGACTTCTGCTTTTTCAACTTTCGGTCCGAGTCGAATAAACGCGTGAATGAAAACCTCGCGCGAGCATGAAAAAGAGAGAAGAAGGTTTTAAGGCCCTGCGATTATTCCACGATAGATGAATGAATGGATGGATGGACGGCACTGCGGAAGAGCCGTGTAATGGGAGAGTTTGGCCAATAGGCGGAGCAAAGGCCGCCGCCAGCGCCGAATATTCCCCCCACGCTTAGAGCGTAAACTAAATTTGTGACACAGCGTCGACCAATCGGGAGACCTCTACTCCATCTCACAAATGTCTGCAGTGAAGACAAAGGCACAGGCGCGTGAGCCTAGCTCAGCGAAACGCTTTTGTTTGTACGAGACCTCGTGCATAGGAGGCACTTTCTAAAGCCACGCGCTCGTGCCCATGCCTTTGTCTGCACTGCTAGAACAGCGTCCTGAGACTGGCTGAAAGAAAACAGTGCAGAGGGTGGGGTGCGCGAGCGTCTTGAGACGCGCAGAGCCGTTTATTGAGAGAGTTTGGCCATACATTGGTTTGAATAGGCGAGCATCTCGGGGCCAGCTCGGGGCTAACCACAGGCCGCGAAACAGCCCCTAGTGGTGGTCGTGTGATCTAAATATGTGACACGACTATATACCTTTCTAATGTTTACAAAATCACATTCCAGCGTGCGATCTTCACAGCCCAGCACGTGCGTGTTCGTCGCTTCGGAAAGCGAGCAAAGCACGCGCCATGCGCACGAACGCTCAGAACGGCACCGGCCACAAGCTCGTTTTTGGAAAGGTCTATGGACCTTTCCAAAAAAGAGAGTGTGGCCGGTGCCATCTTGAGTGCGCGAGCGTATGGCGCGTGCTTCCCTCGCTTTCCGAAGCGACGAAGACGCACGTGCTGGGCTGTGAAAATTGCACGCTGGGCTGTGATTTTGTAAACATTGGAAAGGTCTATACTTCGTTTCACCTTATGTGCGAGCGAAGGCAAAACTGGAAGCGCGAGCACGGAAGCTCCGTGCGTTCAGGCTTTGCTCGAGCGCGCGAGCTGGGGAGAAATGCAAAAAGCGCTGGTCTCCCGCTTCTAGCTTTGGCTTCGCTCGCAGATAAAGTGAAACGAAGTATAATTTGAGTCGTGCCGAGCGGAACTCCGCGTCTCAAGACGCTCGCGCACCCCACCCTTTGCACTGTTTTCTTTCAGCCAGTCTCAGGACGCTGTTCTAGCAGTGCAGACAAAGGCATGGGCACGAGCGCGTGACTTTGGAAAGTGTCTCCTATGCACGAGGTCTCGTACAAACAAAAGCGTTTCGCTGAGCTAGGCTCACACGCCTGTGCCTTTGTCTTCACTGCAGACATTTGTGAGATGGAGTAGAGGTCTCCTGATTGGTCGACGCTGTGTCACAAATTTAGTTTACGCTCTAAAGGGCTGTTTATAGGAAGTATTCACTGGCGGCCATAGCTGTGTGCACGACTGCTGAGCGCGTGCTGATGGCGAGCTTCCACAGCTCTTTTGTAACGTGCGTTTCGCACCCTCAAGATTGCCGGTCTTAGCAGCCTATTAATCTGGGCTCGCTCAGAGCATGCGCTCTAGACATCACCCACACATATGGCGCCCAGTGAATACTCCTTATACTCCGACGTTGAGCGCACTGAACGCAGCGTAGCGCAGAACGCGCGCCTTTTATTGGCCGGCAACCAGGAACTCGATATCTGCAACCAATAAGTACCTGCGCGCGCTGCGCTACGCGGCGCCCGACGACGTTACGTTGGAGTATAAATGTACCTTAAGCGTGGGGGAATATTCGGCGCTGGCGGCGGCCTTTGCTCCGCCCATTGGCCAAATTCTGCCAATACATGGCTCTGAAGACGCGGAGTTCCACTCGGCACGGCTCAAATTATACTTCGTTTCACTTTATCTGCGAGCGAAGCCAAAGCTAGAAGCGCGAGACCAGCGCTTTTTGCATTTTCGCGCGCTCGAGCAAAGCCTGAACGCACGGAGCTTCCGTGCTCGCGCTTCCAGTTTTGCCTTCGCTCGCACATAAGGTGAAACGAAGTATAGTCGTGTCACAAATTTAGAGCACACGACCACCGCTAAAGCTGTTTCGCGGCCTGTGGTTGGCCCCGAGATGCTCGCCTATTCAAACCAATGTATGGCCAAACTCTCTCAATAAACGGCTCTGCACTGCGGCACTCGTGAATTGAGCGGCGGCTTCCGCTATCTACGCCATGTTGAAAACCATGAGAAGTACAGGAGAATCTCCGCTTCCAAGTTCCCAGAGATAAATATTGATTTTGTTTTCAACTCTGCATGATGCAGCATTTTATTGTCGTGAGGGAGAGGGAAGAGCGTCTGTTAGTAGCTTTTTTTCTTTCTTCGAAATAGATCATTTTCAAAACTGCGCGGTATCTATAGTAGCTGTTGCGCTAACAATTCGAGTCTGCCATTGTTTGGGCACGTACTACTTCGACCGCGTATTGGACACGAGGGCTGCTCGAGCGTTCGGCGTGAATTCGGCTCAGGTAGCATCGAAAACGAGTACGGCGTCAGCGTTCAGCGAAGACTCGTATCCAATCGTGCGCTTCGTGTTCCCCCCCCCCCCCCCCCCCAAAAAAAAAAAAAAAAAAAAGGCGACTGTCATGGTTGCTTGATGCAGTTTTGAGAAAACGGTTTATTGGCGCCCAAAACAACGAAAGTCCTACCCAATATTTAATAGCCCTCCGCGTTTTGACACTGCAGTTACTGACGCAGCTTGGTTAATAATAATTAATAATAATAACAATTTGTTTATTTAATGTGCCCAAAAACAACCACGCGGGTCTTCACATTGGTGCACACAAGACAAAAAGAAGAAACACAGCACACGCACAGCTTCAATGTACAAATTAGCATGACTACAAATAGGTTGCACACTTCACACAAAATGTAATAGAGTTTCAACTTTCAACTAGACTTGCCAAGTTCCGGCGAAAAACTGGGAGATCTGTGAAGATGTCCAAAGTAGAGGATGCGATTGTATTAAATGAAATTTGCATACGGGACAGTGGTGAGAGTTTAGACATGAATTGAACATAAAAGACAGTAAAATTTCTGGTAACGCGACAAGGAACATGAAAATCGACAGAATTCAGAAGTTGATTAGCATCAGTCCAACCATTTACCACCCTGTGTAAAAAAATCAGATCACGCTCGAATCTTCTATTTGACAAAGACTTAAGTAAAACGCTCTTAAGAAGAAATTCATAATCATAATAAAAGCGACGCTGAAAGTGTCTATCATACAAAATGCGTATAATTCTTTTTTGCACTGATTCAATACTTAAAGACTGTGTACTTGTTAGAGAATTCCAAACAACACAGGCAGATTAAAGAACGTATAGATGGTGGCGAGTTTTTGGCATTTTATTACCATTCAGTAGCCACTGAAATCGTCGCATTTGCTATTAAGAAGGCAGAATAACGAATCGCGAAAGCAAGAAGAGTGAACGTGCAATTTCACGGACTATATATAGTTGCTTCACTTAAATTGAATGCAGGTTCTGAATCTTTTAAGATTTTATGTGGTCTTTTCCAACAGAAGCTCGGTTTTTGAAGTTTTCTCAGCGTTGGAAGTTCACCGGTTTGCTTACACGTCTTGGCCGCTCAATGAAAAAAAAGTTTAGGACCTAGTCACATTTCGCAACCCATTTGATTGAACGGGATGCTTAAACTCTTAATCCAAACCTACGTATAAAAAGAAAAAAAAGCGAGAAGAGACGGAAGTTTTTTTTTTTTTGCGCCGTCAATCACTACGAACGAGTCCAGGTTGCACCTTCGAAGCCTTTCCCCCTTTTTTTCCCCCATGAAACTTAGCAAACTTTATTTATTGATTCGTTCTTGGAGCACGCCGGAACCAAATGATATAAAATGTAAAAGAACTCACGCTGCTCCGAGGTGCGAAATTCACCACTTTTTTAAGAATATCCCTGCTTCCATACACCCTAAGAAAAAAAAAAGAATATACAAAATCTGAAACAACTATAATCTCCCGCAAATCACGTGGAAAGGGCCGACCGCTGACATCTAAAACGGGAGCTCGGTGAATAACGAGGCCTAAAATACATCTAAAAAAATAGCAGACAACGTTGTGGCATTGAGCGCGGTGAAACCTCATGCTCAGGACCTCCAAAACGACTGCATTTTTTCTATTTTTTTTTAAGTCTAGACATAAATTAGCTTCGTCACTTTCCTGCTTTTGCCGTCGATAGCATCAGTTGTCTTTCACAAGTGCTATGCGGGAAAGTATAGTCGCTGCAGATTTTGTAGAGTGTGTTGCGGCCACTTCGTCGTACGTTGCCTTCGTTTCGAATCGACGGTCTCGGACAGCCCAAGACACGCGGGACGAGTCTCGTGATATTCGCGCGACTTGCTGCGTGATCTGTCCCTCGGCATTCCTGTCGGCTAGGCGCCTCCATCTCATACGATGCCACAGTACTAAGAAGGCGTTCGGAACTCACCCTGACCTGCGTTACTTTTAAAGGGATACTGAACCAAACAATTTAGTGTACATAATAAGGGGCGCACGTTCTTTCCACGAGCCCGCAGCCGCCAGTGTGCCCGAGCACACGCAACGAAATTGACGTCATAGTCCTCTATTCGCGCTTAAGTTGACAGCGAAATGTATGGGCTTCGGGCCAGAGGAGAATAAAGATAGGCTTTTCGTCTCCACAAGTGAAAGCTACGTGCTTGTTAGACCAATTGATCGCTTACCTTTTACACCAGACCCCACTGTGGAGATGAGAGGCTTGTCTCTATTCTCCTTTTCCTCGGAGCCCACACATTTCACAGTCATCTTAAGCGGGAATGGAGGACTATGACGTCAATTTCGTTGCGTGTGCTCGCGCACACCGGCGGATGCTGGCTCGTGGAAAGAAAGTGAGCCACTTATCTTGGACACTAAATTGTTTGGTTCAGTATCCCTTTAAGCTGTCGGTAAATATGATACTCTCTTATATGAGACGTGCACTTTACTCGTTACGAGTAATCAAATTACACGTAATTGATTGCCCTTTTTATAGTTAATCGTTTGAATACATTTGCTGGAAAAATTGAGTATTCTTCATACTTTTGGGTATTACCTCTAGCCATTACTATTCTTTCCCCTTCCTAAACCGCCCTTTGTTCGTACAAGTTCCCTACCACGAAACAAAGTGGAAACAAAAAGGTTACGAAAACAAATTATTAAATCAGATTTATTTTATTAAAATATGACTTATTTGGCTTAAAAATGATTAATTTGATTTAAATCACTGTAGCTATAAAATAGTGTTTCTTAGCCACTAGATGAATTTTTTAAACGCGGCAGATTAATTTATCAATTCGTCCGATCTAGCAATACACTGGGGAAGAATGAATTACTAACGACTTCTTATTGAGTGAATCCCGCCATAGTAGTACAAAAACAGCTTGATATTTTCATTGGTGAAAAAGGGTTTTTGGGGGCGAAGCTCCTATAGGGTGCTAGCCATGTCCGTCCGTCCCTCCGTCCGTCCATCTGTCTGGCTGTCTGGCGTCCAGTGCTCGTGCTCCTGCTCGTGAGCTCACGTGCTCACGAGCACTTGAGCACGTGCTCACGTGCTCGTGTAGGGCAAAAAAAAAAGATGAAAAAAAAAATTATGACAAAAAAAAAAATATGTTTGCGCAGTCGACAGGATTCGAACCTGTGCGGGGAGACCCCAATGCAAAGCAAAGTTTAACGCGATTATATACGCATTTGACCGCCTTAACCGTCCATCGCCTTAACCACTCGGCCACGACTGCGGGACGAGTAGGGGGCTCTGAGATGTGGTAGTAACTCAAGAGCTGGGGATGTCATGGATGAAACGTTGCATGTAGCCGCTCAACGTCTATACAGGAGAGGGCGCTGCGGTCAAATGCTCAAATGCGTATATAACCACGTTCCATACCACACATTTTCTTTCTGACATGAATGAAAACGAACGAAAGGCTCGGCACGCTGCGGCTCAGCGTCTACGCAGACAAGCACCACCAGAGCTTCGCCGCAATCAACATCATTCACCACGTGGAGATGCGGTCAATTTTTTTTTTTTTATTTGACGTTCTGATTTTTTTTTTCAATACGAAATTACTTTTTTAATGTTAATTTATTTCTTTCGAACTCTTATTTACTTGCCATAAGACGAACAATACGGTTCGTAAGTTACGAACAATGTGGATGGTAGAAAGAAAGCTTGACGTTCCGACGTGCTTGGGAGATCACAGGTTTGCGCTTGTGTTTAGCGTGATCCAAATATCACGTGCTTGATTATTATTTGATTTAAACACGAGACAAATGCACATAGAAAGCATCAAATGATATGAAAAAAAAAGATACGAACAAATATATGTGCGAATAATTTCGGAAAATGTTTGATTTACATCACCACAGTAAACCCTATCAGATTTAGATCGTATTTAAATTACGATTTAAATCAACTAAATTTTTATTCTCCACCCTGCCACGGAATCCTCGAACGAGTTCGCTCACAAGAGGATGATTCGCCAAAATTTGTGAATTAAGAAGTTATTGATGTCATAAAGCGGGGTTTTATTCAAATGATTGGCACTACAAAAGACGGTTTTTCAAACCGCGCGAAAAATGTTTTGTTTTGAAAAGGTGAAGTAATCAAAAAGTTGTGATTACTTTTTCAACTAATGGCCAATCACTTATCCTCTCAAGTAATCAAGTAATCTGATTGAATACATCTTTAACCAAGAGTAGTCGGAATTGTAATTGACTTCTTTTTTCGAGCAACGTGTACAAGACTGTAATGGATAGAAAGCATAGATAATTATCATGTGAAAACGAACGAATTCTAACACCTATTTTAAATGAACTTTGTTTCTCTAAGTGGTGTTTGTTACATTATTATTTTTTTAAATATGTATTACAAGGGCTACGTTCTTGACCCTTTCTAGTTTATCTTGCTGCCTATGTCAATTGGCTGCTTAGCGGAAGTCTCTAGATGTAACATAAACGGAGTCATGAGTCTGACACTGCTTTGTTTCACGTGTTTTCACGTGTTCTAAAATTTCCTAGTCGAAGTTATCTTTTCGCTTTTTTATAATCCTCCCTAACCCTATTAAGTAATAATTTGGAAGCCCTTTTATCTGGAGGAAAGCAAGGGTCATTTTCAAAATCAAGGAAGGGAATATCACAAGTATGTTGAGGTCATTTTCAAAATCAAGGAATATCACAAACATGTTGCGTCGCGACTCTTGACTGAGCTATTTGGTTTATACTGAACACCGTTAGGATTGCGCAAACCAGACAACGACAAAAATGTGCACACGTAAAACCATGTCCATGTCGTGCGTGTGCTCTTTACGTCCATGTCTTGTACGCAATATTTGAAAAGTTTTCATAATCTTTAGTTATAGATCTGGGAGCCATGGGTCCACGGAAAATGCTCTCGTCAGACTTTCCTTCCGCTTAGAGTGGTTGTTACCAACGTGCACAGGGTGGCACGCAAATCGCGAAGCCTGTTTTCGGCGAAGGCGAGGTTCATTTGCGACCGGCGTCGCCGGCGTGTCCAAACCTCCGTTTTTTTTTATTTCTTTTTTTTTTTTTGTTTTTCCCCAGGGGACCCTGGAAACGAGTTCTCAGAAGGTTAAAATTGTTGATGTCTTTTCCTTCCCCTTCGGTGACGAGCTATACGCTTGCCTTCGTTTGGTTTTCTTTTATAAGTGTTTTTTGTTGGTTGTTGTTGCGGAAACATGCCTCGAAATTCCACCCTGCGATGTTTTGTTTTTGTTTCTTTAATTGTTAAAATGTACTTTTTTGTTTCTGCGCTCGGGCTGCAAGCGAGACGTAATATAGAAGTGATGTTACGCTTTATAAACTTGCTTCGTTGTATTGGTTTGTGCAGTGGAGCATCCGACCGAGGTGCCCCTGCTCGGGAACAGGAACTGCCGCGTGACCGAGTTTCCCTGTTCGTCCACGGGGACATGCATACCCGCTCAGTGGCGCTGTGACGGAACTTCGGACTGCGAGGACGGCTCGGATGAGATCAACTGCAGTGAGTCAAAGTTAGGGTCCCGTGTTTCCGGGGTATGTTCCTCTTCACATTCGAAACAGTCTATTTTTTTTTTCTAGGTTTTATTTTTTTAGATCAAAAGTTGTTAACAGAAACCTCCTAGGGGAATTCCGATGTGGTCCTTCGCGAAACTTTCCGGTGCCTTGATCGTGCCCGCGCAGCCAGAGCCTGCATCAATAAGCAACGCTGGAAAGAGACGTCATACTGCTCTCACTCTATCGGTAGTTGACAACCCGTCGTGCCGGCGCATGCGCAAGACCATCCGAGAAGGCGAACTTGCAGGCCGTATGGCTGCACCTCGGAAAGTTTCGTGGCCCGCCCGGTTGAACGCGACTTTCAATTACGGCGGGATGAGGCCGGGCTCGTCGTAGACAGAGTACGGTTCAGGCAAGCGAGTGGAGCAAAAGAGCGGGAGCGAAGATGGCCCAAAAATCCTCGAAATCGTGTGCAGGACGAAGCGCAGCAATGACAACGACGCCGTGACGATAGAAAATTGCGCAAGCTCTGAACCGCAGTCGTTGTGAAACGCGTTATGAGACAGCGTAAATGCACACGGATTTTTTTTTTTTTTTCTCTCAAGGATTCCGTGTTTTTTTTTTTTTTTTTCATTTTTGGAGTTGGAGACAATATAGGTGCTTATCGTGACTTGTGTCGAAGGAAACAGGACTCGCCGTAGGATATCTAACCAGAATACTTGGGCAAACGTCGCGGTAATGGCTAGAAAATGAAAACGAGGTAAAGAGTAAGCTTCCCCCAACGAGGACGTCTATAGGTCCACCAATTCTTGTTTTTCGGAGAGTTTTCGGTTCTTTATACTTGACAAAAACCAATACACGATAAAAAAAGGCGGTTAATGTGCATTTTAGAAAACAAAACATCCCACTTGAAGTTCATTACGTGTACACTTCCATATACTGTTAATATATGAAGTATATTTTCAATATACTTTACGCGATCACGGCCCTGTTAGCGCGAATACGACTTTGGTGCTTTTTCGCGATTTAATATGAAAGGATACCATTGTCAGTTCCAGCCTTAGTTGACGCCACAGTCCGAAAGAGCCAATCAAACAGCACTAAAAGTGCATTGTCATGGCGCTTAGTATAGCGGGCACCACAATCTAGCACTTACGTTAACGCGTACTGTAGTTTTTATGGTAATCTTTCGATAACAAAAGAGAAAAAACGGAAGAAAAACCCGGCGATGGGCTTATTCTGGATAGTAGTGTAGCGGTTCTGCTACCGCCGCCGACCCAGTTCGACTGATGTACGCGTTCAAGGATTATGTTAAATGCACCATTAATAACCTGAAAAGTATATTAACGCATTCTATACTTTATGTAAGCTCTTACCAATATATAACGTTTTGTTTCAAAGTAAAAAAAAAAAAAAAAATGATTGCCTACATTTGGTGTATTGCTTTTTGTCGAATGATCAGTTTTTTCGGAAGGTTGAGCGAAGAGGAAATTCCAGGGACGAAGCCATTAACTAGTATGATTAACTAGGGATTTGTAAGCGCGTACTTGTCGGGGTGAAAACTAAATGTATAAGGAAATAAGAAGCAATGGGAGAACTATTGGGTGCGCGCTAGCCATTTATATCGGCCGTCCTAAGACACTCATTAGCGTCGATTCAATTCCTCGCTAACTGAACGGTACTTTCGAGTTCTAGACGTGCCCGCGTCGCTTCGTTGCAGCTCAGCTTGGGATGAAGCGAAGTTATTCAGCAGGCTGTGTATACCTGGTTGTGAGCTTTCTTAAAAAATTTTGTCTCTTTCGTCATTTTTTTTTTTTGTTAAATGTGAGGGGTAGTTTGCAGTTGGGGAGGAACTTCAAACTACCAGAGAAGTTGTACGTATTCCGTGGCGTAACACATAACTTGGGATCGCTTCAGTTTCACGCGGCCGCAAAACACGACGACAGAAGCGTCTGCGGACATGGCACAGGCACCGTTCCAAGGATGTCTGCTTTATAAAGACGTACAGAGTACGACACTGTTCGCGCGAACAAGCGATCGCCGGTTTTTTTCCGTTTTTCTTTTTGAAACCAAGGGATGTCATTCAAGTTATTATTGCTACGGAAAGACCTCATTTAGTTCTAAAATTTAAGCGATAAAATTTCGTGCTCGCCAATACCGTTTCGTAGTAAAATGCGAAAATGCGCCGATGTCGTGTTCGCGCTAACAGTGTCGCGATGTGTACGGTTCCAGGATGTCTGCAGAAATGTTTATACAACGAATGTGACGATACAGTAATACGAGAAAAAATGTATCCCACAGGCAGTGTCTTCAGACTGTCTTGTGTATGATGTATATTCCGCGGCTTAACCACAGCTTTGCAAGGATGACGCAGCAAGCAGTCAAATTGTTTCTGGAGATTTTGTTAGAGCTCCCGAAACGACGTTGCGAACTTGGAGGTTAAGATTGGGATTCACGTGTTAACATGCACGATCGTTACGATAGCCACCGAAACATCGAACGTGCTTGGAGCCATGTAGCTGTGTGTGTATAGGTAGTAACTCTTAGATGGGAAAACCATGGCGCGGAATTGTCCGCGCCACTTGCGTGAGGTCAACACTATACACAGATTTAGTGCTATGTCAGCGTTTGGCTGAGACTCCTCACATTCTCACCGATTGAACAGGAGTTTAACCCGAACGCCAATCGATGCATCACACATTCGCGTTAGAGTGCGATCGATCGCGTTGTAACCACTTATGCCCGAGTTAAAGGGATACTGAACCGAAGAATTTAATGTCCATAATAAGTGGCGCACGTTTTTTCCACGAGCCAGCAGCCGCCGGTGTGCGCGAGCACAGGCAACAAAAATGACGTCAAAGATCTCCATTCGCGCTTAAGAGGACAGTGAAATGCATGGGCTTCGGGCCAAAGGAGAATAAATACAGGCTTTTATCTCTACAAGTGAAAGCTACGTGCTTGTTAGACCAATTAATCGCTTACCTTTTAGACCAGACACCACTGTGTAGATGAAAAACTTGTCTTTATTCTCCTTTGGCCCCAAGCCCATACATTTCACTGTCATCTTAACCGCGAATGGGGGTCTTTGACGTCATTTTTGTTGCGTGTGCTCGCACACACCGGCGGCTGCTGGCTCGTGGAAAGAACATGCGCCACTTAGTATGGGCACTAAATTCCTTGGTTCAGTATCCCTTTAAGGCCTGTTCACACATGCAGCGGAGCGCTGTAAGCACAGCACAGACTTTGCGATAAGCGCTTGCTGACAGGAGCGTTCGCCAGCTTTGTATCGCACCGTCAAAACGGTTGATTATGGCAGATGATAAGCACCTGACGACACGTGAGCAGCGCTACATCAGCGTTTCGCTGCATGAGAAAACCGGCCTTTAGAGCGACAAACAGAAACATTCGACACAATCAAGTCTCAAACACGAGCAGCTTGCGCTCAATGGTACCTAGCTTTGATAGGCTTGCCATCTCTCAGTGCTCCTGAAGCAAGCGCGAGTGATTGTAAGCCTGCCAAAAGCTACTTTCGCGTGCACGCTGCATGGACTTTAGGCTTGTCGGTGTCAGATGCCTGTGTTCGTCGCTATAGGAAGTATTCACTGGCGGCCATAGCCGTGTGCGCGACTGCTGAGCGCGTGCTGATGGCAAGCTTCCACTGTTCTTTTGCAACGTGCATTCGGCACCATCAAGATTGTCGGCCTTGGAAGTCTATTAATGTGAGCTCGTTCTGAGCATGCGCTCTAAACAGTATCCAGAAATATGGCGTCTAGTAAATACCCCCTATAGTTAAAGCAGCATGGATACTGGGAGAGTAGCAACAAGTTTCCCGTATGGTCACAATTTTGTTTCATAGATTGAGCAGTTTCTTCTTCATTCCTCCATTCTTTAAAAGCCGATCTAAATTCGCTGCTCACGAGTAGCTTTATAGAAATGTTTCTTGTATGACGTTTTAAATACGCGCCATATTACAGCCGCCATGGCTGGCCTTCTCTCGTCTTATTGAGATGCCGCGACACTGAAACGGGCGTGTACCCTTCCAAAAAACTGTGATGCTTTTCTGTTGAAAGGCTGTTGAAAAAAGTCATCAGAGGATATAAAATGTTAATAGCCTTTCATTTGACTTTCTCTAGCTTTTCTGTTGAATTTCCTTTTGATATCGGCCCACTTTGTAATAAGAAAGTCAACAGACTTTCTTTAGCCTCCAAATGCTTTTTCTGTAGCTTTTCAATTGAAATGCTACTGCTTTTCAACTGAAAAGGTACAGAAGATTAAAAATAAAAAAAGAATGCTTTACAGCTTAGCTATTCATTCAGCAAAGTTTCGGAAGCTTATTGTGGCTTTCCACTCTCCTCCAAATTGGCTTCCGCAAAATGACGTAAAAAAAGCGATCTTTTTTTTATATTTTGTCACTAAATCAGTAAATTCTGTGGTATTTGAAGATACTACTACATATATTCCACAACTACAAATTAGAAACGAACGCAAACACCATGAAGCACTGAACACCAGTATCACACTCCCACTGACTACTCCAGAGCCTTATATAGACTACATATTGAAGGTAATCATTTGGCCGGTGACCACCTTAGCACTTATTAAGGTTCCAAGTCTTTGACCTTCTGCTCGGGAGTCTGTCAAAGGGAAAACAGTGTTTCGAAGTTCGTGGACGATATCTCTTACTAAAACGCATTGGTACAACTAACTTCTAATTCGGAGCAGTCGCTAAAACAACATCCACAAAAACGGCTCCTAGAAGAAATATTATCGCTTCTCTGCATAGCACGACTCAGGACGAAGCGAGTCAAGGCAATTTCTCCACTTTCACATAGTTATTTTTATTTTCTTTACTAGTTGACTATTTAATGTTGTCATTAAAGCGCGAAACACATGAACGGCAGAATCTTCCGATCCGACGTCCGATCCGACAGTCCGAAGGCCGCTCCAAATTGCCACACGCGACAGTTTGAGACACACGCTTCCGACCTTGCATGCGACACGACGATCCGTTCGGCTCCACCCAGGAGATCCAAGCACTCCAGCGGAGATCCGCGTTCATAGATCTCTGGTCCCAGATTGACGGTTTCGCTCGCATGAGCGAAGTTAGGAGCTCGTTCTCGCTATCGCGTGCATTCTTTGCCGGGGCCATCTCTTTCGAATGGGTCAGCGGGATCCACGCGTCCGGCTTCCCGTCGCCCGTCCCGTTTTCTTATTCGTCCCGCCAGACCCAGTACGTCATCATGACGTTTGCGCTAGCTGTGCTGTCATTGGCTGGACGCTTCCGACAGTCCGTCCGCCGCACGAAACTATTTGGCACGTTGGACGCACGCCGGATCGCCGATCCGACATCTGAAGCGACCAAATTGTTCGGATCAGGCAGTCGTACTGCCGGATCGGACGTCGGATCGGATAGATTTTTCGCGCATGTGTCTCGCGCTTTAGTCACTATAGTCACAACGTCAGAACGGTAGGGCATGCCTTTCGAACGCCTGGCCTCCAGGACGCGCCTCGTGCCTTCCGTCGTGCTTTGACTGCATGCGCGCGCTCGACGTGCACGAGCGCCGAAGCGTTGTCAATGGTAGATAGGCTCGCGCTGGAGGCGGGACAACTGAAGCTGCTTCCCGTCCTCACCTTGTCAGAGACTACTGAAAAACTTAGCGACTTGGCATCTAGTAGGGGTGTACTATGTTCAATAAAAAGTCAACAGAAAGTCTCTAGCTTTTTTATTGACGTTGACTACCGAGAGTCAACTGAATATTTTCAACGCAAAGTAAACAGAACGTCTGCAGTCATTCTGATGACACTGTCAACAGAAAGTCAGCAAGAAAAATCAACATAAAGTTAATAGAAAGACAACAGCTTTTCTTTTGACTAAGGGTGAAGAAAATCATCAGAAAAGTTTCAACAGAAATTCAACAAACTTTCTGTTGACCATGTCAACAGAAAGTCAGCAGAAAAAAGTCAACATAACGTTAATAGAAAGTCAGCAGCTTTTCTTTTGACTAAGGGTGAAGAAAATCATCAGAAAAGTTTCAACACAAAGTCAAAAAGCTTTCTGTTGACCATGTCAACAGAAAGTCGAAGTCAAAAGAAAGTAATCAGAGTCAACAAGAAGCCAACACTTTTTCAATAAGAAGTCAAAAATCATTTTCGTAGTGGTTCAAGCCTCCACAAAGGTCATTGCTGAAAATACGGACATGGTAGAATCTAAGGATGAAATAAAGTAAACGGAATAATAGCGAACAAAAACTGAAGGTCGATTCTGGTGGCGCCTATGCACTGCCACTTAAAAGCTCCTATGCCGAGATTTCGCTAACCATACAGGCGAAAGAAGTGTATATTTAGCGCCACCACATGCAGCATCGGTACTTCGAGGCATTGAAACATATCTTTTCTCTCTCGAAATACGGAAGATGAGCAATGTCCTTTTTATTAGAGATCTGTGGAGAGAAGCCCGATTGATAATTTGTTTGCATGTCCAGTACCAAAGTCGCTCATAGTGGCGAGGAACGCTTTCAGTACGATGATACCCCATGGCGATATTGGCGCGACTGGTTCAGAAAGACCCTTTCGAAGCTTCGAAGATTCGAATGGACAAAAACGGCGATTACCATGGCAACCGAATCATGCGTGGTTTTGTCGTCTGCGTGTTAGTATTTGCTCGTGTCCGGTGAACGGGCAGAGAACGCAATGGCACTACTTTTCCAAAGTGAAGTTACTTTAGCTCTAGCGGGACTCGGGTCTTACGACGAAAGTACGCGCACGGTCGGCATCACAAAGCACACCCGACCCGCGAACAGTTTATGCGTTATTATTCCACCGTCTCCTCGGAATAATTCTGACCTTTTCTTATAATCTCTGATAGATGGTGACTAGATTTGGTTCTGCAAATACTGCCAAGCCCTTAATATAGTTACACGCAGAAGGAAAGTGTTCAAGGTCTACCTGGTGCATGGCGCCAGTGTGCCGGTATGTTACAATATAGGTCTATGGCCTATAGCCAGTTAAACGTCTCAAAAACAGCGCGAAAGACAAGGACAAGTAGAAGACTGGACAGGACTAGTTGGGAGTATAGCGCTTGTCCTGTCGAGCCACTTTACTCGTCCCGGAGTTTCGCGCTTAATGTTCCTGAGATGACAGTATATGCTCGCTTGCCCTGAACGGTTGGGAGCAGTTGCAACGCGGCGTGTCGCGCTCAAACGCAGAGGTGCCAACCACCCTTAACGCAGCACTCACCCCCCCCCCCTCTCCCCACGACGGAAGCACGACGGAAGGCCGTGCCTTCCGTCGTGCTTTCGCTGCGCGCGCACTCTCGAGGGGTACGGGAAGCCGAAGGGTTTTCCAAGTTAGAAAGCTCGCGCTGGAGGCGGGACAAGCTCCTCTCCGCCGTTCTCACCTCGTGACTGTACAGCGCCGGCACTCGAATACATCCTACAAACAACACACAGTCTGCAGATACTTTCTGAGACGTGTTTTTTTCTTGTATGACGACCCTGGCACATTACACATACAAAACCTTCATGCAGACATGCCCCAAGCTTACTTATATATATGCGGAAAAGATACTTCGAACATGCTCGAGTTGGGTTTGCAGATAATTTTGGCATCACGTGTGCTGTGAACACCGTGTCTGCTGTACCATGTATGAGCAGAGTGACTAGGACATAAAAAAGAATGAAAAGGTATTAGAAAAACGAGTTAAAAGTGAATTCTAGAATATTGTTATCTCGTGAATTTGAATATCGGGTTAGCTTTCTCCGAAAATGTAACTCAGTGGGCGAGAAAACACGAAAAACCTCCGACCATTTTTTTTTCTTTGTCATAAAAGGATGTTTCGGGCGCCAAGTGCGTGTCACCTGTTTGGGCAGCACGTGCACTTGCGAGCTTGCCAGGTATATTATTCCCCCGTACTGACATCTTTGATGACGTCTTTTTATCACTGACGCTTTTGAAAACAGGGAGAGTGCGCGTACGTAGCTTTGATAGGCGCTGAAGATGCGCGACAGCGGAGATTCCGAAAACCCCTTTTATGACAGTAACGCTCCGGGAAGGAGGGGCTTCGGTGGTACACTGAAAATGATTTCCTGCATCCTCCGTGCATAAAATAAAAAAATGATATCAATGTGTGTGATCCTGGAGGCCAAATGAGGACGATTCAAGTTCATTTACTCAAATACTGAACCGCTTCAGCTTCCCTGTAAGGGTCTCCTATTTATACCCTCGTTACACGGACACACTAAACTGCATCTACGCTGAAAAACAGTTACCACACTATACTCTGCCATTAAAGCTTAGCGTTGGTCAAAGCTATTGGCACACGTGCGCTTGAGCATCTTGAGCGCCCATGAAAGCTGCGCTAGCGCACTCCACACTTCTGAAATAGCTGTCCGAGAGTTTAGTCTGGTAGCTGGGGTGACACCTAACAACAGTGCAAGGCGACCTAACTGTGCTCAAGGGTGCTCGTGTGACATTAGGGTTAGTGTCTCTAGTGCGGGCCTCGTAGCCCCTTCCTACTGGACACCCGTGCGTTGCAGCGAAGCGCATCTGCCTGGAGCCGTTTGTGAGCTGCGTCGACCAGAGTACCTGCGTGCTCAAGAAGAAGCTGTGCGACGGCAAGTTCGACTGCAAGGACCGCTCGGACGAGGGAGACTGCGCCCGGTGCATGCCGCCGCTCCTCAAGTGCTCGAAGGGAAAGCGCTGCATCGGGGAAGCCGCGGTGTGCAACGGCATCGCAGGACTGCGAGGACAACTCGGACGAGGAGAACTGCCGTAAGCGTGTACATTTGTTTTTGACAGCCGTTATCAGGGAGCTTTAATAGATCGATTCGATACCTCCGATAACGATACGCGATGACGAAACGATGCATGGGCAAAGATGTCGGTGGACTATCCAATATCGTTGTCGGAGTTATCGGGACAATCGACTAAGACTCCCCATTGCCAGTAATTCATACACGCCCCACAATACCTCCTAACACGTCCCCAAAGATGCGTTCAACCCCCCCCCCCCCCCTTTCCCCATAACACACCATAGGATAACTCCCCGCCTCTCCCACCTCCTCCAAATAAAATAAAAATGCTCTACAAAGTACGAAAACCAATGATCTACACTAGGGTGCCTCAATGTCCTTCTGTTTAGGGTGATGCCACCCTTTGTAGTACCCGATGCCGACAGCACGCGCTCACGGGTAAAATACAAAGAAATCGACGAAAACGAAATATCGCCATAGCACAGTCAGCGCCACAAACGCGTGCAGGGACAAACTCTTCCACGCGCTTCTGAACAAAAAATAAAAATAAAAGTTGGGACAAAATGGCCAGACGTCTAAGCAAAGCGCACATAAAGGCAGCCTAATCTACACTCTCGGAGAGCTCCCAGATATTCGTTTCTCACCCCCAGAATTATAATCCTAAATAAACCCATTCGGCGGGGTTTTGCAGCGGATCCAGCGGCATGACACTTTTACGCCACAGTGTTACGAGACAGCATGTCACGCGATGTCACAATTTCCCCGCTAAGTCTAGCGGGAGTTTAGTGTGACGTAATGTCAGCGTGTCACGTAATCTCGCAGTGTCACGTAACCTTGCAGTGTCACGTGACGTCACCGTGGGACATTGACACCGTCCGCTAAATTTAAACACTACAGTGTAACTGTGTGCAGGGAGTGTGCAACGCCCAGCCTATTGCCGCAGTTTATTCGCAAAACACGCAAGAAAGCGTGTTTTTGTGTGTTTTTTTAAATACAGAATTGCATTTTAGTGCAAGCTAACTGAGATTTCGTGACCATGTGGAGCTTGCATGGTAAAACGGTAGAAGTTAGAAGACTTGGTCACCTGCCACCTACCTGAGTGTGTTGACACTTGTCGCCTGTCACCACAGTATGGGTGGCCTCATCCTAGGCTGTTGATGCGTAAGTCCAGGTAGCGAAAAATAAACAGTTGGATTTATTTTGGCCTCACAATTCATGGCAGTTCTTATCCATTTTGCTTTCTTTGAAGTGTCATCTAGCTAGAGACACGCTAGCATATTTACTGGCACTTTCGTAACGCAGTATCTTCTTCACCACAGGATATCGGAAATCCCTCCTGACCGGCAAGGAAGGAAAGATGGGTAAGAGATATTTCTTCGCTTCGGCTCTTTAAAAGGTCAGAACCAACCCCCCCCCCCCCCCAAAAAAAAAAAAAAAAAAAAAGAGAAAAGAACATATCAATTGTCTACTTAACACGGTCTCAGCTCAGTACAGAGGTGGAACTAAAAATCGCTACACCGGAGCGCCACAGAAAAGGAAGACTAATAGAATTAAAGGTTCTGCTAACCCTTAAAAAAATATCTGTCTCGCTGAACTTTCGACAGACTTTAGGAAACCCGACGAGACCATGTTTGAGATCCTGAGGCTTTATGGTTGTCGAGTGTACTTCTTAGATATTCTAATGCTGAAAACGGCTGTTGGTTGAAATGTTGCCTTCTTCTTGAGTTCTGTTACGATTGAGTTCTCGTGAGCGCTGGTATTGACTCGGGGGGAAAGGCTTTTGAGATGGACGGGATACCTTCTTCAGAAACATTAAAAGGATTAATACACGTCGCAGGCTGAGTTTGAGAACTGCAGAAGGTTCTCAAACTCAGCCTGCGATGTGTATTGATCCTTTATTTAAAGTCATGTCTTTTTTTTTTTTTTTTTACTCGGTCTCGAGTCTTTACAACGTAAAAAGAAGCTACCGCTTGTTATATCAGGGTTCCTCGATTTGTATAACTTGACAACCCCACCAATGCCTTCCCAAGTAACGTTTTCTTCTTACTCAATGGGTGGCACGGATACGAGTTGAATGAGTTCTTCATTACAAAGAGATCAAACACGGAATAGGCGAAACTCCTTGGAATCTATTCGTTCGCGGCGCAGGCGGCCGATGGAATTTTTCGTCCGTCGGCACCTGGACTGCGCCTAATCTGTTTTTTAAGGACACCCCTCTCGAATAACGCGCGGAATATCTAGTGGACGCGATTGCGTTCCGTGTGCGCCTCCTGCCAGCGCGCTGAAAGGATTCTCGTAAACAAAAATATAGCTTCTCTGCTTAGTTCTGGGTAGATATTCTCAAGTGAGTGTCCGCCGCCAATGAGAAAGGGCCGGGGTCGGGGAGAACGAGGGCGTTACTCTGCTAGCCCCACAGTAAATATATATACTCTAACGGCGATCGCTACTGCGAGCATAGTGCCTGGAACGCGTCTCCGACCGGTGTGCTTGCCACGTCTTTAAAAAAGTGGTCACTCGGTTTCCGCCTGATGACGTCATAAAAATGCCATGATGTCGAAGGCCGCGACCCTGGTGGCGCCACCGCAGCGTATGGTGGATGCGGCAGATTCCTGTCTTGGTGCAGGTCGCTCTCCCGCTTGACATTCCACGGAAGCTTCCGCAGCCGGGAGTTGGGACGCCGCGACGACAGCGACGCTCGCGTTCGCTCGTATACATTTTAATGCGAAAGCATTAACTGTTCCATGGAGCAAACTGGCGTTATCCGCTTTTGAAGCCGCGCCAAACGGCACCTAAACACCCCTGTTTTCAATGGAGCGAAGCCTGTCGTCTGTAGCAGCGATCTGATGGTTAGGCTCCCATTGGCTGGCACGCGTCATAGTTTTAAGGAACGAGGCTCCCATTGGCTCTCGTGCGGCGTAGTTCCAAGGAACACCACCAGAGAAGCCCTCTCCATGGCGTCGCAACGGCCCGGCCGCCGGTAAGAGGGAGCGGCTGGCCGCCGGGCCAGCAGAGTCCGCACGGGCAGACTCCGGAGTGGCTGCACGGCCGAGCTCAGCGCGGCGCGGCCACTTTTTGCCGGAACTTCTATGCCCAACCGCCAGGGTCACGACATCGGACAGCGTGACGCTACGGCTTTTGTGACGTCATTTGTTGCCAATGCGGGACCACTTTCGATGCATGGGCAGAATAGGATGCTAAGGAAACCAGCCGGAAACGCGTTCCAGGCACCCTACACTCTGAAAAAAAAGGGGTGTATTCTTACACCCTTTGTCATATATAATACACCCCAAAACTTCCGTTTTACGTACAGCGCACTGACGTCGAACTGACGGTACCAACTTTCACGAGCGGCTTGATAGCTGAGTGGTACAACTTATTAAAAAAGCTAATGTACGTGTTATTGACTTCAAACCAAATAATCGGGCTTTTCTTGGCCCTACTGCAAAAACCTCAGCGTTTTCTTCTGTAGTCTTTGATACGTAAATTAGCTGTTTGATAAGTCTTATCGTACCCTTCTCAAGCCCCTCGTAAACGTTTTGGTCGTCAGTTTGACGTCAGTACGTTGTACGTCGAACTTGAAGTTTTGGGGGTGTATAATATGTGACAAAGGGTGTAAGACTACACCCTTTGTTTTGATAGTGTACTGCGTGAAAACCGTACACAGTTTCTGTCCCTTCTATGAACCATTTCCATAATCCCCTTGTTCGGGCTGCCGTGTTTTCTTACTGAGCTTTAGAAGAAGACGTTTCGAGCATGCGTAGTAGCTCTCTTTTGAGGAAACTCAGGCGCCGCTCGTGCGTGCCCAGCCCGGTTACTCGGCGACCTTGGTCCCTGGCATCGGTAGGGTGTATACGTAATTTTTGTTCCTGCTCACAGAAGAGGCAGAGGACTGCAGGAGCCGCGAGTTCGCGTGCAAGACAACGGGCGAATGCATACCCATGCGATGGCTCTGCGATGGCAGCGAGGACTGCGAAGACGGTTCGGACGAAGAAATGTGCCGTGAGTCCAACGTCCTGTACGACATTACGGCTATGTGCTCGGTGGCAGGACAAGAACGGCGGTGGATGAGCTCTAGTTGTCCCGCTTCCTGCGCGAGCTCCCTACCTTCGATAGCGTTTAGGCGCCTCGTGCTCCTCGAGCGAGCATGCAGTGGCTCAAGGCATAGCCTTCTTTATATAGACCTTTCCAAAAAAGAGCGTGTGGCCGGTGCCATTTTGAACGTTCGTGCGTATGGCGCGTGCTTTGCTCGCTTTCCGAAGCGACGAACACGCACGTGTTGGACTGTGAAGGTCGCACGCTGGACTGTGATTTTGTAAACATTGGAAAGGTCTATAGGGTGGTTCAAGTCACCAGGCTCGATCTAAAATGGACCGTAAAAACTGACGCCTGCACGTAGTCCATCTAAACTTTTAGTCAAAGGTGTATTTCACAGGTCGGTTTTTTCTTGTAAAATTACAATGCGTAGTTCTATTTTAGTAAAAAATAGGGCCAAGAAACTTGCCAGGGTCTACGGTGGGCGGCGACCCAGGCGACCAAGTCCGGTAGCGGGGTGTGTTTGGCGTTCGTATTGATAGATGGCGTCGGGAGCAGCGTCCGAAGGTGCAGCCGACCAGCAAAAGATAGCAGACGTCACGCAGACGAAATCCGTTGGCAGCAAAAGCGCCGCCATTATGCAGACGCGTTTTTTACTTTAAGTTTTGCTTTAATTGTTCGCATTTATTTTTTAATCGAAGGTACATTTCAAAAAGATTATATTCATTTTAATAAACCACGGTGGTCGCGAGCCGCCGCGATAAGGAGGTAGCGCCATCTATCAATACGAACGCCAAACACACCCCGCTCCTGGATCCCTGTCGTCTGCGTTGCTGCCCGCCATAGATTCTGGCAAGTTTCTTGGCCTTATTTTTTACAGAAAAAGAGCTACGCTTTGTAATTTTACAGGAAAAAACCGACCTGCGAATTATATCTTTGACAAAAAGTTTAGATTGCTACGTGCAGGCGTCGATTTTTACGGTCCATTTTAGATCGAGCCGGGTGACTTGGACCACCCTATACTTACAAAACCTGGCAAATCGCCACGAGAAGCGGCCGCCGAAATGGAAAAGGTGGAGCGACAGACAACGGATGAGAGGAGAGCCACGTGACTGGCGCCCCGCTGCGGCGAGGCTCCGAAACACACTTCTCCCGAGCGAAGTGTGTTTCGGGTCCTCGCCGCTGCAAAAGCTGTGCGCTGACATCCAGGTTACCCGAGAAATGGCTCTTTGATGCTCTGTGCTACCAGATCCTCGCGCAATAAATTTCCGACCGGGCACTCTATGGCTTCGTCGTCGAACTGCCGGGCTTTGTGAGTACAGAGGAGGCTATGACAAGTCGCACTATTTCCCAAAATGATGGTTTGAGGATGTCTCGGTAATAAACGCGCGCACTCACAACGAGTGAGGTGGGCACGGGTCTCACGCTCAAAATGCCTGTCACGGTCACTCGTGTGTTCGTCTAACGTGATCATATGGTTTCCTACCAAAAGCTCTGGAGCAGTAGCATTGAAGAAGGGATGCAACACGTTTTGTGCTTTCAATACAAATCGCCTCGAATTAACATGATAAAGCAGCGCGCTGCTCACGGAGGAAGAGAAGGGACAGGTAGAGCAAAGGAGCGCTCATTTGCTCTTCCTGTCCTTCCTCTTCCCCCATTTCCTGTGCGCTGTTTTATCATGTTGAAGTACCAACTAGCTCAAATTACTACTTTACTACAACTTAGATTTAGTCTTAAAGTTAGACGCCACAAAGAACGAGGGCACAAGCGTCTAACCTTGAGAATGAACAACCAACTATCCCATATCGCAGTCTTAATTTAGAATTAGTCCTTAACATTACTTTCTTTTTACTCTACGCAATGGCAGTCGCATAAAAAAATATACAGCAAAACGAGCAGCTTTCACCCCCTCAACTCGCAGCCGGCACAAGTGGCCACGTGACCTGGAGCCGATTATATGCTGCTAATGTTTGTCATAGCCACGTGCTGGGGTTGGTAAAGCACAGGGCACCCGCTGGGTTCCATACATTGTTAATGTTGGGCTAGTCCCGTCATGGAAGCGATTGCCTGTCGAATGCATGTTCTACCCGAATGCATGACGAGACATGAATTGTAACAAGCCCAAATCTAATGCTTGCCCAAATGGTTTTGTCCAGTGCATAAGCCGTATTTCAATATCGTCTCCGCGGGGATTGCAATGCTTAAGGACGAAGTCTTGGGGATCAAATTGTTGACGACGCCAGCAATGCGATGCCCACAACTCAGTCATGAAGTCGTGCTAAAGAGTCTGAAGTAAATCGTCAGCTTTTACCCTTTAAATTATGCGCCGACAAAGAAGCTTCATGATCAGGGGCGTTGCTCGCAAGTTAGACTTTGGTCCTACAAGTGCCAGTAAGCTTGAGTGAAATGAGAAACATTCCTAACTAATATCATTGCACGGCCCCTTCAAGGAACTGTTCGGTTCTTCGTGCCCTACAATTCGCGGTCCAGATCGCGTGACTTCCAAGGTCGATCGCTTGTCCCAACTATGACGACGTGCGCATCTCCTCGTCTTTCTTACAGCCAGTGCGCAACACAACCAACTGACTGGATTCCGCCCACGCAGTAAGATTATACTCACGGCTTTACGCAGTATCTCCATACACCCACTGTCTTCTTCGTTATATGATCTAGTGATCGTAATGCGCGAGAGGGTGTAAGATTATTCGTGCGAGTTAATACTGCCTGTATAAAACAGGCGTCCACGGTATTTGAACTCTATAATCATTGATTGTTTAAGAAACGCAGAGCTTAATAATATTTCATTTTTCGTAATTCTATACTTGAGCATTCTTATCGGCTATGAAGCGATAGTAAGACGCCGGGAACTCGCCACATCTTGTATTGCCTAACATATTAGTAACCATAGTCGCGTATCTAGCCTTATTAAGCTTGCCGCTTATCCCTACCTTGCAGGAGGCCGCCAACCCCAGAATCGATATTTCATCATTGGTGAGCCAACCACTGCTTTTTGAGACTTTGTCCGTTAGATACTTTCGCATTTAGTAGTTCAAATTCTTGTTTCTTCTTTGCTTCGTCAGCTCAGTGATTTAACTGATCATTATTTTCCGGCCTTTGGGACTTACTGGCTTTTTGTTTTTGTCGACCAAACTTTACAGCACAGGTTCTGGGCTTGACATGTCTGCTCGTGTTACTTTGCATAAAAATCAATAACTTGTTACGATAAAAAAAGTGAAATTAACAGAGGGTCTTAATGCTCTTGTTGAATACATATGCGAACTACTTAGTTAGCGGTACTCCCGCATACTAGTAGCTTATGCAATATCATGGCGTACGGGCACACGCAGGTAGCAGTACGTGTTCGCACGTAAACCAGTGCCATATTCCATTTTAAAATGCACGATGTCGTTTGAGGCCCATTTTTCTTGTGTAAATTGTTTAATAGTCAATATTTTTGTTCAATTAAATAAAAACTCCATTTCTCACTTTTTATTTTTAAATTTGTTTTTCAGACAAGGACGGAAACCGCGTTCCCCTCCGTGGTGGCAGCGCCCGAAAACACTGTGAGTAGAAGAATCACTTTTTTTGTTGGAACGAATTTGTCAGTCAGAAGAAAACAGTCTCGTACACGTTACAAAAAAAAAGTTATGGATTACAATTACAGTTACTCTTGGTTATAACAGTATTCTTTTATATAACTTGATTGCCTGGCAGAAAAAATGAATGGTCCTTACTTTTCAGATTGCTTCAGATTTCCAAATCGACCATTGTTTCTCCGGTTCGGAAACAGGCCTTTCGTATGGTCCATTATTGAATTAGAAATGCCGAAATACAAACTATTCATTTTCTAAATACACTACTTTTGGTAGGCCATTCTCCCATCGGAGACGTGGTTCGAGGATTTAGGAAGAGGAAATAAAAATAGTAAGGATTACAAGTAATTTCAGTACTTCCAAACGTAATCAGATTACTATTGGAATTTCTTCCTCATAAATGTAATTAAATGATTACAAAACTGCTCCAAGATGTAATTGATTACAAGTCATTTAATTACTTGATGTACGACTCTCGTACAGGTCTGTAAGAAACAGATGGAAGCCGGCTCTGCTCACGCTTATAGGGGGTACTCCCTGGACGCCATAGTTGAGGGCAATGTTTGGAGCGCATGCTTGGAACGAGCTCACATTATTAAGGTGCTAATACCGGTAGCCTCGATGGTGCGGAATGCACGTTGCGAAATAAGTGCGGAAGCTCGACATCAGCACGCGCTCAGGAGTAACGCACACAGCAACGGCCGCCAGTGAATACTCCCTATATGAAACGCAAACGCTGTCGGGCCTTTTTAAGGAAGTCCAGAGAATGATGTGTCGTGACCGCGTCAGGGAATAGGCCTATTCCTAAATATACCCAAGCATCAAGAAGCATGCAGGGAACGTAGTTACACGCGCTACGCGTGCTGGCGCTGGCAGTAACATTTTTAATGCAAAAGCATTAACTGTCCCATGCAGCAAAGCTGGCGTTCTCTGCAACAGTCTGTAGCAGCAAAACAGCAGCTCAATTCGCATTGGCCAAAAGCACAGAAACGCAGATGCTTCGTCACGAAAACCGGCGGGGCGCTCAAGGTCATAGCTGACGCGCCTCAAAAATAGAACACAAAGAAAAACACAGCAACGCAGATGCATCGTCACGGAAGCCGTGGAGACGGCAAAGTTCGCCGCGCCTGCGCAGTGGGGGAGCGTGATGTCACTGCCGGAGTGCCTTGTGAAAAAGGAAGATCTGGTGCGCTGCTTGTAGGAGTGCGCTGCGTGTAGGAATGCTTTCGCATTCCTACTCGTAAGCAGTCTAAAGTTCCTTTAGCGTACGCTATAGTTTTTTTGTTTTTTTTACACAAAAATCTGAAACAAGTGGCAATTCGCACCTGCTTCAGCAAACGCCTTTTTGTTATGACTTCTTTAAAGGGACCATGAAGGCAATTTAAGTTTTTTTTTTAAAGAAGGTGTTTTCGGAAGCATTGGGGTCCTGGCATGCCACACAATTTTTTCTAGAACTTTGTGACTCTTATTTCTGTACCTGCAAATAAATCTGCTAAACCGAAACAAACATTCAGATTTCTTCCCTTTTTCGCCTCTGGAAAGAGAAGTGACGTCAAGGAGCACTGTCGGCATCGGTAGGATTTAGTGCACACTCAGTGTGGTTCCCGTGGTTCGGTATAGTGCACGGCGGTCTGTGAAGAAAACCTGGAAGAAATGGGCGGCAACGCCGCGCTCGCAAATGAGTTTGAGCTCCCGTTCAGCGACCTCACGCCGACTGAACGGGAGATTGTGGTAAGGACGCAGAACTCTGGATTGGCGCTTTACGAAGGCGCCATAGACCTACCACCAGCTCCTCGGTCGCCGCCTCAGAGCGACTCCAGCTGACGTGAAGGTGCTGCTCAAAGTCTTCTGGTCGGAAATGCAACAAACAAATCATGACACCGCTGTCCACAGCTCTACGCAAGACGACGGCGCGCAACCAAATGCTGCGCATTGCTGCATCGGTCGGCAGTTTATGCAAACTAACGTCGCCCGATCGACCACACGTCTTTAGCCGACCTTTCGCGCAACCTACTACTGCACATAAACGCGGCATGATTGGTGAGACACCAGTTCGCAAAGCGAACACGAGACGACGCACGAAACCAGAACCAAAAGTCCGCCGCCCCCAGCGCTCGTACCTTTTTCTTTTTTTTCCACGGTTGCTCGACGCTTGTTACGCGCCCGAGGTAGCAGTGCGGGATGCGTTCAACCAGTGACAAACGGAGGGATCGCTTCAGATTATGCTTTTATACACGGTATGAAACCTATTAATTCCCAACTACAACTTTAAAAGATTATCCAACGTTCAAATGAACTTTTTTCATCACATCTCACCACCGAAATCGAAACCAAGAGCGCGTCTATCGTTTGAACCAATCGCCAGACGAGGAGCCCGTTGTCGTCACGCTTCAGCGGCGCACTTTAGTTGACCTTTCTGCCGCCTCCTCGGTGGGGTCTCAGGCATCGTTCCCGGCGCTATTATTACCGCGCCTGTTTGCTCGATTGGTGCGGCACCCAAACTTCTGTTCGGGCTAGAACTTGGTCAACAGTATCTGAAACGTGCCTGACATCCATTTCAATCGTCGAATAAAACTTCGAAACTGCCTTCATGGTCCCTTTAAAATCTATAATACAGCTAAGGCGATCGAGCGTAGCCCGTGTAACTACGTTCCCTGCGTGCTTCTTGATGCTTGGGTAATTTTGAAAATAGGTCTATTATGTTCTCAATATCCACCGACTTTTAGCCAACATCCTTCTTTCTCGTGCCCTTTCGCCCTTTTAATCCTCCTTCTTCAACGGCTTTTTGATTAGAAGGCCGTAGTGCTGGAGTTTTGCGTCACATAGTGGAGGCCAGGGCGGGTCATGAACTGGAAAGGAGTGCTGCACTGTGTTAGCCTTTGGCAGGGACTCATGTTCATTCGGTGGAGAACACGGCAAGTTTCAGACGGAAGCTGATATAGCACCTGCGTTCAAACCTTGCCCCGCGCTGGCCTCCACAAAGCGACGACGGTCTGAAGTAGTAAAGCGTCATTGTAACTTCGTTATATTTTGGGTAGCTTTCAACAGTAACGGGTTTCTTTTTTGAAATGGAAAACTGCAACTGCTAACTGTAGTTCGCTTGCTATTCCTGAAGTAAGGATGTAAGTAGCGACGTTACTTTTTGTCGTTACTTTTCACATTTTCTTGACAATTAAGATATCATTGAACGACTACGATCTAGCCATTCCTTGGACTTTCAAAATGATGTGTTTCGATATTTCCAGTGGCATATCGCTCTGTCGTAACCAGCGAATACGTAGTTCCAAACGACACACGGCCCGGCTGTAGCCACGTGGGAATGTAATGTGAAGAACCTGGTTATCTCGACGCACTTGTTAGAGAAAAGAGTAACTTAAAATCTAACGCAGTTCTTTTTTTAAAGTATCAGTAACTGTAATGAGTTATTTTCATTGTGGTAACTCTGACGGTAGCTTCACTACTTTTTTTTCTGGATGTAACTGTAACCGTAACGAATTACTTTTTAAAAGTAACTACGCCCTCGTAACCCAGAAGCTGTTGCGCCCCTTTCCCTCTTCCATATTTGCATCCTCGGCAGTTCTAGTACTTGGGAAATATAAATGACGCGAAGGACGGACAAGAACAAGAACACGATGACGGGACTAACGCTAAAGAGACATTCACACGGGGGAGAAATCCCTTCCTTTTCTTCCCGGGACCCACATCACGCGGTAACAACGATACGCCTTCACGCGCGGAGCCGCGATGACGTGGACATCTCAGTCGGATGGGGGAGCCTTTGCTCAGGCTGTGCTATCAGTGTCCACCTTTGTGTGGGACCTCTTCGCAGTTGGCGGTATTTTGTCCGCGTGTCTGACAGCTTTACAAATTTTGCTCAGCAGGACACCGGCGGTGGCATCGTGATCGCTTAACTTGTTGTGGTTAGCGCCGTTGCGCATGTCGTCTGAAGCACCCGGAGGAGTCTTCGATATTCATCAGTGCCGTCCTCAAGCCGCTCCTCCTTCAAATGGTTTCGGATTCCGCGTTGGTTCACATGCCCCCATACGCAAAACATCTTTTTTTTTTTTTTTTTTTTTTTTTTTTAGCAGGAGGCAGTTTGTCGCTTTCTGAATTTAACAACGCTACTGCCATAATCGCGTATCACCATTTCATGCACGCCTAAGTTTTTATACTTCGGCCAGCGCGCACCGAGCCCTGTTGTCAAGAGTGCGCCCGCTAAATGCGTCTGATAACACTGAGATCCCTCTCGGCTTTCTGCCGTTTCCGTTCATCACTGACGTCACGCACACTCCTCTCCAAAAAGAATCCCCCTTGCGAATACCTCTTAACAAGCAAACTGTTGTAGGAAACTAAAAAAAGAAAAACAAAATCTTTCGCGCTAACTTAGTACAGTTCTTTTCCTTCCCCTCCGAGGCTCCAGCGAACAGACTTGCTTGCTCAACAACTTTCTTTGTCAATTAATTTTCCCTCCCTAACCTCGCAGTTTAGGAGAGGAGGAAATTAAAGTGATTTTCTGCTGTCCGGAAAGAAAACCAACAACGTACTTCAGCGTCCGTTCAGAAATTATGAAACCAGTCTTATTTTTTAGGTTTTTATTTTATATTTATATTAAATACTGCCAACCGTCGCGGGTTATTTCAAGAGGGGATACGATAACATTTACAAAGATACACAACACAAAAACCTATATATTGAATAATTCTAATTACCCGGCTACTGTACAGAGAACAAGGAAACGCAACTACTGGTCGGAAAACCAATGCAACAATTTTTCTTCGAATACTCCGACAGAAGAGGCATCAATGAAAACACTCGGGGGTAATCTATTGCAGTCTTCGGCGATCTTCGCAAGAAAAGAATACTTATAAATATCAATATATATATTGGCGAGATATGGGTGATCGATGGTTTCCATCCACCTTTTATTGTCGAGTTTTTTCTCCCGTACAAGCCGCCTGCATCGTGTAAATCATCAAATTACTGTTTTTCTAGAGGTGATAATTTGAGTCTCTATAGATATATTGAAGATTTTGACTGGGATAGTGTTCTTTCTATGCCTAATGTTGATGATGCTACCGAGACGCTTACGTCAGTTGTAAAAAGTGCTATTGACAGATGTGTTTTTAAATGCTGGAATGAGCCGTCGATATTTCCTACTTGGTTTTCTAAGGAGTTACGAGTCAGCCTACGGAAGGAAGATAATTTTCACCGACTTTTTAAGAAGTCCGGTTCTTTTCTTTGGTATGCGAAATTCAGCATATTCCGTTCCCAAGTAAAGAAAAAACTGTTTAAGCGTGATAAGTTCTACACCAGGATAGTATAGATAACAGCTTTAACCTTCGACCAAAAAGATTTTGGAAATTTGTGAAACTGCACACGCGTATTACCGGTCGTAGCATCTGTGTCCGTGTTGGGACAGATAATGCTCCTAGTTATCAGTCTTCACCTCCTGATGTTGCAAATATTTTCGCTGATTATTTTAGCAAATGTTTTACTGTCTGCCAGCAATATTTTCAACGTGGCGACGAACTGAGATACTGCCATGACTATTTAAGTTCCGTTCGTCTCGATTCCGGTGAAATCGCTGAAGCGATTAGAAAGCTGAAACCTAAGTTCTCGAGTGGTGCCGATGACATACCCAGTTTTATTATCAAAGGTTGCAGTGAAATGTTCATTCCGATTCTGAAACATATATTTAATCTTTCATTCAGTTCTAGTACCTTTCCGTCACTTTGGAAGAAATCGGTGATTGTTCCGATTTTAAAGGGTGGTGATGCATCTCTTGTTTCAAATTATCGCACGATTTCCTTCCTTTGTGGTTTTTCAAAGGTTTTTGAGCTCGTCATTCGTACGCGAATTCTCTTTTATTTCCGCCAGAAAATAACCCGTTTACAGCATGGTTTTATGAGTGGTCGGTCTGTCGAGACTAATTTGTGTTCGTTTTTAGAATTTTTTGCGCCAATTGTTATGACTAGAGGACAAGTTGATTCAATATACTTCGATGGGACTAAAGTGTTTGACAAAGTCAGTCATCCGTTACTATTGCGCAAGCTGTTTTCATATGGAGTGTGTCATGAGTTGTGTGGATGGTTTGACAGCTATCTTTCGTTGAGCTCTGACACTGTTCGAGTTGATGACAGTGTCACCGAACTCTTTTTAGGGGCGAAGCTCCTTAGGGGCTAGCCATGTCCGTCCGGTTATCCGTCCGGCGTCCGGTGCTCGTGCTCGTGAGCTCACGTGCTCACGAGCACGTGAGCACGTGAGCAAAACAAAAAATATGAAAAATGAAAAAACAAATGTTTGCGCAGTCGACAGGATTCGAACCTGTGCGGGGAGACCGCGATGGATTTCTAGTCTATCGCCTTAACCACTCGGCAGCGACTGCGCGACGAGTAGGGGGCTCTGAGATGTGGTAATAACTCAAGAGCTGGGAATGTCATGGATGAAACGTTGCATGTAGCCGCTCAACGTCTATACAGGAGAGGGCGCTGCGGTCAAATGCGTATATAATCGCGTTAAACTTTGCATGCATTGGCTCAACGTCTATAGACGAGAGGGCGCTGCGGTCAAATGCTCAAATGCGTATATAACCACGTTCCATACCACACATTCTCTTTCTGACATGGATGAAAACGAACGAAAGGCTCGGCATGCTGCGGCTGAGCGTCTACGCAGACAAGCACCACCAAAGCTTCGCCCCAATCAACATCATTCACCACGTGGAGATGCGGTCAATTTTTTACAACTTCCGGTCTTCCTCAGGGATCAGTCCTGGGCCCCTTGTTGTCCTGATTTTTATAAATGATATTGTGTCTTGCGTAGATAGTCTGAGCTTTTACTTTTCGCTGATGACATTAAGTTGTTCAAAAGCATTCATTCACTTCAAGATTGCGATATCTTACAAAATTACGTGTCAAACATTCTTCAATGGTGTAAAAAAAATCAATTGTTGCTTAACCCCGCAAGAACAAAAGTGCTTTCCTTGTGCCGGCGGCATGCAGTTGTTGACTTTACTGATTATCTTGAGGGATCGGCCAATACAACGTGTACCTCTCGTAAAGGATCTTGGCGTGTGTGTTGACTATGCTTTAACTTTCAAAAATCATGTGTCTTTACTCGTTGGAAAGGCTTATAAAGTACTAGGAATAATATCTCGCTTGACGCGTAATTTTAAACAACCCCTCTCATTGATCCACCTTTTTAATTCCCTAGTGAGGTCACGACTCGAGTTTGCTTCTGTCATATGAAACTCTATATTTAAGACACGGGCTTTAACAATCGAAAATGTTCAGAAAAAGGTTATCCGAATTGTTTACGATAGGTACTTCGAGAGGCGCTTTTACTATAATTATGAACATATACTTCAAATGTTTTCACTTTCACTTTTGTCTACCAGAAGATCTGTTCGAGACTTTGTTTTTCTGCACAAGGTTGCTAATGGGGCATTTGATTCTAGGGCAACTCCTTGAAAGGGTGAACTTTCATGTTCCTTCACGTCTAACCAGCCATTTTGCTGTTCACTCACTGTGCAATGCCTCATCTTTTTCTTGGACTCAGTCATTATATAACGCCATCGCTCCACCTCACCTTGATATATCTGCAGCTGTTACAATGTACCGTCGCCATTTTGGATAATTTTACATTTGTCTCTTAAATTTATGTGTGTTTAGGATTTTTGTTTGTTTGCTGGTTTTATTGTTTGTGTTGGTGCACCAAGGGGAAGACCGATGTGGTTGTTTTTGGTCACCCAAAATAAAGAATATTATTATTAATATTATTATTGTTTAAACGTCTAGACCGCCTTTCGGAGGAGTAGGTCTTATATAACTTCGCGTGTCAACATTAAGATGATTAAATTACAGGCGGCGAAAAAAATTGGATCGCGCAATTTTACGCCTTGACACTAAGGAGGACAACAGGGCTTCTCTCATTAATGCCGAAACAAACTCGTGCCTACTGTATCTAGATAAAGTAAACCTGGCTGCCAACAGTTTGTATTCGCTCTACTTTAATAATTTGAGACAGTGTATGTGGTTCTTATATTATTGATGCGTACTCTAGCGTTGGGCGCAGTAAAGCTTTATGAACATTAGTTCTGACATCAGAATTCGTTGCTCTTAGAGTTCGCCTCGTGAAACCAAGTTTTCTATAGGCATAAATACATACATTTTGGACATGCGCACTCCAGCTGAGATCACAAGATATTGTGACATCAGGATACCTAATAATGTTAGAAAGTTGCGAGGCTATTTCACTCATTTCGTACGAAAACACCATAGGAGATTTCTTTTTGGTATGCACTTCTTAACAAAAAGGTTTCACATATACCACCTTTCACACCAGTGAGAGACGATAAGGACTAGTTCAAAAAGGCCTGGGGGCTATGTTCGACAAATGTTTCGTTCCTCCTAAAAAGAAACGGAAGTGACGGAACTGACGATATCGCGTCTGATTGGCTAGAGGCTCAAATGACGATAGAGGGAACTTTAGTCATTTGAGCCTCTAACCAATCGGAAGCGATATCGTCGCTTCAGTCACATCCGTTTCTTTTTAGGAGAAACGAAACATTTGTCGAACATAGCCCCCTGATCGTCAACTGCTTCAACTGGAATGTAAACGAAACAGTCATCTGCTAACAAACGCACTTTACGGCTGAATCGATATGCTGAGCGACATCGGTAACGTAGCCTAAGAATCAAACTTGCCCTAAAACATATTCTTGGAGTACGCCAGACGAGACCGGTAAAACAGGTATGGCGAGTGTCCGTCAATTTCAAGATATTGCGTTCTATCAGAAAAGTACGATTCGATCCAAAGAACAAAGTTCTTATCAACACCGAGAAGCAGTAATTTTTCAAGTAACTTGGCATGCGTGACCCTGTCGAACGCTTTAGATACGTCGATAGATACAACATCGACCTGGCCACGATCGTTTTGCCCTTTCCCAAACTGGTCGGGCGACTCAAATAACTGCGTAACAGTTCAACGCTTCGTGCGAAAGCTGCGTTGTTTATCGCTTTTTCTTTCAGCTATTTGAGAAGAAAACATATGATGTCGTACTTGTTTACGAATAAACACGTTTATGTGTGGTTGAATGAATTACACGTTAAATTACTGTCATTCCAGATAAGAATATTCCGGTACTGATTCACGGTGACGCCGCCGCAAGTTCGGGTGAGTCACCGGGTGATGCCTCGCGAATGCGGATACGGTAACTGTCTGTCATCACGTTACTGTAGCATGGACCATCGTCTAAATTTCAGAAAATCCGGTAGAACAGGCAAATCTGGAGGACTATGATGACGGTACGACTTTTTTGTTGAGGCAGCATACATTTACTTTATTCTGTCTAATGTTCTATTCCTTGAATCTGCTTTCTGGTTACAGTGGATGACTACAAATTTTATGACGACGAAGCGGGTGGTGAGTGTATAAACGTTCATAGATGTGAACTAGCAGCCCCTTCAAAAAGAATTTCATCGTCTTTCTATATAAAATATACTTTTGTGACGTTTTGTCTTGTAGGATACCTGGCATTGTGTGAAATCGTATTTCCATTAAATCAAAAATAATGAAACATGACTCAAGAGTTGATATTGACGTGAATACTTTTCTTTTCCTGTAAGAGACAGACCTACCTCGGCGTTAACAACAATAAGAAATATATATGTCTATATATTAACGGCATTTTAACCTTTTTGACGTTCTCGCTGTCTTTTACTGAAAACGGAAGCTTAAGTCGAATCAGATTACGAGACGGAATGTCCAACGAGCCTGAATGTCCAACGAGACGGAAGATCCAATAATAGATATTCAGGCACGTTGGACATTCAGGCACGTTGGACATTCCGTCTCGGTTGGACCTTCCGTCTCGTTGGACATTCAGGCTCGTTGGAAATTCCGTCTCGGTTGGATCTTTCGTCTCGATGGACATTCAGGCTCGTTGTACATTACGTCTCGATTGGATCTTTCGTCTCGTTGGACATTCAGGCACGTTGGACATTCCGTCTCGTCTGTCACGTGTTAGAATAATTTGTCTTGTTAATTATACAGACTTGTGTGTATATTTAATTCGCGTTCCTGCAGACATTGCTGTATTTTCGTCGCACTAAAATGTCGTGCCACTAAAGCCGACGTTTACGAGCCGACAGAGAAACGCAGAGCAGACACAAGTATTCTAATTACATCTATATACGAAGGAATGATGGTTAGTTAGCTGTGTGCCGATGCGCAGCTACGTACCCGTCGGTTAAAGGTTTTGATTGTACGACGCCAAACGCTCATTTGACATTAGCATTTCAAATGTTTCGATGACATAAATCAGCAAAATTGAAATGTATAGTAAAATAGGGATGCGGTGTCTGCGTGTTCTGGTTTCAGCAGTTTGCACAATCGTAATTTCCCACTAATAAAAAAAAAAATTACATCTAACGCGTTTATAAATGCACGAAGGTGGGACCCGACAACCGTGAGTAGATGCAGAACAATTGTGTGAATTTAATACATTTTTATTTTTGTTCGTTTATCTTTGGAACAGACAACTACTTTCTGTACACTGCAGTTGCCAGTAGTTTACACACGCACCCGTTCTCTGCCAGTAGGTTCGTATGGCACATACTAGAGCGAGAGTACTGATATCACGCACTGCGCAATTTTTTGCATGCGACATGCATAGTGGTTTTCAGAAGCCGATGTAATTTTACTGGCTTCTGGGAGCACTCAGAAGCTCGCGATCCTGTCGAGGTAGTTGATGACGTCTGGGTACGTGAGAGCTTGACTTCTGATAAAGGACGCGAACGCATACATCTCGGCGTGCAGCAGATGGTTCCTGTTGCCAACGGCGCTGGTGGTCGGTTTGTCTTCAGCCAGGGGGTCCAACAACAAAGCCTGGAAGCGGTTTTGCGCTGCGTGCTGCGACACTTGCAGAAACTGAATTTACTCCGCAAGATCAGGATGGCTACTGCAAAGACGACTGTGCAGCCCGTTGTGCCAGCCCTCTACCATGTTTGTCGTTATTGTTTCTAGCCCTAGGCCAATTCGCAGAACGGAGATGGGGGGGAAAGTGCTTATTTGTTGAACTGTCGAAAAGAGTTGATTAGGGTGTAGATAGCCGGGGACAGTGGGAGTCAACAATGATACCCTCTTTCCAAAAAAGAGAAGATGGCAAATGAAGCTCTCAGAATTCGCAAACGTTCAATAGAGAATCGTACCCGGGTCGTTCAAAATTATAAAAGTCGGGTTCTACGTGAATATGTTCACTCGCGACTCTAGCATAATGTAATTTGGGAAGACCGAGCAAGGGGCTAACCTCCTGATCCTGTGGTCATATGTGCGCTTGTAATGTGCGCATATGAATAAATCGCAGTCGCGCTGTCGCAGCGGCTCGGCGACAGAGTTACAACCAGTTGAAATCCGATCGCAGCCTTGGTATGGTACCTGGGCGCGTATCGGTGCGATTGCTGCATGCCACGTGACCGAAAAAGGCAGAGCGGAAACGACGGAAGCGAATCCTAAAAAGTAGTGAATCGATTATTAAAATTACCTACTTGTTGCTTAACACATGGTTCACTGCGACAGCAATGGCTTTGGTGGCCTAACCATGCGAAACTAATCGTCGCGATAAGCGTGAATGTGCCGACCCCTATGGACAATCACCGGACAAAAGCTCACCACTTTAGGACTTCACCTGCACAAAGGCTCAATGGAAGGAACATTGTATTTTATCAATTTTTTTTGGTATGAGGATCGATATTTGTTTATGGGGACCGAGAAGTCAAATAAAAAATGTCTGAAACTTTCACCCTCGTTAAAAAAAAAAAAGAAAACTACAATTTAGTGAAATTACACAAACTACACCGACTTGGCCTAACAATAATACTAACAATATGACCAGGCGTTTCTCTCCGATGCGGGGTACATCATCTTTGCGCGACCAGGGTCAATAGGGAAAATACATTAACCCGTAGAATACGGAAAGAAGACTGTGGCTGGGGAGAAGCACGATTAACGATTCTAAGAACTCTCGTGGACCCAGTTTTGGCGGTAACGCGTTACAAATAATGGCGTTACCGGTAACGCGTTAGCTTTTTCGGCAACGTAGTAACGTACTCGTTACCTTTTCAAAACAGTAAAGGGTAACGTATTTACGTTACTTATTTCAAGTCACGTGTAACGTAGTCACGTTACTCGTTACTTCTTCTTCCAAATACTTAACAAAAATTACAATTCAATATTTTTCGTGTTTTGGGCTGCCAAGCCAAGTAAAGTTTTAAGTTTTTGTGTTTTATTTGCGTTTTTTTTTCGTGACTACTTGGTGAAACCGTAAAAAATGTGAAGTAATTACGTTCAGTTTCTTCATGAACGTAATGTTTCTCGAAATATGGCTCTTATGCATACCTGTACCGTCAAAACAGTAAAACGTGTTAATTCATAATTAAGAAAGTAACGCAAAAGTTACGTGCGTTACTTTTTATCGGTAACGAAAACGGTAAGGCGTTCCTTCTATTTTGAAGTAACGTAGGACGGTAACGCGTTCCTTTTATCTGCAAGTAACGAGTAACGTATTTCGTTACTTTTTTTCGGTAACGCCTACAACACCGCGTGGACCCCACATTTGTTTCCGTGCCAGAGTTACGACGTTCGGAAAGCAAACGCGTGACCGATTGTCAATGGTCAACGAGTTAGATCTTTAATATTGTAGCACGTGTGGCCTTTTCCACGTCCTTTTTTTAATTATTAAAATTATCTTTATATTTACATATATAAAACGAACAACAAAATGTATTGTTTTTTTGGTGTTATGAAGTCTATGAAATACACGAGCATAATTTTCATTTTATTCGGGGGACTTCACAGAGGCAACGTCAGCGGGGCAAGCTCAGCGGCACGCCAAAATAGCTGTGCATCGAAAAGCCCGGTATTGAAAAGCCCGATACCGAAACGACCACGTACCGAAACAACCGCGTATCGAGATTGCCGCACCGAAACGTCCTGTTCCCTATTTCAGCGAACGCATTTTCTACCGCCGTAACTATCAGTAATCATTCAAAAAAAAAATAAATAGATTCTCAATTCTATGCAAAGTCCATTCCATATCCGTTGGATATTCAGACTCGTTGGACATTCAGGCTCGTTGGACATTCCGTCTCTGGTGGATCTTTCGTCTCGTTGGACATTCAGGCTCGTTGGACATTCAGTCTCGTAAATTGGACATTCAGGCCTTAAGCGGACTCATCAGACGAAACGCTTAATTGCAAAAATAAAAAGTAACGTGCTTTTTTTTTTAGAAGACATTCGCCCATTTTAATTGCAAATCTTCTCAGATTACGTCTGCAACATGGAGCCGAAATGATCTAAGTGGATTTTCAGTATCACTTCTCAAGTCGTAGACTTGCTTTAAACGTAAAGGAAGTGTTTTTTTTTTTTTAATGACTTTAGAAACGAGTGCTTTCAGCTCAAGCTGCAAAGCTTCCCACCCCCCTCCTATACACCAATATGAGGCTCTGACGTCACGGAGCTGCGCTGGCGGCGCTGGTGTCGTCGCGGCGAATGCATGTATGTGACGCGGATCTGGTTCCCGCGCACGCGCATATAGGCAAACCCGAACTTGTTTGCCAGCAGTATGTCTACATGTCTATCTGTATACGTATCTAAATATAAAACACAAAATCTTCTCTTTTCACGTTTTGTAAAAAAAATGCTGTGATTCTTTGAGTGTCACGCGACCTAAGGGAGGGCTGCAACCACGCGCGGGACGAGGAGTCACGTGCTAAATGTCCTCGCAGCGCTTGGTTGGCCATAAAGAATGTCTCGTAGCGTCAGCTGCGGGCCATCGTAACGTAACGGAGCGCAATCAGATAGAATAAAGTTTTTTTTTTTTTTTTTTTTTTTGAAAGTGTGCTGACAGTTAGTTGCCATGATATTACTTTGGCCCCACGAGACATTACCCACCGGATGTTAACCACGCAAGAACTATAGACCACTCTCGAACGTCACGTGCCGATTATTAGAAATTCGGAGCCCCTGCACAATGGCGGAACAACAGATGTCGAGGAAAATGCAAATCATTCCATAAGTTAGAGCGCGGCCAGCGCTAAGGAGCCGACGAACCAATTAAACGAGGTCGAAAGTGCAACGCCATTTCGCTCGTCACCTTTTTCTGTGGGTGTGTTTTCGCTTTATCATAGCCTCCCCTGTACTCACAAAGCCTGGCAGTTCGACGACGGAGCCGTAGAGTGCCCGGTCGCAGATTCGGAGCGCGGGGATCTGGTAGCACAGAGCATCAGGGAGCCATTCCTCGGGGAACCTGGACGTCAGCGCACAGCTTTTGCAGCGGCGAGGACCCGAAACGCACTTGTTCGCTCGGGAGAAGTGTGTTTCGGCGTCTCGCCGCAGCGGGGCGTCAGTCACGTGGCTCTCCTCTCATCCGTTGTCTGCCGCACCACCTTTTCTATTTCGGCGGCCGCTTCTCGTGGCTATCTGCCAGGCTTTGTCAGTATAGAGGAGGCTATGGCCTTATAATCCTATCGAACGCATTAAGTGTGCCGTGACGTTGCGGTTTTAGTCAACTCAACCATCGTAGAGGGATTACACCGCTGCCAACAGAGGGCAGTCTTTGGAGGGGGTCGATTCATGTATAGTCACTGTCGGGGTGACAAACGGCAGAAGGTATCCTTTAGTTGCCCGGTCTCAAGCCCTCTAACCTTGCCTTCCGTCGTGCTTTTACTGCGCGTAGATGCTCGAAGTTCACGAGACGCCGAAACGTTATCGAAGCTAGAAAGCTTTAGCTGGAGGCGAGACAGTGGGAAGACTTCCCTGCCGCTCGCTTCCTATCGGTGACTATAGTCGGTGTCGATCTACCAGTGAAGAAGGAAACAAAAATCGCTGACAACGTAAAGGGGGTTGCTTTAGTAGAGCAACGAATTCCGACACCAGGGCCGGCTTGCTAGAACCAGCGTCTCAGCTGAGACTGGGTGAAAGAAAGCACTGCGAAAGCCAGCGCACGAGCTGAGCGGGACTCAAGTTGCGTCTCAAGACACTCGCGCGCCCCAGCCCTTGCAGTGCTTTCTTTCACCCAGTCTCAGCTGAGACGCTGTTCCAGCAAGCCGGCCCAGAATTTCAACAACGACAGAAAGGGGCGAGTACATCAAAACTGCTTGCGAGTGAGGAATAAATCGTAAAAAAGAAAGAAGAAAACAAAAACATCAATATAACCATCAACTTATATTTTATGGGAACCCACATCTTCGGGGATAAAAATGTATGTTTCTGTTTTAAATCCCAGCGCCCAGTTTTGTTGCCACAATAACTTACGCCAGTTTGTTTCCTTTTTCCTCGTTTTTCCAACCTCGTTTAGACAGCGGGAACACTCAAAAGACCGGTAAGTTGGCTTTCCCGTCTGGCCCCGTCACGAAAATAAAGCTGCTTCTTTACGGGCTCCTTTTCCCTGCGATTTTTTTTTCTTTGAGAAATAAGTTTTTTTTTTCCCCACTTTGATTCTTTCTTTCTTCATTCCAAAAAAGGCCTCGTTCGTATTCGTTTAGAGAGCCTGTACTCCGTCTCACTTTACAATGGACTGCAGTGGACGCTTCCAGCCATCCCAACACGTGACGCTCACGTTGTCACGTGACGCCCACGTGTCACGGAGGTCTTTGATGACTCCTAGCGTCCCGTGATCATCATCGTGAAGTGAAACGAAGTATAGTAACAATCTGCCTGCCCACAAGTCCGCAAAATAAACGCAATCGCCAATCCACGACGAACTCACTTCTCCCGCAGTTCACCCCGTGGAGGGCTCCGTCGACGACGAGGATAATCCAGGTGATGTCGTCTGACTTTTCTCGTTTACTTTATGTATTTCTTTTTATATTCGTTCCCATTGCGTTCGATTGGGGCAGGGCCGTTTTTGCACGGAGCAGTCGAGCGCTAGATTGCGAATGGTACTCGAGGTTCTCTGTGGGGCTGGGTTGAGTCAATGGGACACTTTTTTTTGGCAAGTTGTGCCACGTTAGCCGTTACGCAAGAAGATACCTCTTTTACACGTATGAGACTAGTAGAGATGTATCAAGTAGTACTATATGAAAACGAATGACGGAGGAGAACAAAAAGGTGTGTGCATGTGTGTGCCTGTGCGTACGTTTGTGCGTGCGTCTGTGTGAGTATGTTTGTACGTGTGCGTGCTTCTTTGTGTCTGCCTGTGCGTATCTGTGTGCGTGTGCGTGCGTGCATTGCTGCTTTTATGTGTGCATGTATGTGTTTATATGCGTCCAGTTTGTGTGTGTTCATGTGTGTTTGTGTCCCGTTTTCGTGCCGCTAGCCTCCGTACTTTGTTTGCTACTAAGGTATAACAAAAGCATTTCAAAATGTTTTGCGTCCCTCAATACCCTGAGAGATGTCCCACCTAAAAGCGAAAGCAAATCGGGTGGAACTATGGAAAGGGCTAACGTTTGGTGTAAGACCAAAAAAATAAAAAAAACTTCAGAAAATGCTCGTTTCAGATTTAGTGACCTGCGAAACTTCTGATTACGGGGAAGGGCGATCAACCAAAGACGAGAGTCCATCCCAATCAGCAATGTTTGCTTTACTCCCGTCGTGGCTAAGTAACACCATTTCTGCCGAGGATACAGGCACGTATCCAGGGGGGGGGGGGGGGGGGGCCATGGGGCCCGGCCCCCCCCCCCTGAAATCTTCCATTTTGCTGGGGCCTCCTCTCCTCCCTCCCCCTCATACAGCATTTTGTCATGGGCGCCCCCCCCCCCCCCCCCCCCGAAACAAAATCCTGGCTACGTGCCTGCGAGGATACTATCGACCAGGGCCCTAAAATCACTAGAAGTGGGCTATCTTTCGGTGTTTCTGAAAAATAGCAAATCCTGCTAAAACTAGGGGTGGGATATCTTACGGGGGTGGGGCATATCTCGGGATATTAGGAAAGTCCGTGAACATAAAATCGATCTAAAATCGTCAATAACGACGACAGTTGCTGATTATTGTTCACGTACTACGTGGTCATGCTACCGTAGTCCTAAATAATGTGACCTTCGTGCAAGCAGTCCAACTGTCACCTGAAAAACAGCCATAACGCTAAAGTGTCGTAACCTCGTTGTTTCTGACGTGAGAGAACCCAGATTCTGATATTCATTTATTGCACTTCCGGTATCCGGACAAAGAATACCACGTGAGCGACAAAGGCAAGCCAGTCGGTAAGTGAAGCAGACCCAGTGGCACTTTCCACGCTACCTTTGACGGTCCATTTGCCTTCCAGAACACCCCCAGTTTAAATCTATCACGTGTAAGTACTTACTCCTAAAAAGCCTTCGAAGCGAGGGGTTCTGAAAACACAATGCAGTTTATTTTCCGGCCCAAAGCAGCCCTTCCGAGGGAAAGTCACGTATAAATGTTTGCCAGAGAAGTAAACACTCACGCATGAGTGAAAAATTGCACCTTCTCGGTGGTACTTGACAAAGCAGATTAAAAAAAAAAAAAATATTGGTGGGCAGATTTGTAAGTTTCTCTACTCCAGACACGAATCTGAGCGTATTGTTTCAAAGAACACTCCAGGCGGAGCTGGAGCACGGTCGCGATATTTGAACACTCCTTAATCGCGAAATAAAAAGAAAAAAATATATCCATTATGCTTTTTGCAATGCCACCGCGAATGAATTAAGAAAAAAAAAACTTTCATATCACTTTTATACTGTACAATTAGGATAATAGTAAGTTAACTTTGTTTTCTACATTGATATGTTCACCGTAGCGGTATGCTGCCGGCTGACTTCGACAAAAAAAAAAAGTTTAGGTTCTTATGCTGTAATAAGCTGAATGTTCCCATTAAAAAGAAAGACGCTCAGATGCAACTTGAATGGGACTGGGATTCGGATAGATAGCTTCTAGAAAAGACTTGTCGGTGCAGCTTAAACGGGAACGGCTGATTTTGGAGAACGGAAGCACACTCGTATTATCAGTATCAGTCATTCCCCGTCCATTTGTATTGGCGCCTTTTTTCAGTAGAAGCTCTCTATAACGAAGTCTTGTAGAGTGAATATGTGTTAGAGTGACCAAATGCTCAAGTACGCTTGTTTTACTGCTATGTGCCATTCCTGCTCGAGTTGCATCGACATATTCTTTTGTACAGTGGAGGCTCCCTATAACGAATAGAAGCTTTTTATAAGTAAACCTCATGTAGCAAAGATGTGTATAACGCAAATAAAAGCTGACGTACGCTTGTTTTGACTCTATCAGCCGAAGTACATTTGTTTCCCACACCTCTGTCATCTGAGATTTTGCTATAGAGGGCATATATTCGTTATAAAAAGCTGTACTATAAAAAAAAAAGATAACGAGCCGATATAGAGGTTGCTCTTGTTCACCATCTACATTAGTTCGCTTATAAGATTTAGTTAAAGAGAGAATTATTCGTTATAAAAACTTTATTGTAGAGAAAACAAAAACGCGTAGGGGCCGATATGTTTTGGGTCACTATATACAGACCTTCGCATATAAGATTCCGTTATAGAGAGCTGTATTCGGTATAGAAATCTTTATTGTACAACAACAAAAAAAAATGCGCAGATGTCAATAAAAAAAGAAAAATCTTGTTGATGTAATCTGAGTAGGAACGGCGATTGCCCGACCCTCCCCAGATGTCCCCATGACTTGCAAGTTGGACCAGTTCCGTTGCGTCGACAACGGCGAGTGCATTCCCGCCAAATGGAAGTGCGATGGGAACGAAGACTGCACCGACGGATCAGACGAGAGCAAATGCAGTGAGACTCCATTTTCGCCGACGCGAGTTCTTTTTTTTATTTTTACTATTATTATTTTCCCCCATTGACGACGAGGTCATCTACACTGCCCGCAGCAGTTCGACCGGCAGTGGGGTGTGTTGTTAAAGTGACGCGGTAGGCACCATATTGATCTGACACCGCGAGTGCTCCCACAGAGACTTCCTTTTCCTTCTTTGCTCTCGCGTTCTTGCCGTCTCTCTCGCACTTTGAGTTCTAGGGCACTTATGTCTCACCTTACTATGGACCGAAAATGACGTTACGAGCCATCGACGCCAATGACATGCCGCGTGAGTTGCCACGTGACATCCGGGAGGGTCACAGCGACGCGCGGGCGAGTAATCACGTGATATGTGCGCAGGCTCCGCATTGGCTGAGATGGCCTGCGTCGTCCACTGCAGTCCACCATAAAGTAAAACAAAAGATAGCACTTACGTGTTTTTTTGTTTCGTTTGTTGCGTGCATTGAGGTCCTCCTCAGAATTAGTCGAGTAGGACTGCTGGATAAGGGTTGAACCTTCTTTATCTTTTTTTATTTTTTTTTTATTTCGGCTTTTTTTTTGTAAAGAGTAAGATATCTGGATGAGTGGGTGACTTGGTTGACTGGAGATTTCGAAGGGGAAGATGAATCGATATCTGTATTGATTAGAATTCTTAGGAATGGAGAGAGTTCGACATTTTGGGTGGTCGTAGCTTTGTCTTTTCTTCTTCCCTGAATTCCATCTGACCGTTAAGTGCGGGGACACGACTACGTAGCCTTATGCAGCCGGCTACAGTCTAAGTTTTTGGGTTTTTTTTGTTTTTTTTGTTGGAGAGGTTTTGAGCAAAAACGTTTCGCTGAAGTTCTCGAGAGGCAAACTTATATACTCCTTGCATAGGAAGCGAGCTGGTGGCTGTTCTTTTTGCGAGAAGCACGAGTTGTAAGGACACAGAAAATTCAGTACGTTTGCCAGGATACCGTTTGTGGGAGTAGAACGGAGTGTAAATTGTCAGGAATAAGTTAGAAGTATTTAGAGGACCAATTATCAGTCAGTAATCGGCTCGACTTGTACGCGGAGCGCAAGCTCGTCTGCTTCTTGCACAGGGATAGTGATGACGTCAGAACGTCGAGCTTTTATTGGCTGATTGTAAAAAAAAAATAGTGGGTAGACCTCAATGCATCTACCCACTATCCTTTCAATCAGTCAGGCAGAGCTAGGCGTCGTTCTGACACCACCGCAACCCCCGCTCAAAAAAAAAAAAAAAAAGACTTGCTGTCCGTATAGCCAAAATGTGCACACGTTAGAGTTTCGTATATATTGGCCAAAAAGTAATAAGTAACATTTTTAGCTCCTCACGATGCTTCTTCGCCCTAACCTCACAATCGCTCTGCCAATCTAACCTAAGAAATTGATTCGTTTTTTTCCTTCATTGTCGAGCGCTCGATAGTTAAAACTAAGACATTCCCATGTAAGGCGATTCTAGACATAGATAGTGCCATCGCGAAGTATTGCATCTTATTAAGCGGAGCAGCATGATACCAATACCACTTAGAAGGCCTACCTTCTCCCCCTAACGTCATCACGGGATAGATGGATGGATGGATGAGGACCCTTTTTTAATCGGGCGGCGTCATGCACCCTCTAGCCAGTATTTTTTTTTCTTTCCCAGTAATGAATTTACGTTTGCGCCGCCTAGACTGCGTCAGCCATAGGGTTATTATATTGTACGCTAAGAGTTCAGCTGGCGATAGTGCGCTGCAAATTGAAGCAGACAGGAACCAGTCGAAAATGGAGTCCGGTAATGCATTTCTACGGTGGAAAGCGGGTGCGTTTGTTTTCTCTGCGCATGGTTATAAGGGCAAATATTACGAATAATTATAACTTAGTAAACAGTTTGAAACATTTCTCAATTGGGTAAATGAAAATATTGGTAAGTCACAGTGTTTTTCTGTCAAATTCATGTAATTAAACGGAGTGCTAAAACAGCTTCATACGTACGTTTGTGTAGACTGTCGGCAACTATTAGCGCAAACACGACTCCAGCGCTTTTCTGCATCGGATTTGGCACCAAGGGGTCGAAGGACACGTGGAAAACCCAGAGAGACGGTAAGGACTACGCAGTAACACTTGATCAGTAAGTCCACGGGCATGTAGACGGCCTAAATAAAGTGAAGGCCAAGTTAATATAGTCCGATTTGCAATAAGTAAATATTGCTTTCTCCTCTGTGCTCCTGCATATGTGCGAAGATGCTTGTTCTGTGTGCAAAACGTCACCCGCGCGCTCAAAATCTTTGCAAATACAGAGAGAAGCCAAAACCCAGGTGCTCAATAAAATCTGCCCAGCGTAGTAAATAATAAAAAGAGAAAGCATTCATGTAGTCATGATATACTTTATTCTTTACGTTTCGAAAGTTTTTAAACGCTCCTAAAGATGCACGGTACGGGGTCATTTTCGTATGTGAGAGGGCCAGTACATCAGCAATATATAAACGTGACCGGAATGCTGACGAACCTTGAAAACACTCTACATTTCTTTCGAGTGTTATTTGCTTAGATTTCTCGCTCGTGTTTACACGAGCTTCTGTGGAACGCAGGTTGGGACCTGAAATATAGCGAAGTAAATATCGTTCAGTGGTAACAAAAAACAAGCTGTAACTAAAGCAATTAGTCTTTTAGTATTCTAATAAAGGTGCATAGTACTCGGTACAACCTAAATAAAAAAAAGTTATCCGTGTTATTTTTTTTCCGCGAAGAGATCAAATGCTTGGAATGAAGAGCGTGCTGGTAGGGGTAAAATATAAATAAGGGAAGGACATAAAAGACGAGGACGGACACGACGTTTCCCAACTGGCAACGAACGTTTATTGACGACTTCGACGGGCCGGACTCTTTTATGTCCTTCCCTTATTTATATATTATGAGATCAAATGCACGCGCGTTTTCCCATAGGAATGCACAGGAGCACCGCAGAAGTAGACTGGTTACTGTCTGCTTCGATTTGCATCCCAGAAGTCGCATAGACACTAGCGCCACTTGAACTTCTAGCGTACATTATATTACCTGTATGGTTTGCCACTTTGGGAGGGTCGGAGATCCATTAACAATGACGCAGGCCTTTGTCTTCTAGATGACATTGATAAGACAGCCCTTACAAAATGACCAGCCCGCTCCACGCACACGAGAGTAGCTCTCATGAGCCTGTCGAAACCACGAAAAATCTTCAAACGTGCCACTCTGTATTTTTCAATCCTATACCAACAATTTCTTGTACTTTGTTTCAAAGAGAAAATATGCGAGCCCGCCGAGTTCTACACGACCTGCGGTGACGGAGTGACCTGCATCCCTCGGAACTCTCTCTGCGATGGTGTTGTCGACTGTCGCGACGGGCACGACGAGGCCAACTGCTGTAGGTTCTTCTTCACTAGCAAGCGCCGCTCCATTTTAAAATCCTCGACGCGCGATCTCTTCGACGCGACCGTTGAAAACGGGCCGCTAAAACGCGCGGTGCTGCGGCAACGCGTTTCAAACGACGCGCCTTCAAACGCGCGTCGCTTAAACCCTACCGTATCTGAATCGCTGCTTCGGTACTCCGCCTCCTCAGTGTTTTCGACACACCTGACACCACTTAGTGTGTACAAATTAAAAAAAAAAAAAACTATTCTAAATGTCTTTTACTTCCGTTGCGTTCAAGCGTGTTCACGTGTCGACGGGTATCAGCTCGACTCAAAATACCCGCTGCTTCTTGTTATCCCCTCCTACCCTCCCCGCAAGTAATGAAGACCGTCTGGCCTCTGGCTATGACATACACGTTATAATTTACTCTTTCGCAAGCCTCCTCTTTCTTTCTTTCTCCTGCTACTTCAGGAGAAAAGAGATCCGTGTTTTTCTCAACTGACAAATAAACTAAGCCACGCCAAATGCTCAGTCGCCGTGCGAATGTAGCTCTAGCGGTTGGCGCCAGACTCCAATGTTTCGGAACTTTCTGTTATCTGATCATGTCCATCTTTTCGTGGGCTCCATTTTCTCAATAAAAGCTCCGTAAATTGTTTATAACTTCTGAATTGGCTAACGGTAAGTCATGAAACATTAGCATCTCGTCCCAACCACTAGCACTCCATTTGGCCCAAAGACCGAACGTTCGGCGACGCCGGAAGCTTATTTATTTTGCGGTCAGAAAAAAAAAAAAATCAGTTTTTTCCCAATGGCATCCGTTATTTCTACGGGTATGTCGGGTTCCCCGGTTAGTCTTACCACTAGTTTTCGTCTCTTTGTTTCTTATCGTTTCTTTTTTTACTCTCACCAGCCAAAGCGGGTCCGTCCTCTCTACTGAATGCACTCGGTAAGTACAACACCGACGAGAGCTCCCGAAACACTTCGCGTGTAACTTTAGGACCGTCCATCCACGGTCGACTGGCGTTCGATCACATTAGGAACAAGCTACCAACGGCCGTGTTTCGGCTAGCAGACGGTGCATTAGGCGTAGTGCCGAGAGCAGCAAGCTCTACTAGATTACATGGTTCGTTTTCGGGCGTCTGTCTTACTTTGTGTTTGAAGCTTAATGGTAACCCTATAACGCGTAGTTCGGCATAGTTTAAAGCCTGTAAAGGGCCGACGTTACTCGTTTTCCTCGTATTTTCTGAACCTTTTCACTCCTTCGCCTTCCCTTTCCCCCGATTTTGATTTTATTTCCCTTTTTTGAACCCTCCCTTCCCCATTTTCCTGGCATCGAAGTAAACATAAGCCCACCTAAACGCTTGTTCATACCGCCCCGTTTTTTTAAAGGGACTCTGACAGCTTATTTATGTTTGCCAAGGTTCTTCATTGTACATGACATATGACAGCCCAACTATCCAGAAAAAAATTCGCGGCTCGAAATTCGTTTTTTTTTTTTTTTTTCTGACCGAAAACCGCCAATCGAGAACTGGCCGGTTTGAGTCGCGTTCACTCTCTTCTCCGTGGTCACGTGCCGTTTTTTATGGTTTAGGCACAACCACCATAGGCTACGTTTACATGAATGTGATCGTAGCGCATCGAATCGAGCAGGGACCAATCGCACGCAGCCTGTCTTCCTACTTCTTCCTCTTCTACCTATCTGATACCAATCAAAATAGTCAAATCTCGATTCGATGCCCAGCGGTCGCATCCATGTAAACGCAGCCTATGGCTACGTTTACATGAATGCGATCGAAGCGCATCGAATCGAGCAGGACCAATCGCACGCAGCCTGTCTTCCTACTTCTTCCTCTTCTACCTATCTGGTACCAATCAAAATAGTCAAATCTCGATTCGATGCGCAGCGGTCGCATCCATGTAAACGCAGCCTATGGCTACGTTTACATGAATGCGATCGTAGCGCATCGAATCGAGCAGGGACCAATCGCACGCAGCCTGCCTTCCTACTTCTTCCTCTTCTACCTATCTGGTACCAATCAAAATAGTCAAATCTCGATTCGATGCGCAGCGGTCGCATCCATGTAAACGCAGCCATTGATAATCAAAGTCGTGCGTCATTGAAGGCACACACTCAATACTAAAAATAGACAAACAATACCCAGTTTTTTAGTGGCTTCTAAAAAACAACTACGTTGATTGAAAAAAAAAAGTTGCACAGCCACAAGATTTCTGGGAACTTTCCTCGTCCTCTATACTTTATTGTCCTCTACAGTTCGGTTTTGAGCAGTTCCTTTTTTTTTAAATAAAAATATACGTCATGATGTAACGCTGGTAGCCACGAGTAACAGGAAGCACACATATCCCGGTGAACTGTGGCGTGAGCAGACGTGAGCTTCCATAACATGACGTAACATAATCAAACGGGATTGTCTGAGCCAGCCTTTGCATGCACCACAACTCACCGGGGGCATATGTGCTTCCGTGAGAAGTTTGGGTATCACTGCCTGGTGGAATTTTTTCACAACACAGAGTGAGGATACTTCAACCTCCTCTGCTGGTGCAAGCACGTGCAATGCCAAGATTCTATGCACTATGAAAATTAAAACACAACCGCGTGGGTGAGCACGTGTGCTACCCATAGTGAGGCAGAGCGTTTATTGAGAGAGTTTGGCCATACATTGGTTTGAATAGGCGAGCATCTCGGGGCCAACCACAGGCCGCGAAACAGCCCCTAGCGGTGGTCGTGTGCTCTAAATTTGTGACACGACTATACTTCGTTTCACCTTATGTGCGAGCGAAGGCAAAACTGGAAGCGCGAGCACGGATGCTCCGTGCGTTCAGGCTTTGCTCGAGCGCGCGAGCTGGGGAGAAATGCAAAAAGCGCTGGTCTCGCGCTTCTAGCTTTGGCTTCGCTCGCAGATAAAGTGAAACGAAGTATAATTTGAGCCGTGCCGAGCGGAACTCCGCGTCTCAAGACGCTCGCGCACCCCACCCTTTGCACTGCTTTCTTTCAGCCAGTCTCAGGTCGCTGTTCTAGCAGTGCAGACAAAGGCATGGGCACGAGCGCGTGGCTTTGGAAAGTGCCTCCTATGCACGAGGTCTCGTACAAACAAAAGCATTTCGCTGAGCTAGGCTCACGCGCCTGTGCCTTTGTCTTCACTGCAGACATTTGTGAGATGGAGTAGAGGTCTCCTGATTGGTCGACGCTGTGTCACAAATTTAGTTTACGCTCTAAGCGTGGGGGGAATATTCGGCGCTGGCGGCGGCCTTTGCTCCGCCTATTGTCCAAACTCTCCTAATATACGGCTCTGTAGTGAGGAAAACGGAAGCGCCTCTAGCGAGCTTCTCAGCGCCAATAAGTCGTGGTTTCCAGGTCAGGGAGATGGTCTGGCACGTGAGATTCGAGACACGAATGTTTCAGTGACTTTTACCTAACGTAGAAAAAACACACAAAAAAGTAATAAAACGGTACTATGTGAACCCGCATTAAAGGGACCATGAAATGACCTTTTTACTTTTGCCAGATAACTTTTACATTAAACCTTCAATGTTCACTGAATGCCGAACAGGCATCCGTTTTCGTTTCGGTTTATTAGCTTCTACACAAAAAAAATTAATGAAATGTTGACGTTTTCTTTCTCTCCAACTGACCGCAAAACAAGCTGCGGCGTAATTTTGACGGTCGTGACGTAGTCTGACACAGGAACCGGAAGTTCTCTCGGCAGTAGAAGAATGGGAGCGTTAGCGGCGGCGAGTTGCGCGGGTTGGTTGTGTGCCGGTAGGTTTTACTAGGCTGATGGCGCTGATGTCACCGACGTATTGTCTGAATCGGCGCCTCTCATCGCCGCGATAGCCAGTGGACACATCGCAGCTGAAGCGAAATTCAATTAAGATATGTCGCGCCACAGCGACAGCATGGAACTAGTCCCATAACGCCGGTATGCCTGTTCCGAGGTGGCGGGTTCGCAATGGCTCGACAGTAATTTAGCACATGCGTATTGTACTGTTCGTTAACAGTAGAGTAGTCGAACACTTAACGCACTCGTTATTCTCGCACATGATGAAATTGGTTTGATGCTCGCGACGTGACTCACCGTGATCCTTTGACGCTTGGCTACTCTCTCCTGTTCGGGGGTTGACGGTATACCCGAAGCGTCGGAATCGTATCGGGTTTCAGGCGGAGGGCTTTTGGAACCTGCCCGCATTCGTGGAGAACACTGTGAATGTGGCTGTAATCACGCTCGGTGTTAAAATGTTCCGAGCATAGACGAATGACCGTAGACCCGGGGTCCCTCAAATCGATGTAGCCTGCACCAAGTGCTTCGACATGGTTCATCGAGTGGCAAGCGGTGAAACTGCAACTGTTTCTTTTTAAGCACCGGACTGCAGAAACTGTAATTCGAGCACTTCGGTACACTGCAGCCTTTCGGCATAGCACACGAACGATCGATCACAAACAATGTAAACACTACTGGAGCAGCCAGAAAACGAAAGTCTTCCCTGCGAAGAAAGCGCGACCAGGGGCCCTATGTTGCACGTTTTGCACTCCCCCGGCGACTATGGAGAAGGAAGTGACGTCTACAACGCAGCAAACGCAGATTGGATGTTGATTTTCTTTTCTTCTGTCAACATCCAATCTGCGTTTGCTGCGTCGTTGACGTCACTTCTTTCTTCATAGTCGCCGTGGGAGTCCAAAACGTGCAACATAGGGTCCTAGGAGCAAATCCGTTCAGCAGACGACGCTTGTCGGTTGACTGCGCAGGCGCAGTCGGGTCTTTCTCTTGCTTCGTTTACCACGCGATAGATGGCGCTTGGCTCTGAGCATTATCAAATTCGGCAATTTTCGTGACATCTCTAATTATGCTACAAAATGTGGATCTGAATATTATTTAACAAAACTTTTAGGAAACATTCGCCGGCTATCTATTTATTGTTTATGATCGCGGTGCTGGTGAGGTAGGCTCTTACCCAATGAGAGACGTGGATGCGGCTGACGTGCTGCGTTTCCGCGGATGCATCGCAGTGAAAAGGCAGAGCGCTTTCGAAGGAAAGAAGGCGCAAAAGAGTCCGGTTTTGTTTTAAAAGTTCTGTAGCGAAAAAAAAATTTTTGGCTCTCTATTTTTGTGTTTTTGGGTTTCTTTTCACACCTTTTACGAAGTGCGGTGGATGAAATTCAATTTTAGAATCGTTTCACGGTCCCTTTAAGCATTCCTGGATTATGTGAATTTTCGCTGTATACTGTTCGAAGGATGTAAGGCATAGTGTCTTCGGTAACTAGGGGCATTTTCGGAGTTGCAGCCATGCAGAAGGTCGATTTTGTAAATCAGTATATCTTTTTTAACGAACACTATATATAGTCACTGACGAAGTGAGAACGACATGACGTCTCTATCGGATGCCAGGCCTCTAGTAGGCACTCCTTGCCTTCCGTCGTGCTTGGCCTGCGGAAGCACGCCCGAAGTTCACGATGTGCCAAAGTTTTAATAAAGGTGTACGAAGCTCCCACTAGAGGCGCGGGAGAACTAAAAAGCCTCCCTGCAGTTTTTATTCTGTCAACGACTAGTGAAACTCAAGGTTCCAACGAGGTCGTAAGAATTCCCACTCACAAATATCGAAACGTTTCGTAGTTAGTTTCACACATTTATTCATCATGTTAGTTTTTCTTCGACGACGCTTTCCGGACTTGGCCCGCACGAGCTAAATATATACTTCGTTTTGAAAGTGCAGAAAAAGTCTCCAACCCCCAAACATACAGGAAATGCTTCACTCATAAAAAAGAAGAAGAAGAAGAAAAGGCGCAATTTGTTCGCAATTTAAGGTTGGTTCACACACTTGCATGAGTCCGATCTAATGTGCGACTGCAACGGCGTGCGACGTTAATCCTTTTACAGCGTTGCCATGGCAACAGTTGCGTTGGCTCCAACAAAATGGGGCAAGATCCGGTTTTGTTGCAGCCGACGCCGCTGATGCCATAGCAACCCGTACGTCGGAATGTCGGTCGGACTCGAAGCAAGTGTGTAAGTCGCCCTTTAAGCGTTAGAAACGCAAGACCTGAGACACATCGAGGGTCTTCGGTTTCAGGAGATCTACGATTGTATACGATCCTATCACAGGATCACGAAGAACTTGAGCGCGTGTTTGCGGGAAACTGGATTTAACCGCGAGTTACCGTTCTTTGCTACCTCGATTTCAGGAGGATCAGGAGGATCCGGCGACGCTGGGCTGAGTAAGAGGCTTTATCTACGCCATACGCATTTTGTTGTTTCTACTACACGGGCACAAAAAAAAAAAAAAAAAAACAACAAAGGAACACATAAACCCTCGCTCGTTCCAAAGCAGTGGAAGCGTACCTTGCGTGGCCTAGCTAGTCAGTATACGTGTCTGGCTCGCTACCGAAGGGTCGTGGGTTCGAATCCCGCCTAAAATTCAAAGAGCTCTAAGGCACATGAATTACTTTATAGAGGTGAAATCATTTGAGACATGCCGCGACCTTTAATTCGCATTACGTGTCGTGTTTTTTTAATCACTTTCATTCCACGCGTCACATCAGGTTTTACGTGAGCGTTCTGGGTTGCTCGAAACTCCCGCGCGAGGTCATGTGGCTGTGACGTCGTGACCCTATCGGCCAATAAGGATTTTCGCGGCACGCCGCCGACGCCGGATTTTCTGCGACACGAGCTTCTTAACGCTGAAGCGTTAAAACAGAATTCCGGTATCTTGTCGATCGGAGGCGTTGTACACACTGGTGCATGCAGACTATGATCACTGGCAACTTCAGAAAAGAAGGGCCTGGCTTAACGACGTTCACGGTTCATGACTTACGATTGCTGGTTGGGCGTTTTTATCGACTAATGCCGCAATCTCATTGGCTGCGGTGCTTTAATGAGATGCTCGGACACGCCCCTCGTTCCTCGAGCTCTCAGCGGACGGTACACATCTTTCTTCTCCGGCACCATTCAAGATATGGCAGAGCTGCAAAAGGTGACGTTGTCCTGTGACGCCCCAATTTCCTGGCTAAAGTTTGCGGGGAAAATTGCCAAGTCACGCAAGAGCGTCACGTGACGAAATGGCGTCGCGTGACATAGTGTCACTCGACGCGGCGACGTCGGGTGACATGGTGTCAGTTGACACGGAGACGTAACGTGGCATCGTGTCACTTGAAGCGGTCGCTTGACACGGTAGTACGTCGCATGGTTCGACGGGGAGACGCCGCCACCTTCCCCGAAATTCAGCAAAAGGTGGACAGAGTACGTGGTCACATGAAGTCACAATGTTACTATTGAATTTAGCGGGAAAATCGCAAGGACACGTGACAGTGTCGTGGGGCGCGGTGAAGTCGCACAAGTTAGTGTCACGTAAGGCTGTGACTTCGCGCGGTTTAACGACGGGGAGAAGCCTCGCGTGACGTCACAACGTCGCGTGACTTTGAGTCGCGCTAAGTTTCGCGATCCACACTGTGCACACACCGCAATCCTCTGCAAAACCCTTTCCCTGTAGGGAGGTTTCGTAGACCGCGTTTCCCCCTCCGCTAAGCCCTCCGCAACGAAGAAGCCGCTACTGCGCCTGCGCGCCGATGGCCTTGGCTGTAGAGTTCCGGGTGTCGTAGCGGGTTGCGGAGAGCGTTTCGGGACGGCGAAAACTCCCTAATAATAGGGACTTTCCGTAGACCATTTTCCCACCTCCGCTACGCTCTCCAGAAACGAAGGCGTCACTACTGCGCAAGCGCGGCGCTGGTCTTGCTTGCAGAGTCCCGTATCTCTGGCGGGGTGCGGAGAACGCTGTGACACAGTAAAAACCATCTACGTATACTCCATCATAACTGTCACCACTAAAAAAAAAAAAAAAAAGCAATTTTGTGTTTTTTTTTGGTTTTTTTTTTTGTTACACTTGAATTTTTGGCGCAGCGTTTCCCGACTGCCCCGAAGACTACTTTAAGTGCAAGACCGGCGGGGCGTGCATCATGAACCTGCTGGTGTGCGACGACGAGGAGGATTGCAAGGACGGCTCCGACGAGCAGAACTGCGGTGAGTCAAAGACCCACCTAGAATAATCTAAGCCCGTGCCCTAGAATTTCGACGTCCTCACCACAGTGAGATCGAGCGAAGACGCGGACTGGATACGAGCGGCGCGGCAGTGCTCTGCGGGGCCTCGTGTCCAATGAACGCGTCCGAGGACGCCCCGCGACGGGTGGTTCACATTTGAACCCGTTCGCATTTCTACCTTCTCGTTTTTACCTTCTCATTTCAACCCAGCGCGAAACAACTTTCGCTTTTCTCCCTTTCTCACTTAAACCGTTCTCAAAACATACTTTCGCGTTTTGACCACTCTCAAAACTACTTTTCTCATTTTAACCTTTCTCGAAACATACTTTCTGGTTTTGACCATTCTCAAAGACACGTTTTCTCGTTTTAACCTTTCTCATTTCAAACTTACTAAAACATAATTTCTGGTTTCGACCATTCTCAAAACGACTTTGCTCATTTTAGCCATGTACGTGATCAGGCTAAGGAAAAGCAATAATTTCAGCATACACTCACGGGAAACCGAAATAAAGGAACCAATGACATTATGAAGTCCAGGCACCTGAAGCTTCATTGCGCCTTGAAATTAGGGCTGGGCGTGGATTAAAACGTTTAACCCAATTAAGCTCCACCGTTTAATCGACTGATTATTCGATTAATCGGCCTCGCTCATTTTCATACAAAAAATTAAAAAAAAAAAACTTTTTTTGTTGTTGAATCTGTGACAAACGGCGGAATATACCATTTGGATTTCGAATCAGCCTCCATGTGTAGTTCAGAACAGTTCAAAGACACTCACGCTCACAGGTTATTACTTCAGCTATATGAGGAAAATTGTTCACAATAGTCTCTTCTGCGCTAAACGGGCGCTCGAACGGCGTTGAAATGGACGGGACACGTGCAACCTACTGCAATTGTCTTGAGTTACAAATCTCGCCCCGACAGCTTACTTTAGGCTAAACTTTAGCCTAAAGTTTGCCCTTCATACAGGTGCACTTGTCCACGTCTGCGTGGTGAAAGCGCTGAGTTTTTACCTCTTTAGGTTCGTCAAAATTTTACCGATCAACCGGTTAAAACAAATTAATCCCGATTAAATCATTAGTCGATTAATCGCTAGGTTAATCGATCAATTTCCCAGCCATACTTGACATGCATCTTGGAGAATGACATCTAGAGCTCATGCCAATCCACTGCCTGACGGACGACACATAGGCAAATATACAATGATCGTAGATCCGTAGAACCACTCCGCCACCGGTTGTAAATAATTCGATATCCTCACAGGGCATGCCAGATGAGCATAATTTGCATCCGATGATTCCCAACCAAAATGAAGAAAAAAAGCTGTGCCTGGTAAGAAAGCCCTCAAGCCACGCAACATCCGTACATGCAAATTTTGAAAAGAAAAAAAACCGCAACTCCCAACGTTTGTCCGGGTTATGGCCTGCACACCACCCAACATTGGAACAATGAACAACCCCCAGCGTAGACGTGATCATCTCAAAGAGTATGCATATAATACTCGCATTCTCGACGTGACAACCAAACCCATATTAATCCAACATCATGATCTCCGAATCTTTCTGCGGTACTTGCAATCAATAACACGTGACGAGCACAATGATCCATCCGCTCCACAAGACGACAAATTAACGACGTCATCAACAGCGCCAGAGGAAAAATTAAGTACCAGCGCTATCACTTTTGAAACTACGTCACCATGTCACCATGTGCCCAGGTAACTACGTCAAGAAACTCGGGGCGGCACGCAGGCGTAAGGAAAATTGTTTCATGGGCTATTCACGATATATGATGCCAATTTTCAGCATCCTATGTACCACCTTCGCTTCATCTTCAACCTTCATTCTCAACTGTTCCTCCTTCTTTCTGTACCTCACTGCCCTTTGTTCAAATACGGTGTTCAAATGAGAACGGGTTCAAATAAAAAAGGGTCGAAACGCGAAAGGTTAAAACGCGAAGGGTGTTTTGCGAATGGGTTCAAACGAGAAGGGTTCAAATCAGAATGGGTTCAAATGAGACGGGTATAAATGAGAAAGGGTTGAAACGCGAAGGGTGTTTTGCGAATGGGTTCAAACGAGAAGGGTTCAGATCAGAATGGGTTCAAATGAGACGGGTATAAATGAGAAAGGGTTGAAACGCGAAGGGCGTTTCACGAATGGGTTCAAACGAGAAGGGTTCAAATCGGAATGGGTTGTTTCGAGATACACCCCCCGCGACGGCCTCTTGTGCGGGATTGGATCAGGCGGCGCTATGGCAAACCCACAAATACAACGAGCCCCGTGAGGGTGCACTTTTGGCGCTTCTATAATTCACTCCAGAAGATAGATAGCCTTGGCTGAGGTCGAATGTGTCCACCTTTCGTGAAACACCCTGTATATATATACTGTAAACGACTCATTTTTCGCGAGCTCAATATTTCGCGATTTAGGTTACAGCTGAAGTTTTGGATAATTCGCGGGTTCTAATTTTCGCGACGCGGTGGAATCTCAATATATATTCGAATGTGTTTACATTTCACCGGAATTGTTAGCGGGACCTATTTTTCCCGAATTGTAGGCGATTCCCTAAATCGGCGAAAATTAAGTCCTCGCGAAAATTAAATCGTTTCGAAGGGGGGCCCTTCTTCCTCAAGCGGGACTTGAAAAGTCCCGCTTGAGGAAGAAGGGTCCCCCTTCGAAACGTCGCGGTTTCTGTATAACTTATACATGTTGAATTAAACCTTCCAAGTTTGTTTGACCCTCGGTGGCTTCTACTTATATATATATATATATATATATATATATAATATATATGTTTATATATATATATATATATCATCAAATATTGTAGGAAGGGGCATGGAACTCAACTCAATCATTTGAACTCTTCCGGAAACACATAATTGATAACTTGTAATGGATTACTGAAAAATAGTAATTGAATTACAACAAACTCTACGGCAGAAAAAAGTAATTAAAGCGTTAACGAGTTACAATAAAATGTATATGATTACAAGTAACTAGGTACTTGTAACTCGTTATGTAACAAGTCTGTGCGTTTGTGACGAGGGCCTAATGAGTAGAGTTGCAGTTTTTAAACTTGGGAGTCCAAAGAAAAACTCTGACTTCTAGGCTCTGCTCTTTGAATAACCTTCGAGTGAAGACAATCAAAATAAACAGTATTGCCGCAGAGGTATAATGGAACATTATAAAACCCCTACAAAGTACTGGTCTGCAATCACAAATATTTTGATTTGAAAAAGCTTTGATAATCTATGGAGTCTTGTGATATCAATAAAGCAGGTGTCGCACTACTTATACTTTATTGACAAAAAAGTTTGCAAACAGATTCAAACGCGATTCACCGCGAGATCCGTACTTCAAATGCCGGATGGCAACGAGTGCTAGGAGAGACTTGTCACGCGGTGGTTGAACCACGGATATCGCGGTAACTGATGTCTGGCAGACTGTCTTTTGTATGATGTAGAGGCGATGCGACTCCGGCTTAAAGGCTGAACTCCATGGAGCGAATTATGCGACGAATAACTGACGAACGCCGCCCGACGGCACGCTAGCTTTGCGCGCGACATAGCAGCCACTGTGGTGACCCCACGCGCAGAGCAAAAGCCGCCGGGTAAAATTCGTCAACCTTTCGCAGCATATTCGTCCCATGGAGTTCAGCCTTAAGGGTTTCTTGATAGTAAAAGGCTTCTGGAGGTGTTGTGCAAATACATAGAAAAATATACTTAAACAAAAGCACTTTGATTCCAAGTTTTGAATAAAATCAGTCAATATTATTGTGACGGCCCAACATAATAATGACATCTGTATAAATACTATGTTACGTAAAGTCAAGAAAGTGTATGCTGAAGAGTTTTTTTTTTTCTGGGCAGATCTGAAGCGGGTTTGATTCCTTCGCAGAAGTAATCTTGCGTGACACAGCATTATTATGAAAGTGCAGCAATACAAATATGCAGCGAATCCACTTGACATACCTTAGAAGAGCTCGAAACTTGAAAGCCTTCCTGGATTTTTGCCTGAATACAGAACTCGCATCAATTCTCAACGTAAAAAAAAAAAAAAAAAAAAAAAATTGACTTTTTCGCACATTTGCTCAACGTCTCAGAACGTGAAACTTATAAGGTATTGACCCTCGAATTTGCTGTAAACAGTCTTGTCGACGACAGACAAAGTTAAAAGCAAGGCTCGTGTCTCGTCTCCACAAGTGACCTTCTAAGTTTAAAAAATCCACTCCCTCGCGTTTATTCTTTCACGGAGCCGTCTCGCGTGTAATGAAGTTGCCTTGTCACGTCTTATAATCTTCTTTTCATCTTTGAATATATATCTATACTTCGTTTCAGCTCAAGTCCAGACGCAGCCGACGCTACAAGCTAATGCGACCAATCAAACAGCGTCAAAAGCGCAAGTCACTGGGCCTCTTCTGATTATGATTGGTTCTAGGATATTAGAACACGTACAGAAACCTGACGAACACCACGATGGTGTTCGTCAGGTCCTTTTACGTGTTCGATGGAAGCACTCACAGAGCGTCTTAATTGACACTGTCTGACTCGTCCCATCAGCTCGTGGCGTCGGCAGCGTCTGGACTTGAGGTGAAACGAAGTATAGACCAACTGAACTCCCTGACGTCACGCCACTGAGGTGGCGCTGCTGTAGGTACGGAACATGCGCAGACGCTTCACTTTCCGAAACTGTTGGTCCAAGCTGTTTACAAACACGTCGATTGTAAACAGCCTGTTGGTTTATGGTAAGACTTCTTTCCGTGATGATTGGGTCTTTTTGTTATTCAGGGTGATCTCCACTTCGTTTGTTTTTCTTGTTTTTCCGCGATTTGGATCAAACAGGCTATGCGGAGAGGAAGTCGTCTGCTTCTTGCACGGGATTTGCGGTGACGTCAGAACGATGCCGAGCACTGATTGACTTTGATTGAAAGGATAGTGGGAAGACCTCGATGCTAGGTACCTTGAAGTCTACCCACTATTTTCTTTTGAATCAGCCGATAAAAGCTCGGCGATCTGACATCATCGCAACCCATGCGCAAGAAGCAGACGAACTTCCGCTCCGCGTTGGTTTATTTTTGGAAGGTGTATCGGTACATGCTGAAAACGCAAAACCCCACTTATTGAAGAACCTCACTTTATGAAAATGTCAAAGGTCAAGTTCGGCACTGCCTCAGAAATAGCACGGCACTAAAATACGGCCCATAAATTAATACTCAGTCGGACAGAAATCCTTTCGGTGTCTCTCTTTGAATTCGCCGACGGAAGTTAGACAAGAGCCTTTTGTATGAAGCTCGAAGAAAACTATACGTATGTCAACGAAGAACAGGGTATCGATGTTTGAGAAAGCCGGGAGATGGGGACGCCGTCAATGTGCTTTCAATGTAAAGGGACAGTCCTGCCAATATATTTTCTGTAAGAAAACTAATTATATTGTCATTGCTTTTAAGGACTTCCGCACAATATCCTGATTTTTTTCTCCTCCGCTGCGCAAGTAATACAATTTTAAACGGAGTCCAAGTACTCAGATAGCATCCTTGAAATGCACGGCTTTTTTTTCGCACTAGAGGAAGCTCTGACGCAACATCAGGCCAGCTGAGCCATGAGAGCTCTCTACTGCTGTTCCAGTGAAATAACTTCGTTCTAAGAAAGACAAGATTTACGACAGTGAGAGATGTTCTTTCGGCTATGTTCTTTGCACGTACCATCGACCATGTTTATCACAACCGGGAATAAGTCAACGCCCGTGATTCTGATGATGCCATCGAAGTAGGAAGCTTCTGGAAGTGACATATGACACCACCAGAAGGGAAGACAGAAGTGAGGAAGGACACGCCCCCAGCGATGACCAAAACAGCTGTGGTTTTGGTCATCGTTGGGGACGTGTCCCTGCACACTTCTGACCTCACATCTGGTGGCGTCATGTCGACTCCAGAATCTTCCTACCTCCATGAATAATACGATGCCTGATATGACGTCACACATACACCAGCCATTCAAATTTGCAAACTTTGGCGTGCAGTTTCGCATTGATGCTCAGAACTGATTTAAAAAATAATGGGGCTTCGTTTAATGAAATAAAAATCACATATGGCTATATCCAGGCCCCCTCTACGTGTACTGAGCAAACACTTCGTAATTTCCGGACTTAATCAACCAATCCCTTCAACTTTGCATATTTGTTCGTGGTACCTGGAAAGGAAATATGGAACTGGGCAGCAAACGCTGCAGGTCGGCTTTTAGGTTGTTACATTGCGTAGAAACACCTTGAAAAAAAAAAAAAAAAAACTGTTGCAATAATTTGTGGCTACGCGTGATTATAATACACGCTTTCAAAAATTTCATATCAATGAGAGGCTCGAATGTTAGTGTAATATTCTGCATGCTAATGGCAGTAAGGAGAGATAGGCTTATCAAGTTTCGCACGTCTCCTTCCGTGATTTAGTTGTACGGCGTTCTTATTGGTTAAAGGGCTCCTGAAAGGAAAAAAAAAACATTTTTTAACAGTCTGGTTGGGACACGCGTACAAAAAAAAAAAAAAAAACTTTACACGTAAAATAAAATTTTTTAGAGCAATATTGACGGTGCGAGACGCGATATATTCGGCAATCACCTCCTTTCCTCTTGTTTTCTCTCTCGGCATTTCGGGCGCGTGAAGGAGAGGTGGATCGGCTCCGTCTTCGCGACCGCGATGGTCATTCCGGAATGACCCGTGACATCATAGACTTCACGCGCAGTATTTCAAATAAATCTCTCGCCGTCAATATTGCTCTAAAGTTTTGTTGAGTGTAAAATTTATTTTTTGGCACGCGTATCCCAACCAGACTGTTTAAAAAAAAAAAACATTTTTTTTTTCTTTTCGGGGGCCCTTTAAGGCTTGTAAAGTTGTCGTTTATTATATGTTATTTCGTTGCACGCGGCTTGTATTGCTGAGCTGATGTTTGGACATTCTTTTCTTGGTCGCTGACGTGACGACTGTGATGCTTAGGGAAATATCTCAGTCAATTATCTCCTCAAGCTGTAGAGGGTGTCGGCCGCTTGTTACCCTCTCGCCTCTCCTCCGATGAATGTGGCTCAGATCACCGTCGTGAAGTCAGCCCGGTTGATGTTCCCTCGACACCACATTCTCACATCCCTGGCCGATCGTCCCCCTCTCGCGACACCCTGCACACTTCGTCGTTTTCAATACCCTCGAACGCGCCATAGGTTCAAAGAAAAACTCCCACCAGGCCGCTATGTTCAAACTTCAGTCCAGTGTCCACTTTGCCGAAATCTCATCAACTACAGAGGGACTCTAAGATGCTCGAGACAGGCCATGCCCGGCGATTGTTAAGTTCCCAATGACAGGAGTATGCGATCGGGCACTTTCACACGCCAGTGGCAGACAGGTAAATGTTCTTCGCCGTACACAGTTGCTCTCCATTCGTTTTAGTTCCGGCGGTGACAAGAAGTCACCAAACCGTACGAGCAACAGAACCTCGAATAATCAAAGCCTGTTGTAAACAGCCTCGTCTATTCATATGTGACGTCATCGCACTCGAATGGCGATAAGCCAGCAATTGGGTCCGAGCCCGATGCCGAACATCCTTCGACGCGTTGATTGGACACGAAGCCCTGCCGAACGCTGACTCGACACTCGTGTCCAATCTCTGTCTGCTCCTGATCTAACGGTGATGCTATCGAAATGCTGGCGCACGGGCTTTTGTCGTTCATGCAAATCATCTCATCAGGGGGCCTGTGGGCCAAGTGTGCGCCGACTGATTTATTAGACGCGAGTTCGAAATGAACGGTGACGTAGCACTTGTATGTGATTTATGCGTCGCACTGGATTAACCTGGAAACTTCGCAGCTTCTGTGTTATCTGCTTCGGTGCACACCTTCCACTTCTTCCCCCAGCAGGCACGAGACGATCGTATTAGCCCGCCGTAGATGTTACGCACTCGGATGAGTGTAAGTACTCAAAGAAGTGGTCAAACTGAATTTAGGAAAGAGACTATTGCGTGGCTTTTCGACTCGTGCTAGTGTTTCACATTCCACACTATGCAACCCTCTTCAGGCTGGTGCGCCTCGAAACGTTTCCCAAAAAGAAGCTTTTATTTGTTTTTTAATATTCTCACTTCTACAGGGTCTGCTCCAAGGCCCGTAGGGGAATTGGTGTAGCACTCCGTTCGCCAAGATTGTAACGTAATCTTTAAGTCTTGGTACTTCCGGTTTCCTACATTCTGTGTTACTTTTCGTGCTGTTTTGCTTATGTGGGCTCATTCTTCCTTCCGTAACTGTTTGCTGTGGACACGCTAAACATCAATCAAACTCAGTTTTATTCAGACAACGAACGGGTAGTACAGTTATCTGGAGGCCGTCACAAAAGGCATAGGTATATGCCTGGTTAGGCTACAACCCCCCTCATCGTCCCCTTCCCCGGTACTATTATTCAGCAAACCCACACAAAAATAATATTCAACTAAGAAAAGCATGGCCGTGACACACCAAACATCGAAGATGCACGTCAACAACAACAAACAAGTTAGCGTTCGCCCACACGCGATGTGTCTAACGCGCTGCGCAGAAAACAAAGGTGCACGAAGCGAACCAGCTGCGCATTAGCCGCGCTGAGCAACCGCACCGGCGTGACATGAAGACCGCGTCTTCGATGTATGCTGCCTGTTTCTCCTTTTTCTGCGTTACTTATCGCGCTTTTGTTTTTTCTTTTCTGAATTATTCCTTCCACGTATAGCTGCTCATGAGTGCGCTGAACGTGGGTCCCTATAACAATCTTTGCAGCGAAGCAGTGCCCGACCACCCACTTTATGTGTGAGACGGACAAGAGCTGCATCAAACGCAGCTTCCGCTGCGACGGTGACGTGGACTGCGACGATGCTTCGGACGAAAGGAACTGCGCCGAGACTCCTTGACTGAACCCTACGACCGTGATTGTACGACTCTAACACGCAGGTATATTACCGATGTGCAGTCGTAAATAATATAAACCACAATCTTCAGACGTCATGGCGGATAAGTAGATGAGAAAATACAGGTATACGTGCGTTTAGCGAACCGTACATTCTCTGGTCGAAAGTTAAACCCCAAACACTCGATGGACAAAGGCGGACATCGCGCGGCGGCTACCATAGCAACCGCCGCGGACGCTGTCACGTGAACCTATATCGTGGCGCCACGACACCATGTCCGCAACGATTGCTATAGAAACCGCCGTGCGGCGTCCGTTTCTGCCGCGAGCGTTTGTGATTTTAGACTTGAATTTGTTTCAGTCTTAAGAACGTGACAATAGACTGATCTCACTAAGCGTCCGGCGCATATGTGGCGCCGCCAAAACTATTATTCACGGGAGGCAGACGGCCGTGCATGCGACGGCTCGTGCAGTCTAGTACTCTGGAAGCACAGAGCTCCAACAAGGTGATTGCACGTGCAGAAATACTAAAGTTCCCTCAATGCATTGCGGCAGCGGTGGCGTAGTCAAACTGGCTGGTGAGATCGGTATATTATTTGGTGTCATTTTCATGGTGTCTTCGGCGTGAAAAAAAACAATTGGTTTCTCTTCCGCATCCGAGCGAGGGTGCCCGGATGTCTACCTGTGCGACGTCCCTTGTTGAATAGACTACATCCAGAAATCCCTGCATACAATACTGCGCGCGTTGCTCTATGGGACGCCATAGAGAGGATTGGCGTGGCTTTGATTTCGAAGTACAGTGCAACTCAGCACTGCATGAAAATAAAGTCGGCGCTCGCTTGCTTCGCCCTCATTCATCTTCGTGACAGCACCCGTTGGAAAGCGGACCTCCAGCGGCCGTAGAGACCTGCCTCGACTTAGAGAGGAGTAGGTGTAAGGCCTGCCGCGTCTTATACTTTTCTGGCGGGGCGGCTACCACTCTAGGGTACAGCATGACCCTCCCGGGTCACGGACCATTTAAAAAAACAACGACATTGAGAAAATGGAACAGGATAATCGGCCCAGTACAATTCTTTTTTCTTAGTTTACCTGCGCGCCAACTCTGGAATGTCGGAAGTCTCGAAAAAAGGTGCCCCAGCATTCTACTGGTGGTGGTAGGCAAAACCACATATTTATGGGAAGTAACATATTCGGAAATGCATGCACTATATTTGGTCATGACGGGATGTCGTGAATCGAGGTTGGCGAATTGAAACCGAAGCGGTGGCGTAACGCTACCCAAGATGCTTTGCACGGTCCTCCGCCGCTATGATCGTTTCGATTTTGCGAGAGGACCATTAAATACCACCAGCGCGGGCCAAAGTAAAAATATAAAATTAAGGAGGTATTAACGAACAGAACGTAAGAGCGCACGAGAAACGTTCTCCTTCTCTTTTCTTGGTGCCAATTTCCGTATTCCTCAGTCTCGAGTTGCATCGAAATGTAGGGAGGTAGACCAGCACCAAACAATGCTCATACAGACGCGCTCGCACCGAGAAACACCAGACAACTTGCACGTTTTAAACCCATTAAAAATGATACGGTGATAACACGACCGGATCCGTCAGTCCGAAAATGATTTGTGAATCTTTTGCGAAAATCTCGGCACTTGACTGAAGTAACCTACTGCAAAAGATGACCGAAGTGTTATCCCTCGATGTCGGCATTTATGTACAAAGGCACCCTCGCGTGTATCAATAATGCGGTCCCCGGAATGTATAGGTCAAATGTAGATACAGAGGCACATTCTTTTTAAAAATAATTACTTACCTTTTCTTTTTTTTAATATTTTATTCGCGGGTTTTCTGGTTATAATTAACGGTATATAATAAAAAGATTTTTGGTGTTATCTTAATTGTTTTTGTTTTCTCTTTCCCAGAGATGAGAGGCGTACTGTGACACAAACTTCGTGGTGCTTATGGACACATCTGTGCGAGCACATCCCAACTGCAAACCAAGATGACATCGGACTGCAAACCCTTTCGCTCTGGTCTATATTCCGACCAAGAAAAGCTGCTCAAATTATTTTAGTATTACGTTCCGATAAGTTTGCTTTTTTGTTTGTTAAAAAGAAAACTTAACTTTTTATAAATATATTTTAACCTTGACAGAACATCGGTGCAATCTTGTGGTGTTTTGATACAAAATAAACTTTTATACGGGTAGGAACTGAGGAAGAGGAGGAAACAACAGCGCGCGGAACGTTGGAATGCCGAGCTCTGGTTGAATGATTAGGAGGTAGACGCAAAGCTAGCTGCGTTTCTGTCTATTCACCATTTGAACCCTTTCGGACGCGAACGTCGAAAGCCGGACGCCGGCGTTTGGTGTTTTGAACGCGTCCGAAGAGTGAGCATAGACAAAAGGCAGCTATAGCTTCCACTAATCCTTCCAACCAGGGGGGCTATGTTGCACGTTTTGGACTCCCAGGAGACTAGGGAGAAGGAAGTGACGTAGGTGTGAATGAACGTATTTTAGCAGATACCGTCATCAGCGACTCCACCAATCAACATCCAAAGAGCGTTGTTGACGTCACTTCCTTCTCCCTAGTCTCCTGGGAGTCCAAAACGTGCAACATAGCCCCCCAGAGCTCGGCGTTCCGACGTCCCCACGCAGTGTCGTATCCTCCTCTCCCTGTTTCTACCCGTACAGTCGCTGACAAGGTGAGAATAGCATGCAGGATGTCTCTTTCAAAGAACCGGCCTTCAGGGCCCGTTTGCTCGAAGCCGCCTAACTTCAACCACGGTGAAAAGGTAACTGCCCTTCCCTACTAGGTACCTATACTTCGTCTCACCTTAGTAAGGACTATTGTTAGCCGCGCGTGCTAAAAGCGCGAGCTAGTCGCTTTGAATGAAGCCGCGGCAGCTGCACGAGCTCTCGTGCAGCAAGTGCTCTAGTCAAGGCAGTCAAGGCTGGCCGCTCGCGCTAGCACAGCCTTCGCTCTTCGTCCATGCTAGGGTGAGACGAAGTATAGCAAATTTTGACGAGGGCTGGATGAGCGACAGCTCCGTATTTTATCATGGGGTGGTAGCTGGTGTCACCTACTGGTTGTAGCGAATATAGGTCGCTTTCATGAAAAAGTTTCCGAAACGGGAACACCCAAGAAGGCGCGCTACCAAGTTTTCGCGACGCAGCGCGGCGTATACAGTTGAGCTTAAGAAACACTTTTTGTTGCTCGTGGTCGAGATATTGGGGAAGGTAAAACTAAATTAACCCTTGTTTGAAAAATTTCTAAATGTTTGGTTGTGTGAAGTGAAGGCAAGCCTCGTTGAAAGTTCCTTCCAAGTTCTAAAAAAGGACGACGAAGTTCAGTCCTAGAAACGTTGAGGAAGAAGTGAGCAGTGAAATGCGGGCGTTGCACCGGCAGCATGGTTGGCCAGCATGTAAGAACTGTATCATAAATTGAAAATCGTGTAATTCAACTTCAGTGAAAATAGACCTATTACTAAATTACCAAAGCATCGAGAACACTGTTGAAAGTGTAATTCTACGCTCCGCGCGCGCTGGCCTTCCCCGTATAAAAGATTCGAAGCAAATAATCTAGTAAGGCTTTGACGAACGCGCGTGCAAGGCAAAATTTGTTTTAGGCTTTTGCTTTAGAACCGTAACTACTGTCATAGCCTCCTCTATACTGACAAAGCCCGAAATGGCAAAGGTGGAGCGGCAGACAACGGATGAGAGGAGAGCCACGTGACTGGCGCCCCGCTGCGGCGAAACGCCGAAACACACGCTGCGGCGAGACGCCAAAACACTCTCCCGAGCGAACAAGTGTGTTTCGGGTCCTCGCCGTTGAATAAGCTGTGCGATGACGTGCAGGTTCCTACAAAGCCGTTTATACTGAGAGAGTTTGGCCAATGGGCGGAGCTTGTTGCCCGCTAGATCCAGCGGATTTCGCGATAACACAAAATAGAGTTACTTCTTTGTCTTCTTTATCCTTTAGAAATTGTATGTTTCTATGAGTCAGAGCCCCAAACTGGCGGACGGAAGTAGTCATCCCCCGGTTGTCAGACTACGCTGCTGTGGTTGCCAAGCTGTCAAAATCTCCTTAAGAAGGTCAAACTCTCACAATATAAACGGCTCTGGGTTCTCCGAGAAATGGCCCTTTGGTGCTTTGTGCTACCAGATCCTCGCGCTCCAGATCTGCGACAGGGCACTCTATGGCAACTGCCAGGCTTTGTGAGTATAGAGGAGGCTATGTTACTGCAGACGCCAGCGGGTGCAGAGCGTGTAACTACACTCGTAGCATGCACCATGGTGCCTGGGGAATTTAGCAAAAGGTCTACTAGAGCCAGCCATACAGTTGTTATAAATCTTTGATTGGGACGCTGTCTGCTTCTGCATGCTTTCAATACCCGGCCGATTGAGTCAAGGCAATTCACTATATTCGAAAGACGTTGCCATGCCGACAATTACCGCGTTCAATTAGGCCAAAGAATGGCCAGAATCGAAAGACTCTCTAAAAAGTGCGGCCAGGTCATTGCTCATGCTTTGCGATTTAAGTGACGTAAGGCAAAGCAAAAGCCTCCTACACCATTCATTGCTGACTAACGCGCCCGATATTGCAGCTATACTACGACATGTTAGTCCCAAAGCGAGTGACGCTTGCTCGCAGGGGCACCACCATGTTTCCCCATCGTCCTTACTCTACCGGTCACGTGACCTAAAATTCCCCCTCGTAGGGAAATGCGGTTAACTTTTTACCGCGGTTAAAGTTAACCGGCTTTGAGCAAACGGGCCCAGCTGACTTTTGTTGCCTTCAGCCGTGCTTTGGCCGCAGGTGCAGGCTCGAGGCTCACAAGACGCTGAGGCATTATCGAAGGCGGGAAGCTGGACGCGAGACAACTGACTCTCCTCCCTGACGTTCTCATTCTTTCAGTGACTGTTGGGGTGGAGATCGAACTGTCACGCTTCTAGCGGTACGCTTCAGCTGGGGGGCAAACAAACCGACATTTTCATGTTCGTGTTTGATCAAAGAAATCGACGCTTCGAAGGCCGCTCCTCGGGCGATAGAGACACTGGTTAGAGCGAATGAACACCGTGCTAGGGCGACAACAAGATCGATAAAACACTCCCTATTGTTCGATCTTCTGCCCAATAGTATATACTCGCATAAAAGGTACAATAGCCACCTGGTGGCAGACGAAGGTATTTCCACACTTGTGTGTTGTAATTCGGTTGGGGGTGAGCACCACAGGTTGGGGCACGTGAAGCGCCGCTCGCGCTGCAGAACCCTGAGATCCTGGGTTCAATGGACCTTTCTGAAAACGCCAGAGCCAACAGGGAGCGCTCCAGTGCATTATGAAAACTATGAGGGCGTCGCGAAATTCGGAGAAGCCAAGTCTATCCCAGTCGATATTTCGCAATCTATAAGCGGCACGCGCTACCACCTAAACTGCAGCACCATTTTTAATCAATTCGTTCATGCAAGCGAACTAACGGTCTTCGGCTAAAGCCTGGTTCACATGCAGCGATTTTGGCCCTAGAGCGGCGCGATTTCTGCCGTCGCGGCGCTCTGGCCAGCACCAGCGGTTGTGCGGCTACGAGCGCCGCGACGGCAGAAATCGCGCCGCTCTAGGGCCAAAATCGCTGCATGTGAACCAGGCTTAATGTTAAAACGAGCTGCGTTTTTTTTTTTTTTTTTTTTTTTTTTAGCGAAGGAAAATAAAGTGTATTAACTATATATATACTCGGGGACACCTTTTCGCGGCATTCCGAAAAAGTGAAGACCACGCGAGCAAACAATGATCGGCGCTCAGTGTGCGCGAGCGGACGGGTACCGATCACTTTGGCTCAAATTTTTTTTAGATTAGGGTCAGTTGGGAAACTCCTGGAAGGCGGCGGCTCCATTCTGTAGCGCTTTCGAGAGGCGGTGCTTGCGTCCCGTTGCGATTTAGACGCGCCCCGCGGTCACGGTGTCATCCGGGCGCGCGCAGTTTTGCATTGGAGCTTAAATATGTTTAGCGACGAATCACTTCACAATGAATAGGGTCAGCAGAACAATCCAATATGTCCAATATCCAATATGTAACAAATATGTATCCAATGTACCAACCAACCATGTATCCAATTTACCAACCAACCAAATATGTCCAATATCAAAAATCCAATGTGTACCAATTAGCTCAAGTCAAACCTGTATTCACTTCACTGTTGTGTTCTTACTGTTCACAAGTTACGTCTTTTTGTGAAGTTAGGCTCAACCTACAGTATTCCACGTACCAAAAAAAATTATCTTAACACATCACGATTAGCGTTAACGCTATATAGTAGTCATTAACGCTACGGATTAAGGTAGGCTATGTACCAATCATGTTGTGGCCCAGTGGCCCAGTTGCCAGCGCACTTGGCTCCACTTGAAGGCACTCACGAGGTTTAATCTCTGTTGGCAGAATCTTGTTTGACCTTTCATTGTTCTTTTTTAACGTAGTAGCTCAGTTTCGAAACTTAGTGTATGTTTAGGGTTACGATCATTTGCTACATAAAGCGTGCATAAAGAAAGCTGTAGTTTGTACCATTCGATCAGTTTTACGCTCTCTTTCGAACCTGCACATCAATGCGACATCGACGTCCGCTTGTTGGCAGAAGTTCGCCTAATTAATCGCTCAGTTTTCTTAGCGCCTCGACTTTGCAGCGCTTGTTCCTCGTGACAGTATTGCCATTGGTTGATTCATAAGTGCATAATACATCTATTCGTATATGAATCTAAATAACCACTTACCAGAAAATAAAAACATCCCTGGTTTTCTTAAAATACAATGCCGGGCTTTGCAGTTAAAAAAAGCAAAAGAAAAAAGCCTTTGCACTTTTTAGATTAGGATTGGTGTCGCAAGCTACCCTTCGATGCAATAACATTCCTTCATTCAATCTCCACTTGCGACTTCAAATACTGGCTCAGGTGCTGACTATCTGACAAAATCTTGCTGTCTACAAAAAAGGGACTGCGGTCCCTTCCTCTGTTGCACGCGTGGAACAGATACTTCGGGTACACCTTTCAGGATCCCCAGGAGATCTGAATTAATCCCCAGTCGTTCGCGGCGGCGAGTCAATTTCTCTGCGCTACTTTGGCACACAGCTTTATTGTCGAGTTCTACCGTCTACAAATTTCAACATACCTCAATATATGAAATCATTGCCATATTCGACCAAGCCGATCTTTGTGTAAGCAAGGAAACCTCTTGAAACAGCGCAAACAATAGCAATGGGCAAATACGAGTAGGCAATATTATTGTATATTATTTACCGAGCATGTTAATAGAATATACGCTACAAAATCTTAACAGTGCATTAGTGTTTGCCTGCTGACGCTTCGGCGTCCAAGGACGCTTCCAGACTGGGCTTGACATTCTTGTGGAGATTCACGAGACCTGCAAATAAATTTGTCGTGTGAATATTTTAATGAATAGTTTAATAGCGTCATTTATATGTGTATCTTAGAGTATTAAAGGTGAGATGATGACAGCGTACGCTACATCTTAAACATCATCTGAGGCAATTAACCGCCCTTTCCGGTACTGACGCTTTCACACGAAATATATTTTCTGTGGGGTATTCACACGGGGGAGAAGTCCGTCCCTTTGCTCCCCAGGATACGCATCACGTGGTAAAAACGCCACGCCTTTGCTTGGAGCCGCGCAGCCCTGGATATCCCAGGGGCATGGGGGAGCTTTTGCTCGGGCTGCACAAACACTCCCCGCGCCTTGGCGTGGGGTCCCTTTAAAATTGACGGTATTTTGTTCACGTGCCTGACAACTTTACTTATTTTACTCAGCGGTATACCGGCGGTGGCATCGGCATCGCCTAACTTGTCGTGGCTTGCGCTGTTGCGCATGTCATTCGAGGAACCCGAAGGAGTCTTCGATATTTAACAATGCCGTCCTCAGGCCGCTCCTCATACAACTAGTTTTAGACTCCACGTTCTTTTTTTGGGGCATTCATCCATTCAAGTAGCATCGTTTTCTCTAGCAGGAAGCAGTTCGTCGTTTTCTGTACCTTACAGCGCCGCTGACATAATTGCGTAAGGCTTCGGTCCCAAAGCGGTCATCTCGAGTGGGTATACCAGACGCTTTTTAATTTAAAACAATGTTAAAAATATATACTCAAAAGTAGCTTTCTAACCTATTTTCTGTGCTCTTCCGGAATCTAGACCAAGCTATTCTAGTCGTATTTTAATTATTTAACAGAAACTTAAGGAGCAAAACCGTACTCGCCGAAGAGCATCCGAGGTGCGTTGGCCCTGCCTCCAGCGAATCGTTTCGGAGCCGTCTTGTTCCGCGAAGGACGTTTTGCAGGATGGGCGTGAGCAGCCCGTCCTTCCCCTGGATATCTGACGGCGGTCGTAGGTCCACCAATCTCCGGACTTGTCCTGCCTCCCTGGACTGCGCACAAAAAAAAAAAAAGGGGGGGGGGGGCATGGCATTAATGCGTTCACGCTGCTTGCTTCGGGAATCTTTCTTGGCCGTTCTTATCAGCTGATTCCACGATCACATTGCCTGCTGAGCGATAATAGGATGCTGAAAACTTACGCTTATTAAGCTATCTGTAGATAGGGCTGGGGCTCTAATAGGAACACTTGGTGAAAATATCGGTGACAAATTTGGCCACAGTCATTGGCCGGCCCCAAGGTCGAACGTGGCGCCGGCCAATCACGGCGGCCGAATTCTTCGCCAACTTTTTCTCCAAGTCCAGATTAGACCCCCTGGAAACTTTGCCAAGGTCAAGCGCGCCCGGCGCCGCGCTTGACCTTGGCTCCGGCCAATCACGGCGGTCGAATTTCTCGCCGAATTTTTTGCAAAGTGTCCGTATTAGTGCCCCTGGTTCGACAAAGCCTGGTTTTTCAACGAACCGTCGGTTGCTAATCTGTTGCTTCCAAATTTCTCCCCTTTTTTAGTACTGGGTATAGTTTTTTTCATTGTTTCCAAAACAAGGTAGCAATAAAGCGTTACTCTCAAGTCAAACTACTTCAACTTTACTAAATTATGTATTGCTATTTAAAAAAAATGTAACGCGTCACTAAAATTTTGTTAACTCTTTCCAAACATGTCGAAAAATATATTGTTTACTTTCTGGAACTAAGAGAACATTGACGTTCGCTTAGTACGAGAAAACAAACATTATACTATTTATATATTCTGTAAGAAACATAACCTCCTATATACTGGCAAGGCCAGGCAGATCGCCACGAGAAGCGGCCACCGAAATGAAAAATGTGGAGCGGCAGACAATGGATGAGAGGAGAGCCACGTGACTGGCGCCCCGCTGCGGCGAGACGCCGAAACACACTTGTCCCGAGCGAACAAGTGTGTTTCGGGTCCTCGCCGCTGCAAAAGCTGTGCGCTGACGTCCTGATTCCCCTAAAGCCCCTTTATCCTGGGAAAAGTGGCGCCATTCATTGTTGTGGAAATGCTCGAGACACGTGTCGCGCGCCACTTCTGAGAGAACATGGCGCCTGAAATCTAGTTCAGAGCTGCGCTGTGCCGCCATGATCTTACCAAGGGCTGCAAGTTGCAGGTGCCTCGTGCATCGACGCAACTTGCGCTACTTTTAAAACATGAAGGGGCTTTAGGTTCCCCGAGAAATGGCTCTTTGATGCTCTTTGCTACCGGTTCCTCGCGCTCTAAATCTGCGACCGGGCACTCTTTGGCTCCGTCGTCGAACTGCCAGGCTTTGTGAGTATAGAGGAGGCTATGATAAAACGAATGTAGCGATCACTTCCTTATTTTTTGTTGCACCCATTGGTTTATTATTCCGTGAAGGTTTATCGCAGGCCGCGGCTGCACGTATCCAGACATCCGGTACGAGCAACGTACAGCGGCTTGGCTTGCAACGCCGTGTTTAAGTCAAATTCGGGAAAAGCCAGAATGAAATACACAAATCAATGACCAGCAGATACTATACTAAGCGACAGAAGAACACGTGCCAAAACAGCACGGCGTCTAAACAGCACAGCGACAAAACAGCACACATGTAGCAACTTCAAACGCGCTCTTTACGTCTCTCTGCACGAATAATTTCGAACCTCCTCTACCCTTTCATTTATTGTCGCTAGGTTATAAAGGAATTTATTGCCTATTTCAGCGATTACGGAACTCCGCAACCCTAACTGAAATATGGCATCTAATTTGTCTCTCATCAAAGTGCTGACAAGTTGTTCTCTTTGACAAGAAAGAGCGCACATAAAGTCAATTATCGTGCGGCGATTTTACGGATTACTATATATAGGGCAGTATTTGCTTTAACTTTTCAGGGCAAAAATGATAAATTTTGGCTTTGAAAAAGCGGCGACCAGTCGGCCTCTTCCACAAGTTGTCTTTCGACGAATTGCCCCCTTACGAATTGGCCTATTCGACAAATTGTCCGTCGACGAGTTGGCTTTTGACGAATTGGCCTTAACCCTCTATTTCTTTACAGTGCCTACTTTTAGACATGTATTTTTTAACTCCATACGCTATAGTTAGGGTTCATTGATTTCGGCTTAAACCGAATAAAATAGGTAAAACTACGCCGAATTCATTTTTCCAAATTCGATTTTAACTGAAAAAGGTCAGTATTTTCGAGGGCGTTTGGAGGGACGTGTGGGGGTTGGGAAGTGGGGGGATTTGACTCATTACTGGCCGTATGACCACTTCCTTTCGCAGTTTTCATCTTGTCTCCGAGATCAGTTCAACTTTCAACAAAAGCTCCGGGGGCGCAATGGCCTTTAGGACGAAATCTGGTATTTGCACTTGATAGGGATTTGTGTGTCCAATTTTTTGTTCAAAGAAGAGAGTTTAATCATGAACTGAACAATAAAGATCAAGGGCATCCATATATAAATGCCGCATATTTTTTTTAACACCCCTAATTTCCGTCCACTAGAGGAGGGCCTAAATATGACTGTTTGATTATCGTTTTTGTGGTAGGCGCGAATTTACCACCTCTCGCAGTCGTGAAAATGAGGAAAAAACGCAGTGAGTACAACGCTTGCAAATTTCTGGATTTTGAAATCTGCCTCTCCGACCGAAGTGGTAGTGAAGGTCATGTTCGTCCTGTGTACAAATACGCGCACACGACGATAATGTCAGATCACAATAGGGCCCCAGTGCGTCTTACAGAACAGGTCCCGTCGGATGCCACAAATAGCAACAAATAAGAAAACCGGTACCTGGTCTACTCACTATACATTTTAAACAAACGGTTTTAACTATTGAATTTCCGTCAGTATACTGGGTTTCGTCAATAAAACGAAAATAACCTCGAACTTTATGAGTCTACAAATATTCATTGTAATAAACCAAACACTTCTGTTTGAAATAAAAACCGAAAAAAGTACGCCGAATTTCAAGATAATAAAAACCGAAAAGGCCAAACTTTAGGTATATTGTAACTGTCCTGTTTTGACGCTGTGCTGTTTTGTCGCGGTGCTGTTTTGATGCCGTCCTCTTCTGTCGCTGTGCCCTTCTGACCCTGTGCTCTTTTGTCGCTGTGCTGTTTTGATGCTGTGCTGTTTTGACGCCGTGCTGTTTTGGCATGTGCTCTTCTGTCGCTGGGCGGTTTTGACGCTGTGCTGTTTTATCGCGTGCTATTTTGACGCGTGCCGTTTCGTCGCCGTGCTGTTTTGACGCGGTGCTGTTTTGACGCGTGCTGTTTTGACCGTGCTGTTTTGTCGTGTGCTGTTCTGTCAGGACGAGGTCACTTTTACTGAGTACATGCGTGTGAATACTAAAACTTTTCTTTTAGACGAATTTTAAGGAACGTCGGTAAAGCGGTCTTCTTATGCTCTTGAACGCGTGTGATTTTGTTTGTTTTTGTTTTCAGGCGAATAACAACGTTAATTTAATTTTATAAAAAGAATTGGGTAAAAAGAAAGCTTTTGCAAGCTGTTGCAAGAGTGATGGACATACGGCGACTTTGACGTGCATCGTTATTTGGTTAGCAAAACGAAAAGAAGGAAAAGTGTTACTAGTAACGGCGCTTAATTACAGTGCACTCTCAGAAGCATTCGCATATCAATACATACAACACTGTTAACCAAACCTATAGTTCATCCGTTCCGAAAGATGTCCCAAGAAATTATACTACAAGGGGGATGACCTTCTAGGCAATACTCGAGCATACACAAATATTTGGCAATCGAATGTTGGATTCCCCAAATGGTGCCTCAGCAAATGTCGTCATCACTATTACAACACGGCTTCCCGAAGCGCATATTTGTAAAGTTCTCCGCCAGAGAAAGACATTAGAGCGCTCGTTGCAAGAAACATTTGTTCATGGAAAACTGACCACGTGTAACCCTCATAAATGTCGCAGCCATATTGTTGATGACATATCCGCAAAAAGAGTTCTTCGGATGTTCTTTTAGTCGTAGCAGAAATAAGGTTACAAAACGCAAAACATGTTGACAATCAAAGCCCAAAGGTACTTACGCAACTCGAGAAGTGAATAGATGAACGCTGGAAATGTAAAACATGCAAAGTGCGCGTGACTTGACGGAGTGTTAAGTGAATCCTTATAGTTACCGACATCTTAAGAAGCTCAGGCAGTGGCTCATATTGTTCGCGCATTTTGCTTTGTAGTGGGCTCTTCGGCGTTATTATCGAGTGATAACGCAATCTCTTTGGCTCCGGAACAATAATGAGATTTAATTCTCTCATGCATCGCGTCTACATGTGAAAGCAGATGCTTTTTTTTGTATTTTACATTACAGAAAGCAGTTTCACATTATACTTTGCGGCATGGTGTCCTCAAGTGAAGACAAAAAACGTTTTTGCAGGTGACCGATAGATGGTAGCACTTGCCAGTTGTCACCTAGATGGTATACTACTTCACTCCCCCCCCCCCTCTCACTTCCTTTTCAAGCAAAGGTTAGTAAAAGTAAATAATATTTTACCGGCGAAGTTTTATCCGAACATTGAAACAAATTTCTTTTTTTTTTCAGATTGTTCTATTTAGGAATGAATTATTAGGAATCAAAATTTAGAAGTGATTTCTCTACATTCGTTTTGTGGACGCGCACTATTTCTGTCGCCAAATGAGGACACCATGTAGCAACATTGCCCTCCTTTAGATACGCGCGCTTTTGAATGTTGCCCGCAAAGCACGCTGACTTCCTACGATTGCGAGTTTTGTATGGCTCCGAATTCTCTTCGGCGGAATGAAAAAGTTTAGACAGGTTTTCCCCCATAAGGGAAGAAATAGACGCAATTTTAGACATGGCTGATGACTTTGAAGACGCCCTTGACGTCAGCAGTGAGGAAGAATGGCAGGGCGCAGATGATGCCGTCCGTGATGATGGCGAGACGGGTGACGCACCTCTATGCGTTCCCATGTGGCGACGGAGAAAAGCTCACCGGAGAAAAGCTCACTGGTTAAAAGCTCACCGCAAAACCGGCAGACGCGGAGAAAAGCTCAACAGCCTTTGAACGGATGCGAAAAAAAGCTCATCGATTTTTTTTTCTTAGCTTAGCAGATTGTGCGAGACACGTGACAATTAAACACAATTAGAATTCGCCACTTTATTAAAATTAATTGTCCTCTTTTTTGTAATATTCTTGAAGTTAATTGGGCATATTTACTAATTCCTCAGAAATTAGTAATCACCCATTCTGGATATTAATGACGACGCAAGTATAAAATCACAACATCGCACGCTCAAAAAAAAAAAAAAAAAGAAAAAAAAAAACAAATCTTTGACAGCTTGACGGTGGCCGTCGGTAGCTCTGTCAGATAAAGAGGTTTGTTTTTTGCGAGCTAATATGAATAGCGGTGTGTGGACCGTTTGAGCTCCGAAGATTGAACGCCAGCACGAACGGCTAGAAAACGTGCATGTCCGTGGAAGAAAGAAACCTCGGTACCCTACTGACTGTTCTATAGTGTTTTCGAAGGGTAACAAAAGCTTCAAAAAGATTTTTGGGCACCGCACTGTTGCTTATGCACGTTCAGATTTTCGTCATTTACAGTTTTGCTTCTAAGGTTAGGACATTATTAAGTTTTCGAGCTTTTTCCTGTTCTTCGAGTTCATAAGGTTTTCAGTTAGGCTTTCGTTGCCTAGAGAGTAAAAAAAAACACTCGCCCGCAATTATAAATTTGGGAGAAATATACCCAATTAGCCTAACAAATATTACAAAAAAAAGTACAAATTCTTTTTTACAAAACTGACGAATTTTAATGATAAAAAATTGAAATATGTTGCGCATGATCTAACAGCCTCCATACAAAACGAAGAAAAAAAAATCGGTGAGCTTTTTTCCGCATAAGCTCAATGGCCGGTGAGCTTTTCTCCGCATTCGCCGGTTTCGCGGTGAGCTTTTCTTTGGCGAACTTTTCTCCGGGATTCGTTGCGATGTTCCACTTTGCCCCGTGCGCTTTGAAGGGTTTCATGCATCGCGAGAGGTCTCTGGGACTCGCACGAGTTTTTTAAAGGGGCGATGCAACGATTTTGTACTTTATGCAAATAGCGCTTAGAACAAATCCCCGATGTTAATAACCTATCAAACACGCGTTCGTTTTTCACCACCACACGCAATAAAAGTAGCAGGAAAAATTAAGGAAGAACGAGCAGCGTTCACCCCCTCAACTTAAAGCCCCTGTATGCTGGGAAAAATGGTGCTATTCATAGTTGTGGAAATGCTCGAGACCAGAGCCGTATATTCTATAAACCAGCATGCCAGTATAAATGCTCGAGCAGAGCCAATAAACGGCTCTGCTCGAGACACGTGCCGCGCACCACTTCTGGGAAGAACTTGGCGTCATAAATCTAGCTACATGCAGCGCTGTGCCGCCATGATCTTCCCAGGGGCTGCACGTTCCACGTGCCTCGTGCATCGACGCACGTTGCGCTACTTTTGAAACATGAAGGGGCTTTACCTCGACTCGCAGCCAGAACATGCGGCCACGTGATCTGGAGCCGACTATATGACGCCCATGTTGATAATAGCCACGCGCTGAGGTTTGCAAAGTTCAGGACACGCGCTTATATACTCCGTCTTACCTTAGCACGGACTATTGTTAGCCGCACAAGCTAAAAGTGCGAGCTGTTTGTTTTGGATGAAGACCCAGTGGCTGCACGCGCGCTCGTGCTGCGAGTGCTCCAGTCAAAGCAGTCAAGGCTAGCCGCTCGCGCTAGCACAACCTCGCAGTTATACTTCGTCTCACCTTAGTATGGACTATTGTTAGCCGCGCGTGCTAAAAGCGCGAGCTAGTCGCTTTGAATGAAGCCGCGGTGGCTGCACGAGCGCTCGTGCAGCAAGTGCTCTAGTCAAGGTAGTCAAGGCTGGCCGCTCGCGCTAGCACAACCTTCGCGGTTAGTCCATGCTAGGGTGAGACGAAGTATAGTCCATGCTAAGGTGAGACGATCGTATAGTTCCAGACATTCTTATGGTTCGGCTATTGTCGTCATTGCAGCGATTAGACACAGGCCACTACCCAAATGCTTCTCGAGCTATCGATTATCACGAGCCCAAATCGAGTGTCCACGCAGTGCTCGGGTCCAAACTATGAGCCATATTCAAATATTGTCACTGGAGGATACTGCGATCCCCCAGCTACGTCATCGAGTTTCGCGAGGAAGAGATTGAAAACAAAAGCTCGCTTTTGTCCTTGAAATGAAACCGCAACAAAGGATTTGCTTGGTCAGTGGCGTTGCGTGCGAGTATAATTGGGTCCCGTTAATGCCAGTAAGCTGGTGTAAAGTGAAAAACATTCCAAGCGAATATCGTTGCACAGCCCCTTTAAGCTGTCAGTGTCAGTGTTTGTGCCCGAGGCGAGTAAGACGGAGGGAGTAAGCAGCAAGAAGAGGAGTTGATTTTTTTTTTTATCTTTAAATACGATCAATTGTCACCGAGAAGATGTGAAGACCACAATTATGCACAAAGTCTCGGTTATAAGTAGTATTTAGTGTATAGTTTACTCTTTCTAGAATTCGGAGGGTGTTTTTCGGAGCTTACTTTTCCTTGGAAGTTCGGAGTTTAACGGAGTTTATTTTTCGTAGATTCTCATTACTCCGGAATTCGGAGTTTAATTGTACTCTGTTTTTACGCTTCTTCAAAACAAAAATAAATAATGCCAGTACGAAAAAACGTACACTAAATTTATAAGAAAAGTACCGGTATCGAAAGACAACTAACTCTACAGCTGCATTTGGAATTCTCGTCCTCGCGATAGGGTTGTAGCTCTCAAGTTTCGGCAGCGCCTCCGGCGAGCGAACTCGAATATTTCTCAGGAACGTTTCGATTGCGGGTTCCTACGCTCCCTCGCGTTGCGGAAAGGTGCTATGTAAAAAAAAAAAAAAAAAGAAACACGAACAAAATAGCTGAATGGAATGCATTCTTGGCGCTTCGATAGGATGCGAAGTCTACGAGCTGTACATTTTTTGTTGTGTTTGTTTTATTTGTTTTATCCGGATGAAGAGACGCTAACAGGCGCTAGCAGTCGAACGTGGCTCGTTCGAACGCTCCAACGCCGCCTTTACGGTCGCGCCTTGAAGACGCCGAAGTCAACATTACATCAGTTACATCAGTGGTTCTCAAATGGGGGTCCGCGAGACCCTCAACAAAATTTTTTTTTATTTGGCACGTTTTTTGTAGTTCAGTCCGGCCGTGACTAATTTGCAACTTGCTTCCGGAACTACGACAGCAATAAAAGGCACCTGTTTCATGCTCCAGACGTGTTAACTTACTTACGTACTCTCCCCCCCCCCCCCCCCCCCCCCCCCCCCGCTGGAAGGGGTCCCTCATCACTGCCAGCGGTCCGCAAGGGGTCCCCGACACATCCATGGCCGAGAACCACTGAGTTACATGGTCGCGTCTTGCGGGTGCGCTCGAACCTTCTGGCCGTGTGCAACAGGCATATTGGCAGTACTGACTGACCCATATGACAAATCCTGAAGACAAGTGTAACTTCAATAAACGTCGGTTCTTTTAAATAAACAAAACTCGAGTTTCGCTAGCCCTCCGCATACTTCGGCTGCCCTCTTCATACTATAAAATCAACATGTTCAGGTCTTTCATTGTGATAAAAGCACAACCCCTTGTCTCTCTAAGAACAAATAGTATTGTCAAAACTGGAAACCAGAACAATGGCTTTTGTCGTGGTGCGTAAGTTCATTGGCCCATTGTACAGAACGAGCCTTGACGAGATGAACGAGAAACCCTTTTGTGGACTTTTTTGCTTATGATTTTGCTATCGTAATCAAGAAATTCAGAGCTTTTTGAATAAATATGAAATGTCGGGTGTATTACCAACGAGTGTTTCTCAGAGTTTATTGAATATATCCGAAGACACAAAACCCTAGTTATGAGATGAGCTTCTTTTATTTCCTGCAAAGTCAAGAAGCGCAGAGCAACACGTTCTTTCTAGACAATGAAGTCATGGTGTTGAATTTAGGCGACCCCTAATAAAAGAAACGAGCGGAAGGCAAATACTGGATACATATACTTATTAACCCCGAGACAGGGAAAGCAACGAAGAGAAAGAAAAAAGAGGGACAACACAACAACGGTCTCAGACGTCGTTGTGATGTCATCCTTTTTTCTTTCTCTTTGTTTGTTTCCTTGTATCAGGGCCCTTGAGTATAAGTATGATCGTTCACCAGCTAGCCTGCGCCATTACCCTTACTTCAAACTAGACGTGACTGCTGCGTCAGTGTTTGGCTGGGCCTCGTGTGTTCACTGATCAAACACCAGTGTCCGGCGAACGCTGATGCGGCAGTCATATATAATCTTTCCCCTACATTGACCTTCTTTGGTCGACAACATATATTAAAGAATACGGCTTTGATGTCTAAGAGATGCGGCGGGGGGCAGGGAAGGGGACATTTCCTCTAGGGATTTGTTCCTTTTTCTCCCCCATTACCCTCTCCACTTGAGAGAAGGGGACACCTTACACCATTGCCTTGCAGAACATGGAGGTTTGGCGTCATACTCTGAGATGTGAGTCTAACAGAGCCTACCGCGTTCACTGATGATAGCGGGTGACGTAAAGACGTGCGTATAGTCACTGACAAGATGGGAACGACAGGGTGGAGATTCCATTTTTCCGCCTCCAGCGTGCACGAGCTTCCTACCTTCGGCAACGCTTCGTCCTCACGTGATCTTCGAGCGAGTACGTGCAGCAGAAGCACGGCGGAAGGCAACAAGCACGTGCTGGAGGCCGGGCTTTCGAGGGTGGCACCCTGTCTTTCTCACTCTCTCCGTCACTGTGGCAGTGTTGATTATGATGCTCTGAACTTACGCTGGTGGTAAAAATAAATATAGAGCAGTGTGAGCAGCAAAGCCGTAGACACGCCGAGAAGAATGTATGGTCGCCGGTCGCATTTCAGCCGCTCCTCTTTCCAAGCCCTGCGGTTTGAACGGAAGGAATAAGTAAGAAATGTAAGGTTTCAAGGTTGAAATTAAAATAGGGCGGTTACCTCCAAGAGGAGGTAACTGAACTTTTTAGCGTGGCCTGATTGTAAGCGTGGCATTAGCGACGCAGAGAGCTTGCGTTGGCTCATATACGCAATACTATAAAGTTTTAGTAAGCACTGGTAAGAGCAAGTAAGTTTTAAAACGCCACGGTACGAAACGTTTAGTTCGGTATCGGATCGAGTAAATTTTGGAACACAGCCAGAGAGAGCTTGTTTGCTTCGGAACTGTTGTGACCATAGCGTTATTATAATGTACGCTTGAGGTTCGAATTTCATTTAATTTTATTTATTATACTCTCGGGGCCCGAAGGCATTAAAGAGAGGAGTGGAATTATACATCAATATAAATTAAACAATAAAAACAAAAAGCAAAAAAAAAAAAAACACAAGGTACAGAATTGCTATGGAACATTATTTAAAACATCAGTGATGGCGGTTTTAAAACCAGCCGCGTCAGTAAGTGAGACTACGGATGCGGGAAGATGATTCCAGTGGCACTAGTGTGCGGCGAAAAATTGAAGCAGACAGCATCCAGTCGAAAACTGACTTCCGGTAATGCATTTCTATGGGAAAAAGTGAGTGCATTTTCTCCTTGCGCTCTATAATAATTCAGATGATTCAGCACACACCGCCAACAGTATTGCATTTTTTTCAAAGAAGAAGGTGTCTGCATCGAAAATTTAAATAATAATACACTACGCGAAATATTATCATCCTAATAACATTTTTCTCGGTGTGGTGCATAAATGTCCTTTTTCTGTTTCCAATAATATCCGGTTGACCGAACCGCCTGTAGGGGGCAGGGGCTTCATCAGGCTGCGCTTCTGCAGCTTTTTCGCCTACCTCCATCACCCATTTTGTATTATGGGAGTAAATAAGAATGAATTGAATTGAACTGAATTATAAGAGCAAATATCCCGAATAATTCGTGCGTACTATGTAGCGTGGGACGTTTCTCAGTCCTTCAGACAAAATAATTGGTCAGGTACGACGTTTTCCTTTCAAATTAATTGAATTCAAAACGGTGATAAAACGGCTTGGTACATGTCGTATTTATGTGCACTGTCGGACACTGTTAGCGCGAACATGACGTCGGCGCTTTTTTAGCATGGGTGATATACGTGCCAAACGAACGAAGGACATCTGGAAAACCAAAAGAGACCGCAAGAACTACGCAGTAACACTGGATCAGTAACTCCCTCTGCATGCGCGATCAAAATTAATTGAAGGCCACGTAATATAGTCCGATTTTCCATAAGTACTGCTTTATTCTCTCTGCTCTGTGCGGGCACGCTTCTTATACGTTCAAAACATCGCCGGCGAACTCGAGATCTTTGATAACAAGTGCCCGATAAAGGCCGCCTGGCACAGAATATAATAAAAAGAGATACGTTTCATAGCCCACGTACTTTATTATTTACGTTTTGAATCTTTTTAACCGGTCGTAAAGATGCAAGACGAGGTTATTTTTTGAAAGTGACAAGACTGGCATATTATCAATATATAAGTGTCACCGGAATGCTGGCGAGCCTTGAACACGCTCGATATTCCTTTCGATTGTTATTTTACTTAGAATCGTCGCGTGTTTTTACATACCTGGTGCGGAACAGAGGTTTGAGCCTGAAATTTACCGAAGCTAACATCGTTCACTGATTAAAAAAAAATCGCTAACTAAAGCGTTTGCACATTTACAATGTTAATAAAGGTACATACTATTCGGTACAACCCAAATAACAGAAGTGTTTCATCTTAAATTCTGACGAAGAGAGAAAATGCACGCGCGTTTTTTTCATTGGAATGCACAGGAGCACGGCAAAAGTAGACTGGTTGCTGTCTGCTTCAATTTGCCTTCATGAAGTCACATAGACACTAGCGCCACTTGAACCTCTAGCGTACATTATAATAACTCTATGGCTGTGACGGCACAACAATAAGTTAGCATTTAATTTTTAACTTGTTATGCTGTAAAGAATATAATTTTTTTAAATAATGTTTGTGTATGGAATGGTGTTTTAGGCAAATATTTATTTTAAAATAGACGCGACGCGACGGTCAAGCTCGCACAAGATTGGCTGCACGAGGCGCGGCCCATTATATTCCCTCTATTGCTGGCTAGCTGGCGCAAGTCGCCCCCCGATTTAACAATTTTAGCCGTGTGTATCCATCCATTTAAACTTTGGCGGCCTTTTGCAAGATTCAAGGATGAATTTCGCATGTTCGTGGGATGTCATTAGTCACGGCGGCTTCGAGGTCTTGTGCATCGTCATGCGCTCCAAGCAGTTGCTGCAGGTGATCTTGAACGATCTGACGCCAACTTCCAAGCGAATTTGCCATTGCTTACTTCGCCTACACGGTAACGCTTCACCGGAGTTATTGTTACCTCGTTTACCCCGGTTACTTTTGTTACCATGTTTTTCTAAAGGCTTGCGGTGCGCGTCCTGTCCTCGCCATTCACCGCACGGGCAAGCAGTTATTTCAACGCACTGTCTTTTGCCCATTTCTCGGAAGGACATGAGGAACGATGCCTTAGTGCCCGCCCGATTTCTCACGCTATCCGCGCACTTCGTGCTCCTAGTGACGTTGCTATGGGCGCGCGAAGACAACATCCGAGCCTGCCTGCCGTGGGGCTTCAGCGACGCCGACTACGCCAGGAAGGACACCGAGATCGTCGTGGGACTTTCGCTGGCCATCCTGTTGGTCGTCTTCGAGCTCGTCGGATTCTTCTCCGGTATCTCCATGTTCTTTCCGAGTCAGCTGTTCGCACTGCGCGGCCAGCATCGCGCTGGCGTACTACGTCGTCGAGAGCTGGGGATGCTCGGGCTACTGATGGTTCTTCGCGTTCTGTAGGGTTCTGCCCGTGTTCGCCGAACTGTGTGTTGTGGTAGGCGTGTTCGTGCCAGGAAGGACTCCGTAGTGAACGATAAAAAACGGACAAACAAAAAACAACGTCGCTTCGTTTGTATATATATATATTGAACAATAAACGCGAACATAGCGTTGTTTAACCCCTTAGCTGTGCTGTTGTTGCATGTATTATGCATGAATCCTCTGCGGTACTCGTAGGTGCGTTTACGCGCGCGTGCATTTTTACGGTCATGGCAATGCTATGCGGAGCGTAAGTTATTTCGTCTGCTTCTTTTGCAGGGTTGTGCTGACGTCAGAAAGTACGCCGAGGTCTGATTGTCTCTGATTGAAGGATAGTGGGTAGACCTCGAAGCAGCTTGCTTTGAGGTCTACCCACTATGCTTCAAGCCAATCAGAGGCTCTACGTTCTGACGTCACCACAATCCCTGGAAAAGAAGCATACGAACTTGCGCTCCGCACTAATGGTGTTGACCTGTAATAAGGCGGGTTCCAAGAAAGAGGGGTGTGGCTCAGTGAAACAAAGGCAGCCTTCGTCTACACTGCACTCGCCGAACGCGTTAGAATGCGAAAGCCAAACGCCTGACGCCGGCGTTCGGCGTTCTAACGCATTCGACGAGTGCGGTGGAGACAAAGACAGCTAGCTTTTGTTGCACCCACTAATTATTCCTACCAGAGCTCAACGTTCTGAAGTCCCCCCTTGTCTCCCTCTCCCTCACTTTCTCGGCGCATTGACATTCGGTGACCGTAACGGACGGACTTTATTGTGCGGAAGAAGACGGATGTGTAGCGAAATCAGGTGCGTACTTGGGCTCTTGCTCCGTGCTTTTCAATGGGCGGAACGTGAACAAAAAGGCACGAGGTACACCTAAGCACTTCTTATGAGTTGTGAATGCCAAAGCATGCTCGCCGCTCTTCCGCTCTTTTGTTTTCGTCTGCAACGTACTTGTGTCGACGGTCGAGCGAGCGCGCTGTCCTCGGCGCGCTGACCTTGGGCGGGGAGAGGGGCAGCCGCTGCCTCGCGGACACGCAGCGCCATGTTTGGCGGTCCTTGAAACTGACGCGCAGCGGCCAATGGGAGCCTCGTCGACGTGCGCCAGCCCAATGGGACCGAAGCCGAAATCCATCAGCTTTACTCCGCTCCTTTGGGATCGGGAAAACTAGGTTCCGTTGGGCTAGGCTTTGTCGCGTGGTTTCATAGCTGGGAGCTGGCTTCACTTGGAGGAAGGATTTAAGGTGCCGTTTTGCGCGGCTTCAAAGCTGATGACGTCGGCTCGCTCCACGGGACAGTTAATGCTTTCGCATGAAAAGGGTTAAAAATAATAACATGACGAAAGTGGCTGATTTTCTCCTGCGCCTAAAATGTTTTTCAAAACCTAGACGAAATGTTCTTATTTTTTTGGCTTGTTTTTTGCTTCTGGAACAAGGGTGCTAAAGTATCAAACTGCCGCATTCGCTCGTATATACACACAGTGCCAAAAAAAACTTGCTTATATACCTTCTAGTATCCTAAGAAGCATTACTCAATGGTTCTACTCCGATACTGTAACATCGTTCAGATAAATATGGTTTTGTTTCCCCTTTTAGAACGGGCTGTAGCCACTTACAGCTTAAGAATCGCAGGGTGTGGGCTTACTATATTCATCCATCCTGCTCCGTGATTGGTTCTTAGGCATTCTTATCGGCTAATGCCTCAAACTCATTGGCTGTGAACCGCTAACACGATGCGTAAGACCCCTCCCACCCAGTGTTTCTTCAGCTGTGAGTGGCTATGCGGAGTGCAAGTTCGTCTAGAACAAACAAATGATCTAGTGTCTGTGATTTGGTAGATTGTAAAGAGACTTGACGTGACACAAAAGGACCTATGATCGCATGGCGAGGTTTTAAAGATTACCGAAGAAATTGACGGTGCTAGGCTTCTTAAGTGGCTAGAAATACGTTTATTAACTTTGAACAAAAAATAAATACTTTTCTCCGGTATCAGTGTGTCAGACATGAGCTCTTCAACGGACGCCATATTTTAATGCTCAGTTCACGGCGCGTGTTCAAAACGGGCTCACGCTTATGGGCTACTAATGTTGGGCATTCAGATCCCGAGCTTAAAAGTGCCATTAATACCGGTCCGTTTGCAGTCGGCGAATCAGCTCGCGCTCTTGGGTCGCGCGAGTACGGGCCACCCGCCGTAGAACTGTGAACCGATTCGCCGCCGACCATAAAGGTACGTACGTTATAGCCTGTTATTGGCGACGTGCGCGACCGAAAGCGTCGCTGTGGTCGGCCTTCCACGATTGGCCGAACGCTGACTATGACGTCAGAAAAGGATTTATCATCGACGTAAATATGAGGAATGTAAGAACTTCAATTTTGACGGTGTTGGCAGTGTTCCTTTGAGAGCGCAATGATTTCAAGCTTCCACCATGCTATTTACAAACACCATCGAACTTGTTGTTTGCAAGGTGATGACGTCACAAGGGGGAACCATAGGAGGGCGCCACCAAAACATCTCGCCGCTAATATAGGTCAGCGCGCTGGTTACAAACAAGCCCTCGCGAGGTGTCTGGGTAAACGCACAGTTTCCGCACGAGGTGTGGGCACTGCGCGTGCGCAGGAACAAGATTCACGTCAAGTGGGGCTTCTGCGCATGCGCGATGCGAATAGCAGCGCCACCGTTGCGGCATGACGTCAGCGCCGCGCGTTGGTAAATACCCTATTGACACGGCCAACATAAAGGTTTGGAAAGGACACAGACACCCCCCAAAACTTTTTGTTTTTGCCACGTGATTTTTATGATGTTAGAAGACTATCCAATGAATATTTTGCTACAGTGTCGCGTATATTTTTAATAAAGCATAAAAACCGGAACTGCTTGAGACCGAAACCGAAACTGGAATGGGAAAGAAGAAGTATAGCGGAGGAAATAGTTGGTAAAAGTCACATGGCTGTGCAACTTTTGTTTTCTTCAATCAACGTATTTGCTGTTTTTTAAAAGCCACAAAAATGCGTATCATATTCTTTTTTTCATTTCTATTATTGAGTGTGCGCCTTCGATTACCCACGACTTGGATTATCTTTGATTGGTTGTGTCTAAACCATAGAAAACGGCACGTGACCACGGAGAAGAGAGTGAGCGAGACTCAAACAGTCCTGTTCTCGATCGGCGGTTTTCGGGCGGAATGAAATCGAATTTCGAGCCGCAATTTGCATTCTGGGTAGTTGGGCTCTCATATGCCATGTACAAATTAAAACCTTGGCGAGTATAAATACCCTGTTAGTGTCCCTTTAGCGAGATTACTTTCAAATCGGCGAATCAGCCCGATCTATCGGGTCACGAGCACATATGCCACGCGCGGAAGATCGGGAACTGATTCGCCGCCGGTCACAGAGGTCCCTTTGCAGGAAAGGCACCTTCATCGTCGTGTGAATGGGTTATAAATTATGATCGTGTGAATCGGCCATCTTGACGGTGCGGAATGCACGTTGCAAGGACACTTACCGAGTTCGCCGTCAGCTGTTGGCGCCGTGTATGTCCAAAAATGTCAATGTGGTCGGCATTCGCGATTGGGTAAACGCTCACAATGATCACTTTTATTTGGATCAATTTTGTTTTCCTCCGCAAAAAAAAAAAAAAAAAAAAAAATATCAGGAATGTCGAACCGTCAAATTTAATGGTGTTGGTCTAAGGACGCAATGACTCTAAGCTTTCGTCTGGCCTATTTTAGACGCAAGATTGAACTTGGTAGTTCGCAACTAATGATAAGTGGGTGCAGGATTACAACTCGGGACATCACGGCGAGGCAAATCCTGGTCGTGACGCCACAAAAAACAGGAAACAGGAGGGCGCGCCATATTAACATCTCAGCGTAATAGTCCTTGACACCTTACGAACGCAGGGCGGAGGGAGTCATGAACGTCTCACCATCGCAGCCAATCAGGTTGCGGCAGTCACCGATGAAATATTCATAAAGCAAAAAGCGTTAAAAAAACGCCCCCTAGTTTATTAAACTGTGAGTGACTATCGCGCTAAGCGCTAATTAGAATCAGCCATGGCTGACAGTGAATACCCCTTATAATCTGGAAGCTCTGAAATTTTCGCTAGTTTAGAATTGTTTTGCCTCTGTTCGGTTCACCGAACGCGTGCCGTTGGTCACCTTGCGGCTGATCAATCTATAGCGAAAAGCCTCAGGCTTCCAGCCCTTAAAGGGATACTGAACTGAAATTTCGAGCTCACAAAACAGGGCTGGATAGATAGGCGGGACGCTGCAAAACCCAAAAACATCACTCCTACAGCGATATCTCCAACGGATCGCCGTATTTTTGGAAAAGAAGTTTGCGATGGAACACGGCCGACGAGGGCCGACGAGAGAAGGCACGTCACGATTCCCATTCCCTCTCCTCCTCGCTTCATCCCGTCGAGCTGGCGAACAGAAGTGAGGAGGAGAGAAGCGAGGCCGCCTCCCCTCATTCTCAAATTCTCCCGGAGGACAGTGACGTCAGAGACCTCGCTTCATCGCGCCCTTCTTTTCCAAAAGTACGGCCATCCGTTCGAGATTTGGATGTATGACTGATGTTTTGGAGTTCGTAGCGTCCCGTTCAACGCTTCTACGGCCTTATTTTGCGAAATCCAAATTTCGGTTCAGTATCCCTTTAAAAAAGAAAAAGAACGATATCCCAAATCTTATTTTTGCAACCTCCGACACCGTATTTCACCACAACGATGAGGCTGGTTGGTGCATTTGCGTTTTGAAAATATCAGAGCAATCAAATGTTACTAAAAAAAAAAACTTTTTTTAATGTTTATTTTAATGTTTAGTTGTTTTTTTTTTTTTTAACCAAAAGTGGAAAAGCGTTCCTGCGAGCCATCAGGGCGTGTTATACGGCGTTCAAGTTCGTCCGCTCCTTGCGCACCTCGTGCGTTTGTTTCCCCTCCGACCTCAACTAATGGTGGCGCCAGCCTGGCTGCCTCGTTATCGTGTGTTATCTACGCGTTCTCGATGTTGCCCTTCGATTGGCGTGACCCTCTGCGTTCCGATGCGCCAAAGACGCATTTTAGAACACTTAATTGCTCACCGTATTCAAGAAGAAACCGGAAAAGAAAAAAAGTCAGGCCTTTTTTTTTACCTTCTTGGCAGTTTGCGTGAACTGAGCTCACGTTTCAAACGTTCACAGCCTTCTCTTCACTTTGGCAAAAAAAGAGAGGCTTAACTCAATGTGGGTTCATAGCAAAATGACGGTGTTGCGTTGTAACTTTCATTTGGGAAATGTGCTCTTTGATACTGTCGAGACCGGTTATAACGAAGTCGGTTATAACGAAATAGCGGATATAGCGAAGTGATTTCCGATTCCCGTTGACTTCTTTATAACCGGTCTCGACAGTATTTTTAAAAACAAGACGCACCGCCTAACCGCAACTTTGTGCTAAACAGACCCTTTTCAAAAGTCCATCAAGCAACAATGGCGGTCACCATTGCTTGCTCACGAAGCGCGTGATTGGATCCGAGTCCTGGCTGAACGCTTACGTCACACTCACTATCGATAGAAGCTGAGCCGAGTTCATGCCGAACGCTGACGGAGCCCTCGTGTCCAATACATGCTCAGAGTATGTGAGTAAGCAATGGCGGACAGGCGAAGGCGCGGACTTTTGAAAACGGACGATTACAGCGTTAAAGTGTGCGAAAATAATTTGAGATCTTATTAATGTGGGTTCAATACGTTGGACTCTCCCTGTATTTTTGTAACAAGACATCAGTGTCTTGAACTAAGTCTTTCCCGACCAAAAACAATTCTTCGACGACCAATGGGATTTTTCCGATGGAAATATGTTACATTGGTTCTTTCTTACCCCCTTTTCATTCGCTTACTCTGTCATTTGTTTATCACCGCATTCCCGTCGTTTATTACCCATTTCCATTCGCTTTTGAGGCCTTTCAAATCGTTTATGACCCGCTTTCAATCTTTTTTTACCTCCTTTATCACTCGTGGAAAGAACCGCATCCATCGCCGGAGCGGCTCGGCGCCGGCTCGTCTCCGGCTCTAAGCCAGCTGTGCGACGCTCGTATTGGTCCGAAGTGCGGACGTCAGCCCGCGTCACCCTCTCCTTCTCTCCCCTCCGCCATGGTGAGACCAAATACTTTACTAGGGGGAGTACATCCTACTCCGCTCGTTTTGCTTACATGGCGCGCCTACTGCGTCAATTTCTCCCCCTGCGGTTTGGACAGTTTCGCCGCGCCAAAAAAACAAAAAAAAAACAACAACAGGATATTTTGCTCTTTAAATGTTTAGGGAAAGAGGTACGACACATATTGACCAAACACTTGCATCGACCGAACGGCATGCGGAGCGCCCTTCGCCCACTGGCGCGAATGCCTGATAACCGCGACTTCCATGGCAATAGATGGCGCCTCCCAGTGCTCCCAATTCAACCCGAAAAAACCCAAGGTTGCTGGTCATCCAGCCATTCAAACTGCGCACTGCGCCAAAACTGTCCACGCCGAGGTCATTGTATTATTGGTGAGTAGGATGTATTCCCCGTAGTAAAGTATTCGGTGAGCCATTGAATCTGTAAACACGATACCTCCTCACCATCCCACTCTCCTCGCGACGTCATGCATGGCGCTGACAAACGGACGCACGGCCTGACACCGGTGGGTCTACGTGAAAATAAGCGTTCTAGTGTGAACGCATTAAAAGGCAATCGGAATCGGTTCAGAGTTTGCACGAACCGGATGAACTGGTTTCTTTTGGTGATGTCCACGAGTTTACCGCTGGGTAGCATGAGGGGCTTGTAGTACTTGGCCCGCTGGCTCCTGCTGTGTCCTCGGCGTTTCTCCCATGGGTCGGAGTTATCTGAACTTTCTGTACTGCCGTGTTTACTGCGTTGATAGTGGACCTCCATGCTTGCGGGGGAGACCATGGCATCCTTCAAACGCCATGAAAATTTCAGTTGCGAGTTGACCTCTTTTTTTAATGTTCCTGACGTGCGTGAACCGGGCAGGACCGTTATTTTCTGTCCCGGTTCCGCCATACGAATTTGCCTTGAGCAGAAATAAGAACGATGAAAAGCAGAAAACAACGTACCGGTGACAATTTCTGTTGCTTCCCTTTCTTCTTCTTTCCTCAAGCGAGAGTTTAGTAGAGACTACTTCCATAAATCCGCCACCGCGCGCGTTGGATTGTGGGAGCCTGTGGGCCAGGAACGGAGCGCGTACGGATTTTGCTTCCCAGAATACATGGCATTACGCCGCGATGGGGCGCCTCGAGTTTCAGAATAAGTTTGTCGAAGGCAGTTTTCAGAGCAGCTGAAGGATCACCTTATTTTTCACAATCCTATCCCCCACGCCTCATCATTTTCGCTAGAGGCTCACAAGCAGCAGCGACCGTACTCTACTCGAGGATAACTTTTTCTGGCATTTGAAGAGAAGTGAAGACCTCGCGAGCTCCGCTGGTACAGATACGCATAGCTTTGGCTTCTATGTAGCGAAAGCTCGTGCTGCAGAACCCAGGATCCTAGGTTTAATACCCACCCCTGCCCGTTTCGATCTGGATGAGCATCGTACCGGCGCGCGGTCGTGTATCACTGCGTGGTACACATTAAAGACCCCAGGATAGCGGTGGTACTGCACTGGCTAAATTGCTCATCTAGAGCTGGGAGACTCGTCGCCCGTTGAGGCAGACTAAGTTCTAGGCTGTATAAACATACACACAACCCAATTTGTTTTGCCTTCCCTGTTAAGAAATGTTGTCCCGAATTTTGAGTAGTCTCCAATCAAAACACATTTTAAATAACTGAATCAACCAATCAACCAATCATGCAATCAATAATTTAAGTAGTAGATGAATTATTACTTAAGAAACGACAAACGTTTTAGCTCCAATTACATACGTTTATGATCACGGTGGGGTACCTAATACTGTGCACAAATTCATTGCAGCAGCTGAACTGCGGCGGAAGTAAAAACATTGTGTCCTCTTTCTTGTTCAATACGATTACTTCGATGGAAAGCCAAAAGCTAAAAACAGGCTTTTAACCTTCTTCCATCGTGTACTAGTTTTCTTTTAGGCCACCAAACAATATACATGCAATTAGTAAACTGATTGAAACTGGTTGAAACATATTTTCTTGGGCCTTATACTGCCGCTACTTTATTTCAGACAATCGGCAAGTCGTTTTTTTCAGGCGAACATATTGAATACTTCCCCCAGTACCCTAAAACGTTACCAGAATCCCCGAATGGCAGCACTCTCAGGGAAATAATTGAACGCACGTCCGTAGTGTTTTCAACCAAGCAACCGTCATATTAAACGAGTAGGGCCACGTGCGCGTCAAGTACAATTAAGCCATATGAAAGTATTTGTAATGTAATCTCACTTTATATAAATATAAGTTTAAGCAAAGATTTTTTATTTTAATTACATGATATTAAAAGCAGCAAGGAGGTCACCCTACACGAGGCCGATAGGGGTGTAATCTGTTGTAGCGCTTGGTATGTAATTGTTCCAAAGAATACTTAGTTTGGTGGATCCTGGCATGTTTTCATCTGCTAAAATTCAATATGAGAATTGCCTTTACTCAAGAATGTCTTATAACACAATAAAAAATGTGAAAAAGTGCCGGTGAAAAATTAGGATACCCGGAACCTCCAGCTGTGTTGTTGCTGTAAAAAGAACGAGTTTGGTTGGCAACATTGCGCGTCGCCACCGCCGCCGTGGTGCATTCTGGTACCCAGGGCCGGCCCTACACCATCAAGCGCCCTGGGCGAACTCCGTCCCCGCAAGGTATAGCGGGGAAAATGATGTATCAGGACTTCGTCACGTGACGTATACATAAATTCACTTTTAGTGCTAAATGTAGCGAAAAAATTGAGGTCACGTGACACGATGTCACGTGACCTATACTCAAATTCAGTTTTGCCGCAAGATTTAGCGGCAAAATTGACGTCACGTGACACACATAAATTCAGTTTACCCGCTAAAGTTTGCGGAAAAATTGACGTCACGTGACCTCAACACCAATTCAGTTCCCCCGCTAAATTTAGTGGTAAAAATCACGTCACACGACTTCGTGTTCCGTGACCTATTAGCCCCATGCGCGACCGAAAGCGTCGCTGTGGTCGGCCTTCCACGATTGGCCGAACGCTGACTATGACGTCGGAAAGGGGATTTATCATCGACGGAAATAAGAGGAATGAAAGAACTTTAATTTTGACGGTGTTGGCAGTGTTCCTTTGAGAGCGCAATGATTTCAAGCTTCCACCATGCTAATAACAAACACCATCGAACTTGTTGTTTGCAAGGTAATGACGTCACAAGGGGGAACCACAGGAGGGCGCCACCAAACCTTCTCGCCGCTAATTAGCGGCGAGATGTTTCGGTGGCGCCCTCGTTCGGTTACCTTTCGTGACGTCATTCCCTTGTGAACAACAAGTTCGATGGTGTTTATAAAGGGCATGGTGGAAGCCTGAAATCATAGCGCTCTCAAAGCACCACTGCCAACACCGTAAAAATTTGAGTTCCAACATTCCTCTTATTTCCGTCAATGAGACATCCTTTGCCGACGTCATAGTCAGCATTCGGCCAATTGTGGTGGGCCGACCACAGCGACGCTTTCGACCGCTCACGTCGCCAATACACTCGAGAAGATTTGACTGGAGGTTACTAGTGCTAAACCAAGAAAGCTACACGTAGCAACACAATTTCATGGCAATTTGAGATACATTTTTATGGTGGGGCTCTCTCGAGGTAATTACAACCCCCCCCCCCCCCCCCCCCACAAAAAAAAAAAAAAAAACAAAAAAACATCGAAGCAGTTGACGAAGGAACAGAAGAAAATTCAGCCACCTGGATTATGCCTTTCATGCAGCTGAACAGCGTCGGAAGTAAAAACATTGTGTCCTCTTTCTTGTTCATTCATATCGTGGCTTATTAATTCGCAGTGTATTTACAGACGTTCAAAACGAATCACTATATCTATCGAGTAGTCCGGACTTCAGTGCACCAATCAAGAATTCCAGCTTGCTCGTTCGAGAGCGAGCTCTATCAGTTCGGTCGGGCCTAGAGCCACTAAATAAGCCACACTACAGCGTAACGACACTTACCCATATCGGTGTTTAAAATCATGGTTGCCAGTTATCTGACACTTTATCTGAAATCAAAAGAAACGCTTTTCCGTCCTCCACAAATGTTTAAACAGTTCGCAACAGAGCAAAGCAATATTACATCAGCTTCCTAACACCAAATTTAATGCAGAGGAAGTCGCACTTTTGAATCATGACGATCGGCAGTTGCGTCTTCTCTGCACTAAGCACCATTATGGCGGTGCCCACAACAATATCGGGGAACAGGGTGGCGATATTCTAAGCGTTGCTCATGTAGTGGTTCTGGTACGGTCCACTTCGACTCAATGGCACTTCTATTATTGTAGATATTGATTGGAGCACCGCGCCGGTGTTCCGAAACAGATATACGGAGCTTGAGTATTCTAAGGACTGTTCAGTTGTTGTAGTTGTAACTTAAAGGGATTGTCTGGTGATATTCGGAAGTTACCCAAGTGTTTGCGTTGGTCACGTAGAGAGTGCCTAAATATAGTCATTTGTGATATTTATTTTATTAAAAAACGCCCCATATTTGTCAAACCAAATATAAACATCAATACGAAACTTCACGCCAAATTTCGCGGGTATGCATGGCTGGTCGTGTCGTGACGTCACATCAGGCATGGTGACGTCACAGTCACGATCACTGACTTATTCTAAGTGTTTGATCAACATGGTTGATGGTGCGTACAAAGATCATCGTCGGAGAATTGAGCTACCATCAATACCATAATAAGTGGCGCACGTTCTTTCCACGAGCCATCAGCTGCCGGTGTGCGCTAGCGCACGCAACAAAAATGACGTCAAAGGCCTCCATTCGCGGTTAAGATGACAGTGAAATGTATGGGCTTCGGGACAAAGGAGTATAAAGACAAGTTATTCATCTACACAGTGGTGTCTGGTGTAAAAGGTAAGCGATTAATTGGTCTAACAAGCACGTAGCTTTCACTTGTAGAGATGAAAAGCCTGTATTTATTCTCCTTTGGCCGAATGTTCATGCATTTCACTATCCTCTTAAAGGAGCTGTGCAACGATATTCAATTGGAATGTTTTTCACTTTACACGAGCTTACTGGCACTAGTGGGACTCAAGGATACTCGCATGCAATGCCACTGGCCAAGAAACTCCTTTGTTGCGGTGTAATTTCAAGGACAAAAGCGATCATTTTCATTCAATCTCTCCCTTGCAAAATTCGATGACGTAACGCGGGGATCGCAGTACACCCGTATGACGATATTTGAATGCGGTTCATAGATTGGACCCGAGCATTGCGTGGGCACTCGATTTAGGCTCGTGATAATTGATAGCTCGAGAAGCATTCGAGTAGTGGCCCGTGTCCAATCGCTGCAACGACGACAATAGCCGAGCCATAACAATGTCTGGAACTCAGCGCGTGTCCTGTGCTTTGCCAACCCCAGCGCGTGGCTATGATCAACATTGGCGGCATATAATCGGCTCCAGATCACGTGGCCGCTTGTTCTGGCTGCGAGTTGAGGGCGTGAACGCTGCTCGTTGTTTTTTAATTTTTTTCTGGGACTTCTAATGCGTCGGGTGAAAAACTAAGGCGTGTTTCATAGGTCATTAACGTCAGGGATCCGTTCTAAGCGGTATTTGCGCAAAGTAAAAAAATTGTTGCATAGCCCCTTTAAAGGAGCTGTGCAACGATATTCAGTTGGAATGTTTTTCACTTTACACGAGCTTACTGGCACTAGTGGGACTCAAGGATACTCGCACGCAACGCCACTGGTCAAGAAATTCCTTTGTTGCGGTGTAATTTCAAGGACAAAAGCGATCATTTTCATTCAATCTCTCCTTTGAAAAATTTGATGACGTAACGTGGGGATCGCGGTACACGCATATGACGATATTTGAATGCGGTTCATAGATTGGACCCGAGCATTGCGTGGGCACTCGATTGGGGCTCGTGATAATTACTAGCTCGAGAAGCATTCGGGTAGTGGCCCGTGTCCAATCGCTGCAACGACGACAATAGCCGAGCCATAACAATGTCTGGAACTTAGCGCGTGTCCTGAGCTTTGCCAACACCAGCGCGTGAATATGATCAACATTGGCGACATATAATCGGTTCCAGGTCACGTGGCCGCTTGTTCTGGCTTCGAGTTGAGGGGGTGAACGCTGCTCGTTTTTCTTTAATTTTTTTTCTGGGACTTCTATTGCGTGGGGTGAAAAACGAACGCGTGTTTCATAGGTCATTAATGTCAGGGATCTGTTCTAAGCGGTATTTGCGCGAAGTACAAAAATTGTTGCATCGCCCCTTTAAGCGCGAATGGAGGTCTTTGACGTCATTTTCGTTGCGTGTGCTCGCGCACACCGGCGGCTGCTTGCTCGTGGAAAGAACATGCGCCACTTATTATGAACACTTAATTCGTTGGTTCAGTGCGCTTCCGAGTTAATGAGAAACGGTTCTGCACGAGTGGAATGTAGAAATTCGTTGATAGCTCTAGGAAGAAGCAATTTTTGTTGGTTGGAAGTTGTTAGTTGCTGTTAGTGAGTCCCGTCCACACACTTTCCACTCTTTATAACCGAGTTCCTCGAAACCTCTCATTGGCACGCTGGCGCCATCTATGCGGTGATCCTGGAACTGCATTTCACAAGAGCGAAGGTTCTGCAGAATTTCCGAGTTCAAATGTGCGTACTACCTATGAGAAATGGTCGTTTATAACGTTGACAAAAGTGTTTTGAGCCAAAAAAAAAGGTTGATGCGTGAGAGAAACAGATATTATACGGGACCGCCAAGTTTCTACTGCTACCCTATAAATGGCGCCAGTATGATATCTCGTCGCAAGAGATATTAAGAGGTTCCAAGGCACTGGGCCTTAAGAAGTCGCAAGTGTGTGAACGGGCCTTTATTTTACTGAGGGAGCAGTCAAAAACTAAGGTGGTTCTTTTTGCATAATGTTACTTCAAAGCATCCGCTGTTATCAACGAAAGCGCCATGTGGTTTGCTGGTGCAATCTGAGGAGTTGGGCTGTGTCTAAAATTGAAATACTTGTGCGGCGGAGGATTAAAATTCGAATTTTGTGCGGGCGATATTCCTAAAAGCAATGACAATACAATATAATTGTTTTATGAAGGACACAATTTCACCGGACAATCCCTTTAACATTCGAGACCTGATAAACTCAAACTAAGTCAAACAGTCTTGACTTCGAAGTTAAAAAAGGGTAACGCGGTCATGATTTTACGGTATTATGGCACGGCGTTGTGTTGTCCTGGATCCATTATTTTTATGACCGACCAAAATCCGAATAGCAGGTGAAGTGAAAGCAAGTAGTTCTGACATTTCCAAAACAAACTTCAGAAAAAAAAAACAGAAGTTCAGACCTCAAAACCGGGCAGCTGCCCGTTTCCTCTTGGTCTTCAGTTTCTATCGTTTCTACCGTTGTTGCCGGAAGTACTACGAACTAGGCTGCCCATTTTACTTCGGCACACGAACTCATTCCAAGGTCTTGAGGCCGTCACAGAAAGAAACCAGCAGCCGCGAACTGTTGTTTTTATGAATCAGGTTCGACGGAACAGTTCATGAAATATACATCTTTGTGATAACAGTTCGTAGGAATCAGTCCTCTGGAGAATTTCGCGTTATGTTGAAAAGTTCGGAAGAACTGAAGCCCGTGTAAGCGGATTCCACGTTGGTCGTTATGTCCTCGGAGATCCGTCGCTCCGGCCCAGATACCAAAGCGGGTTCTCACCAACGTTGACCCCAGCTTCAGCTTGAGAGACCTGAAAATAAAGTGGAAAGGAAGAGTAGCTTAGACTCGATAATAAGAAACGCTCCTCTTGTCAGTCTTCCAGTCGTCCAAGTAGATTTCAGCCACGGTCAGTACGAACCGGTCGGCGCCAGGAAATAGAGGCAGTGGGTCTATTGCCTTCTGAACACAGGCCCTTATTATGCTCGGCGCCAACGTATTAGGTCTACGCTGTAAAGGATAGCGCAGTTTTGGAACTGCTGTTGGCGCCGTGAAAGCTATTTGCTCGAACGCGTGCGGATGAGACGCACGACAAAGTCATATTCACCCGCAGAGCTGCATCACTTTGGAAACTAGCTAGCTTTTTCGAAGGCCATAATTTCCCTACGTAGCACAAAACAAATTATGTGGGTTTTTTATGGTTTCAGTTGACGTCACACACATGGTCATTTTGGTCGCCTTGTAACGTTAAGTGGAACTTGGAAGCCATGTATAGGAGCGATGACGCACCGTTACTAAAACCTTCGGTTTGTTCGTGTTAAAAACAACTCACACGGACCAGGAGAAAAAACGAAGCTAGGAAGTGTGTAACATGGCCGTGTTCCGTCCTCGGTCATTATGTTTTAAGACTTGTGGTCAGCGGAGCGGCATCTTCCTTCTCGCTTCATTGCCTCAAGCTTGTTAAAAGTATCAGCCCCAAAACGGAGTTAATCAACAACCTGTTACGCGTAAACAAATAAAGAACATACCAGAAGAGGTTACAGAGATACGTGCGAACGGCTCGCGGACCCGGAAAAAGATTTGAATCATAAACTTAACAACGTATACGCCACCAACTCGGGGACAACATGGCGGAAACACACTGTCGGTACGCAGACACGACGCGATGGACAACGCATCAAGGAAGAAGAAATAGCAACGACATTCATATTCAAGGTTGTATATATAATGCGTGGAATGGACTATTTATTGCGCGGATTTAAATTCGTTCAGACGACATTAAGCAGTCGTATCGGGGAGGGAAGAAGAGCATATTTTTGTGTTAAGTTCCACCCAAATTTAGCGGCGACATTGACGTCATGGTGTCGAATCTTGGTGTCACATGACGCAAGGTCCCATGACGTGGTCACGGTCACGTTACCTCACGTCACATGATGTTACAGTTTCAAGTCGTTGTATCACGATATACCATTACATCCCGCGAAGCAAATTTTCCTGCTAATTTTACCTGGGAAACACACGAAGTGATAGACGGAGCACTCTAAGAAAAAAAAGGGTGTAGTCGGGTGCATCGGGCGCACATGCACCCTTTTCCTGAAAGATGCACCCTGCGTTACCCAGCCAGTGTACTTGTACACCGACAATGATCATCCTCCTCTCCCTTAAAAACCTCTAGGTGTATCAGTGCACCCCCACGCTAGCCACTCGCCCCGATCAGCTTGTGCTTGGATTCCCTCTTGGAGGTCACTTTTTGGGTTGGGCAGTTTCTTAGGAAGTATGGAGCTATCCTGTACACTCGGTATTGACGGTAGAGTAGACGCTATGCTTGTTTTAGGCCAATCGGGTCTCCGGGTAGGATCACGTGACTACAGTCTCCAAGCTAGAGATAAGGCAGAGCACGGCACCTGCCTGAAGGCCAAGGCCACGGGTAGCATCCACTGCACTATTAACTTTTGGTCGAACTTTCAAGAGGATATAATTGACAAATCCTTTCGTTGTGTTCATTGTTGGGCTGCCCCTGAAGATAAGCCCTTGCGAGGGCGCCCCCCTTTTGGCCTTGAAGGAGCTGCTATTTTCTTTTTCCTTCTCTCCCTAAGCTGAAAGCATGGAAGAAGGTGCGCAGTTGCCGGACCAATGAACCGGCTGCTTTTTCATCCCTCGACTCCACTGTCTGGGCGCGGGTGACGGCGGGAGCGTGATCATGTGGTAAAGGTTTAACGGATGACGTAGTAGCTTTTCCCGACCTCGGAATGTCTGCTTCTCGGCCCAGTTTCTGGTGTGCTGTGCTGCGACCAGCGGGGCTACCGTAGATTTCGTCCGCGACAACGTATTCGAGTGTACCAAGATTTCCAGTGTTTGAAAAGTCCTACGCGTATACACCTTTTCTACGTGGGCGCCGCCATCTTCAATTCTGGAACTTCCGGTATGCGTGAAAACACCGCTTTCCTTTCGCCTCGCCAGTAGAATGTGTTAACATTTTAATTGCAACCGTCAGTCGTTCTTGTTATGACCCTTCTATACTTTTTTTACTTGTTCGGGGCTGTAATCTCTTGCGTTTTGTTCGGAACGCATACCGGATAGGGGGACAACGTGGCTGGGTGCGAGGCTAAACGAAAACGGTGTATATCGGCAACAAGCGATTTCTTCAAAAAAGCCCAAGGAATTCATGTGATGCGTTTGTTCGGCAAATTACTGCTTCTGCCACATCGTGTTGAATCTTCACGGACCCCTTTCTTTTTGTTTTTGTGTTGTGCTGCAGTGCCCATGTCGACATATATTTCGGATTACATATTTCCAGTCCGGTATTTTCATCGTAAGTGCTCTGCAACCTACTCCTTTGCAACAATTGACCGTTCCGTTCCGGATGCCCTCTAGAATTAGGCAGTGTCTATTTTCTAGCAGCCGGGAGAATAATTTCCCCGAAATTCTATCGGCAGTCGCCTGCCATTAGCTGATTACAATCATGTGACAACTGCAGGTAGAATACTGACTTTCTTAATCTCCTGGCGTTCTGTGAAAACACATTTTCGTTGATGCACGTTCTGTAGACTCGTTTCATCAACACTGACGTTTCATCGTCACTCGTTAGGCGCAATGCACGCTGTAGGGACATTTTGTCGCGCGTGTATCTCTGAGGCGCGTGCTCACCGACTCAGCACACCCGTTCACGCCGTTTCATGGCGACAGTCTGCGGCGGCTCATTACGAAAATGTTAACCAACCTGCCCCCCCCCCCCCCCCCCCCCCCCCCCCCCGTACACGTCACTTCGCGGGTACAGCTGTCGATGAAACGTCGTTCGATGAATGAATGGCGACTGCTGGTGGAATTTCGTGGAAATAATTCTGCCGGCTGCTTGAAGAATAGACACTTCCCAAGACTCACTTCCGTTTCTTGTTTGCTTACTAATCTTCTCAGTTGTGTAACAACTTCTTCGTACCTCTTCGCATATCACGGATTGCTTGCAAGTTTGTACTTGTTTACGAAATGAGCTGTCTAATAAACTTCTATGAGATTTGAAAACAACCCCGTGTGTCCGTTTACCTGCCTTTTTGCTATCACCGGGGCGCATACATTTTTTAAGGGTTTCCTTGATGTCTGAAATAGGTTTATGAAGTTAGTTATGAAGCGGGTGCATAAAGTGGTGTGACCATGCACCTTTGAATCAGGTGCATCTGTGTTCTCTTCGAATCCAGTGGGTGTAGAAAGAGGTGTAACAGTACACTATTGAATGGGGTGCTCCTGTGTTCCCTTTGAGAGCAGTAGGTGTAGAAAGGGGAGTAATGGTACACTATTGAGCGGGGTGCATCTGTGTTCCCTTTGAGTGAGGCGGGTTTATGAAGCGGTGCAATGGTACACCTTCGAACGGGGTGCATCTGTGTTCCCTTTCATTTCATTGGGTGTAGAAAGAGGTGTAGCCGTACACCATTGAATGGGGTGCACCTGTGTTCCCTTCGTGTGAGATTTCTGTAGAAAAAGGTGTATATGTGCACCACACCAACGGGTGTACACGTACTCCCATATTTGGGGTGTGCAAGTGTTCCCCCAAAGGGTGTAGTATATGTGACAAGCACTTACACCCCCTATGGGTGTACCCCATGACACCCTTTTTTTTTAGAGTGAGGGTCGGACGGACCAATCCCGGGATTATTAAAGCGTCCCGTGCTTTAAAAAAAGACGTGAGTGTTATTAAAACTTAGCGAACCTTTTTTTTTTGTGACAGCGATGAATGCGAAATATTGGGATGCTTTTTCTCGTCGAGAAACCTTCAGACGGCCGCAACTGCCGCGCCGTTGTTGTTCCTGGGGATCCTCTGCGGGCCCGCGGTGGCCCGGAGTGGGTACTTGCGGATGACCTTGGAGCTCGCTCGGGGCGACGGGCTCTGCTCTGTCACGGAGCCGTTGAAGGGAGACAGAAAGACGGTCGAAGTCTGCGAGAAGTTGCCCCGCAGGAAGGGACGCTCCTTGTTCGGGTTCCGCCGGATGGCGGCCCGAAGGTAGGCGTTCCTCAAGGCCGTCTGCACCTGCAGGCAACCCAGAAACCGATGAACTTGGACCCCATACTCCGTTTCACATCAGGTACGGCCGCAGCCAACGCTACAATTCAATGGAGCCAATCGGGCAGGGTCAAAAGTGCTTTGTCATGGCGCTTGCGGGTCTCTGTGCGCTTGCCGTTACCGGCTAAACCAATCATGTACAAAAAAAGAATAATCGCAGGATCACGGCACGTTCACTGTGCGTGATTGGTCCAGCCGGTGGTGGCAACCGCGTGTAGACCACGAGCGTCGTGACACTGCACTTTTGGCACCGCTTCATCGGCTTCATCAAACCGCATAGACCTTTCCATCGCTTATCACCCAGGTAAAAAAATGCCGAGTCACAGAGTTGTGGACGCATGCGCAGCGCCCGATATACCGCACAAGAGAGAAACAACGGATGCTCAGAAAGCGTCCCACAGGAGACAAAGATGGCAGCTCGCAGAAGGCGACTTTTGCAAGTTCGAGCGCAGAGTCCGCTGCGCTCGGGGCTTGGAAGAGAGTTTTTGAAGAACCGTTTTTGCCCATCCGATACGGTATACGATGGGCCCTGCTGTACGCGCTGCGCATAGGGGTGACTTTTGCGGTAGCGCATGCGCAGTTCGTGCCGGAGGGTCCACCGTACCGTGTGCAAAAAACGGTTCCCTAAAACTCTCTAGTGTGGAACGCAGTTTAACGATTCCCGGAACGCGTCTCCGACCGGCGTGTTTAGCGCCCCATACAGAACCGTGCATCGAAACATGGTCCCAAAGTGGCAGCAAATGACGTCACGAAAGCCGGAGTGTCAATGATGCCGGATGCCGCCGATCCTGGCGGTTGGTCGTAGAACTTCCGGTTAAATAAAACACGAGCAGACGAGAGTGTCGCTGTCGTCGCGGCGTCCCAACTCCCGGCTGACGAAGTTTCCGAGGACTGCCAAGCCGGAGAGTGACCTGCTGCGGAACAGACGCCTGCCGCGTCCACGTACGCTGTTGTGACACCGCCAGAATCGCTGCCGGCAACAATGTGACCTTTCAGGGATCGCCACGAGACAAAAATCGAAGGACCACTTTTTTGCACGCTGTAAACACACCAGTCGGAAACGATTTCCAGGCACCGTATAGTAGCGCTTACATACGCCAGAAAAAACGTCCAACTTGAACCAAGGTTGGGAATTCTGGGGGCCTAACTGCCTAACAAGGTTGAGTTCCGAGGCGTTAGTTAGTGCCGAAGTACTTTTCTAAGACTTTTTTCTGGTTCACCACATACTTGCCAAAGTGCAAGACATCAGACAAAAGATGCCGAGTCTCAACCGAACAACCAGTAGCAGACCCTAATTCTTTCATTTGTTTGGCAATTTAGGATCAATGCTGCCGGGAGAAAAACGAACAAACAGAAATTAAGCCTAATTTTGGTATCTCCTCGGGAACTAAAAACCAAAGACGGAGGAGGTGTTGGCTTCTCTTTCTGCCGCGAGAATACATTTTCCACTCGCCGTAAAGGAGAGAGGGAAGAAAGGAACGCAGAGGAAAAAGCTCCGATATTAGCGCCGTGCCATAGCAGAGGTAATTCCCTGAAACACAATTTGCCTGCTGCGAGTGTGTTTCGAAATGTGGTTGGGAGAATGGTGGTCGCCATTATGGCGCAAGTAACGGAAGTTCTCATTTGCATCCGCTCCATGATTTGTTTCTAAGGCGGTCACTTCTCTTGACCATCTGCTAGTCTTCCCCAGGGTAAGGCAATAGCAGGATAAAACGGAAAGTTAATTAAAAAAAAAAAAAATTCTCGGGAAGGTTTATTTGACGGCGCCAAGCAATTTAATCTGCATTTGTTTCCGCCCCCCCCCCCCCTTTTTTTCTGTATCTCTTTCTCTTGTAATTCTTTTAAATCTTTTTTTTTTTTCAAGATATATATTTACCAAGAATACAATACTATCTAGCAGCCGGCCGCTTCGCGCACATTTCTTATTTTGACAGCTGAAATGTCGGCCAAATTCTACGTCCTCATATTACAATTGTTCCCCATGCTATGGCATTTGTTGTTTGCTTCTTCATTTTATGCAAACCCGCGGGTTTTCACCGGCATAATTCTGGGAGTTTCTCCCAAATTCCACATACCTCTGAGTTCATAAAGCAGTAGAGCACGGAGACGAAGATACCCTGAAACGGGAAAAGGGAATAAAATAATATTAAAGCACCACGGGAAAATAAATGTTGTATAGAAAATTAATTTCGTTAGCAATTTTAGAGGCTCAGTACATCCCTAGACGCTATTTCCGCATGATGTCGTGAAGATTATGCCTCGAGTTAGATTCTCAAGAGTCTGTTCGTGGTATTTTAGTAACAACAGACGGCCCCGTCTCTTCATGGTGCCCCGTTGGTTCTTCCATCCCTCATCAAGATTTTTATGCCGATGCTTCTTTCCTTTTTACTTATTATTGACTAGAGCACTGTCAGAACCCAAGAGCATCACAAATAAAAGAGGGGGGGGGGGGGGCTGGGATAACTCTAAACAAATTGCGGATACTTATGAGAGCTATTCGTTCTTATCAGGAACCAGAGATAGACACTCTATAGCTCTATGAAATCGGCTCGAAACCTGATTGGCGGCCACCACATTTGAATGCGAGTAATACAACAAATCTTTATCCGGTCAATTTCTCTGCAAGGTAGAGTATATATACGTAGTATAAATATATATGAGTATAAATAAGTAGAGCCATAATTAAGTTACGCTTAAAATATTTAAAACTACACTCCTTTTTTTTTTTTTTTACGGGCGTCGTTATTTTGGTGTTTTGTACAAAGCGGGCGTACTTGGCGATTGTTACAATTTGAAAGTACGAGTAGTTTGTGTGAAGGCTCAGACGGTATCGTTTGGCTCTGTCGTGGAATTTTTTTATTTAACTTTTCTGAAGGATTGAACACCGCTTCACGTAAATTCAAATAAAGCTTCAGATAAAAGGGAGCAATGATTTGATTTACAACGTCGACTAAAGTGCGGATACTCTAAAGCAGGGGTCTCCAAACGTTTATGGCGAAAGGGCCGGATTAGGGATCCGCCTAAGTCCCGGGGAAAAAAGTAACTGTAAAAAAATAAAATTAGGAAAATAAATTTAGATAAGCACTGAACACCGGGATGAATGTTAGAGTAATTATATATATAAAAAAAACTGAGGTGGATGAATACATACACGTCAAATTAAAACCTAATATTACGCTAATTATGATCTTATACAACACTTCTGACGAAGAAAGCTCACCAGGCATAAATCAAAGCGCACGAAAAGTGTCACATTTGCGCAGTGCCAAACCTAATGAGAATGATAAAACTAATGCTGACAGTATGCACTAGTTGTGACAGAGGACACAAAGCGCAAGCGTAATGGATGCATGAGAACGCCATGGAATTTTAACATAGTTACACAGACGTGAATCAGGGGAGTAAGGTAATACTGTGATGGCAATGTTCAATTAATACTATGGCGAGAGGACCCGTGTTACGATGTATTTTCTCTCGTTCTTTTTGGTGTCTTAGTTTGCGCATTTGGGGCGCGTCGCAGCGCGCCGTCTCTTTACCGGGACTTCCCATTGCGCTGCTGCGGGTCTGCCGGAAGCGTGCCCCGGGCGCGGGGTTTCATTGGAAAGGCCGCGATCAGACGCGAGCCGGTAGGAAGACTACCGCCGGTCGGGTTTGGAGACAATTTCTCTAAAGCTTAGCTCTTTTAGTGGCTCTGGCATGGCCTGTTGTAACACAAGAACTGCAGCGAAGGCTCTGTCCCCCCACCGGGTTCTCAAAAAGAAACGACGACACCAAGCGCGACACACATGCGCGTCAAAGCTGTCCGATCCGACTTGCGAACGGTGGGAAAGATGGCTGCTCCGACTCGCTGCACTTGACAGTTGGAGACACATATGCTTCCTACGCGTCGTGGCGTCGTTCTGTTCAGCTCCGCTCAGTTTCGGATATCCCTCTACCGGATGGATGGATGCTAATGGCTGTATTTATAACGGGCTGAAGCTCGCGCCACCCAGCCTAGAAACTGAAATACTCCCCTAGCTCTTCTTGGTTTTTCTGGCTTTAAAACAAACACAATATTTTACAGTGAAGCTGTTAAGGGCCAGCTTCCCTAGGATCGTGTGCCCCGCAAAGAAATGAAGACACCGAACTCTGGACACCTACCGCCATCTGTGAGCGACGGCGGCAAGCCACGTATCTGGTTGCCGCCCTCGCTCATAGATGGCGGCAGTCTTTCCCCTCTGGCTTGCCGACTTGCGGCCGGCCATTACTTTCCATTGTACAGCTCCGCTGGTCTTCCCTCTTCACCAGAGTGGAAAGGCTGAAAGTTTTTTTTATTACATTCTATTAAAGTGTGCGTGTCTGAAGATTTCACGTGAGGTTACTTTTCTGCTCAACATCACTTAATCACGGTGGACCACAGCGGAAATAAGGGCCATCCAGCGAAGCGAGCACTGCGTACAAATCACGAGATACGCACCCCGCGCATTGCTGCATCTCTCCCGCAGTTCACGTAACACTCATGCGACATTGGAATGGCGCGTAGCGTCCGCTGCTGTCCATTGTAAAGGCTGGTTCACACAGACCCGTTTTCTTACGTTACGTTAAGAAAGTCACCGGGGAATCTGTGCTTCGTATTAAGCGTGGCTACCAATTCAAGGAGATAGCCTGGCACGCGACATTCGAGACACGAATGTTTCGGTGAGGACGAGCTAGGACGGTGCGTTGCCATGGCAACCAAGGACACAAGGTTCGTCGTAACGTAACGTAAGGAGTTGAGCTCGGTTCAACTTTTCACACAGCACCGATTTCTTACGTTACGTCTAAGTCAACGAAACATGCGTGTCTCGAATGTCGCGTGCCAGGCTATCTTCTTGAATTGGTAGCCACGCTTAATACGAAGCACAGATTCCCCGGTGACCTTTCGTAACGTAACGTAAGAAAACGGGTCTGTGTGAACGAGCCTAGACCGGTTTTCTTACGTTACGTTATTTTACGTTACGAAAAGTCACCAGGAAATCTGAGCTTCGTATTAAGCGTGGCTACCAATTCGAGTATTAGCGGCGAGATGTTTTAGTGGCGCCCTCCTATGGTTACCTTTCGTGACTTCATTACCTTGCGAACAACAAGTTCGATGGTGTTTGTAAGGAGCATGGGATTTCTCCCCGGCAGGCGCATCCCACGACGAAAACGTCAGGCTTTGCGATGTGCAAAAGCCTCCCGTTTTCATCTCGTGAGGCGCGCGTGCCGGAGAGAAATCCCCGGGATTTCTCCCTCGTGTGAATCATGGAAGCTTGAAATCATTGCGCTCTCAAAGCAACACTACCAACACCTTCGAAATTGAAGTTCTTCCATTCCTCTTATTTCCGTCGATGAGAGATCCTTTGCTGACGTCATAGTCAGCATTCGGCCAATCGTGGAAGGCCGACCACATCGACGCTTTCGATCGCGCACGTCGCCAATACCTGGCACGGGACATTCGAGACACGAAAGTTTCGGTGACCTAGACGTAACGTAAGAAAACGGTGCTGTGTGAAAAGTTGAACCGAGCTCAACTCCTTACGTTATGTTACGACGAGCCTTGTGTCCTTGGTTGCAACGATAACTCACCGTCCTAGCTCGTCGTCACCGTAACATCCGTGTTTAGAATGTCGCGTGCCGGGCTATCTCTTTGAATTGGTAGCCACGCTTAATACGAAGCACAGATTTCCCGGTGTCTTTTCGTAACGTAACGTAAGAAAACGGGTCTGTGTGAACGAGCCTTAAGGCTGGTTCACACATCTGCGTTGGTTGCGTTCGCATGCAACCGAAACGACCGTAACGACAAAGTCACCGGGACAAGCGTTCGCCGAACACAGCATTGCAAGTGATGCAAGGGGTAGCTTCGCGAAGCAATCCATGAGCCACGGTTGTTGCGGTGTTTTTGTCGTTACGGTCGTTTCGGTTGCATGCGAACGTAATCGTTGCAAGTGTGTGAACCAGCCTTAAAGGTGAAACGGAGTATATTCGGGTTTCGACGATCTCGATCGGTCCCTGGAGGCCGGCTTGCTATGGCCCGCGAAATTAGCAGCTCGTTTTGTGCGCACGGAAAAACTCGGTGGCGTTCGTTTCCTTCACAACAACGATCCGCGTGACGCACCGTGCACCGCCACGTCCGCTTCCCAAGGCCAAGGCCGGCTAGGCCCCGAAAGTCACGTGACAACATGACGTTCGCGCAATACGTGCTGCCATTGGCTGCGGCCGTCCGAAAATTGGACAGCAGTGCGGCGAATATCTGGCAAGTATGGTCGCACGCCGATGCCGGACGGAGCCCCCGTCCGGCGCTCCGGTGCGACGAAAACCCTCTCCCCCGAACGTCGCTACCAAAGTTGGCACGTCGGATCGGACAGTTTGGACGCGCATGTGTCTCGCGCTTTGCTCAGTATGAAAACATTATTTATTCTGACATCCTTCGCCCCCACTATCCCCCCCCCCCCAAAAAAAAATAATAAAATAAATAAATAAATAAATAAATAAATAAATAAAACTTTTGTGAGCTTTTTTTTAATTTTTAATCTAGGGACCCACAAAAAAAATATCCGCCTTATGTCCAATGAAACGCACGCATCTGACATTGCACAGGGCGTTGCTTGTTTTGTGGAGAAAACCTCACTTGCAGTTCCTATAAGAGCCGCTATGCAAGGTACGTTTCAGCGTAACGAGACTTGAACCACCTTAGTGATTAGAATCATTGTTGCCAGTCATCTGGACCTTTAGCTTAAAACAAAATGATTTGTTGGCCTAGTTGGTTAAACATTACGAAAATTAAAAGCGCGAAAGACAAGGACAAGAGAGAGAGAGAGACGGGAAACCGTTTTTCGCTCCCCAATAATGTTAAAACGGTCCTCGACAGAGAAATACGATATTCCCCGAGCTACAGGACATCCTATCTAAAGCTCAGGAAGTCGCGTTTTTGAATCGTTACCATCGCCAATTACGCCGGCCCGCTCTGCATTAGGAACGAAAATGGGGGTACCCATAGTAAAATCGGGGAATGAAGCGCCGATACCTTATGCGTAGCTTATTCAGTGGTTCTAGTTCCTGTTTCGTAGCAGCCTGTATATTTACAGCTCATTCACGATTCGCGCTCATATTGAAAGGAAAAAAAATATATCAATCTTTGCGCGAATTTGATGCGAGCCCCTCGTAGTGGTTCGGTCGAAATCCACGAAGTGGCGCCAACGTCACTGAAAAAAAAAAAAACGACAACACTGGCCAGGTGGCGCAATCCGCCGCCCTATTCAACGGGATCAGCCGCATCCATCCATCCATCCATCGTTCTAGTGTGCCCAGATTTGAGGTGTTTCCAACTGCTCAATCTGGGGCACGTGGTTTATGGGTCGCGTTTTGCGATGCGAGCTGCGATGAGGAGGCGAAACCGTCAATTGTCGGCAAGCGCCTTCCAAGCCTTGTTCAGCAGCCTTTCCGTGAGCCATCCTCCTCACAACTCGAAAACGACGGCATGCGTGCGTGCAATCAGTCTGCGCAAGAGGTGTCCGCCATTAAATAGCAAACGTTCTCCGTGGTCTAGACTTTCTAGAAAGTTCAGATGGGATTTGCTAACACACAGGAATCGGAAGCGCGATTCAAGCCTATGCTTCGCTTCAGCTTAAATCCAGTCGAAGTCGACACTACGAGGAAATAGGGCCAATCAAGCAGCGTCAAAAGCGCAAGTCACTAGGTCTTTGTTGTTTAATGGTTGGTTCAGCGACGATCGAACACGTACACAAACACGTCGTCTGATTGGTCCCTGTCTGGTTGGTCCCATCAGCTCGTATACCGTCGTCGGCTGCGTCTGGGCTTCAGTGACACGAAGTAAAATGTACGACGTAGCCGTAACTCACCTGTGACGACTGTAGGATGGCGTTGATGATCATGTAGGCCTCCTTGAGTCCCATGTCCTCGTCCTGAGGGTTGATGCAGAACAGCAGGTGGGTGATGCCGAGCAGAGGGAAGAGGAGCACCGTGGCCTTGATCGCCTTCCTGTCCAGAGACGAGCACGCATGCGCAGAAAGTGTTGCGAAGCCGTTACTCACACATCGCTTGGATAGTTTCAAAGAGTAAAAGAAAACAAAATATATTTAGACTGGCGTTCAATCCTGTCTTTATGGATGATCCGTCTTACCCGTCCAAAGGGACGGCGTGCGCTCCACTCGCCCTCTCGAACGACACTTAGGCCGATGGTCCCACTGCTGATACGTCACACAGAAGACAGTATGCGGCGTATTTCTTTCTTGTCTGACGCTCCTGTCATATTGGCCGTACACAAACTGTCTGCGGAAATACGCGAAGCATATATATGTACAAAGCAAACATGCTTTTATAAGTCTTGAGGCGTATCCGAAGATAACTTTGTCATTATGTGTACAGAGAACAAAATTATCCGCGCATACGTTTGTCATCGGGTCTGCACCGAACTACGTGTCTTTCGTATAATGTATGAGAAGTGCGACTGGGGCTTAAACCCTGAAGAACGTGTGCGACACTAAGTCGACTCGTTGATTGGACAATATTGTCCGAGTGAGTAATGATGTAGCGGCTTCATCTGATGGGCGTCCGGCAAATAACCAGGAGGCGCCGTCGTCGTATTTTGAATGGCAGCACCATCTTTCGCCCCGTTTTTTCTAACTCTTTGGGGTGGTAATCAAACCCACAGCTCCACGGCGCCACACATGCAAAGTGAAAGCATCGCCCCACATTGTTGTTCGTTGATTGAAGCTGGGGCCATCACACGACATTCGTCTGGACCGTTGGGACGGTTATTAAATTTCCACGACGTGGCGCGGCAAGTACCTTCAAACTTTAGTGCTGGAGACTTAAAAGCACGCTTCAATGCTATGTCGTTGGTCATATCGCGCTGACGGTTTCGGAGAGGAGAGGAAGAAGGGTTATGCTGATCGCTATAAATAAATCACCGACTTTTTTTAATTGGTCTCGCGGCTTCTAGCCTGCGTTTGCAATGCGAAAAGCTAACATACAATTGACCATATGCAAAAAGAAGCGCCATCTAGTGTATTCATGATCAATGATCAGATTTCCTCCATATTGGGGGGTTCCCGTACCGACGATTTCGCCCGAAAAACAATAGTCCCGGCAAAGTGTAAGTCGTAGAACGAAAATATGATCACCTGCTGCAAGTCCAGTACGAACCCTTCACAGGACGTCTTCGAGAAATACCGTTCATTGACCTGGATGGCCCAGTTCACTGCTTGAGTGACGAGTCTTGCGACCTCGTTGCTGACAATTCCTTTTCCTGAATTTGGCGACCGTCTTTCTTTTCTTCTTTGTTCCGAAACTAGCCAGCAACCCATTGAGTGTATAAATAAACTGCCCTAATATCATGAAAACCGAGTTAAATGCAGATGCGCCTCGTCCACAACTGGAAAATGTGATAAACCCCCAATATGGCGGCTCCTAATGGCATGATGATGATAGCTGGCAAGGATTTCGCATATGGCCTATTATATCTATATAAACTTTGCATGGGGCTGCATAGAACAATATAAAAATAAAAAAACTAAACGCATAAAAGGTCTTTTTTTTATTTTAGTACAAAACTCGATGGTGTAACCAAAGGTCATAACCGCTCCGTCCTTACATTTATCACACATGGAATTCGAATAGGTTGCATAATCAGTGTGATAAGGCGTACATATTTATATTTCTTACATTAAAGTTCAGTTGTTAGCAGGGCACTGTTTGTCTTCGTTCAAGCTCCTGTTTCTTGGCGCTTTCAATATTTTTTTGCGCGCCATCTATAACGGAAACAAACAAAAGAAAAGGAGGAAAAAAGGGGGGGGGGGGTCATCCACTGAAAGAGGTGTATCACTCTTCATTTGTGATATACGAAGGGCGAGTGAAGTACCTCAGACAGTCCCAGAAGTTTCTTGCTTTGAGTTGAAGGGCTGAAGGCAAAGCAAGACAGCACAAGCACCGGCTTGCCTCAGATACTTCATTCTCCCATCGCAAGATGACACGTTCTCGGCGTTTGCTAATTACGGTTCGTAAGTTTCGTTGCCCGGGGTGCAGCCGCGCACTTCCTATATACGCCTTCAAATGAACTGGGAAACGAGCTGAGAGTTAAGTTACACACCATTTTGTTTTAGATACATATTTGTGTTTTGTTTAATTAGCTCTGTTTCAATATTTCACGCCTGAAGCGGTAGTGCACTCGCTCAAATCAAGCCGGTTCGAGAGAGTTCGAAAGTTCACTTTAAACATTTTATACGAAAACAACGTTTCGGTAAGAAATAGTTTTGTACGTCATATGGCATGGGTGCCTGGAAACCGCCGCAGTATTTATTTTGTACATTTTGAATGCATTCAAGACTAGCCAAGAAGGCTAGAGATTCAGATGTGTTTCTGTGGTGTGTTTGTATTTTAAATAAAACTGGTAAATTGATTGATACCTTGGGTTAAAACTTGGTCACGTTATCAATAAACGAAAGAAAACATAAATGAATCTCGCTGGCGGCATTTCGTTAGCGGAGATGCTTTTTTTTTTTTTTTTATGCGTCTCCGTCATAAAGACACGACAAACATTCTTCGGAGCAGCGTTAGCACTTTCACCACTGGTATGCAGTTTTGCGTCTTTATAGAAAATATATTTTTATTCGCCAAGAAATTTACACCACTAAGTATGTAAAAGGGTGCTCCAGAGACTTAGACCCACGACTAATCCATTTCAGTACCCTTATTTCGAGTTACACACCCCTAGGGTGTATCACGCAGGATAAGGCGATAACACCCTTAAAGTGTTAGCCCTGAGACAAGTTGATTTCAGCCCTTAAGGGTGCAAAACGTTCGTGCATACACATCCATGTAGCTGTCGATTTCTGAAGAAAGTTGTATGGAGGTATATACGTATCTTCGTTGACGCGGTGTAAGAAGAGCGACTCTTCCACTCACCGAAACTGAGTCGTCTCCACGGACACTGCGGACTTCACCCTCGTCACCAGTATCCGGATGATGTTCACCAGGAACACGAAGTTCACCTTCGCACAAAGAGAAAGCAGAAAAGAAATACAGCAGTCATGCAGGTTTTTTTTTTTTCATGTACCTTAATTTATTTGATTGCGTCGGTAAAAACGTCAATAAAAACGTCAATTAACGTGGAAGTGAGCCGTTCAATGAATTCTTGGAAACTAGTTTAAGAAACTCAGGCTGTCGACATCACTCTCCAACCAATATTACTCCTCGACGTTTTCTTTATTTTATTTTTTTATTAAATGCCATGCGTATTTTGTTCGGGCTCTTCCTACTTTTCGGCTTCTTCGCTAGTGAGAAGCGTGCTATCGAGGACAATATCAAACTACTAAAACTCTCCATGCTTGATGGCGTTCCCGCCAGTTTTCGAAAAGAATGAATTTAATGTACCATCATTTTTACTTGTCTGCAGCCGAGAAATAATAGTGCTATTAAGGGACAAAGAAAAGGCAAACTTGAGTGATTCGGCCGAAAACATCTGGTGGGTATAGACCTTTCCAAAAAAGGGCACTTGGCAGGTTCAATTTTCAGCGTTCGTGCGTATGGCGCGCGATTTGCTCGCTTTCCGAAGCGACGAACGTGCGCCTTCTGGACTGTGATTTAACACGTGTGGACTGTGATTTTTGTAAACAGTGGAAACGTCTATACAGTCAACAACAGATATAATAAAAAAAATCCCGTGAAGAGCCAGCTCTCACTCCGCGTGACGGCATCACACTCGGATGGCGCCAGCTCGGACATTGGGCCCAATCCCGACATCGAGCGTCCTTCGACGCTTCGACTGCATACGAAACCCTTCCGAACCATAAAGCCGGGGTCACAGTGCTTGTACGTCACACAAACGACAGTCTGCATAACGCGAGTCACCGCGAAATCCGTGCTTCGAACGCCGCATGGCAATATGAGTTCAAGAAGAAAACTTGGCACGCGGCATTCTAACCAGGGTCCAGGTGAATCTTGTTTCCAGACAGTTTTTTGTATAATGTATTTGCAGTGTGAGCCCAACTTAATGCAGCCCTCGTGTCTGATCTCTGCCCGTGTGCGATCTCACTGGGATAACGTAAAAAATGCTAGTGCAAGGGCTTTGATAATACTAGGTGCTCTGGTACTGTACAATCATGAATCCGTTCCCACGGTCGATGCCCGGCTTTTTTTCTTCGATAATGCCTTCTCTGTACAGTTAGACCTTTTTTGAAATCAAGCACTGCGTTTTTGCGGGTTTATTTAGATATTTCATTAAATATGACGAAATGAGCAAGTGTGTGCTCCCACCTCGCTGTCAGCGTGTTTCAGAGGCGAGACATCGGGAATAAGTTCACGCCTCACCTAATCATTAATCAAAGTCGAAGGTTTATTTTATCCCCTCTACAATGTTGAATTTTTCTGGAGAGTTTGCATTTAGTATACAGGCCAACAATGTTTTTTTAGCACAGTGTTCGCACGTTCTTTATAAGCCGTAAGCTCTTAAACGCGCGGTCCCAACTTTCAAGGTGATTTGGGAACAAGTCTCTTATTCCAACTCGCTGATGTAGGCTGTGGTTCGCTGGAGATTTTATAGTGGTCGCTGAAATCACATTGCTTCATCATGAACCTTCCGTCGCGAGTGATTCTACGCAATGTTGTAAAGCGCAGAGCCGTTATATTTTTATATTTTTCAATATACGTACCTAGTTTTCCGGAATGGCGAGGCAGCGAACACGAGTGAATTGTTTCCTCATATGACCGCAATACGACTGAGGCGAATGCTTTTCTAGCTCTTAGTTACGCGATAGATATACAGGAAAAAGGCTTATAGTTTCCCCAAAATAAAATAACAAATGGCAAAAAAAAAGAAAAAAAAAACACGAAGCGAGATATATTGTTGCCGAGTCGCATTTTCAATCTAGAGTTGCTATAGTGAAAATCCAGAGGAAAGGTCCGTAATTTGCAGATGTAGGTCAGCCGCCTTGGGACCTTGGGACATGTGCACCCCTGTTTAGACCTAAAAATGAAGTCTGCGCTTTGACATTACCCAATGCAAAGCGTCATGTTTGCATTGCGTAATGCCAGAGCGCAGACTTAATTTTGAGGTCTAAAGAGATGTTCCGCCACAACATTAGCAAAGCTGATTTCGTAGATCGCAGAGATTGGCTCGTTGAGTGTTTTGCGGGTAAGCAGACGTGCAGGCATTTCTTAGAAAGTAGCATCGCACTACAAGCGTCGCTGTCACGAAATTCGACCAGTCTTTGCCTAACCTCAATTTCAATCACGATATGTCTTGATTCGGCCACCATCGTATCATTCTCACCAATCCATCACTCAGTCCACAGATTTTTACACTCCCTTTTTTTTCTTTTATCACGTCTCGATCACCCTTATAAAGTAAGCCTGCGCACCAATATAGAATACTAAATTCCAAAAGTCGTTCCTTTCGTAAGCCTCGACTTCCGTCGCCACGATCCAGCCCGATCGCTTGTTTATAAATCAGCTGTTACTAATATATTGCACATTCCCGTATCTTAATTCGTACTTTTCCTTTTTAGTTACCTTTATATTATCTTATTTATTGTACGTCCCACTCCCTTCTGTATTGCAGTTGGCCCGCGGGAAGGGGGTTATAAAATTAATGAGTAAATAAAAAAAAAAAAAGGCGAACGCATGGTTGGTTTTAAAAGAACGTATCCTTCACTACAATGTCAGCATAGGAGTGAGGGAAGCACCCAGGCAGATATCGGTGGTTCCGGGGGTCCAATCTTGCTGGCAAGGCTTTGCAATAAAAAAAAAAAAACAGTAAAATATAACTTGCAAGAAGTTCGGTACCTAATCATTTATTTTTCTTCTCATCTTTGTGTTCCAAGAAAACGAAAGTCTCGTATCTTTATAAAGTGAAAAGAAACGATGTTCGACAAGTGATCGAGCAACTGCCGCGGGCCGCAGAAAGACGAACATTGCTAACATTTCAACTCACTTGTTTATTTTATTTTATTTCTTTTGCTCTTTTTTTTTTGTCGTTTTTTCGGGATTACAGATGTCGATGATTACGATTTCCCTAGTTCCACTCCCGTGTTCGCTTTCCCAATTTTCAAACGCCTCTCGAGAATATCGGAGAAATACCTTCTGGAAACAAGGCCTCCGCGCTTTCTTTCCTGACATCACTACGTCACAAAGGCCACGCACGGAGGGCGTGCAGAGAGTCTTTATCGCCAAACACGTGTGACAAAGCTGACGAACTCGACAGTCTGCCCTGATGGATTAATCTTTTTTTTCTTTTTTAATTATTTGCTCGTTGGTATTGCAGTATGTTAGAGCGTTAGTTCGTTGCGGTCAAGTTGAGTTTTTACTTAAGGATTGTCGCAGAACAAAGAAAGCCCCTTAGTGAAGCCGGTGCTCGAAATTCAAGTAACATTGAACCTTCTGAAAGTTTAATGCTACTTGCAAAAACCAAAGGAAATTCGACATAAGAAATTTACTGAACGCTGTATATGAGAAATTTATTAGTGGAGTTTCCCCGCTAGCCATGTGCCTGTAAGGTGCATAACGGTGTAGTGATTCGTGACCGCACACCGGTTCGACGACGAGGAACACAAGCTTTTTTAGTTTCACGTCGTCATTCGATTGTTAAACACAGCGTAGAAACCAACGTGTATATTCGAACGTCTAGATGTAGGAGTATAAAATACATTGTTCAAGTTGTCGTCCTATACGCGCCAGTAAAGATTTTAAAATCATTCCCATTTTCAAACTACGGATCACTCCGTCAGTGTGCTGGCGTACCAACGGACCTTTTCCAAGAAGCGTTCTGCGTACGCGCGAGCACCCGATGCCAAGCGGCGGAAGTCGGCACAAAAAATCGAGGAAATTCGGAAGGAGGCTGTGGATCAGCGAGTAGAACACGTAATTGCAGCATATATATAATTGTGTTACACAAAAAAAGAAAGTGGACGGAAAGAAAAACACGACGTTTAGGTGGACGCCACGGATGCCCCTCTTTAAAGTCACGTTGGGCACGCCCCGCAGCTCAATGAGCGAAGAAACTGGTAGCGTAGCTCCCATCATCGATTGGTAGTGCAGGTAGGTTACTTCCTCGATTTTTTGTTCCTGCATCCACCACCTGGTGCCGTCGGTATGTGGAAAAGGTCAGTTGTGACGTCGCAGAGCAGACGCGCCGGCCTATAAACAATACAACGCGTCCCTAAACTCAATCTGGGTCTCCAGGCGATAATAAAGTTAGATCTTCCCACAAACTACGCAGGTCTTTCTCCCAAGCCCAGCTCGTGGTTTTCACTGTTGTAAAGCCTGGTTCAGACAGTTGCGTTTGACTGCGTTTGACTGCGTTGCGGCAGCGAGAAACCAGGACATTCCTCCTGCTCATAGCGCGTGCCAAGAGATTCCTTAAATTGGGTTCCACGCTTCATACGAAGCACAGATGTGCCGGTGACTGGCTTTCGGTTCTCGCCGCAACGCAGTCAAACGCACTCAACCGCAAGTGTCTGAACCGGCCTTAAAGGGATACTGAACCAACGAATTTAGTGTCCATAATAAGTGGCGCACGTTCTTTCCACGAGCCAGCAGCCGCCGGTGTGCGCGAGCACACGCAACGAGAATGACGTCAAAGGCCTCCATTCGCGGTTAAGATGACAGTGAAATGTATGGGCTTCGGGCCAAAGGAGAATAAAGACAAGTTTTTCATCTACACAGTGGTGTCTGGTGTAAAAGGTAAGCGATTAATTGGTCTAACAAGCGCGTAGCTTTCACTTTTAGAGATGAAAAGCCTGTATTTATTCACGTTTAGCCCGAAGCTCATGCATTTCACTGTCTTCTTAAGCGCGAATGGAGGTCTTCGACGTCATTTTCGTTGCGTGTGCTCGCGCACACCGGCGGCTACTGGCTCGTGGAAAGAACCTGCGCCACTTATTATGGACACTAAATTCTTTGGTTCAGTATCCCTTTAAAGGCCGGTTCAGACACTTGCGTTTGAGTGCGTTTGACTGCGTTGCGGCGAGAACCGAAAGCGAGTCACCGGCACATCTGTGCTTCATATGAAGCGTGGAATCCAATTCAAGGAATCTTCTTGGCACGCGATATAAGCAGCAGGGATGTCCTGGTGTCTCGCTGCCGCAACGCAGTCAAACGCAGTCAAACGCAACTGTGTGAACCGGGCTTAAGAGTAAAGCCTGGTTCAGACAGTTGCGTTTGACTGCGTTTGACTGCGTTGCGGATGCGAGAAACAAGGACATCCCTGCTGCTTCTATCGCGTGCCAAGATGATTCCTTGAATTGGATTCCACACTTCATACGAAGCACAGATGTGCCGGTGACTCGCTTTCGGTTCTCGACGCAACGCAGTCAAACGCAGTCAAACGCAAGTGACTGAACCGGCCTTAAGGCTGCGGTCCCACCGATAACACATTATACAAACGACGATCTACAGACACCGCCTAAGGCATGTTTCTTCCATGTCGGTTCCACACTGGTCAAACAAAAACTGTCTTTAGATATGTTCGAAGCAAGCATATGTTTGAAGCAAATAGGCTTTGAATATGCTTGAGACAAGTGTCCGCAGATAATTCTGCCGTCATGTCGAAACCTAACACCCGGTGTATTTTGAATGATGCGCGAACGGTGCGATGGCGGCTGAACGCTTCCCCCAACTCACCAAGAGTGCCACCAGCCGTGGCCCAATGAGCAGCCACACGTACGAGTTGGACCCGTAGCCTTCCCAGCAGGGAGTGCGAAGTGTCTGCTCCATCAGGTACGCCCAGGACAGGATAAAGGTCAACGGAAGACCTGCAGTGACAACATGCGAACGTATGTCGCTAAAATATCGTAAGTAACGTAAGAAACAAAACAAAAAATAACGGCGGTCAATGTTTAATGCTTTCGATGGGCAGATCTAGCTGCGCAATCGAGCTCATGATACGTCCTAACTAACGCGCAGATAGGGTCATCGGGCGTAGAGCACTCTTCTCTTCTTTTCTTTTTTTTTTTGGCCCTCCGTAAAGAAGATTTTTAGAACTAGAAAAAAAAATACAACTCTTAAACTCTTTTAATCCTCTTGGTAAGTGAAGGCTACTTCCGATAACCGGGTAGTTATGCTTTCCTACCTCAAGTGCGTTGTACTCTGCAGCGTGGATCGGATAAAAATACTAATAATAAACGGATGTTGACCGTCCTCCAACCATTTGTCATTCTTCTCATATCCGAAGTTGACAAAGTTTTGTCGCGTCGCTTAGCCATTACCACATAGCGAGAGACAGCTTGATAACGATAGCCAATGACATGCACGCAAACATTCTAAAATTAGATACCCAATTGAAAAAAATGATGATGATGATGAAGACTCTTTAATTTTTTCAAGTGTGGTGGAATGGCTTCAGTGGAGGAAGGGGACCATGGGAAGGAAAGGGTCACATCCGATGGTGACCTCCTGTCGAGCGAGCGAACTTCATAGTGAGAGAAACGTATCCCTGGCCAGCGCGTCGCTTCCCGGTTTGACCGTGCCCTGTGCAGAGATGAGGCCCCAACCTCCAGCTGTTTTGTCCCGCAAGCCTGCATACTCCCAAACGAGGAGAAAGATAGTTGGACTGAAGCCGGCAGTGCATAATGCACGCGACAGGTGCATCGAACTCCGACCTGTCCAATGGCACTTAGTCAGGTAAGCAGCCCTTCCGCAATCTGTAGCTACGCCACCGTGCGAGTACGTCACGGTGAGCGCAGCTCCGGTGCGGGCATGTGTATTAGCACATGCGCCACCCTGGGTAGACGCTCGGATAATGGTGCGGGGTTGCAAGGTGTCAGCTCTCGAAAAGCGACTCTGACCCTCTTGTCGGGCCGTAGCGTTCTTCTCTAGTGGGTCTGGGTCCGGCGGCGTGAAGGGGACCAAGATCCCTCGGTTGAAGCGGTCTTCCGTATGCTCGCACGCCCGCGAAATAAAATAAATTTAAGGATTATTCGAAATTCCGGTGCATGTTCTTCTCTTCGCCAATTCGCTGAATAAAAGGAACATCCGTTGGTGGATCCCTACGAAATGCGTTAGCATGACCCTTGGGAAACGCCGCACGCGTCCCACTTTGGGAAATGCTAACGCTGACCCCTTCCATAGCCTCCTCTACACTAACAAAGCCTGGCAGATCGCCACGAGAAGCGGCCGCCGAAATGGAAAAGGTGGAGCGCCAGACAACTGATGAGAGGAGAGCCACGTGACTGGCGCCTCGCTGCGGCGAGACGCCGAAACACACTTCTCCCGAGGGAACAAGTGTGCTTCGGGTCCTCGCCGCTTGAAAAGCTGTGTGCTGACGTCCAGGCTGAGGTTCCCCGAGAAATGTCCCTTTGATGCTCTGTGCTACCAGATCCTCGCGCTCCAAATCTGCTACCGGGCACTCTATGGCTCGTCGATCTGCCACGCTTTTTGATTATAGAGGAGGCTATGCCCCTTCACATCTGTTTTGTTTTTTTCTTTTGACTTTCTCTTTTGCTTCCTTTTTTTTTTGCTGCCTTTTTTCGGCATTGTTACAGGGTCAGTGTTAGCGTTTCCCAAAGGGAAACGTGTGTGGCGTTTCCCAGGGGTTATGCTAACCCAGACCCGAAGGATCCACCAATTGATCTTTTGTAATTTTTCCCGGCTTCTGTTGTACGCATATCCGCGTCGGCTTGCCGCTTCTTGCGCTGCGTCTCGGCCAGCCGAGCTAGGCGCTGCTTCCATTCTTCTGTCTCGTTCGTCCACCTCACATGCTTAGCAGCGGCATTCGCTGCCTGACGCTGCTGCAAGTTCAGAGACTCGCCCTGGCATCTGCGCGCGCATTGGCTTCCGCCCCGCGACATCGCCTCCCTCTCGCCCTTTGTCCTTCACTACTCTCCTCCTCTTTACGCGGCGTGCTTCCCTTTCCACTGTTTGGTCCATAGACGCACGCCGTCAGCGTTTCTCTGTCGTGTGGGACTAATGTTAACGCATCAATTCGGGTTACAAAATTATTCAAGGGTGTCTGCTTGCCCGCGCGGCGCTAGGCAAGTGGATCATAGTGATGTACGACGTAACTTACACCATCGATACCAATCACACAAATTCTGAAATGTGACGGTGGTCGTTACGTCAAGCGGTGAGACGGTCATGCTCAGTGTAATATGGTAGATGTTATTTCTCGGCGTAAAACGTTTTGAATATTAATCGTGCGCCGTGTTTGTCTAGACACCGGGAGAGTTTAGTCAGCCCCAATGGTCATCTGGTGTGTCTGCTGTAGATGAGAAATTTATCCAGTCCAGTTCCACTACTAGCTTGGTGACTAAAACGTGCATTACGCAGAGATAGTGATACAATACCGCATGCCGGTACAATGCTCATCTAGATCGAAACGGGCAGGTGTGGGGCTTGATAATTGAACCCTGAAGCCCTGGTTCTGCAGCACTTGCTTTTGCTCCGTGTGCTCCGAGCGGCGGTGCGTTAAGCGCTCGCCCACCAGCTTAAAACGTTTTGCGGAAGCAGTCATTCGCTACGTCTCCTCCGTAGACGGCAGTTTATTATAGCGCGATTGCGTAAAGGAGCTAGTGTCCCAGAAAATCCGGCGTCGGCGTCGGTGGGACCGGAAAATCCTGATTGGTCAATAGGGTCATGACGTCACAGCCACGCGTGACGTCACAGATGTGACGTCACGCCACACAATCTCGCGCGGGAATTTTAAACAACACAAAACGCTCGCGTGTGACGTCACGGGAATTCACACGTGACACGTGAAGCTACCGAATAGGCCACGCGCGCACGCTTGCACTGCTTGAGAACGAGCGCAGGTTTATAAGAGAAGGCCACTATTTTTCCGTCAGATTGTTCTTTGCAAAGTACATACACGGGCTGTTTATTTCGCACTTACATTTATCAATGTTTTTCAGGGTAATATCAATCAAATCAAATCAAATCAAATGCTTTATTTTTCTCCATTGGAGAGGGAAGACAGAGAAAAAAGCAACATAACAGTTGCTTGACAGGTCTCTATCTCCCCCAGCAGCAGCCGAGACAGCACACAAAACAGTTAACACAAAAAGAAATGGTTTATGTAATTACTCGTTTGACATAAAACAAAAGCAAAAAAAAAGAAAGAAAAATCACCACACTTCTTGCACCTACACTAACACTGAAGGCTCAACAAAAAATGAAAGCAAATATTTGTTTACCAAAGTCAAAAGTTCTATGTTTAATTCCCCCAGACGATTTAAAAGACGAGGAAGAGTATTTCGCAACATCTGAATTCCATAATTTGTCCTGGAGTGCGGCACTAGCCACGTATCGGCGCTGCGTGTAGCATAAATCGTGTCTCTAATTGTAATCTGCGAGATAGACAGAAATACGTTTTCTTTGTGATGAAACGACTTTTTATAGGTAATACAAAGTTTATAATTATAGAAATTTGGAATCTGTACAATATTAAGTTTTTTAAACAATGGTATTGTATGGGCATCGTATGGAGCATGGCATATAATACGCACAACTTTTTTTTGCAAAATTTGTATTTGCTTAAAGGGGCTATGCCACAATTTTTTTACTTTGCGCAAATACCGCTTAGAACGGATCCCTGACGTTAATGACCTATGAAACACGCCTTCGTTTTTCACCCGACGCATTAGAAGTCCCAGAAAAAAATTAAAAAACAACGAGCAGCGTTCACGCCCTCAACTCGCAGCCAGAACAAGCGGCCACGTGATCTGGAGCCGATTATATGCCGCCAATGTTGATCATAGCCACGCGCTGGGGTTGGCAAAGCACAGGACACGCGCTGAGTTCCAGACATTGTTATGGCTCGGCTATTGTCGTCGTTGCAGCGATTGGACACGGGCCACTACTCGAATGCTTCTCGAGCTATCAATTATCACGAGCCTAAATCGAGTGCCCACGCAATGCTCGGGTCCAATCTATGAACCGCATTCAAATATCGTCCTACGGGTGTACTGCGATCCCCGCGTTACGTCATCGAATTTTGCAAGGGAGAGATTGAATGAAAATGATCGCTTTTGTCCTTGAAATTACACCGCAACAAAGGAGTTTCTTGGCCAGTGGCATTGCATGCGAGTATCCTTGAGTCCCACTAGTGCAATAAGCTCGTGTAAAGTGAAAAACATTCCAATTGAATATCGTTGCACAGCTCCTTTAAGATTTGTGGACGTTGTGTATTTTCCCAAACCAAGAAGCAGTAAGTATAATGCACATAAAATAAAGAATGATATATAAGAAGCATTGCTGACATTGGGAGTATATGACGATGTTTTATATAACACCTACGACCTTTGAGAGTTTTTGACATGTAAAATGTACCATTTCATCCCATAGCATGTATTGATTAAATATTACACCCAAAACTCTAACACACTTTCGACTATATCTATCTATGGTTCCGAGGGAGAGAACAGAGGTATGAAAGCAATTTGTATTTCTTGCTCTAAAAGCACGGCTTTAGTTTTTACTACATTAATTTGCAAGGGAATTAGACACTGTCCAAGTATTTAATTTATCTAGAAATTTATTTGCGGTACTTATAATCTGCTCTGCATCCGTACCTGAAAAAAAATACACTGCATCACGCAGAGATAGCAATACAATACCGCATGCCGGTACAATGCTCATCCAGATCGAAACGGGCAGGTGTGGGGTTTGATAGTTGAACCCTGAAGCCCTGGTTCTGCAGCGCTAGCTTTTGCTCCGTGTGCTCCGAGCGGCGGTGCGTTAAGCGCTCGGCCAACACCTTAAAACGTTTTGCGGAAGCAGTCGTTCGCTACGTCTCCTCCGTACATGACAGTTTCTTACAGCGCGATTGCATAAAGCAGCTCGTGTCCCAGAAACTCCGGCGTCGGCGTCGGTGGGACCGGAAAATCCTGATTGGTCAATAGGGTCATGACGTCACAGCCACGCGTGACGTCACGGATGTGACGTCACGCCACACGATCTCGCGCGGGAATTTTAAACAATCCCCAACGCTCACGTGTGACGTCACGGGAATTCACACGTGACACGTGACGCTACCGACTAGGCCACGCGCGCACGCTTGCACTGCTTGAGAACGAGCGCAGGTTTATAAGAGAAGGCCACTCTTAAGGCGAAGCTTAAGCATCCTCTAAATTTTTCCGTCAGATTGTTCTTTGCAAAGTACATACACGGGCTGTTTATTTCGCACCTATATTTATCAATGTTTTTCCGGGTAATATCAAAACCCGGGAAGTTCCAGTGTTGTCTGGGCCTTCAGCGGGACACCGAAACTCACCCCACCCGATGGCGTGGTAGAGCTTGAAGGGGGCGTCCTGCCGGAAGATGCAGATGGTGATCCTTGAGTGGAGAAGCAGTCCTTCGACAAACATCCAGTTGATGGACGCCATGGCCGCGTACATCTTTAGGGACAGGATGCTCTTGCACAATGGAGGCTGTCCAAAAGAATATCGCGCGAATCGTCTACGTCGGAACTCTCCTTCTTATCCCAAGTTGCATTCCTAAATCTGCGGTCAAACTGCTAGCGTATCATTCAAAAAAAAAAAAAAGAAAGGTGCAGAAACTGTAAGAGGCGTGTTTCTTTCCTGTATGACGGCCCCAGCTGTCACATCGGCCAAGCAAAAACTGTCTGTCGGATTTGATCGAAGCGTACACTCCTGTATAAAGAAAACATGCGAGAGACGCGTCCGCCGAGACTTTTGACATTATGTCCGCAGGGAACACCGTGTCTTTTGTTTCATGTGTGAGTAGCGTGACTGCGCCATAAACCTTGACTATGCCGAGCGCAAGTTCGTCTGCTTCTTTTGCACGGGTTGTGGTGACGTCAGAACGCCGAGCTCTGATTGGTTCTGAATGAAGGATAGTGAGTTGACCTCAAAGCAAGCTGCCTTGAGGTCTACCCACTATCCTTCAATCAGAGCCAATCAGAGCTCGGCGTCTTTCTGACGTCACCACAACTCTTGCACAAGAAGCAGACGACTTGCTCTCCACATAGGACTCAATCGTTACGCGTAATCGGATACAAAGACTTAAAGATTTCTCGAGAATAAATGGCCCCTTAAAACAGGTCTCGTGTAGTCATTTGTATTGTTCCTTTTAACATACTACGTACACACATAATAAATAAAAACGAGACATCCGCTGCATATATGGGTACAGAATATCTGATAAGAAAGCGTATATAGACACCGAAACAAACCCCCGCGAAGGGAAAGTTGGTCTACGCTAGAGGCTCATTCGCACACTTGTAATCGAGTACGACCGAGAGAGACAAGACCGGTTTTTAAAGCCTCTTGCGACGTCTTAGGACCGGTTGCGATGCTGCGGAGCTGGTCCTATCACGGCGTAAGGGGCTTAAAACCAACTACCAACTAGCCCAACTTTCCACCCTTCTACCCTTCTTAAAACCGGTCTTGTCTCTCTCCGTCCTACTCGGTTGAAAGTGTGCAAACTGCGCCTAAGCCTTGTGGGTCGGTGGAAGGCCTCACGTCTCAAACCTCGTGAGAGCACGGCCGGAGTGCCACGAGCAAAATAAAAGCATTTCGATAGCTGACGAGCGGCAACCACCTCATACTCAGCCAAAGTGTTTCTATACACTATACAAGAGTCCTCCCTGCTTTTTTTAGTTTGCCACCAGATTATGAGGAAGCGTAGGCTTAGATTAGATTCAGAGCGCGAAGCGTAGCTCCCATTTTTAACTGTTTTAGAGATCGAAAAGTTATGGATATTGCGGGGACTAGAAGCCTAGCAAAAGCACGGACAAAGTGTGTCCGGTCGTATTATTTGAAAAGGAGGAAGTGACAGGGGGTGGGGGTGAGTGTCAAGGGAACAAAACCAAGCATCTGAAACTCGGGAACGGCAATAATATATTCGGCAGCACCGGGCACAAATCCCGAATTGCACCGAAGGGTGCACCTGCGAGTGTGTATATACCTCCGGATATTCCGGATACATTATTCATTGCCATCTCCCGCTCCTCCCGTTTCCTCCTTAAAACAAGACAAGCGGAGAACTGGAACCCTGGAACCGCTTCTTCGGGTATTCAGCGGGAAGCCTCAAAGTGACTGTTTCAACGCGCTTCCCCGATTAAAAAAAAAACAACAAAAAAACAAAAAAAACTGAACGGCGCACCTGGAGTGCAAGAATGGCGATTGAGATTCTCCGTGAAGACAAAAAGACGTATTTGAAATATACACGCGGCTTCAAGCACGACGTGCCCCGTCTGAATGTTTGCGACGGCGTTTTTATTCAGATTGCTCGTACAACATACAAAAGACACGGTGTTCCCTGCAAAATATGAGGACATGATATCTGCGGGCACGGCTCGAGCATATTTCGCGGCATGTTTGCGTCATGGTTCCAACATTTCTGTACACAATGTTTGTGTGACCAATGTAACAGGAGCGTCACACATGAAAGAGAAACGCATCGGACAGGGTTTGCCTACTGTGGTTTGCATAATGTTGTAACAATGCGGCAGCGGCTTAAAACAAAAAAAAAAAAGGTACATGTCAAGATTATGATTTATATAGAACACAATTCCAGAACACAGAAGAATTTAAATAAGGTGGTCCGAAGAGAATAAAAGACATAAAAACAAATATATATAGCTAGCAAAAAAAAAAACAAACGAAGACAGGATAAAACACTAAAGAAGACAAGCGCTGATTCTCAACTAAATAAAAAAAAATAGACAGCAACAACAATCAACTCAGTCATGGCCAATCATCACGTGTCCAAAAAAGCTACCTCCTTGCTATGCAGATTGGCTGCAGCTTGGCTGATACAATGATAATCCTTCTGTGTTTTTATGGAGCAAGTCTTTAGTAGGGAAGGGTGTCTTGTAATCTGCATAGCAAAGAGATAGCTCATTTGGACATGTGATGATTGGCCATGTCTGAGCTTATTGTTGTTGTTCTGTTTTTCTTCATTTAATGTTTAGCCAGCCAGCGCTTGCCGTTTCTTTCTTTAGTAACTAAAAAACCTAAATAGAATTGAGACATACAAAAGAGACTCTCTATGTACTTTGTGCGCTGTTTACCTTTCTTAGTGACTACAAACCAACTCGCCTAGATTGCCACCCTGATGTAGACGCTTGTTCAAAAAACTCGGAAGGGTAGTCTACTTCTCGCCGAGCAGAGATTTGCGGGCGACGTTTGCCTATAAAATCTAGGGACGTGTAGGGGAAGAACGGGGACTCACTATTTGTACAAAGGGCGACGGTGCGTCGGAGTGCAGCACCACGGGTAGGGAGAGCACCACGAGCATGACGGCGTGCACCATTAGTGCCAGCACCAGGTTTTGGTGCACCCGGGTGCGGGAACACTGCAGCGACCTGTCACGCGATCGGATACTCAATTAACCGAAAGACTCTCCCTTCCAGCCTGTCATTTTTGGTGACTGGTCGACAGTCGAACTAATTGTTTGCAAGACGTGAATGAGGTCCAAGGTTACAATATTTTGCTCAATAAGTGAAGCACCAGAATTTTTTTTTGAGAAGAGTTTTGCTCACGCCAAGACCCTCTTCACAAAGTGGCGAAAGCTCAAACTACGATTAGTGTGTAGTAGGAAGTTGCACCACCTCTCCTGCGTCATAAAAGTAAACCCCACAGAACTCGGGGGGATTCCAAGTTGCAATACCCTACGCTTAAACAAGAGGGAAGGTCAACAAATTAGACCACTCGGTTACGCCAGCAGCTGTACCGCTCAAAAGGCCGGCATAAATCTCGCAAGCAAATTGTTTTCTGTGGACCAGTTTCGGGTTTCTTGAAATTTCAAATTCGTGTGATCTTCCCCGGGACTAACATTGCGCGCTGCCTCTGCAGTCCACAGACGTGATTTCTTTCATACAAATTTCAAGCTTCGCTCTTTCTCTGCGAGAAGAATAGTTCGTGATCCGCAAAGACGCAAGCGGATCGGACTGCCAAGGCATAGTCCGGGTTTGCGGAGCTAGTGAATGGAGCAACCTGCCGCTCGATTAAAACGGATCCGTCGTATGGTTCATCCGTGTATTCATTCGACCCCACCCGACGGGCTGTGCGTATCCACTGCTTAGTGTCACCTTTCTGTGAAAAAGATTCATTGAACGCGAGTCCCTTCCAAACTTTGACGCAGCACTTCCGCCCAATATCTGCCTCGCGATTGATCGAGGAAAATGATGTAAAGAAACAGGTCTACAGGCCTGCGTTAGGTAAACACGGAACTCTCTGGAAAAACAAGCTGAACAAATGACCCCTCATAGTTCCATCTCTCGCAATAAATTCAATAACGCGAGCACGAGCTGCACAACTCCGTTCAGGGCACTAAAGTAACTGGATCCTGAAAGGAGCGCCAAGCACACCATACGGACGCCATTTTGTTTCATGGATTGAACAGTTTCTTTTTGTTCCTTCATTGTGGGTGAGCCAATCCGAATTCCCGGTGACAGACTGCTCTATGAAGACATTTCTTCTATACGTAGATTTCGTTATCCACAGACCGTCGAAACAAACCTACATGTTCGCACCCCCACTACATACGGCGTCGGTGCTTGGGGTCATTGAAAAAATAATTCCCCTGTCTTGAAACACGCGACATTAACAATATCGTTGTAAGAGATCTATGGAGATGAGCATGGTTGAGAAGTTGATTACATACATCGTGCCAAAGACGCTTCTATTGCAGAGAAACTCTTTCAGTACAATGACGCTCCTTAGCGATCTTGGCGCGACTGGTTCAGCTCGACCCTTTCGAAGCTTCGAAGATTGGAAAATACCAAAATAACGACTGCCATAGAAGCAAAGACCGATCAGACAATCGCCTTGCAAGATTTCGGTCGTATGTATGTTACTATCTGTTAGTGTCCGGGTAGTAGGTAGGGAAGGCACTGACGCTACTTTCCCAGGATCCAGTTATCTGACGAGGCACCATTCTCTTGGCTAAAGCTATAATCTAAAACCACACTCTTGTGGGGTATTTTCCATGACACATCAATTATAGTTGTTACTTTAAAATTGCTTTTAGAGCTCAGCTCTGAGGCACCCGAGCGGCGTCGGCGTCGATGTCGGCGTTACCATGCGCGTCGCATTATCGGGCCCAACTGTACACTCCTCATTGGGGAATTTAGTAGACCGTTTCCGTAGCCCGCTACGCACCCGGATAGCGCTGCGTAATCCGCCACAAGACCTTGAACTATGCAGACAAAGCTGGCGGCGCGCAAGCGCAGCTGCGGCGTCTTCTTCACGGATACCGTAGCGGAGGAGAAAAACGGTCTACTTCAATTCCCTATTAGCTCTGGCCCACCATAAAAGGAAAGAAATATGTATATATATATATATATATATATATATATATATATATATATATATATATATATATATATATATATATATATATATATATTTCTCTTTCGAATTCATTACAACGGTATATCTCAAAATGAAATACCTCAAGAGCTGCGCTCCAATTTCGCATTACAGAGAAGCTTAAACGTCTGCATTTGTTTTTTCAAATGAGTTTCAAAATGCTGACGTCGGATTAAAACGGCTGTGAGGGGCTACGTACCTGAAGTAACAAAAGATGAACATCGTAGCGAATAGGAAGATGAGTGACAGGAGCGAGAAAAGAAGTAGGATGTAGCTGACCGCTAGAGACACCACGGACGACATCTCTTGGGGCTGCAGCAAAAGGGGAGGAAGCGTTCAATATGCCCGAGGTCAGTCACCGTGCACGACTACATATACGACCTACTACGAGCCCGAGCGTGTACACACACACCCTATACTCGTCTATACTCCCTAACAACTAAGGAAACACGGGGCACGACGTGCCTTCGGCATCATCGTATTGCTCGGCAGCGACTGAGGTTGAGGCATTGGTCCATAGGAACGCCAAAGGACGAATCACAAAAAAGTGTAGCGTGAACCTTTTGAACCATGCCCTGCGTTACTTAAACTCTCGGGGACAATGAGGTCAATGACTAAAAAAGAGGCTTTCGTACTGTTCACGCTCTGCATACGCAAACTGCTTGTTTTACGTTATTTATTTATATATATATATATATATATATATATATATATATATATATATATATATATATATATATATGGAAAGAGAGAGAAAGAGAGAGAGAAAAAGAGAGAGAGAGAGAGAGAGAGGAGAAAGAAAACGCAGCGCAGGATGACGAAAAGTGTATACGGCATAAAAACTCACTTGAGACGGTTAGAGTTTTTAAAACATTTTATTCGTAAAGTTCGTTGACGTTTCGGCCTGAGCCAGATCTTTTCCAAGAATGGTTACATTTGACGAAATATGTTTATATATATATATATTTCGTCAAATGTAACCAGTCTCGAAAAAGGTCTGGCTCAGGTCGAAACGTCGACGAACTTTACGAATAATATGTTTTACAAACTCTAACAACCGTCTGAAGTGCGTCTTATGCCGTATATATACCATATACCAAATATATATTGTTTTTCACCGGAAAACAAAATCCTTTAGTAAACGTCACTCATTATCATGCCACGTTCTACGCGTTACTATATTCGCTGACATATTAAAACAAAAATAGCGCAGTGTGTGAATTGACATGTTCGTTCAACGGATTTCATGACTCGTTCTCCTATACGTGCTTATCGGCGCATGAAACAGTCTTATTCGCTGCGGAACTGTAATGACATGCTGGGAAGTCGCCACGCCCTGATTTTCTTGAGCTGTCCGTGACTGTAGGTGCTTCACACTCATGGCAGCCCAACGATCTAAACATGGACCTCTTCAAAAAAGACCTTTGCAAAAATCGCCTTCTGGGCGCTGCCATTTTTTGTCAGCTGCGTACTGCTGCGTTGTACCGCACAGCTGTAAGTACCTCTGCTGTGCAGTATATCAGACGCTGGGCATCCGTCGACAGCTGAGTGACTCGGCATTTTTTCCCCGGGTGATAGGCGCTGGAAAGGTGAAGCCCAAGTTCGTCTGCTACTCGCACAGGGGTTGCAATGATGTCAGAACGCCGAGCTCTTATTGGCTGATTGAAAGAAATAGCGGGTAGACCTTAATGCGTCTAGCATTGAGGTCTACCCACTATCCGTTCAATCAAAGCAAACCAGAGCTCGACGTCGTTCTGACGTCCCAGCAACTCCTGCGCAAGTAGCAGACGACAGGCTCTCCGCATAGGATACGCCGCGTATGTGTGCGACTATACCTGTTTTCACCTTAAGAAAAAAGTACGTTTTGCGCATTGTTCCTACGCGGCGCGAAATTGTTCTCACGAGATTCGGTTGTCGGAGGAAAAAGCGATGCCTTTGACGTTTGGAACGTGTACGTCTTGATAAGATAACATATATCTAATCTAAAATTCACCTACATATGTCTTCATTATCCACATAAAGGGGGAAATTAGTAATGTTCCGCGAGGAGCCGGACTTGTTTTACTTCGGTTCTTAAGGTGAAAACAGGTATAGATTCGAGTGACAAGCAAAAATACCATTATCCGGGCATTCTTGACGCATTTGACCTTGAGCCTCGAAAGCTCCTTTCGTCACCTGGTTATTGATGAGGCCGAGGCATTCGGTGTAGTTGGTCCAGTTCCCCCAAAGCCAGTTTCCCTCGGGTCCGCACACTCTGTAGGCATACAACCCTGCAAGAAAAAGAAAAAAAAATAGAAGGAAAAAATCGAATGGCTAAAACTGAGCGAATTGTCGGCACGTATGTGTATTAAAAAAGCTACATAAAAAGGGCGTTGTGCTGTATTAACACAAAGACAAACCGCTTCAAAAGGTAGTCGAAGCACGCAAAATAACAAAAGGAGGCACCAACGTGCGCGTGTCAGGCTTCCTTGACATTACCAGATAGTGAGGTCAAATTCTTAGATCTAGGGATGACGCGTTGGTAGTTAGCATCGAGTTACTTACTGCGCAGGCGAAATCCCATTCTGAGTATACTTAGGTTTCGCATAAAGAAAAGTTGAAGATGTTCCTGAATTGGAAAGCCAAAACGAAACGTTTCGATGCAGTCACTTAAAAATGTACGTGTTTTAAGTTTTATTTCGACCTCATTAGTAAAATTGTGGTAATCACCATTTCAAATTTCGACGCTGCCCACCAGTTGCTGCGCGTCTAGCGCAGGATAGAACAAAAACGGAGAGAAAAACTCGCAAAATTGACGTCATCGGCGGGGTCGGATGACCCTTGCTCGCCACTGAGCTGGGGCGGGGACTCCAACGATGATGTCACGACGCTCTGGGAAGATAACGGGCGGCAGAGAGGCTCGCCGCATGGCTCGCGACAAACGCTTCTGCTTTACGTTTACTTCTGCCCAAGTGCGATAACAGAATTTACGGAACGAAAAGCTATAGAAGTCCGCTGCCTAACTCAAATTTCTTGAAAGATGCTTCACTTTCCCCTTAAGTTCAGACACAGTCGACGCTACGAGCTAGTTACACCAAATAACCAGCGTCAAAAGTGCAAGTCAGGGGCCCTTTTTTATTATGATTTGGTTAAACGATGATATAGAACCAACGAGGTAGAGGGGTTTAGAGCAATAAACTGGGAAAAGTGACCCCCACTTGGCTGCCGCCATGTTGTACAATTTTGATCACTAGACACGTGACCGTACCACATCCTGAGGAGTTTACGCAAAGCTGAGCCAAGATTCGTATTTAGATCGCTGTAAAAGACATGATAAACTATTTTTTCCATACTCTTAGCCCCAGAGATCAGTGTCTAGCTCCGATAAAACCCCTAAATACAGCACCGCGGCTGACGGCATCTAGTGGAGGCATTGCGAAGCTGCCCGAGGTTTTGTCGTAAAAAGCAGGTTTTGGACTTGGAAAAACAGACGAAACATAGCTTATCTCGTCGGCGCTGTTAATGAAGATCAATAAGCAATTATTTGTGCGCGGTACTTGCTTAAAATCTAGACATAAATTTATAAGGTCACGTGTCTAGTGGTCAAAATGTGCAACATGGCGGCGGCCAATTGGGGGTCAGTTTTAGCTGCCAGTTTATCGCTCTAAGGACCTCGTTGTATGGAACATACACAGACACACGACGGGACCACGATGGTATGCTTTTGACTCTGTCTGATTTGTTTCATCAGCTCGTAGCGTCGGCAGCGTCTGGACTTGGGTGAAACGAAGTACGAGGATTGATCAAAAAGTTCCGGGACTGTATTTGTAGCTTAAAAAAAGAAGGCAGCAGTTGAAGCAAGGGACCTTCGTGTTTCGTTATTGCAGACGTGAGCGATCGTAAGCGTCGCTGTGATCAGCGTTCCACGCTTGGCCGAATGCTGACTATGACCTCAGAAAAAAGATTTCTAATCGACGGAAATAAAGGAAGTACTTCAATTTGGACGGTGTTGGCTGTGTTGGTTTCAGGGCGCTATGATTTCAAGCTTCCACCGTGCTCATTCCAAACATCATCGAACTTGTTGTTCGCAAGGTAATGATGTCACGAGAGGGAACCATTGGAGGGCGCCACCAACACGTCTCCCCGCCAATATCAAAGGGTGTCGCTCTGTGAACACTTGCAGCTGTAGCTACACGAGTTTTTTGGATCACGGGTACTGGCACAATGGCGATTTCACGATAGACTGTAAACCAGAGCGAGAACAAACATCAATTGGGCGTCAAAGTCGGCAGATATAAAACAGAGACATTTGAAATGATTCAGCAGGCTCGTGTCAAAAATCAGTGAATTTTGCGAAGTGTTTTAAGTGACACTCAAGCCTCGGGAACGGCAAAACACCTCTGGAAGACAAAGAGCGGTATAGTGCGACTTTATTCCACTTCTCCTTGACTTCAATGACGTGATGCCATTCTTGAGGCGCGAGATCCACTCAAAACACCTCGCACGCCTCACTGCTTTTTGACATAAGCCTTTCAGAGACATAAGCCTTTCAATTTCAGAGGTCTCTGTATTAGATTCGCCGCGTTCGACGTAAAATTGATGTTCGCTCTCGATTTGGTTTGGAGTCTATGGAGAGATCTCCATTGTGCTCGTGCATGCGGTCACAAAACCTCAGTGTAGCGCAGCTGCAAATGTTCACAGAGCGACGCCCTTTGGCATATTGACGCAGGACAGTCCTTCTCTTCGACTGCTGCATTACTCTGCTGCCCTCTCGTTTTACGCCTCAAAATCAGCCCACGAACGCTTTTATTACACCTGGTATAGTCAACGTTCGCTTCGGAAGGTTTCTCGCTTCCTACGCTTTCGGTCGAGCTGTTTCAATATGAAAGGATCCAGACGCGCAGTATCCCCTGCAATGTTAAACATGATGCACTCGAGGCAATCACGTTATTAGCCATGTTTGCCCTCACGGAGTGTGGGCACACATTGCAGTGCGGCTTGAAAGGCGAAAACATTCCGAAATGTTAAAAAGAAAACGTCAGAAAATGAATGTTTGCGACAGCATTATTTTGGACAAACATCTTCGGAAGGAAACGTCATCCTCGAGTGATTGAATAAATCTCCTTAGCTTCCGGCAGTGTCGGAGTAGAGCGGCCGACAGAGTACGTACCCTTAAATAAATACGTTGTGGTTTTTTGTAGCATTACTACCCTCCCTTTCACATTAATTCCAACCGCAGCAAACGCTGCGACCCGACGGAGTAAATCAAGCAGTGCCAAAAGTGTATCATCATGGCGCTCGTCCTCTTCGTGCCTGCGTATAGACCTTTCCAAAAAGCGCCTTCTGCGCGCTGCCATCTTTGTCTGCTGAGCTGTGGAACACCTTCTGAGCATGCGCTGTTGGTCTGCTGTGCGGTGTATTGGATGCTGCGCATGCGTCCACAGCTCAGTGACTCAGCATTTTCCGCCCGGGCGCTTCGTTCGAGACTGCCGCTGGAAAGGTCTATATGCTACCGCGGGCTAACCGAATCACGCCCAGCAAATGTACCGTGACCCCGCGATTTTTAACGCGACGGGGTTAGGGAGCTCGCGTTGCGGAAAAGCCGATGTCGATGGCGTGACGCGAAAATCCTGATTGGTCGACGGGGTCAAGACGTCACAGCCACGTGACCTCCCGCCAGAATTTCAGACAACCCACAACGCTCACGGTAAAAGTGACGTCACGCGTCAAATGAAAGTAATAAAAAGAAATGACATGTAGTGCGAATGAAAGGTCGCCGAATGACTCAAAATGATTTCACTTTATAAAGACATTAATCTGCATTGCAGAGAAATTGGAAGGATTTGAAGGCAGAATTTGAACCCGCGACCCTTCGGTTGCGAAGGGTTGCGGAGTCCTGCTTACTTGCAGGAAGAGCATGACAAGCGAATGAGAAGGTGACCGGGCCCGATAACGCTATCGCGTTCCACTCTCTTTTTTTTTTGTGCGTGATTGGGTTAGCCGGCGGTGGCAAGAGCACAAAGACCACGAGCGTCCTCACCATGCACTTTTAGCGCCATCGGATCATCGCGTTCGCAGCTAACGTGAAACGAAGCACGCTAAAGTTCGCGACTTTTATGTTTTGAATAGTAGGCGACCGTTTACCGTGGGTATTAAAACAGTGGCTAGGTGGCGCAAGCCGCCACAGAAAGAAACGCGTTTAGCGGTGTGCATCCATCTACATAAAAGCGGACCGGACGATACAGTACTCGGCCGTCGCTGAAGAGCTGCCAAACAGTTTGTAAAACGAGACCCCGACTGATCCTCCTTCGAAACGCGAAAAGGCCAGCGGCGAGACTTACGCCCGACCGTGACGCTCGACCTTGACGCCTCGACGTCGCGCGTGACGCGAGGCAATACCGTGACGCCAGGTAACGCCACGACGTCAGAGGGGACCTGTAAACGCTCGGCATTTAGAGCGCCGTTGAGACGTAGCAGAGACAGGCATTTGTTTTACTGTTTAGTGTAATAAAATTTAAAATGCGGAAAGCTCCGCGCCGCAATTAGACGAATACACGCGATAACCAAATATGCGCACATTCGAGTAAGAAGAGAGCAAATATTGCGTCAGTTTTCAGTTGTTCCATTGCAACTACGAGGCTTTCGAGCTCTCAACTTTTTCAACCAGCCCCGAGAATGAAGTGGTGTTTCTCAAGGATGGCCAACGACCCCGGGGTATTTCGTAACTCGTTTTATCTTACACGCGTCTTCTGTTTCACCCGGAACACTACTACTTAATAATTTATTTATTCTTTGCATTCTGCTCACCCAAAGGATGGTCCCAGCAGGAAGGGGTAAAAAGAAGAAAAACAAATAGGTAGCAAGGCCTGTACAAGACTACAGAACAAGTTAATAATATATACTAAAAAAATATAGAGTGAAAACGTCGCGAAAGCCTGTAGAAATGCACACCGTTACTGCACAAAAGTATAAACACATAGAGGAAAAGTCCCGATGGCTTACTGCATCGTATAAATCAAATTCTTCGGGAACATCCGCCGCTCTTGCGGCACACTCCGGTTGCAATTAATCGCTCCGTTCCCGGAACTTGCACCTCCCTAGGGACCGAGAGAACAGCGGGTCGAACGACTGCGACTTCCTCCGCCAGCGGCGAGAGCAAAGGGGCTATAGCGTATGAGGCCGTAAAATTAAAGTAGGACACATTTATAGACGCTTGGGCCGGTTTACTGGGCCCGAAATGTGAGCCACATTAATCGCATTCGTGGACTTTAGGAGCGTCGTGTAGCGCTATTTCTGAGGAAGGGCGAGTTAAGCGAGAACTTATGAAAACGGTAGGCAAGGCTTACTTCTGCTCAGTAAAACTGGCTGGAAGTTGGGACACTAGGTGGACTTTCTTCCCAGGGAGCCGGCGCCAGTAAACCGGCCCTGGAGTTGGTGTGACTTTAAATAAATTGTCACTTTATTCGTTGTCGCATAATTTGCTTTTTAGGGGAGGCTGGGAGATTGCAGATGATGTGGTAGATGTGGGTTATATAGGATGGCACAAGCGGATCTTCCGCTGTAACTCGAGGTGCAAAAATCGGCGTTCCACATAGGAAGCTCGAACGTTTACCGAGTGTGTAATGCGCACGTCAGTTTTAATAATAATAATAATAATAATAATAATAATAATAATAATAATAATAATAATAATAATAATAATAATAGAAATAACAATAATATTACCTCTATTTGTTTCAACAAGAACAATGTTGAAACAATGTTACACTCTTAAAAAAAAGCTAGTAGTATTTACTAGGTAAGAGCTAGTAACCGCTTGTCACATATGTTACTAGGTACCTAGTAACCTTAGGTAGAAACGGTCAAGCTAATAACGGTTACTAGGTCAAGAAGCTAGTAACTGTTACTAGCCTCAAAGTAGAATCCATGTATATAACTACCTCTAGCTAGTAACTAGCGCAACCTCGACGGAAGAGCGGAAACGCAACTAGTCACGTGATTTCCGGTGGAAAAAAAAGGTGTGGGGGTTATGCCACTTACCACTAGAGGGCAGGCGCAACAGAAATTGTAACTGGAAATGAGTAATCCAGGTGGCGCTAGTCAACGTCCAATTAAATGCACACAAAAAAAGGACGCTAATTATTTATTTCAATTCTTCCAGATTCGTAAGTAGATACATATAACATGCACACCCACATTTTTAGCACACAATCGACACAATGCATTCAACACAAACACACGATCACTCTAATCGCTAACTTAGGGCGGGGGCGGCGGGAATCGAACCCAGGAGGTTCCCACCGCCAGCTTACGAGCTGAGACGCGTTAGCCCACTCGGCCACTTCCTCCCTGCTAACTTTCTTGACTGTTTTTAAGTCTTTTATACTGACCATTTGAGTGCGCAAACTTGTCGTCGTGTATGAGCACGTCAGTTCTTCGCAGTCGCTAGGTCAGTTGCGCGACGAGGCAAACCGCATGAAAGCGACGGGAACAAACGGTCAAGGCAATGAGCGACATTTTCTAGAAATTAGCAAAACCGAGCGACGCGACGGGTCACCGTGAGAAATCGCCGTCGCTCGTCGCTGTCTCCGTCGATAGTCTCGTCGCTTGCTAAATCGATTATATGCGGTTCAGCTTTTAAAACGAACGTGGTCGCCGTCGGCGAGAGAGTGCTTTCTTGCCGTCTCCCGCGGCGAACGAAGGCTGTAACGACGGCAGCTGCATTCCTTTCGCGTGCTGCGCTACAAAAATGCAAACAAAATTATTACCGCGTGCAGCTCGCATCTTAATTTTTGTAGTACACTCACGAATGCTCGCGTTTTTGGGGAAGATATAAGCAAATACAGAAAGACTCGTAGAATGCCAAAACAGTTTTTCTTAATTAGTCCTAAAGCTACATACGCAATTTAAGACGCACATCAACGGTTGTGACAGTGCACTGTCACGACCGAAGACAGCTCAATCAGAATCATTCAACCACCGAGCACACACACAAACCGTGAAGAAGTTCTCAGTGTCAAGTAGGAGGAGGCAGAGAAAAGCTTCTTGGACGACGAAACCCAATCCAGTGACAGCGGTACCAGCTCGTTAGAACTATCCTCAGAGCAGTCCAGGTTCACGCACACACTCGCCCCGTCGAGCACACGAACGTTAACTATGCACTCCAACACGGGAACACGAGAACTGCACAAGACACAAGGCAAAAACGGCAGGTTGACATCGGAGAAATTAGCGTCTTGTGAACTCCGACTGGCCCCAACTTGCTTGTCGTACAATGTTGCCAAGCGTCTCTTGTGAAAGAAAAACATTAGTTTTAAAAAATACAGAAATAAAAAATATAAAAAAAAACGGAATGAACTTTTTTATTTGTTTTCGGAAACGTTTTCAGTGTGTGTATACGTGGCTATTTTCATCCCAGTTAAAACCAAAATGAAAATATAAACGATCACAAACGAATGCAAACGAGAAGGAAGGTAAGTAAGCCGCATGGCCATTGCATCAACAATGGCTGCTGCGCTCGCTGCAGCGCTGGATTCCACGTCGGGCTGGTACGGAGGCTACGATCGTTATAAAGTCAGCTCCAACCCTTAAACATGCCCCCTCAAACAATATTTGACGCTACCATTGCGTGTGGATACCTCCCCCTGCGATCCGAAACAGCAAGTACGTCGCTAACAATGGCAATCGGGTATGAAGCAAGCGCCGCCATCTTCTCCGCGCCTTTGCGGTAGTAAATAGCTAGTAAAAGGTAGTAACAGTCAGAAAAGGCTAGTAACGGCTGCATTTGCTAACTTTTTACTACCTATCGCGCGTTTGAGGTAGTAAATAGTTAGGGAAAGGTAGTAAAGGTCAGAAAGGGGTAGTAACTGCTGCAGTTACTAGCTTTTTACTAGCTTTCTTTTAAGAGTGTACCGTGAAAACTTTTTAAGTTCTCTTGTAAAAAAAAAAATTAGACCAACACAATTGCCGAAGTCAAGGCTGGAGCGTTCGCAGACGACCGAGTTAGCTACGCTATTTACTCGTGGTGCCATCTCCCGATAGGTGCAGCGAGCAGACCACAAAGTGTGTCGTCTGCTTGCTGCCGCTACCGGAAGCTGGCGCCACGAGTAAAGAGCGCCGTCAATTCGGCCGTTTGCGAATGCGCCAAACCTTGACTTTGGAAAGTTTGTTGCTCTTATTTCTTTACAAGAAGAAAACTGCGCCTCGAGAGTTCCCACGGCAAAAGTGACCAGTTCAATGCACATTTGGTGAAAGTTCGAGCTTTCTATGGACATGGCGCCAAATTTTCCGGCTCGTTCTACAGCGGAAAGTCCGCCTGTGCTACCCTGTAAATCGTGACTGACATCTTCAGAAACGTAGGGCGTGGTGGGTACCGTGCATCTCATTTGCGCTCCGCAGCAAATAAGATGGCAAAAGTATCTAATAAGAATTCCAAAGAACGAATCCTGAAACCAGAAGTGTGACCATGAGAAGCTGTGCACGCTATGTATTTCTGAAGCTGCCATTGATTATAATTAATATGACAATCTCACAAGAAAGTTTCCTCTCTAGGCTATAGTTGAGGGTCAATCATTGCGACATAAAGGAGGAGAAAATCAAATTGTAGGACGACAATACGATACCATTCGCAATTGGGAGGAATCATCGGGCATGATGTTTACGTAGTTGAAATGCAAGCACAACTAACCTTCTCGAGACAGCAAGTGCTCGATTGCTTGTGATAAATTTTGTTTCCTTCTGGAAACAAAGACGATTCGCTCCCTGCGGTTAGCATCTCCAAAATCTTTACGATACTCATGTCGTGATGCACTACTTTTAAGTGTTGTAGACAGTTGAGTTGTAAATATGTGTATTTCATTTTATTTTATTATTTCATTCCCAAGTGCGGAAGCGTTAATAAAAGAAGAGAGAAAATAAAGCAAAAAGTAATCGTGAAATAGGAAAATATGTCCGAATACAAAATCAATAAGAAACAACAATATTTTAAATGAGAGTTCCAAAAGTTCATAAATGCATTGAACAAAGAAAGTTATGGTCTTTTATGAACACGATGTAGGACAGAAGACGGCTTTATTTATTAAAGTAGCGTGAGATAAAAATAATAATGATAAAAAAGAGATAGTCCTACAAGCTACGGCAATTCCTTCGTTCGAAAGTTCCGGACGAGAAGAGCTGTATAAAATGGGCTGTAAATAAAGAGATATGCAAGGAGCTCTGAAATTTAAATTACGATGTAAATGGAGTTCTCAAATAACGGCGAGTACGTGAAAGTTGAATTCATCATGTGATGCTCTAAAACCTGCGCGTTCTTCAAGCAGCCTTTGAAGTACTAGCAGGAAGTTCGGTAGAAGTAACAGACAAGAAAAAAAAAGTATATTCAAGAGTGAAAGATTTAGCAATAGATTTCGTGCGAAGAAGAAAATAAACCCCTCGAAACCTAGGAGCAAGAATAAAACACACTCACACACAAAAAAAAAAAACATCACGATTAAACTTTTTTTTTTTTGTTTTAATAGGGAAAGCCTTTAATAAAGAGCGCAACAAAGCGTTGAGGAGGACCGGAGTTTCTGGCACCAAGCATTATGCCCGCTCTTTTCAGGACAATTTAAGTTCATCATATTTTACTTTATTTATTATACCTTTAACCGCCAATAGGAATTTACATTGGGAAAGGTATATTATATACAACAAATTATAAAACAAAAAGAAAACAAAAAAATGTCGGTTGAATACTGCCTTTTGCGGGAGATGAATTACTGTTTTCTCCCAGCCTCCCTACAGTCCAGAGTTCGCATAATCAGATTCGAATCCTCGAAGGCGTGTTAAGAATATCAAAATAAAAAATGTTCACGAGCAATGATCGAGGAAGTCATCAAATGTGTGCGACGGCAGCGGCACCTCCAGTCAAAATTGTTGACCATTCCAATATTATAAAAAGTGACCCCCCCCCCCCCCCCCTCTGCTCGACGTAAGGCACACGAAATAGTGCACATGAGTAAAAGTTAACGCGGCTGTTTTGACTACAGAACGAAAAAAAAAAAGAAGGAAGGGGTACAACAGGACAGACTACGTTTCGGCGTTGTTTTAGGTACGTTTTATCCTTAGTTGCGTGTTTGCGTTTCGGACTCACAATGATCAAAATAATGGGTGTCTGAACCTGCCATTGATCATAATTAATATGACTCTCTCACACGAAAGTTTCCACTGCGGGCTATAGTTGAGGGTCAGTCACTGCCACATGAAGGAGTGACAAATCGAATTGTAGGATACAAATACGATATCGTTTGCAATTCGGCTCAGTCATCGGGAATGATGTTCACTTCATCAAAATGCATGCACAAGTAGCCCGAATGCACATTGGAGCAACCCTACTATTCCCTGCGGCGCGCGGAGCAATGTAGGATAGCCGCGAGGTATCCTGGGATTCTGGAAAAAAGTGTATTTGTTTACGCCCGATTAACGAGCTACCAACTAACTAATTCAGCCAATGCAATCTAAAGCGTGGGACAACCTTGAAAAGTGATGTGATCAAAAGCATTATAATTAACGTAGTTTTTTTCTTGTATTCATCAAGTTAGTGTTTTTATTTGGCATGGCCACAAAATGAAGCAAGGTGGTGACTCGGGTGAGTTGGTAAACATTGTACATGGCGATAAATAGCAAACGGAAGACGAAGACACACTGGACAGGCGCTGACTCGCAACTCAATATTCAGAACACATAAGATAAAAAGAAAGAAGAAGATAAAAATCAAAAGGGAACGTGTCCACTGCACGCGAACCGCATAACACATAACACAGAACACAGAAGAAAGAAAGAAAGAAAGATGTTCGTCCTTGTTTGTTTTCGGGGTGTTACAAGCTCCTCGTGCCATGGACACGTTCCGTTTTGATTTGTGTCCATATTGATAATTCCATCAAGTGCGGAAGTTGGGACACTGACCGCCAGTCAGGACGTCCCCAGGTGGAACGCACCTTGATGGCCCATCAGATGACGTCCGACGACTTTAGGAATACGGGTTCTGAGCAGAGCGCACATGCACCCGAAGCATTTTCCAGAGACGCGCTCGCAATCTGAACCTCGCGCCACAACCCACACCTCCCTTCATAAAAAAGCGTACGATGCTGTCTAAAATACGCTAACTCGTTTGCACGTTTGTCCGTGCAAGCTAAGCGGGTCTGGTGTCAACGCGCGCGCTCACTATCTAGTGTTGCAGGATAAACAATAATAACAAGATAAGGAACCGCAGTAATGCCAGTAGCCCACGCCAGTGCTTTCAACCTAAACCTCTTGGACAAAGCCCGGGTACTGTAAGTATCGTAGCGCAAGGTCCCAAGGTTCTAAAAAAAATGCTTCAGCTGCATGTGCGCCCGTCTAATGTATTTCACGCGCAGCTTCCATACAATAATTGTCGTACAAAAATTCTACTCTCCTGCCATGTAGAATATTTTTGCATTGCAGTAGCCTATTTTTGTTGGCGCATACCCGGCCCAGTACACTTCGTATAATTTACCGTCCTCAAATCGTCCGTCGAAGGTCCTAACGTAATCCACACTCACGATGAACTGCGCTTCACCGAGCACGAACTCCCCTAAAACGTTCATAGCTCAAAGACAGGATCGACAGGATGAGCGGTCACAGCGACGACGAGTGACGAACCCACCTCGGCCGAAAGCGTTGGCGTCGTCAGCGTGGTTTCTGATCAGGGTTGTCGAAGGCCCTGCTTGTTTTTCTTCCTAGCACTAGCGAGTTCGCTTATGCAGCGAAACCGCTTGCTCGTGAATGCGGGAACTTTTCTTTTCCCGGAAATAATATCGCTGACGTAATACTCGCAGGCTCGTACCGTCAAACCTTATATCCCCTGATCGTTCGTCTGTCCGCACGTCAAGGGTTCCTGACGGGCGGACAGAGACATTCGATGTACAATCAGGATCGCCACCGAGGTATCTTGATGGCATTTCGCGGTTGCCGTCTGCTACCAGAAAGCCGATAAGCGCAGTCTGACTGTCAGGGAGACTGCGCTTATCGGCCGATCAGAGATGCTTGACGTACAGCCAGGCACGGATGGCCGTCCATTATAGAAACACTGAATGCCCGACAGGATTCCATTGATGGATATTTCAATCGGGTCCTCTCCTTTCTTCCTTCCTTCTGCGCTCTTATGTTACGTGTTGTGCGCTTCTCGATCCGTAAACAATGTGAAGGAAACTACAAAGCACGAAAAGAAGAGACGGCTACCCGACGATCAACAGGGATGTAAAGAAAAACGAACCTAATTTTACCATAAAAAACATGTTATTAGAAATCCGCCCGATTGGCACCGCTCAAGCTCCCACGATGGACCAATTATAGGGACATCAGGAAAACTGGGCAGACGCGCAAAGAAATTAGAATCCCGCAGCTAAATATAGCCTTGGTGTTTCATCTTATACGGTGCTTCTTTTTTCTGAAATCGTTCATTAGAGAAATAGGTCCTAATACTTCAGAAAAATAAAATATTTCTAAATGTTCCGGCAATGTCTCTTTTTTAGAATATATATATATATATATATATAATTATAGCTTTGATGAAACAAAATTAAAAACGCGCCTTCAGGATGTCGTTGTAGGGCTGCGGCGGTCGACAGGGCACGATGTGTAGCCTGATATTTCGAAAATTAATTATTCCAAGCTAACTACTTACTTTTTTATATTATTATTTTAGCCGGTGCTCCTCCAATGATTACTTTGCAGCCGTTCTATATAATGGATTATAGTCCGTTATGATTGACAAAAAGAAAACAAATCTGCTTCACTCTCTTTAGAGTGGAGAATCTCAACCCTGGCAACACTCAAACGACAAAACAAAAAACAAAAATGACCGCTCTCTTTTAATTTATCGATCGAACTATCATAAGAAAATCAATATGAAAAAGAAAATCGGAGTGTTTTCTTGACGTTTTTTAAGGCATACTCTGATTAACGATGCGACGTCCCGCGACCCGACGTCGTGCGACGGGATCAGGTAGCGTCACGGGTGTCAAGTCACGGTGTCGAGTGAGGTCATGTCAGGTGGCACATGTCACGTGACACCGTGACGTTACGTAACCTGACGTCACGCGCAGTGGTCAAGTGACGTCAGGGCGTCAAGTTGTAATCGTGTGACGCCATGTTTCGCGAAATAGGTCACGTGACTCCATGACGCGATGTGACGTGGCACCACGTTGCACAGCTACTCGACACCCAACGTTACTAGCTGCAATAACGTTTTTAACACTGTGACGTCACGTGAGCCTACGGGCGGTTTCGTCACGGGTCACCGTGACGCCATGGAGGGACAAGAAATTTGAATTCGTTTCTGTTAGTAGGTTATTCAGCCTTACATATCACAAGATCCTAATGCTTGTCCTCAAAAGGATGTCAGTGTGCGACGTGCTTCTCGCGCATTTAATATAATGAGTATATACATATTTTTAATATATATTATACGCATATATTCTGGAAAATGCTATATAGATCTATACTATACGGCAATGTCCTTTAATATTGTTCTTTATACCAAAGACGCAGTTTCTATAAATACGGCTACAGTTAACTCCTGGGGACTTACCAGAAGAGAGGGAGTCCTGTTGCATGTCTAGAGTTATGTCCAAAGAGGCGATGATGTCGGCGCAGGGCTTACGAAGCACCTTGCCAGCGGGCGCAGGGGGCCAGCAGGTGAAGGAATCCCAGACTGCACGGCAGTAAAGTCTGCCGGATGACGCAGCTCCTGAAAAAAGTAGAGGGTCCATGAAGCCGTGAAACAATGCCGGCTTGAATGTGACGCACGCTGCACAAGCATACTGACACGAGCAGTATGCTTGTGTGAGTATGCACATGCATACTTGTGTGAATATGCATGTTATACAAGCGTACTCGCTTGCAATGCCACCGAGACATAAACCTCTTTGTCGTGGTGTAGTTTCGGGGATAGGTGTGAACTGATTATTGCAGTCTTTGCTTCGCAAAACTTGTTGACGTAGTGGTGGCGACCAATCCAGCGGAATGAAAGGGGAATGCCGAGCCCTGCTCAAGGTCATCGGCTGCGCCATTGTACTTCACCCCCTTAACATCCAGATGGCGAAATGAAAGGCACCAGCAAAGCTAGAAATGACTAAAGAAAAAGAAAATTACTTTAGGATTTATTTAGGAACTCAAATATGCAATAATTCCCGCCGTCGGTAGATTTTCAGGGTAAACATAAACAATCATGTGGATTAAAATTACACGAAACAAGCATAATATATGCAGAGCTACTGTTAAGACTCTGGTCAACCGTGATAAAAATCTTATCGAAACAACGTTGAAGACCACGTTTCTGAGCGTCCTCAGGATTTTCGGCGTTTAGTTAAAAAGCGCACGTCCAATAGGCAGATACTAACGTTAATGAAGATAGATAGAAAATATTCCACCGACCCTAAAACTGCGTGCCATCACTTCGCTGATTTCTTTTCTTCCACCCACTCATCGGCCACTGTTGATAGCTCAGACGTCTCATATGCTGTTAAAGACCACGTTCTATCTCCTCTTATCAGTCTTGACGCCGTTATAGAGGCAATTCGTCTGCTCCCGTCTAAAAAGTCATGCGACCTTGATGGCGTACCAAACTTTATCGTTAAAGGGCAACTCCGCTCAATTCCGAAAAATTTAGGCTTACATGTGATTCCATTTCACAAAGCACTACTAAACAGCTCTACGTCTTCTGATTCACGAAATGGGGAATATTATTTGTGTAATCTTAACTTAAACATCAGCTGATACCGAAACCGAAACTTCAGTTGCGTCAGGCAACATTGGTCTTGTGTCGTCAGAGGCATGGTAATAGTTAACAGGTTAAAAATGTTAATCGCGATTAATGCGTTCATCGATTAATCGGTACGTTAGTCGATCAAGCACCCAGGTCTTGCAAATATTAGATAAAAGCAAATTCAAGTCAGTTTGTGAATTGTTATTTTGTATATGTGCGCGAAGATATATATTTTTTGTACGTGCCGAGAGTGCTTCTGTTTTGTTTCTCTGTATTCTTTATCACATAATTTTATTTTCGTGACCTTTCGTGCATGTGCAAATGTTTTGCATTTCCACTGATGTTAACTTGATTTTTTATTTATATAGATTTCCGCGTGCATAATCGAGAAGTTAAGCTTCTCCCTTCATCTAGAAGATTCGCATACACTCTTACCCCGAACGTAAACGATAAGGAGGCTAGAATGATCTTGTCTAGTCAGCCTCGCCCTAGATCTTTCCAGAACATTCTACATCGAATATTTGAGATGACGAGCATAGTAGACAAAACGTCGAGCTCCGTGTTGCCGATTCATTTCCTGGTTCTTTCTCGCGATAGCCAGCTGTTACGCCGACAGAGCGTCGTTTGCTGCAGCCGCCGCCGACGCTCGCTGCCGCTTTCTCGACGTCTGCTCTTCTCTTTTTCGTTTCCGGCACAAGTTGGCCCCCATTAAATATTTAGTTCTTTCCGTTTTAGCCTGCCTCATCGTCTATCATTCGTGGCGATATATATATATATATATATATATATATATATATATATATATAATGGGAATATAAATAATATAATATATTTATAAATAATATATATACAGGGTGTCACAAAAGAAAATTTACAGTTTTTTTAATTTTTTTTTACCGCTAAAATAAACTAGCCATCGCCGAACGTTCATTCTCCGCCCAAAGGTAGCGCTAAGAGGTCACAACATGATGCCAAAGTTTCAGCCCGATCCGATACCTTACTCAAAAGTTATAATTGATTTTCTGAAAAGTTCAAGGGAAAAATGGCGGCCGAGGGAGTTTTCTAATACATGGGGCTCTATGGCACTAGAACCCGAAAACCGGCAAAAATGGGCTCCATTTTCCCATTGAAATTTTCAGAAAATCACTTATAACTTTTGAATAAGATGTCCGTTCGGGCTGAAACTTTGGCATCTGGTTGTGACCTCTAGCACTAGCTTTGGGCAGAGAATGAGGGTTCGGCGTTGCCTAGTTTATTTTTGCAATAAAAAAAAAAACCTGTAATTTTTTTTGTAACACCCTGCATCTATATATATATATATATATATATATATATATATATATATATATACGAGGGGCGTTCATAAAGTTCATATTATCGGCACAAAAAATTGAAAAAAAACGGAACAAAACGGGCACCAACATGAGCGCGCGTCCCTCTAGTTGCCGCACAATATAAGCACCGCATGCTATAGTAGCTCGGAACGCCGCTAGGGAGTCGAAACTAAAATGGCACCGCCCGTCGATGCCAAGCACACGCAGAGATCCGTTGTTTTCATTTGAAGGGAAGCAATACCAAGGATATTCATTCCAATGTGGAAGCGTTGTTCGGGGACAACACCCCAGTTTAAGACACTGTGGTTAAATGCACAGACGCTTCCACTGTGGCCAAATAAGAGGAGAGCATTTCAAGGACGGCGACCAAGTGATTGCTGAAGTGGAGCGATTCCTGAACACTCAATACGAGGAGTTCTATAACAATGGCTCCCGGCATGTGGTGAATCGCTGGAATAAGTGGGTAACTTTTGGTGGCGCCATGTAGACAAAGTCTCAACTCCTACGCGAGTTTGATTGCTGAATCTCTATTCCTTCGTGACAATAATACGAACTTTATGAACGCCCCTCGTATATATATATATATATATATATATATATATATATATATATATATATATATATATATATATATATATATATTATGGAATGCGAAATTGTGCCCAAAGCGCTTAATTGCTTACTTCACCTTTTTATTGCTGTATTCAAACTCACACAATGCCCTTCAGCGCACTTTGAGGTATATTACAGTATAAAATATATATATAAAAAAATATGATTTCCGTCGTTGGCTAAACTATCCCACGGACATAACAACGGTCCTCGAAACCTGCGCACCGCATAGCAGACAAACTGACATTCGCGTGGGGTACTACCCTTCTCGTCTCATTTGCATCAAGGCTCTGCTTGCATCCGCCTTCGTAGGACGCCGGTGATAGCGAGTGCTAAAGGAACCAGACTGAAGAACTTGCCGGAAGAAAGAAGCCGTGCCAGAACAAAAACAACCGCATAACGATACAGTGAATGATGACCAACATCTATTATGAAGCAGGTTTCGCACAGAAGTTGGCCAAAACAGATCGATCTTAGGACGAGAAGAAAGAACCACAGCAAACAATAACGAAAACACCGAATGCAATTCCCGCCTGAACAAGGCACAGACAAAACCTGCTGACGCCGTTGTTCGTGGGGTTGGGTTAGTTGGTCCCCGTGGAGTTTTCTTCTCGTAGCCGCGCATAATAAATGAACGAAGGGCCGGTAAATGGCGCGTCAAAGTGTGCGGGAACGCGCAGAATCGGCGCTCCCGGGCTTCTTGACGACCTCTCAGTGGTACCACGTGGGCGCCAGCGCGTGAGTGGCTAAAGTGTCCGCAAATATCGGGTTGTTTTGTAGAGTCTTTCGTGGATTCACGCGGCGTAGTTATTAAGGGGCCCTCTCCCTTCCCGCGTCGGCGACTGATGCAGAACTATAGGCCTTTCCGTTGTTTATCACGCAAGCGAAAAACGCCGAACGACTGGGCCGAGGAAGCTGGCGCGGGGTCTATTATTCCACAGAATAGAGCGACTGAGCAGAAGGCCTTTATTAGAATTGCCTACACACACGTGTTTTTAGGCAATACGGTAATCGTCTTCTCGGTGAACATCGTTCGTGTTTGAAGGAACATGGAAAGGTTTCTGGACCTAAACCAAAACGAAACGAAACACGAAAACGAAGTTGAACGGGACTGAAGTTGCGGCCAGGCAGCGCCCCAGTTAATATCAGCACCTCGTCTGCTAAACTAGCTAAACAAACGTAAACGTCCACCACCTGGCAGTCAGAACTCCGCTAGAGTAGCTAGCCAGCTTAGCTGCGGTGATGAAAGTCAGGCATTGCGAGGTTGGTTGTTCCATATTCAAAAAAGTAAAGCAACCCTTATGATCACATTAACTGAAGAGCGTGTTGGTAACAATGTTCGTTGTCCCTTGTTCAGAGTTTGTTATATTTTTTCTTTTGCCAACCCTCATGAGTTTCCAGTTATGTACTCAGAACGAGCTATGATGCAAATAAACTGACGCTGCGCGCGTCGTTTCAATTAGTTCTTTCAGTTCCAACGTCGGTTGCCACACCACATTTTGCAAGAGGTATATTTTCAGGAAAAATATAAGTATCTATTAGACCAAGAAAGGTCTCAAAAGATTGTGCCAATTTCAATGCCAAATTCTTTACTATTATATCAGAAGCAATTAGGAGTATTTTGTTTACGGATCCATCTCTGCAAAGACTACTTCAGTGCAGACACGTCACCAGGATTCGAGGGCATTCGGCGCCTCCACCGCCGCCAAAACAAAATATCAAAAACAAAAACAAGACTAAGGACCGTGACAGCTGTAGCGGACATGGTAACGTCCGCACAAAGGACCCCAAATGTTAACCGCAATCTTTCTCACTCCGGAATCGTGGTCCTCTAAAGCCGCACGCCTCTCAATGATGGAACGTGTATAGAATTCGGGAATCCACGTTCGGTTCCCAGACACGGTCTTTGCCGCGGAAGCTTTCACGCATCCCCGGCAACGCGAATCGCTCTGTGGTTGCATTCAGTGGCGACGACACGCTGTACCGATCGGTCTAGAGCGAGAGTGTGCATGACGTTCGTGCTGCGGCGTGCCTAACGACAGGGACGTTAACCGGATCGTTTGGAAACGCACTTGGACTTTCGCCATCGGAGGTAGCGGCGCGGCGCCGATCACCGACGGGGGAGGCGTAATGGCCGCTTTTCGAGGGTATCGACGCCGCTAATTGTGCTCTGTTTAGGGCTTCATTTTGAGCGGTCCCCGGCGGGACGCGTAAGATTTAGAGGACCCGCCGTGGAGAGGCACGCCTGCTAATGGCACGGCAGACCACTTATGCGCTATGCGTCACTGGGCTTTACGGACGAAAAGTGCCTCGGACGTGCCTCTCTCACTGTTGTGCTCCCCGCAAATCTGTGTTGTCGGGTCGGTTTACAGCTGGAGATGTCACAGCTGTATAAGCCGCGATCCCGGCGGAGGCAGAGAATTCGATGTGAAGGTGGCAGATGCGCGTATTGCTTTCGTTCCTGCTGTTTTCCACTCGATGAAGGCGCCCGAGGAACTGTGGTAAAAAAGAGAGGGGTCTGAACTGCACCGCCTCGACATAGAGTAAAGTGTGTGGAATATTCGCTCGTATTTTTGGAAAACGACATTTGATACGAACTCGGGCTATAGGACCTCTATAGGAACCATTATTATTCGCGCACACGTTTTTGAAGCCTCGTGGCGCATGACTGCGCCTGCGCGGGAGCCCTAAACCGAAGGTGCCCCTCCCGGATGACGTGTGACGCCCGAGTGAAAAGTTTGGTCACATTTCTGACCTCCCCTTAAAAAAACAGGTCTCAGCATTCTTTTAATTTTTTTAGACTTCTTATTGACTTTCCGGGATCCTACTGAATTCCTTTTGAAACGCACTTTGTTTTGATTATTGTCAAAAGACTTTAAAAACAAAAAATACTGAATTTTTTTTTGTAGACTTATTTATAAAAAAAAATTAAAAAGAAGTTGTAACGACGTATTTCTGTAGGTTATTTTCTAAAACAATTCAAAAGGAAAAACAAAAGATTTTGTTTTGTAGACTTATTTATAAAAAAATTAAAAATAAGTTGTAACGACGTTTTTTTTTGTAGGATATTTTCTAAAAGGAAAACTTATTGACATCATTTTTTCATAATATTTCATAATTTTATTTTATGTTCACTCTGATTACTTTCTTTTGACTTTGACTTCCTGTTGACACGGCCAACAGAAAGTTTGTTGATTTTGTGTTAAAACTTTTTTGATGATTTTCTTCTTCCTGAGTCAAAAGAAAACTGTTGAGATACTATTAACTCTACGTTGATCTTTTTCTGCTGACTTCCTGTTGAAAGTGTCATCAGAAACACTGCAGACGTTCTGTTTACTTCGTGTTGAAAATATTCAGTTGACTTTCTGTAGCCAGTGTCAATAGAAATGCTACAGACTTCCTGTTGACTTTTTATTGAACATGGTACATCTAGACTAAATGTCAAAAGTCACCAAGTTTCTCAATAGTCTCTGACAAGTTGAGAACCGCAGGGAGGAGCTTCATTTCTCCTGCCTCCAGCGCGAGCCTTCTATCCTTGACATTGCTTCGACGTCTCGCGCCCCTCGAGCTCGAGCGCGCAGTCAAAGCACGACGGAAGGCATGGGGCGCGTGCTGGAGTCCAGGCGTTCGAAAAACACGCCCTGCCGTTCTCACTTTGTGACTATCGTGACTTTATTGACCCTATTCAACTAGTCAACTAGTAAAGTAAACAAAAAGAACTATTTTAAAGTTGAGCAACCGCCTTGACTGGCTTCGTCCTGAGTGGTGCTATGCAGAGAAGCGATAACATTTGTTCTAGGAGCCGTTTCTGTGGATGTTGTTTTAGCGACTACGCGGAATTATTATTAGTTGTACCAATGATTTTTAGTAACAGATAGAGTCTACGAACTTCGAGACACTGTTTTAACTTTGACAGACCTTCGATAAGGAGATCGGACACTTGGAACCTTCGTAAGAGCTGAGGTGGTCACCGGCCAAATGATTACCTTCAATATGTAGGCTATATAAGGTTCTGGAGCAGTTAAAGGGATACTGAACCATAGAATTTAGTGTCCATATTAAGTGGCGCACGTTCTTTCCACGAGCCAGCAGCCGCCGGTGTGCGCGAGCACACGCAACAAAAATGACGTCAAAGATCTCCATTCGCGGTTAAGATGGCAGTTAAATGCATGGGCTTCGGGCGAAAGGAGAATAAAGACAAGTTTTTCATCTATACAGTGGTGTCTGGTGTAAAAGGTAAGCGATTAATTGGTCTAACAAGCATGTAGCTTTCACTTGTAGAGATGAAAAGCCTGTCTTTATTCTCCTTTGGCCCGAAGCCCATGCATTTCACTGTCCTCAAGCGCGAATGGAGGTCTTTGACGTCATTTTCGTTGCAAGTGCTCGCGCACACCGGCGGCTGCTGGCTCGTGGAAAGAACGTGCGCCACTTATTATGGACACTAAATTCTATGGTTCAGTATCCCTTTAACGGGACTGTGATTCTGGTGTTGAGTGCTTCATGATGTTTGTCGAACGCAAGCGAGCTTGCACCTTTGCATTTAATTGCATTATAATAATGATGTTTGTGCATGTTTTCAGTGCTTATATGTGGGATGTGTATGTGCCAAAGGAACACCATTTCCTAACCAAACTCAAAATATACATTAAAACAATTGGGTGTATTTTTTAAACGTTAATCTGCGGTGCCGTCAAAAGAAAGTCAACAAAATTTATGTAAGAAGGAATTCCAAAAAATGTATGTAAGAAGAAATTCAAAAAAAATTTAAGTGGCCAATTTTAACTAGGAGTTAAATACGTTTTCAAAATAAGGTCTAAAAACATTAAAAAAGTTTAAAAAGAAAATCAATACGATTCCAGAAAATTTTCAACAGAAATTCAAAAGAATTTAACTACAGATTTTTGTAAGGGTCATTCAGAAGCTTCTCTCTTCTTCCACCGTGCCCCGAGCACCGGGAGTTGGAACGCGTCACCGTAACAGCTCGTGACGCTTGGGCCACTAAATAATCTGCGCTCCGAGTATCGGCACTCCATTCCCTGACTTTTCTGTGTGGACGCCGCCATATTGGTGCTTGACGCATAGAGGGGGCATTTGGCGCTGATTAACGATTCAAAAGTTTGACTTCCTCAGTGTTAAACAAAGTGTCGGGGAGCTCCGGAGATATGAAATCGTTTTGTTGCGAACGGTTTTACCGTTTTTGAAGGACGCTAAACCGTTTCCTCCGATTTCAGATAAAGCTTCCCATAACTAGCAACTGCAGCAAGCGAGTTCAAGGACCAAGACGGCCGAAGTGTCCATACTCAGAAAAACATAGATTATTACGTGACTCAAGAAAAACCCATCTCCGTGCTTCCCGTCACGTGTCAGACATCTCGGCTCCAAAGGACACGCCTTCTCACACTTTTCCTTTTCCTGCTGGTTTTTCTTAGCTTTTTTTTTTTTTCTCGTCGTCGCGTCAGCACCATACCAACAACAGTCTGGTAATGTCTTGGGAAATCCGAACATCGCCCTTCCTCGCTGGGTCGAGCGAAAGCAGCGAATATTTGCGCCCAGCAGCGCGTGGTATTGAAAAGGCAGGCGCGTCCACCCGAAAGGAACACGAGAACGCGCTGAAGACATCCGATGCCTCCATTTAGATCCCCCGGCAATCCCGGGACCGAAAAAGGGCTCGGAGGAAGACCCGTGCGAGGACGCTTACTGGTGCGACGACTGCGTTGTTTGGTTGCCTACATACTAGGCCTTGCGCACTGGCTACCGGACGCCTTCGTAACGCGTTAGAAGTATAGAACCGGAGTCGCACTGCTAATATACACAATAAAAAAGAAATTCTGCAGACACTTTCTGAAGCGCGATTCTTTCTTACATGACGGTCCTGACAAATTGGTCTTTAAAAACTGTCGGCAGACAGTTTTGAAGCGTGTATATGTATAACAAAGACATGCTTCAAACACGTTTGAGGCGAGTCCGAAGGTAATTCTGTCATGGTGTCTGCTGAGAAACTTCGTGTCTTCTTCTGCATGGCCGCGGATTTACAATTGCGACGTTTCAGTCCGATTGCTGCTTTAGAAGAACAACGCTTTCGCGTTGATACACACGCGCATTAGTTTGCGTTCAACGCGGATTACACTTCTGTCTCCTGTTTCTAGATTCCGATGTGTCATCGCAATGCTTAACAAATGTTTCTGGGCGCTGTTTCGTATACCGACTGTTTTACAGCTACTGATATATGCACGTGTTGTTTCAGCGAAGGCTTTCAAACATTTAAAAAAATAGGGTGGATAAAAAACAAAAAATGCCATCTGTAACAAAACCGCAATAATGATCAGAAAGTTAGGGCGGAAATGATCTGGTGGTAGTTGAGCATAGTAAAACCACCCCGAGACTGAGACTATGGAGGGTCGCTGCCCTTTTGTGTTTTTGTGGAAATATCTTTTTTTTTGGTTCCTTCGTTTCTTTCATGTTTGTATGGGTACTTGAAGGCTATACATCAACACCAACTTTTGACAAATAAATTCAGCTGTGTTTGAGACCTCCGTGTCTGTCCGTCCTTTCTTTGCCCAGTAACCGGGTGTTTTTCCTGTTATACTGCCATATTTAACTGTTTATGGTATTTCAGTTAAGTGTACACCTGCGACACGGCAAACATTTTGCAATATTTATGAAATGACATTACGTGATCGCCGAAACAGTTCGCAACTCTCAATACAAGCTTAGCGCTAGGACCCTCACTGAATGAGATGATGTCACTCCATGGAAATTATATTACATTTTACCGTTTTGCAGGGATATACAAAGCGAAAGATTTATGAGCCATAAATAACTCTCACTGTCTAGCACCAACACACGGTAACCAGGTGCTTGTCCCCGATTGTCGGATGACTTATAGTCCTAGTCGATTTCGCAACATTGCGCCGAGCCCGAATTAGGTAATATTGCGCAAACACACTCAGCCACCGATTCGTTCTTTTTTTGTTTTATTGTTAGAAACCGGTCCCCCCCGCGAAGCCTATGTTGAACACTGGTGTTACGTCAATGTTTGGCTTGGATCGTGTTCCAATCATGGACTCGGAGTGTGCCTGGCTTCGAGCTCGCGGTCAATAACCCACTACGCGGTGGAGGCGATTACAAAAGCGTCAAACAACCCGTGTCACTCGATACGATACTGGAATAGTCCATATCGCAATATTTATATCTTCAATACAAAGCCACTGTTTGAAAAAAACTACATAAATGTCGCGCTTTAAGTGCGAGCGAAGTCAAAGCCGCAAGCGCGAGCACGCTGCCCTGAACCATAGCCTTGAGCGGAAACTGAAGCGGTTCTGTATTTAAAGAAACACATTTACATCGTCTTTATTTTCCTCGAGGATCACGAATATCGAGATTATATTTCAATTGTTTTGCACGGAGTCGGCAGAAAATAATTTTCAAAGTACCGCTCAAGCCCCTCCTCCTCGGAGCGACGTCATATCCAGAGTCTTACCGCCGAATTCAGAAACCTCACTCAAACTACACTCACACTAGAGCCACTGAATGAGCTGCGCTTAGAGTACCGGCACTCGTTCCCCGAGATTGTTGTGGGCGCCGCCATTTTGGGGCTTGTGCTGAGCAGACGCAACCGCCGATCGTCATGATTCAAAAGTGCGACTTCCTCAGCATTAGATTCGGTGTTAGGAAGCTCATGTAATATTGCTTTGCTCTGTCGCGAACTGTTTAAATATTTGCGGAGGGCGGAAAAGCGTTTCCTGGGATCTCAGATAAAGCATCAGATAGCTGGCAACCATGATTTTAAGCCACAATATGGGCAAGTGTCGTTACTCTGAAGCGTAGCTTATTTAGTGGCACTAACTCACACTTAAGGGCCGCTCCACTTCCTCGAGGAAGGCGCGAGGGCCGGCGCTGGCCAATCGCGAGGACGGACCCGCCGTCGCGATTGGCCAGCGCCGGCCCTCGCGCCTTCCTCGAGGAAGTGGAGGGGCCCTTAAGTGTGAGTGTAGTTTGAGTGAGGTTTCTGAATTCGGCGGTTATTCTTAAAGGGGCCATGAAACGAATTTTGGGCAGGGATGAATGATTTTAAATGGGGACTTTACTAATCGCATATCGTTTAGTTGGCCAAGAGAAAGAGGCTAGAAAGTCAAAAGCCAGCTTTTCGGTACGAACATTTGAAAATATAGCGGACTATTTTGTACCTTCTTTCCTTCGAAAGCTCTAAGCCTTTTCACTTGATACATCCGCGGTTCCCAAAGCGCGTCGGCGGTGCCAAACTGACGTCAGCCGAGCCCAGCTCACGCATTGGACACAAGAACTGCGTCACTCGAACGTATGCGCTCGTCAACAATATATCCGTGGACGAATATTTGGATTCGCGTTCGTGGCCAATGAGTGCCCTGACGGAACTTATCGTCACTGGGGAATGACAAGTTCTATGGTGTGCATAAAAAGCACGGTGGAAGCTAGGAGTCATCGCACCGGTGCTGAAGAATGTCACGACCACGTGATTTTATAATTCGCATTTGAGTTGAGGATTAAAGCTAAGGAGGAAGAAGTAGGAAAATCGTTTCATGACCCCTTTAAGGCTGGTTCAGACATCTGCGTTGTTTGCGTTCGCATGCAACCGAAACGATGTAACGACAAAATCACCGGGACAAGTGTTCGCCGTACACAGCATGGAAGCAATCCATGAGTCACGGTTGTTGCTGTGTTTTGGTCGTTACGGTCGTTTCGGTTGCATGCGAACGCAACCGTTGCAAGTGTGTGAACCATCCTTTAAAGGGGCCATGAAACAAATTTTAGGCTGTGATAAATGATTTTAAATTGGGACTTTACTAATCGCATATCGTTTAGGTGGCCAAAAGAAAGAAGGTAAAACGTCAACAGTCAGGTTTTCGGTACGAACATTTGAAAATATAGCGGACTATTTTGTACCTTCTTTCCTTCGAAAGCTCTCCGCCTTTTCACTATGATGCATCCGCGGTTCCCAAAGCGCGTCAGCGGTGCCAACCTGACGTCAGCCGAGCCCAGCTCACGCATTGGACACGAGAACTGCGTCACTCGGACGTATGCGCTCGTCAACAATAAATCCGTAGACGAATATTCGGATTCGCGTTCGTGGCCAATGAATGCCCTGGCGGAACTTATCGTCACTGGGGAATGACAAGTTCTATGGTGTGCATAAAAAGCACGGCGGAAGCTAGGAGTCATCGCACCGGTGCCGAAGAATGTTACGGCGACGGGATTTCACAATTCGCATTTGAGTTGAGGATTAAAGCTAAGGAGGAAGAAGTAGAAAAATCGTTTCATGACCCCTTTTACCCCCCATTCACACTGGAAGCGGATCCGCGTTCGCGAAGCGGTTGCGAACGCGGTTGTATAAAGATCTAGTACAATTGCACGCGCATTTGATGTCATCAAATGCGTGTGCAAATGTACTGAATCCTTATACAACCGCGTTCGCAACCGCTTTGCGAACGCGGATCCGCTTCCAGTGTGAATGAGCCCTAAGGCCGGTTCTTACATGGAGCGAAGCGCTGAGGCCAGATTCACGAAGAGCTTCTTAGTTTACGACAACTTAGCTAAGAAGTTCGTAAGTTAAGAACATCGTAAGAAGAGGAGAAATCGGTATTCACGAACGCGTTCTTAAGTGAGAGGAGGAAAGCGGCGTTCTCGTACGGAAAAACTAGAACATACCGGTGCTGTTGCTATGGCGACGCGTCTTCGGCAGCACGAACAACCAATCGGAGAGCTCGGCATGGTTCGGAGCCGTTCGGAGCACGTGGATTTTTAATAACAAACACAGGCGGCCTTCCGGCCTTCCTGCCACCGCTTGTCTGGGGTTCGTGTCCGTGCAGTGATATGTCGACGCTAACACGATTTAAACGCGCCCGAATGCCGAGGCCGGGATGCGTAACCACCTCCGTTGACTGCTACGAACTCGATCGCTACGAAGTCAACACAGCTGTCATCGTTGGTAAAAGACGGCCCGTGTCAGTCGTTTGCAAAGCGACGTAGATGGTAACAAATTGCCGCGGCGTTTTTCGCGGCCTCGGAGATGCAGGAGCGAGCCGACGTTAAAAAAGATACGTTTGAACTACGAGAGTGTCAGCAAGAGCCACGTAATACCTGTTCACACTCGGAGCGAATGCGCGCGTTTGATCGAAGTGCTGGATTCTCGCTGTTGGACCGCGAAATGGAATGCTAATAACAAAGTGCACATACCGTGTGGCGAAGGTAATCCATACGGCGTTTATTTGAGCTCTATATCACACAAAGCAAAGAGATAGAATCGATGAGAGCCCCTTATCGACGACAGCGTTCGTCACCGCTGCCTCGGAAAACTAGGAGATGACAAGAGAAAGAGATTGACCTCTTAATCTAAAATTGAGGTCAGCGATACGGGAAGGGTTCACAAGGGTCGCGCGGGCATATTCCATTCAGCACACCAGCCGGTCGTGGGCAGACGGTCTTGGCCAAGGACCGTCAGAGCACCGCTACGCCGAGAGTGCCTGCTAGGCCTATCTGCCGAGCTCGCCTGGTCAGCTTTTCCCGGGTGTTTGTGGATCCAGCGTTCTTGTTCGTCGTGGTCTGTTTCAAGTAATTTTACTTTTTTCTTGCTGCTTGAAGTCGGGACGCGTGAGAAGCGCACGTAGAAAAATAAACGCCCGTTGGTCGTCGCGACCGTGACGCTGTCGGCCATGCAGATTTGATCGTAAGACGTGCGTAAGACAGCTTCGGAGCTGTCGTAGGATTTCGTCGTAACCTGCGCAAAACTTACGAAAATTTTGTTTCGTGAATACGAATTTGTTCATAAGTTTTGTCTTACGCATATTTTTTGCGTAAGATCGTTTCGTGAATCTGGCCTCTGATGTAGCGCTTCTCACGTGCCGTCAGCTACTTATCGCCTGCCACGAGCAACAGTTTTGGCGGTGCGATACAAAGCGGGTGAACGCTCCGGTCAGCACGCGCTTAGCGCGAGGTTAGCGCTATGCTTGTAGCGCTCCGCTGCATGTGTGAACAGGCCTTCAATCTCCGTTCTCGCGCTTCTTTGGCGCCTATCAAAACTATGCCACGCGCACTCTTGCTATTTTCGAATAGGTACAAAAAAAAGGCGTCACGATTATGTCAGTGCGGGCGAATATAGACCTTTCCAAAAACGAGCTTGTGGCCGGTGCCATTTTGAGCGTTCGTGCGTATGGCGCGTGCTTTGCTCGCTTTCCGAAGCGACGAACACGCACGTGCTGGGCTGTGAAGATCGCACGCTGGACTGTGATTTTGTAAACATTGGAAAGGTCTATAGCTGGCAAGCTTGCAATTTCATGCGCTGCCCACACGAGCGACACGAGCTTGGTGACCACCAATCTCGTGTCGCTCGTGTGTTATGACGTAACGACCGGTCGGAAGTTTTACTTGTTTTCTCGAGTTTAGTTACATATTCGGGGAAAACGCACGTAATATTCAGATTCACGGAATAAAAATACTCTAGAATTCACCTCTAACTCCATTTTTTTTTAAAAAGAATCTCTCCAGCTTCCCCTTAACGATACTTTTATTGCACAAACGCGCGTGCTTGACAGTGCATCTGAAATCCCAGAGCTCGCTGTCGTACTGAAACTGAGTATAAAAATCCCATGCGTGCAAGCATGCATGCAGATGAAACGTGCGCGTGAACGTAGCTTTGGAAAGCTTGCAATGTCTCTTTGCTTATGCGGGCGAGCCCTCACAAACAGAGACATGGGGGCGGCCAGTCGCCCAGCTACAGTGAACTATAGAGGAGGGGTAGTGAGATCAGGCGCCGACGCGCACCATGCACTGCTGTTAGGCGGCGAGCGTGGAAAGGTCCCGGATGTACGCAGCGCCGCTTCGGTATAGACGCTTTCAGGCAGCTGTGCATGGGCGCCGCCATAACCGACCTTCAGTTTTTGTTCCTTCTTATTCCGTACGTTCCACTTCATCATTGCCACGGCAGGACAGATTATTGCCATTTTAGATTCTCTTACGTCCTTCTCCCCAGCATAGGCCCTTGTGGAGACTCCTCAACGCCCGCTTCAGTGGCTCGGCATCTCGGCAAGACAAGAGAAGGTCGGCAATGGCGGCTCAATCTGGCGCGCGCTGAAAGCATCTATAGACCTTCCCAGCGGCAGTCTCGAACGAAGCGACCGGGCAAAAGATGCTGAGTCACTGAGCTGTGGACGCATGCGCAGCGCCCGTTATACCGCACAGCAGATCAACAGCGCATGCTTGGAAGCCGTTCCACAGCCCAGCAGACAAAGATGGCAGCGCGCAGGAGGCGATTTCTGCAAAGGTCTATAGTATGGGCTGGCGGATCCGAGCGTTTGAAGGCTTTCGGTGAGAAAGTTTGGCTTGGCGATTTGGCAGCGCGGAATGGCGCCCGTGCACATCTCCCCTTGTGTTTTATATCGCTTATATCGATTGAAGTGCAACGCGGAATCGACTACGGCGACGACGACGACGACGACGACAACGCCAGTAGTTCACCAAATGCTATGTCATGCATGCGCTGCTATACTTCCTTCACCGTTATGCTGAGACTAGAAGCTCCGCCTACAGCGCGAGCTTTCTGTTCTTGCTAACACTAGTATGAACGCGCAGGCATGCGCAACCAAAGCACCGCGGAAGCCAGCGAGCTCGCGCTGAAGGCGGAGCTTCTTGTCACTGCTTAAGGGTGAACGCAGTATAGCGGATGCACGCAGCGTCACTTAGACGAAGCGCAAGTTTGTCTGCTTCTTACTTAGGGGTTGCGATGACGTCAGAACGCCGAGCTATTATTGGCCGATGGAACACATAGTGGTCGGCAGACCTCGAGGCATCCAGCGTTGAGGTCTACCCACTATCCTTTCAATCGAAGCCGATCTGAGCTCAATGTCGTTTGGACGTCACCGCAACTCCTACGCAAGAGGCAGACGAACTTGCTCTTCGCACCCGGAGGGCAAGTCGTCTGCTTCTTGCGCAGGGGTTGCGGTGACGTCAGAACGAGGCCAAGTTCTGATTGGCTTTGATTGGAAAGATTGTGTGTCGGCCTCAATGCTAGATGCCTCGAGGTCTACCCACTATTTTATTTTTTTCAATCAGCCAGTAAGAGCTCGGCGTTCTGAAATCATCCCAGCCCTTGTGCAAGAAGCAGGCGAACTTGCGCTCCGCATTGGTTGGTCGCCTTTTCCCTCATCAGATGTATTGACGAGGAGAGAGGTTGACGTTGATGAAGCTCGTGAAAACCTTGCCTTGCAATGACGCAACGTCTTCTCCGCTAGTGTTCACAGTGCACTCGCGAGGATTAGCTTCCAGCCGTGCGAAAATCCATGCACTCTCGTTCTGGACCGCGATGAACCGGCACCTTTTCGATCGAAAGATCTGGGAGGTGTTGTATGAACGCTTTCCAGCGTTTGCGGTATGTCGCAAGCCACGAACAAATGCGGCCGCCACTGACTGCTAACAAATGGCGACGCCCAAACGGCACTTTTCCCGCAGTTCCCGCGGCTATGTAGAGCGCAGCGCATCTAAAGACACTGATATTTAATACCGTATCTATTTTTATTTGTTTTTCTGACAGGGTTTCTGAGTAAGAGCGTCTCATGTTGCAACCGCTTTGGGGTCTTGGCGCATTTGCCATAGGAGCCCGGTTATACATAGGTCCCAAGTTGATATTCGGCTGCGTGGTTTTGTGAGAGTGCGTGCAACAAAACAAACTTGTATACGGAAAGCAGGTTTAAAGTAACTCGATTTCGACTTCAGCAAAGCATCGATCGGGTATCACGTGATTATCGCTCCTAGTGCTTGTCACTATACGGTGACTGTAGGTCGCGCTCGGATTGCTAATACTCTATACACAAAGACACTATCTTAGACGTGTATCTTCCTTCTAGAACGGTCCTCTCGCGTGGGTCTTAACCAAAAACTGTCTGCAGATATATTTGAAGCATCCGTGTGTATCAAGCAAACACGCCTGCAGCACGCTCGATTCGTGTCCGCGAATATTTCGGTCTTTGTGTCTGCGGAGAAACTCCGCAGACACGAAGAGAGAAACTCCGCGTCTTTTTTATGATGTAAGCACGAGCAGTGTGAGCGCGGTTCCAGAGGCGTAACAATGCACGCTCAGGCTGCCTTGATTTACACGATCACTGGTGGCGCTATCCGTCCACCATTTTGTGGCACACATTTTGTTTTTACATTGCACTTATTATTTTTGTTCAGTTCGGTCAGAGTGAGTCGCGTGACTTAATTTGTGTGTGTGTGTGTGTTTTGTTTTGTTTTAACTGAAGATAACATTCAGCCGAAACATAAAAGAGGCAGCGCAGCTCCGGTGTAAAGCGTGGAAGCTACACTGCCATTTAACACCAGTCAGTAAAAAAAGAACACAAAAAACAACGTGCTCTGGCATGTATTAATAGTTAAAAAAAAACGAATTTTCATGTTTCAATAATGGCTAGTTTATGGCCCTTTATGACAAGTAATCTTTATTAGCTCTTATAGAGGTATGAGGCTCAGACATTCTCTGAGGTACCACGAAACAATATTGGATGTATCATTTTGCTGAGCGCATACGTAAGGACACCAGAAAAGCTATTTAACGGAGGCATATTACGAAAAATGAGCCATGTAAGCGAGATTTTTCTTGCACGTCAGAAAACTCCGAGGGTCAAAATGAATCCTTAGCTCTTCGCTGGGGTGTGCCAGATGCCCGGTGTCATTCCTTGGTTTGGCACGTAAGCCCCACAATTTACATTCCCAAGAGTTAGCGAAAACCATTTGGCGGTATAAGTACGACTGGATAAGTGACTACAGCCGAACCATTCGAATCGAGCGTCGGCTCGCCGCCAGCGAGCCAAACTAATCCTCAACTTCACGATACCCTCTGGCGGATCTTGGTCGAGGCTCCCAAGTGAGGAAGCTTCGCGCATCGGAGGAAGCGAGCGACATGTTCCGTCAATGGAGAACCACGCATCTATAGTGGCTTCACTCGTTCGAATCACCCCCGGAATATACGCGCGCGTGAACAGTGCGCAAACCTTACCTTTTTTTCTGATGTGACAACAAGCATAGCCGATTATCGAAGAGTCATCTGGTGGCGTCGCTTGCAACCAAGGTGAGGAGATGACTTTATCTAGCAGCTGCGACGCGCACGGTTTCCAGACCTATATTAATCTTACCGCGCGACCCAAATGCTGCCAGTTATTAAAACCTACCACGGTCGCGCACCCCTCCCCCCACCTCCTCCCCTTCACGACCGAAGTACGGAACCCGCCATATCACACGGGTCACGTATACAGACGGGTTACACCTATGGAATGTCATTAGGACACGCACCGAACGCCCCAACACGCAGAATGTAAGCAGACAGAAGCTTTTATTACTATGTTATTATCAAAAAAAAAAAAAAAACGGTGAATACGGTAAAACATGGTCAAAATATTTAATTACCCACATCGCGTCTCTCAAGAATGCAAATAACGCAGCTTGCGTAAAGCGAGGTATTGTGGTCACTGCACCGTTCAATCGATCGCCCAAATTGTCATACTCGAAAGGTTTCGCAACGGAAACAAAAGAGGGGGCAACAATATAAAATAATAAAAATTGCGCTTCTTTCGCCAAACAATGGACTTCTTCCAAAACCGACGCGCCCCATCGCGGCAAAATACCACGCAGTGCACTCTGGGAACTAGTTGGCCACTCAGTTTCGGTTTCGGCTGAGCAGCTTCATCTCAGGCTATCAAGCCGCGACCGAGCGCGCTGCTTGCGTTTTTGATTATCTGACTTTTCACAAACGTACAATACACTCATTCTCGAGCGATACAAAACGAAGACCGGGGCACTTTCCTTGGTTCCCGAAACGCCGGGTATTATGATGAGTGCGTATGCAAATGTAGTAAGACGTGGCTTAGTCACGTCACCCCACGAGTGCATCTTTGAGTTCAATTTCAATAATTCCGTCTAGTACCAGTGAACTACAACTGAAATTTGGTCACCTGGAGCTTTACACATATTTTGTTTGCCAAACGTCCGCTTCTTGTTACTTCATTGGGCTAAAAGCAAGCCGCATCCTCACAGGAGTATCAAAGTTGAGCCCAGCGTTGACGCATGAACTTTTAAGAAAACGCAATAAATTCGACCTCACTACTGCACAAACGTTACTATGATGTCTTCCTCGTGTCATCATATATCTCCCACTCAAATTTTATGCTGATAGAAGATTAAGTTTTCGCAAACGCTAAGATCGGCTAGCTACGACGGAGGCCCTAACAAGGTCCCCTACTCCTCGCTAAGCCATTTTGGACGAGCTTTTACTGACGCCCAAGATCTGTGCCTGAACGGTGTGTCTGAAATTATCTCGGCATACTCAGGCATGAAGAAAACAAACACATAACAAATATTATGGCCATTAGCAACCGTCAAAAGCGCTTTGAATAATTTCGTTCGTTTGGCGCACCGCATATATGGGTTCATGCATGCCTGTCCGGCGCTCTTCACACAAGTGCTCGACTTTTGCTTTCTTAAAACGGTTTGAATGTGCGAATGTGCCTATATGATCGCAGGATAACTTTATGCGCATACGCGATGTTGAATATTAGTGGAATGCAAGCGGGAGGGGACTTCACTTCGTGCAGTGCTGCGGGTCAGTACAGATAAGAGATAAGAAGTGTGTTAAAATTGAGCTTTTCAATGGCGCCTCCGAGTTTTACCTCGCATAGGCGTATTAAGAAAAACAGTAATTGCAAAAAGTAATATTTCGTCGATGGACGCACGAAACAAACAAACTTTCGGATGAACAACACTAATGTAAAGGCGCGAGCTCGATGTATGCATACTTATTCGTTGCTACAGCTTGTTGATTCGTACACAAGCAAGATCCCCGAGCTTCGTATACCGTCGTGATTTCCAGCACTGGCTTGTACACATACCTCGATCGGAACGCTAACAGAAAGGCTCAAGTACAAAAATACAACAAGCATGTGTTAAGACAAGCTATACGTCTTGGGCTTGTGCTAAAGCTTCAAGGTCTAAACCATTTAGGTTAGTTTAGAGACCACAAGTGACGCTCTCGGGACCAGAAAACATGAGATAACGGCCTTTAATAGTCCACGCTCTGTGTATAATATCTTGTCGACGTGTCGATCGAAACCGAAACCGAAACCATGCCACTCTCCTCCCTGGCCAACTAGTTCCCAGAGTGCAACGCGCGCCGTGTTGCATGCAGGGCTTTATGGAAGTAGTCTATTCGCTATCAACGAAAAAAAAAAAAAAATAACCCACGCTAAAAGAACATTGAACCGTTTTCGTACATGCCGCTCGCGTGTACGACCAGAGTGTCGAACCGGAACCGAAGCGAAAAGGAAACTGCAACCGAACCGTTATTTTTAGCCGACTGGCGAATTGAAACGAACCGAAATCTTCGCCACCAACTTGGAGCTGAACCGGAACTGAACCGGAAAACATATATATACAACGGTAACCGGTTCAAAATGGGTGCATGGTCATTTTTTTTTTTTTGAATATTACAAGAATAATGTTTGACAATAGAAAATTGGCTGCCGTGTTGCTATGTATCGATCAAATCATAGCTACAGACTTGCAATGTTTAAAGGAGCAATGCAACAATTTTTGTACTTTGCGCAAATACCGCTTGTAACGGATCCCTGACATTAATGACCTATGAAACACGCGTTCGTTTTTCACCCCACACAATAGAAGTCCCAGAAAAAAAAAAAAAAAATTAAAGAAAAACGAGCAGCGTTCACCCCCTCAACTCGCAGCCAGAACAAGCGGCCACGTAATCTGGAGCCGATTATATACCGCCAATGTTGATCATAGCCACGCGCTGGGGTTGGCAAAGCATAGGACACGCGCTGAGTTCCAGACATTGTTATGGCTCGGCTATTGTCGTCGTTGCAGCGTTTGGACACGGGCCACAACCCGAATGCTTCTCGAGCTAGTAATTATCACGAGCCCAAATCGAGTGCCCCCGCAATGCTCGGGTCCAATCTATGAACAGCATTCAAATATCGTCATATGGGGGTACTGCGATCCCCACCTTACGTCATCAAATTTTGCAAAGGAGAGATTGAATGAAAATGATCGCTTTTGTCCTTGAAATTACACCGCAACAAAGGAGTTTCTTGGCCAGTGGTGTTGCGTGCGAGTATCCTTGAGTCCCACTACTGCCAGTAAGCTCGTGTAAAGTGAAAAACATTCCAATTGAATATCGTTGCACCGCTCCTTTAAGAAACGGAGGGTTTCGTGGAGCTTTTACATAGGCGCTATAAATAATCTTGTGTCACGTGGTCACGTGACGTCATAATGTCAAGACTAGCTGTCGATTAAAATCAGGTCACGTGACCCCATGATTTCACGTGACAAAGTCACGTGACTCGCCGGTCAAGTCGATATAAATTGAGAACATCACTACATTTATTAGCGTACTTGACACCTTGACGTCACATCCCTGTGTCACGGGACTTAGCACCGCGAGATACGTGACACTGTGACGTACTCGATTGTCATGAGCCCAAGTCGAGAGCCCGGATTCGTAATAATCAGCATCGCCAAACATTCAGATAATGGATCGTGTTCAATCAAAGATGAAAATAGCCGAACTCGAAAGCCGGGTCACACTGCTTATACATCATACAAACGACGTCTGCATTAAAATTTGAACGCGACTCATCGCGAGACCCATGCTTCGAACGCCTCATGGCAATGAGGCATTCGAAGCATGGCATTCGAAGCAATATACGAAGCTCAGCCCATGTGCTCTCTGCTTTGCCAACTCCAGCGCACGATGAACACTGGCGGTATATAATTAGCGTCAGACCACGTGGCCGCTGGTTCTAATTGCGAGTTGGGGACGAGAAAGCTGTTTCTTTTGTTTTTTTTTTGTGTTTCTGACATTGAGCGGAGACGAATCGGTACAAGTTACGCGTTAATTCTAAACACATTAATTGTAACGGGCTACGTACAAGTCTGCCATTGTAGGCATATACGTTGTACAGCTACGTTTATAAAAAAGAAAGCAAGAAAAACTCACGCTTTATAGGTTTTGATATAATTTTTGTTTTTACCCAGTTGCCTTAAATATGTAAGATTCTTTAAGAAAAAAAAGATAAAGAAAATACTTTTCCATCTATTAGATTTTTCTGAGGAAAAACAATACAAAACAAAGAAAAGCTCCACCACATACGATGTCTTCAAACAAACACAACTGTTTCATTTGCGAACGCCGGCAGTCCCGCTTTAAGAAATCGCCATGGGATCAAACGGAATTTGAAACAAGGAAAACAAAAACAAATAAGAATTCGTCCGGGCAAAAGAGCATTAAAAAAATAAACGAAGAAGAAGCAGGTATGCGCGGTTTGCGAAATACTTTAAAACAAATCTAGTGCTTGAAGTAATTTATCTATAAAGCTCGACCACGGCAACGTAATCTTTCCGGAACCGCACAGCGTCGGTCACGCATCTAACACAGCACACAAAAGACAGCCTACAGACACATTCAAAGCATACGTATGTAGGAAGCGAACGTGCTTAGGGCAAGCTCTAGACGAGTCCGCGGATAAATCCGCCATCTTGTCTGCGGAGAAAACTCCGCTTCTTTCGTGCGATGTACGGGCAGAGTGACTCCGGTTTGAGTTTATACATTTTTTCGTGTGTGCGCGTGTGTTTTCGTTTGCGCGTCTCGAAAATTTTATCGGCACAAGAACGTACGTGGGTAAAAATGGATATTATATTTATATATATATATTTACATTTTGCCAATAAGATTAATTGGCTGGAAAAGCACACTGTCACGTTATGCCAGGGCGGAGAAAATGGAGACGGACTTGATATACACGAAAAACAAATTGTAGTATTTTGATACGTGCTGGGAACAACGTTTAATATATACTTCGCTAATGAGGCCATCTTCGAAAATTTGGTAATTAAATAAAAATAAATATAGCTAGCTGTTTTTTTTTTAAATGAATGGCTGAACTTTGCGATTTGATTATTACCTCGAGAAAAAGAGGCTCGGTAGCCGACTTGAAACAAAAAAAAAATTTACGCGAACTTGATCATGCAGACATATACCAGGGAGCACCAAATCTGTAATGTATAAACTTAACGCACTTATTTTTTTTTCTCGTTTTTCCAGATTTTAAATTTTTTTTGTGTTATCTTTATTTTTATATATAACCTTAACGTCGTGTAATACTAAACCATCAAGCTCGTTCGAGAAAATTATTCATGACAATTTTCTCATAGAAAGCAATCCCATGCAACGCATTTACTAAAAAAAAATTGATCAAAAAGGATTGGTGGCCGAGTGCTCTGGGGAACGGTCACTTGATCAATGGGGCTCGGACATGTACGTAACGCGTCACTAGTAACGAGTTGCTTCTAACCAGTTACTTTCTTCGGTAACGAGTAACGTATTTATAGTTACTTTTTAGAAATGGAACGAGCAACCTATTTAGTTACTGTAATAAGGTGGAGAACTGGGCCAGTTGGTTGACGCTATACATGATGGGGAAAACAGCTCAGGAAACACGGACTACGAAGAGGAACAAACACGATAGGACAATGCTGTACTCGCAACTGAAGAATTTTAATAAAGGTTTCTGTCTTTGTTTCCTTTATTAAAATTCTTCAGTTGCGAGTACAGACAGCATTGTCCTGTCGTGTTTGTTCTTCTTCGTAGTCCGTGTTTCCTGAGCTGTTTTCCCCATCATCTATTTAGTTATTTTTAAGGCCAATTAACGAATAACGGTATTTCGTTAACTTTTAAAGAGTAACGTATGGAATACCGTTTAAAGGGATACTGAACCAAGGAATTTAGTGTCCATAATAAGTGGCGCACGTTCTTTCCACGAGCCAGCAGCCGCCGGTGTGCGCGAGCACATACAACAAAAATGACGTCAAAGACCTACATTCGCTGTTAAGATGACAGTAAAATGTATGGGCTTCGGGCCAATGGAGAATAAAGACAAGTTTTTCATCTACACAGTGGTGTCTGGTGTAAAAGGTAAGCGATTAATTGGTCTAACAAGCACGTAGCTTTCACTTGTAGAGATGAAAAGCCTGTCTTTATTCTTCTTTGGGCCGAAGTCCATGAATCTCACTGTCCTCTTAAGCGCGAATGGAGGTTTTTGACGTCATTTTCGTTGCGTGTGCTCGCGCACACCGGCGGCTCCTGGCTCGTGGAAAAAACGTGCGCCACGTATTACGGAGACTAAATTATTTGGTTCAGTATCCCTTTAAAGAGCCTAGTTTTAATTCTAACCTGAGTATGCGTCTATTGCGAGAAAGGCAATGGGAAACCAGAAAAACAACTGAACCGTACAATAGTATAGCAACGTTCATCGCTGAACACGTCGGCTGAACTCTACAGCTGGGAATGTCCCTCATCCAGCGAACGAAATAATGATCGTTGGTTGAACGTTCTAGAATCGTGCACAGACGGAAAGTAAACCCGGAGGTTGCCAACACGGGAAGGCACAGAACCTATTGTCGACTTGGATATTTGGAACCAGAGAGAACAAAAAAGAGAGGGGGAATCTTAGGTTCGCAAGTTCTTCCTGAAGCCCAACGTACACTGCCGTTCCTTCGAGCGCGTCGGTAGAACGACTCATCAGCGTGGCCGTAGATGTATTCTCAAGAAAGAGTGGGAACACAGCCGACGAAAACTCCAAGAGACAGCTACTGCTCAAACGCAACGACTACTGACAAGAAAGCAATAATCTATAAAACAAAAGCAGTTGCGTATATGGTCGTCAAAGTAACGAGGAAAAGTATCTCGTTACTTTTGAGGTAAAGCAACGCGTTCCTTTTGTGGATCGGTAACGAATAATGTATTTAGTTACTTTTTGAGCGAGTAAGGAGTAACGGTATTTCATTACTTTTTTTTTTATTTGGGGGGAGGGGGAGGGTAACGTGTATTTGTCTGCTGCGGCTTCACTATACGGCCTGCCGTTCCACGCTGAGACGCATATAATTCGTTTCACTAGTTCGTTTGCTATCCCGTTTGCTATCACGACTAAACCGAACACTCGCCGTGAAAGCGCTGCAATCCTGGTCAATTTTTTTTGCGTGATTCCTTTAGTTGGTGATCGTAAACCCACAAAGACAAGGAGCGCAGTGACGAGGAAATATCTTGACTCTGCTCGATTCCTTCCATCGGACCGTACAGTAAAACGGAATGCATACTAACACTGATGCAGCCGAGTTTCCTGAATTCGTCGCATGGGGGCGCGGTATACTTCAAAATGTTGTTGCCTCTCACGGATTGCGGAAGATGGCGGCGATTTCTTGCATCGCCGGTGAAACATACATTTCGAGTATACGGATGTTGCTAACTTTAGGATAGAGCGGCATACGGGTAAAAAGAAATAACGCATTAGAAGCGTCCTCTCGCCTCGTCGCTCTTGTGCCGCACAACGCTCGATGACAAGGCGAAAAGTTGAGCGGAAAACGCCTGCACGCCTGCTGCAGCGTTGAGCAACTTTGCGAGTTCTCAACTCTCAGTTCGCTTGATTTGGCGTCGGGATACACGTAGAAGGATGGATTCACGCGGATGATAAGATCAGCATCGCGTTCCGCCACTGCTATACTCTGTTTCAGCTTGTGTTGTACCGCAGGAAAGGTTACAAGCGCGAGCACCTTGGTCTAAAGCACATCTCGGCGGCACACGCTCTCGTGCACCAAGGGCAGCTGCCAACGCTATGAGCTCGCGCTTCTAGCCTTCGCTGCGGTACAAGATAAGGTGAAACGAAGTATAGTTTTGCGCCTGCTTCATGGGTGGTAACTTTGGCGCGCCCCCGAGTTTCCCTCGAGCTCCAAGTCGTTCTAAAAAGAGTTGATTTAGGGGTTTTCGATGGCGCTCTCTAAGTTTCTAATTAAAACCGTATGCCTATTTTCACTAATTAAAAAGTCAAAGAACGAATTTTAATTAATTAGGCGACTTTTCGCAAAGATTAGCGACCCACATAATGTCCCCCAGGCCGTATACCTCACCTCCACAAGCCAAGTAAGTGTAACTTTCACGGATTTTTGTAAAACAAATCTGTAAAGCTTAAAAAAGACACACCCCATTTATATATATATATATATATATATATATATATATATATATATATATATATATATATATATATATATATATATATATCCCCAAAATATGCGTACATAACAACCTCCGGCCAAAATTTCACCGAATTCTTATGCACTTCGGTTACGAACACTCATATGGCACATAACAATAACAGCAACCCTTAGAGGGATCCGGACCGAACCATTTAAAGAAAAACAAGTATATTATCTTGAAATTTAAAGGCCAGACTACTTTTCTGTGTTTAAAATACGATCAAACACTCACTAAGTTCAGAAGCCGCGTTAAAAAAAAAAAAAAGTATCTCAAAGTTTTCTTTCGAGTTCATTATAGGAGGAGACATTCAAATAGCCTCGCCAGTTCCTCGAACAAACTTGCCGGCAGTTTGTCCTGCTCCCCTAACTAGCGCGGTCAGGGTTGACGGTCGCTGCCAATTCCGTAAAGTCAAAGTGCGAACAGCGCGCTCTGCTTAATTATTCTCCAAGTTGGGGGATCCCGTCGATCCTCCTTTCTGTAATCATAGTGACCCTCAGGACTGGTCTCAGTTTGATTGAAATTCGCGAAGCCGGCAAGCAGCGTTTTAACGCATTCCGAGAAATGCACAGACACAAACCAAGTTTTAATTCTTCACTTTAGTTTGCGCGCACTATTAGCCGATGGCTCGAAGGTGCCGCCAATAGAAAACTGAAAATAAGGATTTAGAATAGAATTGAAAATTGTACTCGGGATGCAACCAAACTTAGAGAATTTTTACATTTTGTTTAAAAGGTTGTCTTCTCTAGTTCTATTTGATAAACGCTAGCTGACTTATAATAGCGTTTATAATTTAGCAATACGAAATTAAAGGCTAATTAAAAAAAGTATTTTAGCTATTCCGAATGCAATGTAGCACCTTCTTCAAGATCCTTAGGCACTGGAAAGTACGCCTTCAAACTCTATTTTTTTTACTCATGATGCGTGTAGCTTTTACAGAAGACTACAACCCCATATAGGACATAAACTGTGTCAGACGTGCAATTCAGACACCAATCACTGTGCTCCTTTCAAAACTGAACGAATCAGATCAGTGCCTGTTCGCATGCGCGAATGGTGGACGTGCCAGCGTGCGAAATATTAATAATTTCTATTCTGATTGGTTTAACAGGTGAAAGGGAGACCAAATAAGTTTGTTCCAAATGTACTACGGCGCTATACGAGTTAAGGAACTTCTCTGAATGGAACTACTCAAAAGCTTAAAACACTTAAAACACTAAAAATGTCCAGATTCGCTGCTACACAATCCGGAAACATGATTGTAAAATATGTTCATAAAAAAATCATTTTCTAAGTTTTTTTTTCTTAGCATGTTTATATCTGTTACCCTTAAAGCGAATTTACCTGTAGCTTTATTTTTGGTTAGTAAGATTGATATGCCTAAGCCCATATTACGTTTGCAATGTTGTTTTTGTTGTATTATTACGAATAATACGAAGTTTTATTTATGTTTTGTTATACACCTAACCTTTCTGAGCATCGTTACTGAGTTCTAAGCTTTCCAAAAACACAAACATGCATAAATAAACTTGAAATGAAAGTAATCTATTTTTTGAAGACTTCAAATTTTTCGAATACGACTGACCATTGAGTGCGTTGCAATTTTTAAAATGTAAAAGTTCACCCTTATGAGCGATAAACACGTTTAAAAGAAATCGTTTCAGAAATCCTTCTGATACCAAAGTCGGATAGTCCGAATTGAGGACCAGTGCGTAATCCCAACTTTATATAGCGTATTAATCCGACGTGAAAGGCGATCTGTAACATTCAATTTTCAAACAGCTGCATGAATCGCGCATATTGGCCTCGTAATTGCTATCACCCCCTCCCCCTTTTTTTTTCCAAAAAGAAAAGAAAAATAGGAAACACGAAAAAACGAATACAGATTATAATATACGGTCAGCTAACTGCAGCTCGAAAGACCAAGGATCAGAAAGTGGTTTCCTTTTTCGAGGGCGCACGCACGGCGTAATATTTTGTAACACATTCTAAAGTTCATTTTTTCATTATCTATTTATTTTCACTGGACAAAGTTCAGCGCTATTTCAAATACACGCTTGATCGGCTTTCTGAGACCCCTGCTTTCACCGGAGTTATAGGATTTCTCTTATACTGCTGCAGCGAAGCTACTCGTGAATAAAATAAAACAAAACAAAATAAAACAAAAAAAAAGGAAATAAACTTTGAATATCTGGCGCCGGTTGTACGATATTTCGTATGAGGGGTAAGTTTGAGTGCCCGCATTCTCCAAAGCTGGGGAGATTTTTTCGATGGGCTCAAAAAGGCGTTGGACATTCCAAGAAGGAATTTAAAGAAAAAGAGAAAAAGAAATAGTACGCCAAACAACTGTATGTTTTGAAAACTTGATTTGACGCCTCAGACATTCGCGCGCGGATGCACTTTTATGGGATTCCGATCATCTCCACACTCTCATTTTATGATACCAACCAAGAGCGGAGAGTTCGACCTTTTTCTTTTTCTGACTGATCGACTTAAGGATGCATGTTCGAGAGCCCGGCGCTGAGCAAAGATTTCATTGAATTAAGTTAGGAAATAAAATCAACCAATGTATATTTCTACGTTGCGTTCGATAACAACTTTAAAAAAGCAGCCAAGCGTTTCATTTTCCAGATTTAAATAACGTGACAAAAGTATAGTACCTGTAGTGCTTCTCAACTAGAGGCTTTCATCTTATTCGGGGAAAAATAAATCAGTCATTTTAGAATCATCTGTTAACTGCAGAAGCCTTCTGCTAATTGCATATTGTCATTATCTTCATTTGCTATAAGCTGTAAATATGGTGACGTTATTTACAGTGATTTCTCTAAAAATTGAGTCTCACGCGTACACCAATACTGCTCTCGCAATCTTCGGCCAAGAGAATACGAGCTTGGGAACATCCGGGCGCCGAGTCACCCCTTAGTATTTTCGATTAAATTGTTTTATTTCTTCCTCTGCGAGTACATTCTGGGGGGCTATGTTCGACAAATATTTCGTTACTCCTAAAAAGAAACGGAAGTGACCGAAGTGACGATATCGCGTCTGATTGGTTAGAGGCTCAAATGACGAAAGAGAGAACTTTCGTCATTTGAGCCTCTAACCAATCAGACGCGATATCGTCACTTCCGTCATTTCCGTTTCTTTTTAGGAGAAACGAAACATTTGTCAAACATAGCCCCCTGGACAACATCTTTTCTTTTTTTTTTTCCTTTTTGTCGCAGTGACGCGACCCAGAGTTCCTCAGAAGAATTACTTTTCCGAAAAACCCCTTGGGTATTGGGTAACCCCCACTACCCAGAATTAACCTTCTTGTTGTAAAAGTGGGTGTAGCCATCTTTTTTTTTTTTAGAGTTATATGTTAGAATTAACAGCAAGATACCCATAAAAGTTACTGCTCTTGCGTCCTGGGTACGTATGAATATCTTAGTGAAGCTAGTGTTCCCAACGTACACGATCCTATTTTGTTGCCTATATTCCGAATGAACCGTTTCCAATAAATATTCTGCGCATGCGCGCGTTCTCATTAAGGAGTGGCGAAAGCTCGAATCACAATCGCTGGACGGAAGCGGAAGTGGCGGAAGCTCCGTGGGGAGATGAGCCCCTTCTCCTGCTTCCTTCGCATATAATATGTCGTAATCGCATATCGGCCTTATGCAAAATTGCTGCCAGCTATCATCATCAAGAGGCCATTCACAGCAGCCATATTAGAAGGGTTTGTTGGAATTTTCCATTTGTGAACGAGGTGAATCTACATTAAACAAGGATTTCATGATATTACGAGAAAGTATTTGTACATTCTATCGGTTGTTATTTAGTTTCGGATTGTGCAAAATGTATTGTGAGTGACGAGGTCTTAAAGGACACATGCAAAGAAAAAAAATTTTTTTTTAAACAGCTTAGATGGAAAAAGGATATCATAAAACGATTTTACAACGAAGAAAAAAAAATTTTAGAGCTATATTTACGGCGCTATACGAATTTGAAGTTGGCGCCGCCGGAGCCGCCGCTAGTCACGTGGTAGGCCCGCGCGCCGCCGCCCTGCGTCGCCGGAGCCGTAAAGCCACGCCGCCGCCGCACGCTGAGCGTTGTGCGAACGCCGCTTCAACGCGTTTCTCCACGCCGCCGTCGCCGCCGCCGCACAAGTTCGTCTGGTTCGGGGCGCCGCCGCCGTCATCTGACCGGCGCACAGGTCTATCACGTCTGCTTCCGCTTTTTCAGGAGTTTCCTTTGGGCTCTAAAAGTTACTTATTCATCTTATTTTTTTTGTTATACTTCAAACAAAGATGAATAAGTTACTTTTAGAGGCCATAGGAAGCTTCCGAAAGAGCGCGAGCACCACGTGACAAATATGGGCCCGTCACGTGATAAATAAGGGCCACTTTTCCGCGGCGCCCGCGGGCGCCAGCTACAAATTCGTAAAGCGCCGTAAATATAGCTCTAAAAATTTTTTTCTTCGTTGTAAAATCGTTTTATGATATCCTTTTTTCATCTAAGCTGTTTAAAAAAAAATGTTTTTTTTTCTTTGCATGTGTCCTTTAAAACTCGCTACTGAAGCAATGAAGGGCATGGACCATTTAGGTAAGGGAACGATTTTGATCGAAGACGCTGCGCGAAGGGTTCCTACTGGACTGGCATCACGTGATCATATTTTAGATCTACGACTACCACTTATCCAGGACCTTTGTCTCTCGGTTGAAACTTTCGGTACGGAAGCCGAAGCCCCCCCCCCCCCCCCCCCCCCTTCCCCAATAAGGAGGGAACTTGATGATTGATAACAAATGCACTAGAAGGCGCTTCTTTTTGCATATGGTCTATTGTTGCTATAACTGCGGAAATCTTGCTGCGGCATTTCAGAAGTGAAGTGTAGGTAAGCGGCACGATTCGCCTTTTGCCACGTCCTCCAGACCGTTTCTCTGAAGAAAAAAAAAAACTATTTGGGATTTTGATTTGATTTATACCGCTAGGGCTACTTTTGGTCGGAATCTGAGCGCTGGGCAGTGTGTAGGGTAGTTTAGTTGTAACGTTAAAAAAAAAAACATGTTCCCTCCCCCCCCCCCTTTTTTTTTACATCTATTAGGTGCATTCTTCACGGGGAGGAGACGCCACACTTACGGATTCAAGTATGGCCTTGATGTGTCGACAGTTATTGATCGCAGAATATTAGGCCGTCAGTCTGCCGCCTCGAAAATCCTAAATGTACTGTTCGGGGAAGTCAGTGTTTGCGGTCATCTCGCCGGGAGGTAATCCACACATGCAAACAATTTCAAGGGATACGCCGGGAAACCAACGACTCGTCCAAAGTGCATTGCGAGAGCCGACAACTCGATGCGGCTATCTTCGAGTCTGTTTAAATAATGAAAGTCGGAGTTGATATTATACGCCAGTAGGATCGACTTTATTGGATAGATAGTACAGGGAAGGGTGCGCACAGGTCTTTGTTTGTAAATTTGTTTTAAGTCTCCCTAGAGGCAATGCCAGTTTGGGAGAGTGGTAAGGTCTATATTTGAAGGTAAACGTTCGGCAGCCCTCAGCTTGGTTAGGAATAGACATGCAGCGAAAAATAAGGACTCTAACCAAAAATTTAATAAACATTTACTCGACGTTTTGGGACCAGTTCGGTCCCGTGTTCACGGGTGAGCACCCGTGAACAAGGGACCAAACTGGTCCCGAAACGTCGGGTAAATGTTTATTAAATTTTTGGTTAGAGTCCCTACTTTTCGCTTCAAGGTTTATTTTATAAACCAGTACGACTACCTTCATCGGATACATATTTAGGGACAGAAGGGTACGCACAGTTCTTTGTTATCTACTTCTTTGAGCTTCTCTCTAGAAGTTATATGAGCTTGAGAGAGTGAGGAGAGGATCAGTGACGTTACCTGGAACGCAAGATGAGAAAGAGGAACGTAAAATCTCTGTGTACCGACGTTTACCTAAGCCTAATAATTGTCAAACCAAAATTTAAGATTGTAGGCGCCTGTAGCATTTATTTCAATGAAAAAAAAAAACCTGTGAGTTAAAAAGACAATATTCCTTCTTTCTTGCTGACTATTATTTTTTCACTGACATAATTGCTACAGGTACCCAGAATCTCAAATTTGGATTTGATAAAGAGTAAGCTTAGATAAACGTCTTCTCATTGAGAAAATTTTATTTTGTTTGTATCTTTTATTTTAGGCGACATCAAGTGCTCAAACTTTCGTATTTCATTACCACCGAGAGCGTCGCATTCTGACGGTGTTTCGGCGTTATACGATGGGTAGTTTATTTATCTAAGTCTAAAAACCTAGTTTAATGTCCTTGATCTAACCCTGTAAATGTGTTCAATGATACGCCAGTTCATGTCAGGCAAACTTAATCTTTTTGTTAACGGCTTACAATGTAGAAATTTTGTAGCTTAATGTTTATGGATGATTACGATAACGTAGTATCTTTACAAAAAAAAATGAAGTCATAATGTTTTTTTAGTTTATTTTTATATTCTGCGTCGTTTTTTACTTACACATAGCCCTCTATAATTTGGTAATCTTTACGTTTCTGGAAAACACATTACTCGATAACATAAGAAAATAAAAATAAGAGAATATCAATTCCGTGCACTTAAATACGTATTCCTTCTTCTGAATTCTTCTGGTTTTTTTTCGGCCATGTTTAAAACAACGTCTGCCGTTTTGTGTTACAATGCATTTTAGAGGAGCCTTAGCATGCCAGCACATTTGAAGCATCGGAGAGACCTAAGTTTTAAAACGAATAGAATAAAAATGAGTTGACCGCTCTCTTTTTTTTCCATTTTATTTGTTTTTTTTAACCTACTGGAAGTCAATTGGCCCAAGCAGGAAGGTCAAACTCATTGGGAAATGCACCCCGTTGAATAGAAACCAAATTATAAACTATCATATGAACTAGTTCTCAACGCCAACGCGCTGGAAGTTAGTCAAATTAATACTAAATATACCATATGCACCACCTTTCTAAAGTCGGCCCTCAAGGTCCTGTTGTTGAATAAACAAACAACTGCAACACAATAAATAATAGACGAAACAACCCCAGAGTCACAGCTTTAAGCACCATTAAAACTTTCAATACCCAAAAGTCCCCCAAAAATGACGTTGTAAAAAGCAACCCAAGCCAGTCTCTCGTATTTATTTTACATATAAAAAACCGTATTTAAAAAATGAAAAAAGTAACCTATAAACCCCCAGCCTTTTAAAAAATATATTTTGCGGTTTCCCCAAGGTATATATACTTACCTTACGAGAGTATAGAAGAACATAGTGTATTGTATACATAAAATAAAAGCGGTCCGCGCTTTGCATTTAGAATATATTTCCCCCCTTTCCAGTATGGAAATCACTCTGAGAATTGGGACACAACCCATCCAACTTCGACCACCCGACAGTGTGCTTAAGCAAACTTGCGCAAAAAAAAAAGAAAACACAAGAAGAAATCTGAACGATCGGCTGGATACTTATTTGAAGTGTCTCACCGCCCGGGGGCTTGAAATGTCTGCAGATGCCTCGAGGGGAATTTTTCGGATGACTTCCCCGAGTTCTTAGCGAGATTGAGCAGTGTTTTTCTCGTCGTGAAGAAGGTTCTACTCACCGCTCGTGGTTACAAGAATATGCGGGGAAAAAAATTCTGACTACCTCGAAAAAAAAAGAAAAAAATGTCGATTATAATTGGAGTTGCCGAAACATTAAAACAGAGCGATAACGAAGTGGTCCCGTTTTCGTATTTGGGGCAGGCCCTTTGGTGTAGTATGACTGCATACCGCTTTTTACATCGTTAACTTTCATAACTCCTAGAAACTAGTTTATTAGAAATTTTGATTTTAAGGCGACAGTTCTCATTGGCGAGGTTTCGCATCTCAGTGTCACATAACCGTAACGTCACGTGACATGACGACGCCACGTTTTACCTTCACGTCAAATGAAATGTCGCGTAACGTCGTGACGTCACTGGAGACTCTGTGTAGTGTGATAGCAGAGTCCTCGTGACAGCGTGCACAGTCACTGTCAACCTAAGAAACAAGGGGCCGGGCTTATAATGCTCAAGCTTGCTGCTTCCTTTTTTTTTTCGGAGTTCTTAGGGGTTAATGCTGCTATTTGGTTCATTGAAGGAGCGATAATAATATGCTGCAAGCTCGCCTCACCCAACGCTTCTTGTGTTGACCGTAAGAACCGAAGATCCCATCACTCCGATAGAGGAGGCACCCCAGCAAATATCCAAACGTAAAAAAAAAAAAAAAATGAAGTTGGCATTTTTACCTCAAGATGTAAAACTCTATGGTTAATGTTTCACACCGGAGATACGATTTTTGTTCTTCGTGGAGACTTTTTGTTTATTTTTTTGGCTACGTCTTTGCCCACATTTATCTACAGATTGCAGTAATCGGCGCACCAAACTCTCTGCTAAAAGTAGACAGGGACGCATTTTTTTTAGAGTTCACTATATCGCAGGCAGTCTAGATATCTTTAAAAAAAACAAAAAAAACAACTCCTCTACATTTGTAAATGTAAAATATATCTAACGAAAACCTCGGTGTTTTCAGTCATAAACATTTATCATATAAATTATTTATTAGTGCACGCGTGCAAGACTTCTTTTCTTTTCTTCGAGAATTTGTGGACGATTGTATTAATTTTGCTTCTAGAAAGTTTCATTTTTTGCGCATTAACAAATGTTAACGGCGGAATAAGCCAATTTTCCCGCTAGTGCAGTGAGTGGGGCGTGGTAAGTCATAATTTGGTATAAGGGAACTTACTTGTAAGCTCATAACCTTTCATGGAAACCCCCCATTCAGCATATCGCTTATCACGCTAACTGCATGTTTGGATACCTAAAACGTAACTTCTCATTGGACCCCGTTTCACTTAAATTGGTTTTATATGAAACATTAATCAGACCAAAGTTATAGTATGCTGCATCTATCAGGAATCCTGTCCACGAAACCCTCGTAACGTCACTAGAGTCCACTCAAAATTGCTCAGCTCGTTTTATTCTCTTGCACTATTATATCACTGCCAGTGTCACATCGATAAAAATTAGTTTATTTTTACCATCTCCCTCTCTCTCTCTGCGGCGTCAAATTTCAAGCTTACGGTTATTCCACATAATTTAATTTTCTTATACCATCTTACGCGATCAAAACATTACACTAAAATTTTACGTTTCGTCCCGTGTTGATCGTCAATACAAAGTTGAAATCCCAATCTCATTGAAAAACGACATTTCATTTATGATTTCTTCCTCGCACAGCCCAAGAATGGAGTCGCGAGCTCCCCCGCCTGATTGCCGCCATCAGTGACCCTAGTTTATTCTTAAATGCTATCACTAACCGTGAAAATACAGTGAGTGTGCAGGCGAGCTGTTGATAGCTAATCGTGTCATATAACACCTGAGACCTTTCTGTGTCTGTTCGTTTTACCAAAAAGTTTCCAATTTCTTCCACCACATTCTCAGGTGTTATATGATCTGATTATCACTAACCATTTTTTTTCAATATTTCGTGAAAAAGTTAATTGTTTGCTTATTATAATATTACTATTGTTAATTTGTTACAGTTTTGCCTTTGAATTTTTTCACCTGCTCTTCCCTTGCATAATGTCCTCGGGCCCTTTGGATATGTTTAAATAAATAGATAAATAAATAAATAAATCCAGACCACCGGCGAACGGCGGTGAGTCAGTGGCATTGTGAGTTCATTAAAATAAAGTATATGAAGAAATTGTTTTGTATGGATGTCCCGTTAACATTGAATGTGAAAAAAAAAAGTGAAAGTCGTTTACAGCTCCCTGTAACGCCGAATTGGAGCGCAGCTCTTGAGGAGGAGGAGGGAAGGGTACTCAGGGGAGGGTATACCCCTCCTCCTCCTCCTCCTCCCCTCATTCTTCAACGAGCCCCCCCCCGGGGTCACGTGACCCCCCCCCCAGGGTCACGTGACCCTGGGGGGGTCACGTGGCCTCGGGGGGGGGGGGGGGGTCACGTGACCCCAGGGGGGCTCGCGCGGTGCATTATGGGATATTTCCCATAATGCACCGCGCGGTTACGCCGACGCCGACGCTGACGGCGACGCCGCTCAAGCTGGAAACGGGCGCCTAAAAGCTGCGCTCTAAAAATGGCCTTTATCGTGGGGAGACCATACAAGGTTAAATGACCCAGTAAAGAACTCTGACGTAACTACGTTACGTCACAGACCAGCCGGTTGTGTCGGCCCGTAAGTGATATGAGTGTTCTTATGTGAGAAATTGCGAGCACTTGCACTGCGCATACTCGGTCAATAAAGTGGCCATACCAATGGAGTATCCAGGAAGAAGGAGGGGGGGGGGGAGAACTGCAGAGGATAAGCACCACGCACCAACCCCCCCCCCCCCCCCCCCCTCTTGAGATGAAACCGACTCTATAAATTATCTAAAAGTATGGAGACATTTTCTGTTTTATCTCGTTTCCAGCCACGTAGTTTACACATCCATGGCATGGGCTACAAAAGAAATTCAAAATATTACAACCTGGAACCAGTAAAAAAATATATATATAGAAAAGGAAGAGCAAGAAGGATTAACAACTCTGATGAAAACGCGAACGCCTCCCATTGGCGTGACAAAAACTAAACGATGTTTTCCCCCATACCGAAAGTTCTGCGATTCAGGATGGCGACGACTACACAGAAAAGGTATATAGAATGCTCGTGCATGTGCATTACGCCCCCTCCCCCCTCCCCCCCTGGGCTCTCCTTCTAATGACATAGAGTTTCCGGTCATTCAACCCCCCCCCCCTCCCACGCGCACACACACGCAGAGAAAAAAAGAACATTTCTGGCTACGCCACTGGGCCTTAGTTACGTTCTAAAGCCCCGTGGTAATTGCCTCGATCTCAGGACAGTATCATCGTTACGTAAGAAGCCTTGACGTCTGAGCCAGCCTGTGCTGCGTACCAGACGCTAGGGATAAGCTCGATAGGCTTCTTTGGACAGCATGACTCTTCGGGTCGTTAGGACACAAAGTGATGGCTTGCGCAACGACCACTTTCCGAGTTGTGAATAGCGTTGCTCCGCTGGACGAGGGTGAAGACGTACGGAGAGTGCGACGTCGTCGGACGTTCGACTCGATTTTTCCATTTGCGAAACGACGTCCAGAGCACTTTCAAACAATGGTCGGACACAGCGGCTGCTAATGGGGCACAAATGGGCCATAGCGGAAAGCCATCGACACCCGGAATACGCCTGTAGCTCTCGAATGTCTTCTCTCAGGTATGGTCTGCCGCCGGAACGCCGAGCTCTGACTAGAGGGATTGGGGGGTGGACTCTACTCACCGTTCAAAAGCATTTGAACGCGAACGCCCAACGCTGGACGCCTTCGAAGAGCGAGGAGAGACGAAGGCTGCGTTCCAAATCTTACTCGCATGGATCTGAGTTACATCGGCGGATCATGTCGCGTGACAAGACAGACAGAGCAAATCTAGACGCGGGTAAGTTTTCGAACGCCAAGGTAAAGAACCTTTATCCTAGAGTGAGTTCGAGTAAATTCCGGAACACGACCAAAGTCTCGGAGTCTATCCACCAAATCGTTCCAGTGAGAGCCCAACGTTCTGGTCTTCCCGCACGCTCTCGTCTCTTAAACTTTACTTCAGATTCATTTCGTATAAAATCACGTGCAAATTCTTTCCAGACGTTTTGCTGCATCATTTGGACAGTGATGGACAGTCACTAAGAATGCAAGTTGGAACCTACGGTATCCGCGAGAAAAACAAACAACAAGAATTTTTTCGAAAAGCGTGAAGCCACGACACTGGTAATACGTCATTCAAGAGACAGTCTGCAGCAGACATCTTCGAAGCGTACATATGTATGAATGCAAAATTGCTTGTGAGCCGACGACGTTCAGTCAAGCATTCGTCAAATCAAGTGCAATTGTGGTTTTTTCTTTCAGCGAAAAAACTTGTCTGCAAGAAGGAGTACGATATTGTCTATCTTGCGGAATCCTTTTTTTCTTTTTTCTTTTTTGTCCACGGAAATAATTGCTACAGGCACCCGCATAGTTATTTTTTGGTTTAACAAATTTTAGGCTTTTTGCTCCTCTGTGTTTTTAGCCAGGGCCGGCTTGCTAGAAACAGGGTCTCAGCTGAGACTATAGTCCGTAGCAACTCAACAAGGTAGGGCGACGGAAGGCAGGCCGGGGAGAAGGAAGCAGACGGAACGATAAAGAGAGGAGGAGCTTTTCCCTTCTCTTTTCCAGCGTTCCGTCGGCTTCCTCCTCCCCCGCCTGTCTTTCCCTCGCCCTATCTTTTTGAGTTGCAACTGACTATAAGGAAAAGAAATCCCTGCCAAAGATAGGGTACGAACTGAGCGGGACTCAAACGGCGTCTCAAGGCTGTTCGCAGGCCCCAGCCTTAGCAGTGCTTTCTTTAACCCAGTCTCAGCCGAGACGCTGTTCTAGCAAGCTGCTCAGGTAACGTCTCTATATCCAACTTTCACGTTCTATTATCGTCGCCAGCGTCACATTCTTTGTGAGTGTCTGCGATGCGTATAGTCATAGCCTCCCCTATACTGACAAAGCCTGGCAGATCGTCACGAGACGCGGCCGCCGAAAATGAAAAGGTAGAGCGGCAGACAACGGATGAGAGGAGAACCACGTGACGGGCGCCCCGCTGCGGCGAGACGCCGAAACACACTTCTCCCGAGCGATGGAATGTCCACTCGCGTTCCTCGCGCGTCCTCGCCGCTGCAAAAGCTGTGCGCTCACTACCAGCTGCCCCAGAAATGCTCTGCGCTACCAGATCCTCACGCTCCAAATCTGCGACCGGGCGCTCTATGGCTCCGTCGTCGAACTGCCAGGCTTTGTGAGTATAGAGGAGGCTGTGGTCTAGTTTATTTACGCGGGTCGAATAACCGGGTTTAATTTTCCGTCGCGGACCTAGTACATTTGATGGGGAACGCGACAGAACAGCACACGACAAAACAGCACGCGACAAAACAGCACGGTCAAAACAGCACGCGTCAAAACAGCACAGCGTCAAAACAGCACGGCGACAAAACAGCACGAGTCAAAATAGCACGCGACAAAACAGCACAGCGTCAAAACGGCACAGCGACAGAAGACCACGTGCCAAAACAGCACGGCGTCAAAACAGCACGGCGACAAAACAGCACGCATATAGCAACTTCAAGCGCGTTCTTCACCTATCTCTGCGCGAATAATATCGAACCTAGCTGACCTTTTCATTTATTGTCCCTAGGTTATAAAGGAATTTATTGCCTATTTCAGAGCTTACCAAACTCCGCAACCCGGAACCCCCCCCCCCCCCCTCCCCTCCCCTTTAAAAAAAAAAATCGCGTCACGACCCTCCCTCGGGTTTTTCACGAGGCTACGAGAGTCAGTTACAATGATGAATACTAGTAGCAGTCGACATAATAAAATGTATGCTGAAAATGACTAAACTTATAACCACAAAAAAAAAAAAAAAAAACTGGATCTGTCGGACCCAGAGTTTAGAAGGCACGGCAGTTGGTAGTGGACAACGATTTTTATCACAACAGGAGTTACCGATCGGCATCCAGCGTTAAGCATTCCCGTAAGGTGACAAGAGGAAAGCTTTAAACAAAGGAGTGCAATTGTTCGAACCTCCTTCAGCGAAGCTCTTGTTGGTGCGTTTGTTGGATTTTTCCGTGTCGTTTATAGTCAGCAGAAAAAGAAAAGGTCAGTATTAATTGAAAAAGGTCAGTATTTTCGAGGGCGTTTGAAGGGGTGGGGGGGGGGGGGTGTGATTGATTCCTGACTATATATGACCACATCCTTTCGCAGTTTTCAGCTTGTCTCAGAGGTCGGTTCAACTTTCAACAAAAGCTCCGGGGGCACAGGGGTCTTCAGGCTGAAAACTGGGTTTTTGACCTGATAGGGACCTGATAGGGATAGCGATAGGGAAGAAGAAAATCAAATCGTGAACTGCACAATGCAAATCAAGCGCGCCCGTAAATGCCGCACATTTTTAACAACCCTAGCTTCCGTCTACTAGAGAAGGGAATAAATACGATTATTTTATAGCCGTTTCTGTGGTTGTCGCGAATTTACAACCTCTCGCAGTCGTGAAAATGGGGAAAAATCGCACTGTGTACAATGCTTGAAAATTTCTGGATTTTGACATTTGCCTTTCTGACCGAAGCGGTAGTGAAGCTCATGTTCGTCCTGTGTACAAATACGAGCACGCGAAAATAATGTCAGATCACGATAGGGCCCCAGTGCGCCTTGCAGAACAAGTAGCGTCGGCTGCCACAACAAATACAAATATCAGTACCTGGTTAACTCACTATACATTTTAAACAAATGCTTTTAAATATTACATTTTCGTCAGTATACTGATTTTCGTCAATAAACCGAAAAGATCCGAGAAGTTTATGAGTCTACAAATATTTACCGCAATAATTTTCGAAACACAATTTTTTGGGCACTGTGCTGTCTTGTCGTTTTGCTATTTTGACGCTGAGCTGTTTTGACGCCGTGCTGTTTTGGCACGTGCTCTTCTGTCGCTGTGCCGTTTTGACGCTGTGCTGTTTTGTCGCGTGCTATTTTGACGCGTGCTGTTTTGTCGCCGTGCTGTTTTGACGCTGTGCTGTTTTGACGCGTGCTGTTTTGACCGTGCTGTTTTGTCGCGTGCTGTTTTGTCGTGTGCTGTTCTGTCATGGTGCCCATTTGATGACAATAAAGCAGGTTTTTTGTAGTACAGTGAGGATTGACTCCGCCCAAAAAATGACGGCACTCTGCTCACCCGACGTGCCGTGGCACTTTGGAGACTGGGTGGAGCTTAGCTTTGTTTTCGTGGGCACTATTCTTGAAAAAGAGCGTTGACGGAGGCTCCTAAGATCGCCAGCCACAGCATTTGGCATGTGTACACTCACGCAACTTAAAGGGGCCATGAAACGAATTTTGGGTTGGGATGAATGATTTTAAATTCGGACTTTACTAATCGCATATCGTTTAGTTGGCCAAAAGAAAGAGGCTAGAAAGTGAAAAGTCAGCTTTTCGGTACGAACATTTGAAAATATAGCGGACTATTTTGTACCTTCTTGCCTTCGAAAGCTCTCCACCTTTTCACTATGATACATCCGCGGTTCCAAAAGCGCGTCACCGGCGCCAAACTGACGTCAGCAGAGCCCAGCTCACGCATTGGACACGAGAACTGCGTCACTCGGACGTATGCGCTCGTCAACAATCAATCCGTCGACGAATATTTGGATTCGCGTTCGTGGCCAATGAGTGCCCTGACGGAACTCATTGTCACTGGGGAATGACAAGTTCTATGGTGTGCATAAAAAGCACGGTGGAGCCTAGGAGTCATCGCACCGGTGCCGAAGGAATGTCACGACCACGTGATTTCACAATTCGCATTTGAGTTGAGGATTAAAGCTAAGGAGGAAGAAGTAGGAAAATCGTTTCATGACCCCTTTAAGCGCGGCTCATATCTGTGCACGTGCACTCTTCACTTCTTTGAAATGACATAGAAAGCAAGCTGGATTGGAGCCCTCGGCCGGCTTGCAAAAACAGCATCTCAACTGAGATTGGGTGAAAGAAAGCACAGCAAAGGTTGGGGCGCATGAGCATTTTGAGACGCGATTTAAGTCCCGCTCAGCCCGTGCGCAGGCTTGGCAGTGCTTTCTTTCACTTATACCCGTGCCACATGGGCAACTCGAATGCAATTTACAACGAATGACATTCGTGTGATCGACGAATCGGCTCGCGATCTGTCGCGCGTGGAACGCCCCATGCTCGGAGTGTCGCACGCTGGTTGGCCGATCGTTCAAATGTCATTCGTCGTAAATGGCATTCGAGTTCTCGGCTGTGACGCTGTTTCTAGCAAGCCGTCCTGGATGTTGAAGTTTCAGAACTCGCTGTTATATCATTCGAAAACTCAGAAATATTGAGTGGAAAAATGGCATAAACTAAAAGGAACGGGCCGCTTTTTCTCAGTGAAGTTAAGGTAAATTTTGAAATTTTGGCATCTGGTCCGGATCGCTAGCGGTACGTTTGAACGAAGATTCAGCATTCGGCGATGTGCCGTCATCTTTTTTTTTTCTTTGCAATATAAAAGGCATTGCAATTTTGTTTTCGGATTACAGGCGTATTCGACTTCATTTTTATCTAACGGCGAATTGGTTTCCAGGGTTTAATATTCATTTGATATAATGGCACATGTTTGGTGCACGTGTCATTTACATATTTAAATTAACATTGGAGTTTGCGTTGAGGCAGCGTAAGGTTGGTCTGCCTTTCAGGCACGGCGACACCGGTTTTCCGTGTAGATGATATATGTATATCCAGCGCAGTGCGACTGGAAGCCTGGGCCGGCTTGCTAGAAGCAGAGTCTCAGCTGAGACTGGGTGAAAGAAAGCACTGCCAAAGCCAGCGCACGAGCTGAGCGGAACTCAAATTGCGTCTCAAGACGCTCGCGCGCCTCAGCCTTTGCAGTGCTTTCTTTCACCCAGTCTCAGCTGAGACGCTGTTCTAGCAAGCCGGCCCTGGAGTCGTCAACGCGCATCACGCTATGATACACGGCGGCACGCCAGTAGCATGCTAGTCCAGATTGAGAAGGGCAATTGTAAGAATAGACCCATCTCACAGCCAGTTTCATTACGGAATCGCCGCCGCCGTGCATCGAGGGAATTGTAGGCTTTCTGCACGCGCGACAGCCCCGCTTGGTGTCTGCGCGAGCAAAGCAAGCGGCGGCACGAGTTGTCTCGTGAACTGGCGCCTGCGTCCTATGAACTACAGTTCTGGCGGCGTCACGCATGCGTAGAAAGCTTAGTGAGACAGGTCTGTTGACCTCAGGATCCCTGGGTACAGTGAACTAGAATAGGAGTAGTGGGAAATTAGCCGGCCTCCAGGTGAGGCGCTTCGTGTTTAAACCTACCAGCTAGCACTGGTGTTCGATTCCGGAGCACTCCTGCCGGCGAAGTACACGCCAACCGTAGTTGTTTTTGATATTAGCAATCCATTAGTGTAGCCTACGTATGCTTTATAGGTGTTTCAACGTCTATGAATTACTGTTTAGAGTTTACTTGGGCAATGTAGTGAAAACCGGGGTAACCAGTCTTGCACGCTGGGGCGTAGCGGTGAGCATCCGTTTTTTTTTTTCTCTCTTTGTTTTCACCGCTTAGCGAATATACTCGACCTATGTAATCACAAGGCCAAGCACTTGACATTCACGAAAAAAATTGCAAAAATGACAATAGACACCACAGAAACCTTCTGAGAACGTACGCGACGCCACATGCCATGTTACAGTAGCCATGTCCTCCGGATTTCGACAACAGCGCCACTCGCGGCAGTCTACACTTCTGGCTTCACATGGCCGATGGGGCGCCGCCGACGCTTTTTCTACTGTTCCTATGTTCTAGTTCACTGTACCCTGGGTTCTGCAGCGCAAGCTTTCGCTTCACGTGATCCAAGTTGCGGTACTCTAACAACTCGACCGCCGATACCCCAGGTGGTTTATATTGAAATCGACTCAGTTTATTTTGGGTATAGTAACAGACTGCTCCTATTTAAGGGCACCGAAAAAGCGCCCTGTTTTTATTTTTATTTTATCTAGACAATTTATATCCAATGCCTTGGAACGGTTAAGGTTTTCCGATTTCTCCGTTGTGTCTCCGAGATCGCCAGATTATTTGCGGTATCTCACGCGCTCGTTAAAACTTTTTAATTAAACTTTATACGACTCGTGCTCACAGCAACTTAAACAAAAGTTATCGCTTAAGATTAAAAAAAATACTGGACTCAGATATGAAGTTAAGCAGACTTCTCCAAACCCTACTCTTTCTCTTGAAATCCAGCGCAGTTCGGCGCTTATCTGCAGCTTTCAAGAACATCCGCTCGTTAAACCTGCTCCCTATCTCGAACTAGTTAACCGAACAGAAAGTGCGTCGTGCGATGTTTAAGGCTTTTCTGGGTTAATTAAAATCGTCGTATAAACTAGTTTTGATTAGGAAGCAAGATAACAAGACATCCATAAACATTCCAGAGCCGTTAGTGCAAGAAAATCTAAATTTTGAAAGGACAGCCACGCTAGACGGAGGTACACAGAATAAAGAATCGGATGTATGCTCATTCTAAGAGCTCCGCCGTTTTTCAATTTTTTTTTCTAATTAAGAATACTGAATGGAATACAGGACAGAATTCGGATATTTTTGAACACGCGCGATCTGATTGAGTACAAAGAAACACTCTGACTTAGACTTGCGTGACTCTAAGGAAGCCACTAATGTAATGCGCCCTTCTTGAAGATACCTAAGTTTAAGGTATTTGAATGAGTAAATATAATTCAATCGGCGTGGCATTCAAAGTACACATATAAACAGCGCCCTTCAGAGTAAAACGCCATTTCAGTTCCTATTCGCGTCTGCAGCTCGTCGCTCGCCCTCTCGCGGCGGAAACGGGAAGCGCTGTAGTGACGGTCCCCGGTTCTCCTGCTCAACGAGCACGGCGGAACTGCTCGAGATCATGGATCGCGAGATGTCATTTCCGAACGCTAACAACATTCCTCGCTGTCCCAATGCAGTGCTCCAGCCGGTATGGAATTGTAAATTATTAGAGTATTGCGCTGTGCGTTTGCATTAGAGTTGCGCACTCCACGCTGCGCATGCACATCGTCGCCATTTTTAAGTCCAAGACCGCAATTGTAGCCTCCGCGCACGCGCAGTGTGGAACACGTAACGCTAACGCAAACACACAGTGCTTGCGTTTGCTTGAATACACAGTGTTTACAGTAAAAATAAGACGATTGCGTCTCCTTCTCTAATGTAAACAGACTGTCAAATCAGTAAGAGCTAATCACGGTCTTGCTTCAATTTATTCATGGTAATGAATTTCAAGAAGTGTGTTCAAATGTCTGTGAAGCGAAGATGTTCACCATTGTCGTTTACATACTCCATCAATACCGAACCACCTGTGTGAGCTAATCAATTTCGGTATCTTGGTGTTTTAATTACTTCTGACCTAACCTGGAACGCTCGTGTAAATTTTATCGCCCAGAAAACTTTTCAGAAACTGTGGTTTTTAAAATGCGACCTTTGTCATTGTACCAGAGAGATAAAGTTGTTGGTTTATAGATCTATATTTAGACCTATGCTCGAATATGCTGATACTATAAGGGATCCCCTCACCAAGGTACCTTCTGATGCGCTCGAAACTATGCGAAGAAAGGCATTACGGTTTTCGCACAATCGCTATAAATTTATGTCTTCAATATCCGAATTATACGCCCTATCAGGAGTGCGTGACTTTGCGAAACGACAAAAAATATATCGTCTCAAGTTCTCTTCATAATAGTTTTCATGGTATTTTGCGACTGTCCCTGAACGATTATTCGGCAATTAACGAAGCTTGATCTACAAGAAATGAACACGAAATAACAAACATCAAATTATTGTGTAGAACCACATTGTTTAAACAGTCCTTTTTCCCTAACACAATAGACGAATGGAATAATCTCCCTAAGTGTGTTCTCAATTCACAATCACTGACAACTTTGAAAGACACTCTACTCAAACATTTCTTTGTCAATTAGTTTGCCTGTAGTGCATTGATATGTCTTGTTTCTGTCATTTCTGTTGTGCGCATTTTCTACCTTGGTGTGTATATAAAAATGCTGGCTAGTATAGACAAATAAAATTTAACAAATTACTAAAACTCACTATTGTTTCACCGCCGTTTCCAACTCCAACGAAACATACTGCACTGAGTAGAGGTGCAAGCGGGTATGCGTTCCTCCGAACTGGAGATGCTAAGATTGGCAAAACGACGGCGAGCTAAAATTAAAGAAATTAAATGCTCTAAAAAAATTGGTAGCAAAAAACATCAACAACAACAGAATAAAGACTTCTTTTTTTTTTTTTGGAGGGGGGGGGGGGGGGGGGGAGGAGGGAGGGTTTTAAACAACCCTTGTTTGTCACGTGTTGAATGTCTAGTCAAATGTTTGCGTTCTCGTGCTCTGTCATCGCTGTAGAAGTACTCGTCCTTCCGCTTTGAAAACACGCCGAAAAAGAGTATATGAGAGGAAGGAAGACACTTGTTTAAACGTCTATTTTATTGATTGTATTATGCTGTACTGTATTGCGGTTGCCTGTTTGCTTCCAAGGTGTTGTGAAGACGGCGATGCGTTTTTGTGACTTCGTCTTTCTATTGCTTTATATTTGCTATAGTGTGAAATACTGCCGCCTTACTGCAAAATATGTTTTTAAAGTAAGTTTGTTGTGTTTTTTGTTTGAGAGTGGCAACAGTCCTGAAGTAGGTAAATTAGTTTGGCCTCTCAAAATAGGCCTGATAAATTTATTACGTCACGAAACCTCTAGCATGTTGCAGAAAGAATTACTGATGTCGTGAACAAGAAGCGTGAGTGTGCGATGCTAAGACGCCATGACATGTTAGTGCACTATGTCGTAGCGAAATTCTGCGAGCGTGAACTCGGCGTAGGCATTCCCAAGCACTTTTTTATAACGTAATTTGGAATCACTGGGTTTGACTGCCTTTGTGCGTGCCCCATATTAGCTCTTTTAACCATAAAAGGCGCTTAATTGTGTTTATTTTTTTTGTGAATTATGTAATCCGCGTTAGGAAATGCTGCAGCTTTTACTTTGTCTCCTTTTTATACGCTTGCAGACACTGTACCAGAACGACACGAACATTTTGTATTCCCCGCCTATCGCAGCGCAGGGGCGCTGCATTAAAATCAGTTCAACCTGCAAGGCATGGTTCTATACTCAGTCGCCATCAGATATGGTTAGCGCACTTTCCGGTCTCCCTTGTTTTTCCTTCCTCGTCGTTTGGCGCCTTAATATATTAATATGCCCTTCAGGTGCAGGCCGCAGGTGACGCCATATGTAAAGATCGATTCGATGTGCCTCACGAGTGTAGCGCAGCTCCCAATCAGCTCCCCTTGTTCCCAGAGCGACACCTTTCGGTATAACGAGACATGAAGGTCCCTTCCTTCGACCGTTGCGCGCGCATCACTGTGCTGCCCTCTCTTTTTACGCTACAAAATCAGTCCCGGAACGTTTTGATCACATGTCCTCGTATTTGCGACGTCAACTTCCGGTCCTCGAGACGTCTCGAGACGTCTGTAGCAGACGAGGCCGCACCTGGAATGACTCAAGTATGCCGTCTTCGACAGTTTGAATCGTTTGCATGATGATACGATTTTGGTACTGCATTCATTGGGAACATTGCACGTCTCAGAACATTCATCATGTTTATGAAGACAAATTGTATTTGAGTGTGATGCAGGGCGTTGTCTGACGAAAATCATCATACGTACGGTGATCTGTTAAAAATACAGCGAGTGAAGCATCGGTATAGAACATGATGTCAAAGAAGCCTCAGGCCATTTTGTTTGTGTTTCGATTTGCAGTTCACTTGCGTTGTAATGAAGGAGCAGTTATTTTGACTCTAACGTGATCGGTTTGAGACCCAAAATTTCCAATGCAGGCTCGCAATATGGCTGTGTTTCGTACCCGCTTCTAACCCTATCACAGTAAGAAAAAATACCGCTGATTCTTCCGTGTTTAGTGAGACCCCAAGTAGCTAAAGAACTACACATACACAAAAAAAAATAAGCTAAAAAAACAATTGCAGTGTGTATGTTTATACAGAGTGAACTTAACCTGCATCAACGAGCGACTTCCCTCTGAGCTGTAGATGATCAATTTAACCAGTGCGGTACAACCGCTAACCTGGGCTCTTTAACGGGCATCCCTCGCAGTAGCGATACATAACCGCACGCCGGTACGATGCTCATCCAGTGAAAACGGGCAAGTGGGGGGGGGGGGGGGGTGGAATGAACTCAGTTGAGTTCATCTCTCTTACGGACAGTTCATTTGATCGCACGAATGAGCACTGAAGCAACTTCTGGGCCGTCATAACTCCTTGAAACGTTGGCTGGCCTCAACGTTACCAGGATAGCTCAGTTAATGAACTCCCCATAGATACGCTGCATGCACGAGCAGTACGCCTCCCCCCTCTCCGCCCCCCTCCCCCCCCCCCCTCCCACGGCTCTCCTCCCGTCGTTCCTCGCGCCACCGGTTTGAGGACGGCCGCTATGTATGTTAACTGCAGTGTATTTGAAATGCATATGATTTGATGCTCAACGTCTGGATGGCGTTCCACTGAACTCTACGGAATGCACACATTTCCAATGACAACCTAGAAAGTGTTTCAAACGACGGTAGGCGGTTTCAAGCGAGTGGGGGGCTCCCTTCCCTCCCCTTCTTTCCCCTCTCCCTCTCTCTCTTCTCTCCCTCCCTCCCCCCCCCCCCCCCCCCCCCCCGGGGTGGAAGTTCAACAACTGGCCTCATCTAGTAACGTTGGCTGGCCTGCACTTTGACGTTCACACACTTCACAAAATACCGCGGAAAGTTTACCCCGAGAAGGGGTTTCGTCGCTCCTCACTAACTTAATTTAGCGCAGTCGAGTTTTCCCTCAAAAAGAACCACAGACCCCGCGAAGCGGAAGTGTCGTCAGCTAGCAAGGCAAAACTGGTTGTGAACCATGATTACGGGCGCTTATCGTCGTTTTATCACCACTGATACGATAGAAAAACATTCTTCGTGACTAGATATTTAAAAGACACAATCGTTACAAAGAAAACATTATTCACTTCCAATCTGGCAAATTGTAACCTCTCGTCGAGCCTCCTGTATTTGTCCATGACAATGGCCCTAGCAACGGCTTGTTTGGAGCATAGCGCCATGTTGTGACGTCATCACTTTTGGGGTCAACTAGCAGTCAAGCTTCGTCAAGGTTCAGCCTGTTTGCCGCTTAAAGGGGCGATGCAACAATTTTTGTACTTTGCGCAAATACCGTTAAGAACGGATCCCTGACGTTAATGACCTATGAAACAGGCGTTCGTTTTTCACCCCACGCAATAGAAGTCCCAGAAAAAATTAAAGAAAAACGAGCAGCGTTCACCCCCTCAACTCGCAGCCAGCTCAAGCGGCCACGTGATCCGGAGCCGATTAATATTCCGCCAATGCCGATCATAGCCACGCGCTGGGGTTGGCAAAGCACAGGACACGCACTGAGTTCCAGACATTGTTATGGCTCGGCTAGTGACGTCATTCCAGCGATTGGAAACGGGCCACTACCCGAATGCTTCTCGAGCTAGTAATTATCACGAGCCCAAACCGAGTGCCCACGCGATGTTCGGGTTCAATCTATGAACCGCATTCAAATATCGTCATTGGGGTGTACTGCGATTCCCACGTTACGTCATCAAATTTTGCAAAGAAGAGATTGAATGAAAATGATCTTTTGTCCTTGAAATTACAAATCAACAAAGGAGTTTCTTGGCCAGTGGCGTTGCGTGCGAGTATCCTTGAGTCCCACTAGTGCCAGTAAGCTCGTGTAAAGTGAAAAACAGTGCAATTGAATATCGTTGCACCGCCCCTTTAAGGGTAGGCCTTATCTTCTAGGTGGTATGCGGAGCGCAAGTTCGTCTGCTTCTTTTGCGGGGGGGTTGTGGTGACGTCAGGACGCCGAGCTCTGATTGGCTCTGATTGAAGACCAGTTGGTAGACCTGAAGGAAGGCAGCTTGCTTTTAGGTCTATCTGTTCGTTCGCTGATGACTGTTATTTAGAGTGAAATTCTAGACCATATTGATACATTCTAACTCCAATCAGATGTTAACGCTGTCAACCAATGGTGCAATGCATGGTCTATGAGTCTTGACGCTCACAAATGCAAGGCCATGCGGGTGTCTGGCCAATCGCATGACCATCCTAACTAGCTCCTAAGTAATGCCCAATTAAAGCCAGTATCGTCATATAAATATTTATGCGTACATATAATTTCTAACCTGTCTTGGACAGCTTATATTCAGCATATTTCTGCTAGTGCTAACCACATGTTAGGTTATATCATACGCAATTTTTTATTAACCCCTGTTTCACTTAAGATAATTCTTTACAAAACTTGAATTCCCCCCGAGTTAGAATATGCAGCTTCTGTCTGGGATCCCGGACAAGCAGCTCTTACATCTACATTAGAAGCAATTCAGAACCTCTATGAAAAAAAAAACAAAAAAACTTCTCTCATTGCCGCCGTCATCCCTACGTCGAAAAGTTTCCCTCCTCTCCTTGTTTCATAAAATTGAGTACCATAATTTTTTACTACGCAACATACTAATCCCTCGTCCATTTTATGTCTGCTCTCGTCTTGATCATCAGCATAAAGTGGGCATCCCAAGTTCTATCAAGTTAATATTTGATTCATCTTTTGTTCCTCGTACATTCTAGGAGTGGGACCACCTTTCCGGGTCAGTAGCTGCCATCACGGACAATGAGCTTTTCAAATGTGCCATCACCAATCTTTCTGTTGACGAGAGTGCCTAATATGTTTCTATTGATATAACCTTCTTGTTATTAAGTGTACCAACTTTATAATCTGTTGTTGGTTCACCTTTTATGGCTGCTCTCCTCCTCTGTAATGCCTTCGGACCTTGAGGGTACGATAAATGAAAATGAAATGGCTGAAATGAACCTGCGCTCCGCATAAAAATGTTATGAAATTTCTACCTTTGACGAGACCCCCGGACAAACGGAATTCCCGACAGAGGAACATAATGTTCCAATCGCAAAACTTTTCGAAGTGATCTATAAACGTTTTCATATTTGTTTATTGCCCTGCGTAAGTTTAAGCCCTCGTGTGATTGAAAAAGGAAGAGGGAATCATATAACTAAAGCAAGAGTCCACGCGAGCTGGTTCAGCAGTGACACGGTAACGCTGGAGAGAGAGAAAAATCCGGACGGACAACAACACGACCGCTCCTGGGTTACCATGCCTCATACGAAACATTCAACTCTGCTGGTCGTGTAGGTTCACAGAACAAGCTTATGCTGAAATTGAAAATTGAGTTCACAGAGGACTGGTATGCAATGTCGACGTTTCTTTTTAATACAATTTGTTTATAAAATGGCGCGAAAAACAAAACGGGCAAATATAACGAGTGTTTGAATTTATAAACTCAATTTTCGGCCCCCCTATAATCCCATATCTTGTTAACGCCGGTAAGACGTCGGAACCCACGGGCGATGTAGATCAATCATTTCTGTAAATAAAACGGGTACTGAGATAAACACTGAAACCTATCCTGGAAACATACCCCAGACAATTTCGAGGGTCTCTTTCCCTTTACTAACATTCCAATTTAAAATTCCTCATGCGGCATTAAAAAAAAAAAACAACTAATAATGAAAGGTGGGTTTGTTAAGCCGCTCAAAACTTTCCCACATTGTGTGTGTTTTTGTTTTTCACAGTTTGAAGTATAACAGATTTATAGAGAGGCAATGCCAAATAAAAAACAAAAATAATACAGGACTCAATATAATATTAAAAATACGAGCCTTCTCAAGTTTTTCACTTTAACTAACGCCAGCATTGAGAGAACACTATATACGTACTCAATGGGGAACTAGTGAGAAGCCCTCATCAAAATCTTAGAATATTCAAATGGCATGGCATAGGAAAACAGTGTTTGATAATAATAAAGAAAGTGTTCAAAGACACGACCGAACAATATAAATAGCTGATGCGAAGGGGCATTTTCAGCTTATGCGTCTAGATGTGCGAAGTTACGAGAAAAGAAAAAAAGAACCACAAACACGGAAAACTTAGAATTGTTCGTTGGATGACTAAAACGAGCGAGCTAAGGGTGCGTAAAACTTTTACAAGATTTCTGGGTTGTCTTGAGTTCATGAACGTAATCTAATTGTCCGATACTGCGAGAAAAAAAAGCTGTAGACTGACTTAAGAACAAACACATACCATAAAATATAATGGCACGTGAAACACAGACGTAAACTCAATATAGTCTGAGAAAAAAGTAAAGAGAAGAGTCGTTTAAAAAAAAAAGTTTTGCGCAGCTCTTGAGGGGACTGACTTGAATGGGTGGTTTTAATTCTATTTCTAAAAGGTACATCTAGTGAAAAATTTATGCGCGACAGCTCTTGGTACTTGTCACCTTCGTTAAGCATGCAAGAACTAGTTCCTTTGGGAACGAAAAATCCTCTTAAGCCGAAGCGTATCTGTCATGTCTTTTTTTTTTAATATCGTAAATGTTTGGATATGGGGGGGGGGGGTGTCCACGAAAGTTCTTTTTTTTTTGTGCGTTATTTTTTTTGAAGATGCTGTAAAACTCTACGCAAGAAAGAATCGCGAAAGAGAAACATGGAACGGGACTGTTGATCTAAAACAAGCGCGTGTTACGTAGAGACTGTTGTTCCCATCTTGTCGCGTTCGTCATCATATAACTTGCCTGTTGAATTTTGGTCTCTTTTATTATATACAACGGATCATAAACTATCCAAAGTATATACCCTTTAATATCCCCTTCGCGTGATCATCGCCGAGTGGGTATGTGGGACAAAATCTATACTACCGGCAAAAAGATTTACCCACTAAATTTGACAAACATTCTACTTGAGAGCAACCAATAGAAATAAACAAACATGGGTAGCCCTAGTAGGGCTACCCATGTGAAACCCCCATGGGGGTCACCTCGGATCTGCAGGGCCCAAGTTTACGAAGATGGGGGCTCTAAGGGGGCAAAACGAAGCCGCGCCCAACTTGAACTACCTGCGCAACTCCAAAAATGGCACCCTCCAATGATTTTGAGAATATTTACTTTGCGTTCTGGACATTCATCTAGGAGAACGGTTTATTTTAATATTAAATCTTCAAAGGCTAACTTTAAGAGGGAGAAAAATGTATAGACGCTTTACACACGCGCCAGATTGAGCCGCCATAGCCGCCCTTCTCTTGTCTTACCGAGATGCCGAGCCACTGAAGTGGGCGTTGACGAGTCTCCACAACGGCCTATGCTGGGGGGAAGGACACAGTAACACTTAAAATGGCAATAACCTGTCCTGCTGTGGAAATGATGAAGTCAAGCGAACGGAATAAGAGGGAACAAAAACTGAAGGTCAGTTATGGCGGCGCCCATGCACAGCTGCTGTAAAGCGTTTATACGTTTGCGAAACTTTATTACTGACCTACTTCTCAGCGTGTATGTTGAGAAGGCATTTTCACATGAGGTAGAATTTTTTACGCAGTGAATTTATTATGAGGGTGAATTCCTAACACGCTTGTCGGAGTGTCGCTGGCTCTGTATCCTTATTGCGGCCTGTCCAACAAGGCTTTTTATAGAAACGTGCGCAGTTTTTGTTTCATTTTGTACACTTAAAATGCCAAAATTTTTATTGTCTTCCTCAAAACGTTTCTATTAATCTATCAAAATGGTAATAATATTTCCAGTGGGCGCATGGGAAAAGTGAGGCATGTTGAACTTGTGATCCACTGCAATACTTCACACCGTCGAAAAATGATGAAATTACCAGGATGTCAGATGGTTTATACATAAATTCAGTTTCCCCGCAAGATTTAGCGGGAAAATTGACGTCACGTGGCCTTAACGCCAGTTCAATTTCCCCACTGAATTTAGCGGGAAAATTGACGTCACGTGACCTCAAACCAATTCACTTTGCCCACTAAATTTAGCTAGAAATTTACGTCACATAATCTACAAAATTTTGTTTCTCGCTAAATTTAGCGGGAAAATTGGCGTCGCCTTTACCTGATTATAAGTGACTTCTACAGAAACTAAGTTTCCCCGCTACATTTAGCGGAAAAATTGACGTCACGTGAACTCAACGCCATTGCAATTTTCCCGCTAAATTTAGCGGGAAAAATGACGTAACATCACCTTTACACCAATTCAGTTTCCCCTCAAAATTTAGCAAGGAAACAAGGAATCTTGAGAACTTTGGTGATTCACATGCATTTTCAAACGGAAGTACGGAGCAACCTCTTTAAAGGGGGGGGGGGGGGGGGGGAGCACCGTGGTTGACCTCGGAGAGGGGCAGCCATAAAAAGGCAAAGAATATTCGGCATCTGAGCAGTGCCCCCCCCCCCCCCCCTCACAGGGGGTGGGGGGGGGGGGACTGACCGAATCACCCTGGTCGGGCCGAGCCAGGACACCCGTCTACGAGAAGCATGGGCCAAAGTAGTATATTGCCTCGCCCGGGCGGTCCCGAAGGGTACAAACGTACCCCGGGTTGAGCTCCAACCACCCGGATCCCCTTTTTCCCGGGCACAGGTTAAGCCACGCACAACCAGGCGTGGGTGGGTGAACTCACATGGCTCGGGGTTTGTGTTGACGCCACTCACCAAGCACCTAACATCTAAAATGGAGATGCCCCCTGCGGGGGTATACTGAGATACATTTGTGTCTGATGTAACAGGGTACCCCCCGAGATACTTCTGAGAAACGGCAAGAAATATACCCGAATACACACAGATACATACAGCGATAAATATGTTCCCGAACCTTGGTAGGCGCTGATGGAGCAGTTCGTAAAGAACGCAAATGGTAATGCCGGTATTTTGGTGTTCGTTTCAGGTTTTCCCCCTATGGAGGGGGTTAAGGGGCGGGTTCGTATTGTAAACTTTGGAACCCCTTGCACCGAAAAGGTGGTTTTCAGTTTGTAGTGAAATCTCTAACGTTAGTTTTTGACAACATATGTAACGAGATACCTAAGCCTCACAGTGTATCATGATACAAGTGATAAATAGTAAATGAGTTTCACTACTGAGACACAAATACCTTTTTGAAATGAATCTCGACACAGAAATACAGACACCCGAAAGTATCCCTAAGATACCATCGCGACACATTTGTTTCGCTGCACTGCCTAGACCAGGTGGGACAGGGGAACGTGAAACACTTTTTTAATTATTTTATTACTTCGGATTTTTTACTCCAAATCTATTTTTCTTTATGGATGTTCATTCGTACAAAGGTTAGATAATCTTATATTGTGTGCCGTATTGCTCATGTCATAAAAATTTAGGATCCAAAAGTTGACATGAGTTATGCGGCGCGGTTTAAGTTGGAAAGGCAAAACAAAAACACAACATGCGGCATTGAGACCAATAATTTAAATTAATTTGATATTAATGAGTTTTTGATTTTATCAACGCAACCCCCGAAAATTTGGAGCAGGTTTAGAACTAGCAGTTACAAATTACCCTAATAAAACTGCACCGCCCATGCAGTGCAACCAACCCCTTATCTAAACAGTGGAACGTTTTCCAACCATGCAATTTCTTAATCTACGTCACGTACACCGCGCAGATAAACTAGATTCTACTTATCAATTTAAAATTTGACAGCTGAAGTTCGTTTCACTTTGCTTTGTTTTTCCAATTGAATAAAACGGAAGTAAGCCTATGGAAACATCCCCCCCCCCCCTCCCCGCCACCGACTGGTAGACTGCAAACATCTACGTGTAATGGATGTTTGTATTCAAGTAAACACTACTCCCTCATCTCTTTCTCTCTTTATTTTTTTATTCGAGAGGCACCCTAATTTGGTTTACTGGAATAAGGTACCCGACGTAAATGCAACTTTTCATGAGATGTAGCTTGCACGCGATGCTTCCCGGACGCGTTCACAACCAGATACCAGCGTAATTGACAGGTGGAACCGTAATTGCATCTGAGGAATCGCGACAGCGACCTGGTCTTATTTTTCTGTTTTTTTTTTTTTTGTCGTTTTTTTTTTTTGTGAACGTTTTGTCCGAGAAGTGGTTGATCTGAGGCAGATTAGAAAATTGTTGATCGATACCTTGTCTACAGACGCTATTCCGCCCCTGAAATCCCACTTGTGTATCTATATTCAATATCACATCAAGAAAAAAACAAACAAAAAGAAACGTTTTTGAGCATTATTGATGCGCGGTGCATAGTGCTTGCAAGATGTCTTTGTTGAAAGAAAAAACGACGCTCCTGGTGTTTGAAACGTGTACATCTTGATAAAAGAACGTAAATCTAAACGAATGTATAGGTGTTCCCACATAAATCTTAATTCAACGCATGAAAGGCAAAACTAGTAGAGTTCTGCGAGGAGCCGGACTTTTTTACGATGGTTCTTGAGGTGAATACGACTATTGTTCTTCTAAATTATGTTTTATTTCATTTTTAAAAAAAAATTCTTTAGACAAGTATAAATTCCCGCTCGGTCCGGAAGTATTCAGGACATTGTAAGAAAACAAGCCCGCTTCAGGGCATACACAATGAACACGTGTACGCTCTGAAGGGTGTAAATTGGCTTGTCCCTGGGTATAGTCTGATTCAGACGGTGCAATTTTATTTGCGATTTCGCGGTTGCGACGTCACTCGTGCGACAAAAGAATCTCGGGGGAAGTTACGGTTCCCGACGTCGCAGCTGCGAATTCGCGAGCAAAATCGCACCAAGTGAATCGGGCTTTGCACCCTAATGGTGTTACAGAAATGTCGGTATTTTCATATTGATCACACAAAAATTTTCTTCAGACATGTTCTAAGCATACAAACGCATGAAGCAAGCATGCTCCAAACATACGTGAGTCGTGTCCACAGGCAATTTTGTCATAAAAAAAAGTGTTTAGGGAACCGTTTATGCACATCCCATACGGTACGATAGGCCCTCCGGGACGATCACTGCGCATGCGCCACCGCAGAAGACTCGCACATGCGCAGTTCGTACCGGACGGCCCATCGTACCGTATCGAATATGCCAAAACGATTCCCTAAAACTCCCTGATGCCTTCAGGGAACACCGTGTCATTTTTTATGCTGCAGTGTGACTGCGGTTTAAAGGGGTTCTCTGGCGTTTTCTTCTCCCCGATTTGCCTGCAGAAGTTGTTAAACACACCAACAAACATCACTGAAATCGAAACCCAAATATTGGGCCAAAGTATTTTTTTTTTGTCGCCAAGTTATTGAATTTACAGTTTCGTCCTTACCGTGTTTTTCAAAGTGAAGGTCTCTACTAGCAACGACGGAAAAAGTGACGTCAGGGGAAGGCTCTTTGGACTGTAGACTTTGTTCTCAACTGACTAAAAGCAGTTTCAGGGTGTAAAATAAATGCTTTGGAAGCTACAGCTACAGCACCCACGCAGGAACGCGGAACAAATGCTCGAAATTGCCTCTTTTTAGACTGCCTGCTCGACCTGCAAACCTGCTTTCCCCTGATCACACATCAGTGAAAGCGCGAGTATATTTCAACGCTGTTTTTGGCATCATTTTCACTTGCCAATTTCACAGCAACTATTCTGAACTTTGCAATACTAAATAGTATACCAGAAAGGGTAAAGACCAGCGATGCTAAAAGTATATTTAGTTAAGGGTAGATAACGAGTCGACGGAGTTAAAGGGATACTGAACTGAAATTTGGAGATCACAAAACAAGCCTGGAGCGATAGACGGGACGCTGCAAAATTAAAAAATAACACTCATACAGCGATATTTCTAACGGATGGCTGTATGTTCGGAAAAGAAAGTGCGCGATTAACCGGCCGACCAGGCGGACCAGGCATGTGACGTCGCGATTCTGATTCACTCTCCTCTTCGCTTCGCCCCCTCGAGCAGGTGAACCGAAGCGAGGAGGAGAGAAGCGAGGCCGCTTTCCCTCATTCTCAACTCTTCGAAAAGAATCGTGACGTCACCTTCCTCCCTTGATCGCGCTTTTTTTTCTTTAATTACGGTTGTTTTTGTGAAATACCAAGGTATAAGGGATGTCTTGGAGTTCGTAGCGTCCCGTTAAACGCTTCTGCGGCTTTATTTTCCAAAATCCAAATTTCGGTTCACATTCTTCTAAAGGTGCCTCTGGAGACACTAAAGGTAGGACCCTGGCGATCTCAGGAGCATCCCAAAGAGGTTTTCTTTTTCTACGAGCAACACATTTACGAGAAAAACACAACATATGCAGTTCCCACATACGCAGAAAGAGCAAATACTCACGGAGTGAATCACGTGCAAGAGAGGAATCACGGCCCGGTTGACCGCTCCACCGCCTTATATATATCGTACTCGACGATTCAAAGACACTAATTCGAAATTGGCCGTCTCTGAAATTTGCAGGTTACGTGCGTGTTGGTTCGCTCTAGTTAATAGTTCACGTAAAGCATGGTGTATCTAACTTAAAGAAATACATTTCCAAGTAAAAAAAAGCAAGAAGAAGAAAAAGAACCGTTGTTCTACATGCGCTAATTATTTGACGTAGTCGCTAAAGCTCCCTCCGTTGGAGCAGTTTAAAACGGGGGTCAGGTCGGCGAACACCTTTCAAAAAGGGCGCTCACCTGACTTCACCATAACACGCACACTCATCCACACAATTTCGATATCCTTCAAAAATGAAGGGTGTTCTATACAGCAGCCCCCTATTTTAAGATAGAAAATAACGTAATACTCAAACGAAGGTTGCTAAAAGTCACGAGTGGAGCAGCCATCTTGCACCCTTAAGGGTGCAAACTTTTCAAGTAACTATACTCACTGTGCTTTGTTGCTACTAAATTAACTGGATCCTGGGAAGATAGCGCCAAAGCTTTGGTCCTCATTTTGGTTCATGGAATGCGCACTTTCCGTTTGACCTCTTCATTCTTGGTGAGCCGATCTAGATTCTCTGGCTACGTGTTGCTTCATAGAGATGTTTCTTTTATACCGAGATTTTGCTATCCAGAGACAGGCGAAACAAGCGTAAATCTTCGTACCGCCCCCACATGCGATGTCGGTGCTTGGAGGCAATGAAAAATAATTTACCGTGTCTTGAAATACGCAAGAATAGCAATATAACTGTAGGAGATCTGTGGAGATAAGCGTGATTGATAAGTTGATTGCATAACCCATGCGCAAGACGCTTTCATTGGCGAGGAATGCTTTTTGTACGATGACACTCCATATTGATCTTGGCACTACTGATGTAGAACGACCCTTTCTGATGTGAACTGAGACCAGACGACGCCGACAACGCACGCTGCTCTGGAGCCGAGTGCGCGGGCGGCCGCTGTTCGGGCTCCGCCATCATGGAGTAAAGACGTTGATTATCCTGGCTCGTCAGTTCTTAGTCAAACATATCGCCACTCCGGCGATGCGGTAGTACTTTACAACGCTTTCAAAGTTTTAAAAATAAAAAAATAAATAAATAAAACATTGGCAATTGCTTAGGCCAGTAAGACCAATCAGTCAATTGCTTTGCGAGGATTTTGGTCGTCTGTATATTAGTAACGGTTTGTGTTTTGCTAGCAAACAGGGAATGCGATGGGGATACTTTTCCAGGATCCAGCGACTCTAGTTGCCTCGGTTTGTTGAAAATAAAAAAGGTCTTTAGATTTTTTAGTTCTTTTTTTTTCATTGTGGGTGCCGGAGAGACGTGTTTACATCGTTTCAAAAAAATTATAAAAAATAAATAAATAATTGTTAATTTATATTCTAACTCGATCCTATATACTCGCGGCAATAACACACAGCTGGAAGCAAAACGAAGATTGTGATGGTGAGCGCGCCTTGTGCATTATTTGGGACAACTTTCAAACACAGCTTGGATATATGTTTCAACCTACAATGTATTTTTTAAAGCGATAGTGACACTTTGCAGAGATTTCGACTTCGTGGGCTGTCGTCGCCACGCGCGCGAAGACGAGAAAAATCGTTTTTTCTCTCCCCTCTTGGCGCAAGGCGAGGGAAGTCTTCACTTCCCATCGGCCGTGCCGCGCGAATAAAAAAAAGGGGTGCAGCCCTGGTGTCTCGCCAAGAGTGCCGCGACGAAGGTAGAATCTTCGTGTAGTCTGCTTCCAACAGTTGTTTCCAAACATTCCTCGCGTTATGCAAAATTCCACGTTCACAGTATCCAGTCGCTACGCGTAATTTTGGATGGTTTTAGAACCTTCCACCGCGCTTATCCACTTACTTTACGGATCACCGAACACTCGTGGCGGGCGTCAGTGACATCCACGACGCCAACCACGACGGCCATGAGAATTAACCACGTCGCACCTCCGTCTTCAGGTACGTGACGGCGCCATTCCACCCGAGTTGCGCGACCGTGCTAAGGCTATCGCTTTCGTTTATTCGCACATTGTTATTAGCTGTTTTCTATTAGCCGCCAATGGTCATGAACGCGCATCATGAACGCGTGACACGCTAGGGACCTTACACAACCTTACGAGGGCCCATGTGAAATCAACACGAGAGAGATGCCCCGGCGGGGCTCGTATCGGTGCGATGGCAGTCCAATACTGTCGGCGACGTGCGCGACCAAAAGCGCCGCTAAAATCGGACCTTCCGGGAACGGCCAAACGCTCACTATGACGTCCCGACTGTAATGAATTCCACCTTCATTACTGGAGATAAGAAGGATATCACGCAGTCAATTTCGACGGTGCTGGTTTTAGGACGCGATTGCTGCGAGCTTCCACCGCGCATTTTACACACACCATCAAAATTGCCGTCGGCAATAGGTTGTGACGTCACAGATAGGTGCCACAAGAGGGAGCCACCGAAACCTCTCGTCGCTCATAGCCACTGAGCCGCGTAGCACAACCCCTCTGGATGCGTATAGCGCTTGTTTTCACCACAAGAAAAATAGGAAGTTTTGCTCAATATTCATGCGCCCCGCAAAGTAGTCCTTACAATATTTGGTTGTCGGAAGAAGAAGCGATGCTTTGTCGTAAGTTGTACGTCTTGGTAACATAACATGTACCCATTCTAGAATGCATCTAGATATGTCTTAGTATATTGATAAAGGGGGAAATTAGTAATGCTCCACGAGGAGTCGGAATTTTTTTATTATTTTTTATTACGGTTTTGGAGGTGGAAACGAGTGCAGCACAAACCATGCATGGAGTGCGGTTTGTGCGGGACACATTCTCCGCTACGTGGTCTTTGTAAGCATGATCGAGCCTGTGTATTTTTTTTAATATTTATTACGGAAAGGGGAGTGTCTCGCTCACGGGTATACGATGAAATCCGAGCTCCGTCTGCGCTGTCCTCAGCCGAGCACGGATCCCAAAACCTCGCTAATGAACGGATCGCGACACTTTCGTTGACTGTTCGTGCAGCAGCGATCAATGTCTTCTGTCTTTCGTGCGCAATTAGTGGTGTCGAGATGTCGCGTCGTCCCGTACCCTCGTTCGGGGAGTGTTCGAGCGCTATACGCAGAACTCCTGACAGATCCGCTGCCTGGATTTACCTTAGAAGCTCCCCATCAGGAAAACAACAACAACAAAAGATACGGTGTGTCTACCCTCCACAGTTTTGTACACGTTACTCGAAGTAATTAATTACAATCACAATTACTCTCGATTAAAAATATCCAACTAGATTACTCAATTACTCGAGAAGATAAATGAGCTAACCGTTACTAGAAAGTGTAACCGGTACTTTTCCGATTAGTTCAGGTTTTTAAAGCGAGAAATTGTTTTGCCTGTTTAAGAACGGGTTTTTGTGCTGTCCGTTACTTAATTATAATCAGCGAGTAACAATCTACTGATCTTCTTAATTCATCAGAATGCATGTACCATCCTTGTGTCGGAGACTTGATTCAAGAAGAAAACTTGTACAAAGTGCACCATTAGAAAGGGGAGGAAAATTCGTAATGGTTACAAGCACTTTTTGGTACTTTAAACAGTACTCTGATTACTTTTGTTATTACTTCCTAATGAACGTAATTGTATTATTACAAAATTGCTAAAATTAAGTACTCGATTACAAGTGATTTGATTACTCGTAATAATGTAGTATCGTAGAAGCCTGACTTTCCAGCAGAGTACTTCGGAAAGCCATGTCGCTGCGATTTCCGGAAGGAAATACATGGTCGAATGATGAGGCCATAAATATGTCTAAATCTAAAAAAAAAAAAAAAGAGTAGAGTCCGCCTTGAGGTAGGGAGCCTTCATGTGCGCTTTGCTAAGGTGATGCCACCCTTTGTAATACCACTCGCCGACAAACCAGCAGCCATTTTGGTTCTCGGCGATAATCCGTGGGGCTTATAGCCCTCCCCGAAACAAGCACCTTATCTCACAAGTTCAGAGCAGCGTTGTGGAACCCACGGAGGGAGGATTAGCATCTTCCCCCTCGGATGGGAGGACCGACGGACACAGAGGTCACTTTCCGGCGCACGGGGAACAACGAGGAACAAAATGGCGGTGGAAGAGGGTGTGGGAAAGGAAAACAGGAAGTTGGCATCACTCTATGCGAAGCGCACACGAAGGCACCCTACGCTGAGGCACTCAGCGTCACGAAAGCACTTGAAGCGTCGTAGTCAAGGTGTCTCTGACTACGACGCTTCAAGTGCTTTCGTGATGCTGAGTGACGCAACGCGGACTCTTCTTTTTTTTTTCTTTTTTTACGTCCAGAAAAATAGTAAGGCCTAGAAAAATAGTCCTGCTGTGCTAGCAGGACTATTTTCTAGGTCTTACCGTATATATTCAAAGTCGTCGCTCGCCGAGTCCCCTCATTAGGTTGCAGCGAATGGCTCTTCCCCTTGCTTTGCAGGAACGTGGACGATTCTCTAGAGTGTGGTATATAGGGTGTTTGCTTTTACTCAAACATTTCATTTTCAGTTTTTTTTTTTTTTTTAAGGAATGAGATAAGAGACTTCGTCTAACTCTCATCCCTTTAGCAGTCTTCACAGTGTATTCATCAAGTTCGGCGGACATTAGTTGAGGGGATAATCGTCATGCTAAGTTGGCTAATTAATTAAAATTGGTTAAGTAACCTTTTCATTTATCGGGTGTAAGGGTCTCATTGGAATTGCTGTATTGACTGCAATTACTTTAGAGGCAATACCGCTTTAAAGAGTTGGCGAAAATGTAATGTTCTTTAATTTCAGATATTAATCGATAAATGTTCGCGTTTTGTCACCCGATTTAAAATTGCGCGTAAAAAGAGCGTATCATGCCTTGTCCGCAATGACGCACGGAAAAGAGGCGTTGTCATTCAGGTCCCTTCGTCACTTGTCTCGTCGACGCACCCATCAACGACCAACACCTTCTATAAATCTTTTTCGCTTACCCTCGTCCCCAGCCACCTCGTTGGCATATCCGGTATGGGCGATAAAAAATAATGAAACATTTCAACCTGCGAATAGTAAAAAAAATAAATAAAGGGGATACAAAATGAGAATGTATGACGGTTTCGCGGCTATTCTAAATGCCGTGGTGATGGCAAAACAATGTTTTCGCCCATACTGGAAGTGACGATATTTCAAGATGGCGGCGTCCTTGTGAAATATACCAATAGTCGGTGTCAGGCTAAAAGTTCAGGAGAAGCCTCTCTCCTCCCTCTCCACTTTATCAGCACGAACGCTGGAGAGGAGGTCACCTCCTTTCTAGCGTTTGCTCTGCTAAAGTGGAACGAGGTGGGAGGAGGTTCTCCTGAAGTCTTAACCTGTCACCGACTGTAAACCCTTTTCGAGTGATGGTTGTTATGTTGAGCTATGACGCGGTTGGGTTAGGCGACACAAACTAAGCACCAAAAAAATTTAGAACTATTGGCACGAAGCCCCTTAATTAACGGGACATTTAAGAAGATCAAAATATATTTTGATGTTTTTAACCGTCTCGGTTTTTGCTCTACTGTTTCTGCACGCTTTAAGCCCCGGCTGCGAGTCTGAGAGTTTTCCTTTAGACTCCCAAGCATGGAAGCTGCGACACCACTAATTAGGCCCTCGTCATGCACGCGTAAATGAGAAGATTATAATCGCAAAGTAGCTGAGGAAACGAGGCTCTACACTGATAATTGAATGGCTACGCGGGCACGCTAGCATCCCGGACAACAAGAGGGCGCGACAGGTAGCCGCGGAGGCAGGCTAGCAGCAGCAGCTCTGCAACCGGCCTAACTTCTCAAAAAGAAGCACCGAGGAAATTCCCATTGAGCCAGAAGAAAGAGCCGAATTGGCAAAAGAAGAACGAAAACTCTACCCGAAAAGCCTTCTCCTGACTGTGGAAGACCCAATCCCGCAAGGATACACGAGCTGGAAGAATGTACGATTACGAAGAATCAGGACCGGTACCGCCTTTACACCGGCAAGGAAAGAAACATTTATAAAAAGGGAAGAAGGAAATGAAGACATCGACCCTGTGTGTAAGAAATGCATCGCAGGAGAGTTGCTGACAACAACAACACACATGCTATGAGTCTGCGAGAGTCTGGAGAAATTCAGACAAGAAGCGTGGGCCTCGCTGACGCGCGAGGCGAAACAAAGGAATTTAGAAGCCTGGACCCACCTGAATGGACAGGCACAACACAGAAAACAAATCTTGGATTCACTAATACGTTTTATCAGGGCATCCGGGATTTATCAATTCATCTAACCTAATCAACATCATAATCCCCTCTCCCTACAACCCTCACAATCCCTATCCCTCCTTCCTCAGGCTCACCAGACCATAGGTAGGAGAACCTTTCTGATCAATAATTACGCAATTTAAATCAATCAATGCCCTCAAGGCTTGTTTTTTTTTTTAATAACAACGAGTTAAAACAATCATAATAATAAACATCGTTGAGAATTTCCTTGGCGCAAATGTTTAATTTAGCTGTGAAAAACCGAAAATATTACTGGTCTGAGATCTCCAATATTCTAATTTAAAACACATTCAATGTCCTCTGCGCTGTTCTCATTTCAATAATATGTTGTATTGATGGTGAGGGAGTGTTGTGCACATTCCTAGAAAATTTAACTTAAAAAAGCCCTTTGGGGCCAATGATTTCAACATATTGAGTAAATTTTATTTAATGGGAAAATTAATTAAAATTGACCACTTCACTAGAAATTTATTTTACGTAAAAACAAGGAAACGGTTACTGAAGAGTTTTTCTGCGGCAGGTATGGACCCGCTTTGATTACTTCGGAACTAAACGAACAGCAGAACGTAATCACACGAAAACGCCATTAACGTTTTGTTTTACAATTTTGATTGGAATAAGCGATATGAATGCTCAATCAAGATTCCAACCAAAGTTACATGCAGATGACCACGCGTGATTGTATAATTCAGGGCATGCATTTTTGCATGATGTATGGGTTTGACAGATGTTATCACTATGTGCTTCTTAAAATTATCGCAACTATATTGTGCACCTAGAATGCAACAATACTAAATTTTACAAACTGAAAAGCAAAAAAAAAAATAAAAACCTAATACTTAAAAATGCGTTCCTTTGGCCTACAGTGGGGACAAGGAATAATGAGTAAGACCGGCGGCACAAGCAATTTTTAGTAACTGGTTAAGCAAGGTGAACACTGAAAACAATATTCAGAGGAAATAGCTGACATGCGAAAACCAAAAAATCCTTTAAAACCCTTCGAAATCCGCAGCTCGTCCTACAAATACCCACTATGCCTCTTTGCAAGTACAGATAAGAGAGGAGTGGTTTATGGCACTACATTATCTTGCACGACACACTATCAACATGAATGTTCAGCGATAAAAGAAAGCTGAGGAACCTCTTGACGTACCTTCAAAGACCGCGTAACTTGAAAGTCTTTTTGGGACTTGGTCGCACTTTTGCTCGTCCGTTGGGAAGAGAATGTGAACCTTCGGTTTCCCGGCACAATTTCCCTAACACCCTGATTACCATGACCCCGACCAATACGCAGAACTTAAACGGTATTGAGCCTCTGATTTGCTGTAAACACCCATGTGGACGAGAGACGATGTTTAAATTAACTCTCGTGTCTCGTCTGCCCGTGTACAGCGACCTTCTACGTCGCGCATCCAAGGTCTCGCTTTTCTATGCCTGCGAGCCGTCTGGCGTCTGATAAAGTTGCCCCGTCACGTCGCCGGAATCTCGTTTTAATCTTTGATTAAATCTACCCGCAGCAGCCTATAGACCTTTGCATTGCTTATCACTTGGGCAAAAATACGGAGTCCCTCAACTGTGGATGCATGCGCAGCGTCTGATTTAACGCACATCAGAGGAACAGCGCATGCTCAGAAGGTGCTTCACAGCCCAGCAGACAAAGATGGAAGCGCGCAGAAGGCGATTTTTGCGAAGGTCTATAGCACACTTTTATTTTTGCTGCTTCGAATAAAAACAACAAAAATGTAGACAAAACATTTGGCTGCGATTGTTTCTTTGAGTCCAATCATTTTTATTTTGTGTTTTCGGAAGTTTATTTTTGTTCCATTCCATATTCTCCGAAATTTGAAGATAATTTTGCACTGTTTCTTATTATAAATAAGCAAATAAATACATAATATTCAGATGTGAACTTATGCTACATAAAAAAAAAATAAACACGCTTGTATCAATTAATATTTATTCGGATTGATTTGGCGTTAGTGTCATTGCCATTGACAATACCAATTTGCTCGCGACTAAAGTTGCACACAAGTGTGGCTTCGATAAACGTCGATACCTTAATCAATAAACGCCTGGAGGTACTCGCTGGGAAGCTCGTATTCCTCCAATCTTCTTCCTATCGCCCCACCCCGTGGCCGCGCAACGTGGCGAGGGTAAAGGACTGTAATAGAGAAGTTTCAACTGCCTCTCTTCACCATTTCATGCAATTTCTATGGTCAATAGCCTTCCCTCTTACAAACACACAGACTGTGCTTCCTCAAAAGCATAAATAGTATGGTCCCAACTGTAAACCAAGAAAGTGGCTTTTGTTCTGACACGAAAGTACGATGACCTGTTCTCGTGAATACACCTTGACGAGATAAGTGGTAAGTTACCTTTGGAAAATGATCCGAGAGTTGAAAGGTAATTGTGGTGGCATTTTCCAGGATTATTTTCCCTGTTCCCTCATCAAACTGAATTGCAAAATACAGTCTTTTGTTTTTGCGTGTATGTGCGTGAGCGTTTGTGGGGGAGGGGGAGGAAGCATTAGCACACCAAAATTCGGAGTTTATGGAATAAATCCGTTTTGACCAAAATTTTACTGGCGAGAGTTTGCTAAAGTTTTTCGGATTTATCCAAAAACGCGGAACCCTTCCTGTAATGCATGAAATGCAGTACTTAAGAAGTGGTAATTTTAGTTTGTTTTGAAGACTATATGCACCATTGTCCAAAATCCTAGCCCCCAGGGATAAATATGGGAAATAATAATCTCAAACGCTGGCTCTTGTAAATAGAGGGGCTACAAATAAAACAGGAGTTGTACTTTTTACAGCACTCTTGTCATCGGTGTTGTTGTTGGAGCTTCATGACCATGCATTTCTGACGTTCTTGAACTACGATATGTGCAAGTCGTAGTCATAGATATATATATATGCAAAGATTTCTAAAAAAACGGAGTCTTACAAAAAGCGGATCCCCCAACAGTGTCATGGCGTCAGCATAAACAAACATGGCGGCGCACATGGAACAGAGAAGCCACTTGTCTATACAGTGTACTTGTATAGTATAAATCACGTGGTATCAATATATAGATATAAAAAAGTAATGTATTTCGAAGCTTTTAGTGGAGTTTTTTGACATATTGGTCGACGTTTTGGCCTGAGTCAGAGGCCTGACTCAAGCCGAAACGTCGACCAATATGTCATGTACACTTTTCGGCAAGCAATATGTACACTTTTCGGCAAAAATGAATTTCACAGGTCGATTTTTTTCTGTGTGTAAAATCAGAAAAAGTAACTCCTTTTCTGTAAAAAATAAGGCCAAGAAACTTGCCAGGGTCAACGGCGGGCAGCGACGCTGGCAACGAAGTCGAGCTGCGGGGCGCGTTTGGCGCTCGAATTGATAGATGGCGCTTCCTCTTTATCGAAACTGCTCGCGACCAACGTGGTTTATTGAAATGAACATAATCTTTTTGTAATGTACCTTCGGTTAAAATATAAATGCGGACAATGAAAGCAAGAATTAGTTAAAAACGCGTTTGTATAACGACGGCGCTTTTGCTGCCAACGCATTTCGTCTGCGTGTCGTCTGCTTTCTTTCGCTGGTCGGCAACACCTTCCGACGCTGCTCCCGACGCCATCTATCAACACGCACCCCAAGCGCGCCGCGCAACTTGGCTTCGTCGTTTGCGTCGCCACCCGCCGTTTACCCTGGCAAGTTTTTTGGCTCTATTTATTACAGAAAGGGAGCTACGCTTTGTAATTTTACAAGAAAAAAACGACCTGTGAAATACACCTTTGACGAAAAGTTTAGATTTTCACGTGCAGGCGTTGATTTGTACGGTTCATTTTAGATCGAGCCTGGTGACTTGGGACACCCTATATTTATCAGTGTTGTTTTAGAGAAGAGTGACAAAATTTTCTAAAATTGGTGTATTTGAGGTAAAAATATAATTTTCTCCGGACCGCATTATTCGTGGTGGCGGACGTCAGGAAATACGAGATACTTACTAATTATACGCTAATTAATTAAAAATGACTAATTTACTTTTTATTACTGAATATAGACGTATGCTTCCAATTAGGAACTTGGTGAGCGTCATCAGAAACCATTAAATTAATTATCAGAAAGACCTTGAGCGCGTGAGAAGCGTAGTAGTGCGGTAATGTTTCCATTATCTCGTCATTTAATATCCACCGAGCCTGACACATAAACACTGAAAACAGAACTCGTCCTACTCTCACCTCCATTTAAAGAAAAAATATATATTCGAATTACAATCTAACGTCCCGTATAGTAGAAAAGATGAGTCTATAAAGATGTTTCGATTATAGCCAAACAAAGTTCGAGTGAATTTTTACATAAAGAAATGCATGTGAAATACGTAAGGTAAAAAATAAAAAAATAAACTAATAGGTGAAGGTTTTTTTCCTGAAAACATCCTTTCTTTAGTGGGGTTCAACTGAATGTCTGTTTTTTTTTTCTATATATATATCCGCTTTTACTTTTTATCATCTTATTCTCTCTGCACTAAGGCCAGTATAATTAAAATTGATCTTAGTACAACTTCTTGTAGAATGTTTTCTTTGTATTGCACACTGGTGCGAATGATTTGTTTGCATTGGAACGTCTCTTGAATACATTTTATTTCCAAGGCATTTGTTTCAAGAGCCGTACACACACAATACAAGTGCTTTACTTTAGGGAAGGCGTTATCAACTGGGCAGCTATTTGTATTGAACAAAACAGTTATTTCTTGTTTAGTTTGTTTGAAGCATCTGAACTCCGATAATCTTTCTACGGTTGCCGTGGCTCAGTGCTCGCGAGTGATATGACAATATGTACTACCTTTTCACAATACTCCAAGCCCAACACATCTAGAGCTAGTGTGCGGAACTCTAGAGAGCCTAAAAACACGCAGAGAATTACACTCAATCAGTATATAGAAGATAATATTGAAGTATAGAGAAGATATTCAGTATATAGAAGCTAATATTTTCGACAGTCAATAGGCCGCATTAACTTCAACGATTATTTTAAAAAGCACGAGACAAAGCTTTAATCTCTAAATGTCACCTTATCAGGTTTGATTACCTCACCATGACCAAGCGATAATTTGTTTCGTAATGCCAACAAGTGTTTCATATTGTTCTAGCGCCTAATAGGTGTTATCTTCATGCAAATTGAAGGACTACAAAAAAGAAATAAAGACGATGAATTAATTTGGGGAGTATCACCGTAGGGCCTCAGCATTAAGAGGGAGTTTTCGTAGACCGTTTTCCCACCTCCGCTATGCTCTCCTGAACGAAGACGCCACAACTGCGCATGCGCGACGCCAGCCTTGACTGCAGAGTCCCGGATTTCGTAGCGGGTTGCGGAGAACGTTACGGGACAGCGGAAACCATCTATAAAAACTGCATATTTTTGGAGCTCATAAAAACATAACAGAGTTTGTTCCTGTGTAACCTGCATACTCTCCACATATACCGCGAACGCACTGCCTAGTTCTCAAAGTGCTGTATTAATTAAATAAAAATAAAATTCCGATTTTAATCATTTGACCGCCAAGTTCCTCAACAATGCGTGGTCGATGCAAACACAAAGGCCTTTGTTTTTATTCATGAAGTTTCATATATTGCACCGTAAGCGCGTTATTTAAAGATTGTTCGTTTAAATCAGTGTTGTACGGAACGGCGTTCCAAGGAACGGCGTTCCTGGAACGCGTTCCTTTTAGGAGGAACGAAGGAACGCCGCCGTTCCATTTTGCATCGCTGGAACTGGAACGGGAGCGCGTTACATTTTTACTGGAACGGACAGAGTAACGGCGTTCCTTTTTTTCGTCCAGTGGGGTCATTTTTATTTTATTTCAAACAGGGAAAATTTGAAAGTACAAAAACAGTATCTTTACGAATTGTAGGATCTCATTGCCTTTTTGGCTACTAATCTTAGGGACTATTTTGTGTGGTCCTCTCTTGCTAACAGTTTCGGGTGCAGGAGAGATGGTGGACATTGATTCTTTTTTGAGTGCCCGAAACTGCGGTACAAAAAGCAAGGCTTTTAGTCGTAGAAAAAGAAAAAGAAAGAGGGTTGTTTTAAACTCAGCTACTTTCTTTGGTTCCACGAATCCTCATATACCCAGAAATCTAAGGCCGACTACAGCCGCTTGTGAACTTCCATAACGAGACCTACAGTTACAACAAGATCACAGACTGCCAGACATCGAACGCACCCTTGTATCCCGAACATTGGTCACTTAAAAGATACACAAAAAAATAACCTTTATTTCTCCTCTTGTCCCCCACCTTCAAAATGAATAACAAAGCCAACCTTACAAAGAAGTATTTGTAGTCTTTAAAACTGACCTTCCAAAAGCCCTACACTCTCCTCGTCTTGCGGACAGCGACATCGAGAAGCAACTGTTGTTAAGTTCGAACAAGGGACTTTGTTCAATTGAAACGTGTGAGGTTGTTGTAAAATGCTCGAACAATGTTGGGTAAAAGTACATTCGGCTCGTCTGAATCGTCCACTACAAACATGAATATGGTTAAAGGCTGAGATTTTTAACTTGAATATATCAACAAATGAAACCCTGCTTCCGCTTGTTTTCTTCTCCTGTTGCCCTTCCATAACGACATACAAACTCGTATGTTCACTACTAATGGGATAGATAAAAAAAATCTGCTTGATTTACTTATAGTAATTAGCAAAATACAAATGTAACTTATATGTAACGATACGTTCAATTTTTTAAACTGTAACGGGAACGAGTTCCTTTTTCACAGATGTAACTTGTAACGGGAACGCGTTCCAAAAATCAGAAGGAACGAGGAACGAGCTTTCGTTCCTTTTTTTGAGGAACGTGTACAACACTGGTTTAAATTTGCTTCGAAGGCATTATAGAGCGATTTCTCTATGCGAGTGAAAAAGGACGTATTGTTTATACATTTCTCTGCTACTTATAGCGGCGAAATGAACCTCACGTAACCTAACGTCGCACGACGTTAAATAACGTGACGTCAATTTGCCTTCTTAATTTAGGGGAAAAATTTACGTCAAGTGACGTCAATTTCGACGTTTAAATTTTACCGGGCGTCAATATACGTCACGAGAACGTGATCGTAACGCAACCGCAAAGCGTAGCGGCGCAAATGCACGAAAAAACGGACAAATCGCTGAGATAGAGAATTCCGCAGGAAAGCATTTCACGCTAGTATCAACGGGTCACCGAAGGCCTCCACAAGACTGAAGTTTGTACTACACGTCCTCCAACATTGCCGATTTTAATCATGTGTATTTGACACTACGTTCACGGGTTTGTCTTTAGACGGCTATGCGCTGTGAATATCTGATCCGCTCGAGAAAGCTGGCGAGCGAACCTGCCTCCGCAGCTTTGTGTTCTAATAACCGGACGCCATATTTGAGTGCGTGGTTCAGAGCGCATGCTCAGAACGAGCTCATATTAATAGGCTGCTAAGACCGGCGATCTTGATGAAGCGGAATGCACGCTGCAAATTAACTATGGAAGGTCACCGTCAGCACGCGCTCAGCAGTCGCGAACACAGATATGGCTGCCAGTGAATTCTCTCTATACTTCCTTCTTCCCTCAAACAGTTTTTTTTCCGCTACTGCAATCACACAAGCCCAGCTATTGGCAAGCTAATTTTGGTGCGCTACTAAGACCCGAATTCGTCACCTCTCCATATCTCTCTCTCTCCTTCTCTGCCCCTTAATTTCTTTTAGTTTTCTATTCTCTACCCTTTTCTCTATTTCTGAACGCGGGCGCACAGCTGGCAAAAACCACTATTAATTAGAAACGTGCATCTCTCGAGGCGCATCAAGTGGCTGCCCGGTTCCCGACGTTGAATTAGTCGCCGTCACGCAACGAGAAGCGGCAGTTTGGACAATGGCGCGGAAGAAATCTCTACCCGTCTAAAAAAATGTGCAAAAAAAAAATCGTCGAGAACAGGCATATGCATTAAAGCATATCCAAACTAGAGATACCCCAGGGAGTTTGTGTAGGCTTAACTCAATATCCCACGTCTTGGCATAAAGTGATCTTTTAACCCGTGGTCACACTGCTTACACATCATACAAATGACAGTCTGCATACAGATTCGAACACGAGTCACCGCGATATCTTTGCTTCGAATGCCGTGTGGCAATAAGTTCAAGGAGAAACGTGGCACGTGGCATTCGAACCACGGATATTTCGGCGACTCGTGTTTTCAGACTGTCTTTTGTACGATGTATAAGCACTGTGACCCCGGCTTTACGATGACGAGTATTTGGCATCGAATGAATCCCTTTCAAGACGAGTTCCTGAAAGAGCCTAGACCTAAGAGAGCGAACGATTCAAACCACAGGAAGCGTTGGCAACTGAATGGCGGAAACATCCTGCGCAGAATGGTTATGATCATGCGCACGCGTGAATTGGCCGGTGGCAAGGAGGGTAAACGGGTGGAGAGGCCGAGCCAAGCTATTCGCGACTCCCACTGTCTATAGGTGGCGCCACTCGTTTTCTAACATGGCGGCCAGAGTGAGGGTCGGAGATGGGTGCTGGTGTACCAGCTGCTGAGCGTCTTTAGTGTGCAGGCTTCACCGAGGGACAGAAATTCTTCCCGCTTGTACTGAAAACAGAAGCGGCGTTTAGCGTAATAGTGACGCCAGGACGTGCGTTTTAAATAAGGAAAGAAACCAACACTATTAACATTATATTTGGAATTAAATTCTCGATCTGGGTGTTAATTTCGGTTTCTTTCCTAACAAAACATGTGTCTTACAGCGTAATTATTTGAGCCGAAGAAATTGTCCGATCCAGGCACTTCAATACATTTGGAGGAGTTCAGTGTCCCTTTAATGACAGGGTCTTTCATATACACCTTTAATGTAACATACAATATTGTATTTTTTGAAAAAAATGAGCGTTGATATTTATTCGTGTATTCTTGCTGCTATTACTCACACATATGTCATAACAGCCGGCGCTTTAATGGGTTTTGGGGGCTTTAGCACTATTCCCAGCAGACGAATAACAGAATAGATATGCATTTGACAGAATATCGCCACGGGTGATGAGTTAATAATATGTCAACAAAACGAATAAATAAAAAAACACGATATTCTCACTACAAAAACTCAAAGACGAAACCCGAGTCAGAAAACATAAGTGTGTGTGTGTGTTTTGAAAGCAACGCGTGACGCATAGGACTTTATATTACATCCAGTGTTTATGTCTATCTTGATAACGATGTCAGAAGTTTTCATATACTAAAAAGAAAACAAAATGAAACCTTTGGTTGAAGACCATTATGATTAAACGGTGAATTTTTGTGATTGTGGCCTCATTGAAAGCCTACATTGCCTCAAGTTGTATTAATAATTATGAAATTAAGAAATTTCAGTACGTTCTTCATGCTCCCAAAAAAGTTGTTGTTTATGACCTAATTTAAAACGAGCCAACAACTATGGCAATTCAAAGTTGGCTACTTATCATCACTGGTGCAAATAGCAGGATTTTTAATTACCAAAACATTCTAGCTAGCCTGAGAAATTCATGAAAAATGAAATTAATTGTGTGTAAAGCATGGTGCTAAAGGTTTCGCGACTTTTTTACAATCGACAAAACCTCCAAATTCGCCGCCAATCCTTCCAAACCAGATGCCTCAAAATACACAATTTTTTTAGAGCGCAGCTCTTAGGCCTCATTCACACAGCCGTCGTTTCTCCTATCCCGTCACCGTCGCGAGGGGCGTTCCCATCAGGGGAGAGGATTTTCGGCCCGGTTTTCGACGGAAAGCTGAGCCCCGTCGGGTGCCGGGCGACGTAGGGGGCTGTTCTACGGCACCGGCGTCCAGGCGTCCCGGCAGATGACGGAGTCCCGCCCCCATCGAATACCGACCAATCACAAAATAGAAAAGTTTCGCTAAGTTTGGAAGATTTTTCATCGTTCGGTTGCCAACAGTGAGCCAACGCTTGTTGCGTTGTTTTTTTTTTTTTTTGTTCCTTTTCGCCGGGAATTGCTGGTAGCAGACGCAAATCTTTAATTTACAAAAAAGAAACGTGCGCACTACTGTTCAGGCACAATTATCTCTTTATTTTGTAATTTAAGTTGAATGAATAAGCAATCCGATCCAATCCAATCCTGCCGTCGCGGCCTCCATCGGTTTGCTTGCGAGGCCTGTTCGGACACCCTGCCGTCGCGTCCCCGTCCCGGCGTGCTCCCGTGACGGTGCCGGGGTGGGAGAGGCGACGGCTATGTGAATGAGGCCTTAGGCGCCTATTTACGGCTAGAGCGGCGTCGGCGTCGGCGTCGCCGTTGCCGTCGCCGTCGCCGTCGGCGTAACCGCGCGGTGCATGATGGGTAAATTTCCCCGCTAAATTTAGCGGAAAATTGCCCCTAAATGGGGGGCGAGCAGGAGAAGAGTAGGGGCATAGCCCCTCTCCGTACCTTCCCCTTCTCCTCTTAAAAGATGCGCTCTAATTCGGCGTCACAGGGAGTGTAAATAGCTTTCATTTTTTTATTAAAATTTTTTTCAGGACATTTATTTTCTTTCATTTTTACGCGCCGTCGTTTTGCAAAACTCAGACGTTCTGAGTTTTGCAAACTGAGAACGTCTGCTCACTGCAGCACGTTTCGTTGGCGTTGGCGTTGGAAAATCGGTGAAACAGTAGTGAGTTTTAGTATTGTGTATCGAGCGAACGCAAGCACTGTGTGTTTACTTTAACGTTGCGTGTTCCACTCTCCGAGCGCGTGGAGCCCACAATCTCGGTATTGAATTAGCGCATGGTGACGACGCGCATGCGCAACGATAACGCACAGCGCTAGCGCGTGCTCCTATACGCAATACCAAACTCTCTAGTAAGGTACAATCCCATATCGGTAGCAGCACTACATTGGGACACTGAAGAGTGTCGTTTCCCTTCAGAAACGACGGTTCGTAAGCCATGTTCGCGAACAATTCCGTCATGCCTGCTGAGCAGGAGAACCGGGGGAACCTCACTAGAGCGCTTCCCGTTTCCGCCGCGAGAGGGTGAGCCACGAGCTGGAGACGCGAATAGGAGACGTTCGTAGAAGGACGACGCTTCCGCCCACGCAGTTCATGAACAACTTGATCCCTATCGAGAAGTTTGAAACGCACTCAAATCTACGCACGGTAGAGTCGCGCGTAGGCAGAGGCCCTCCTCACACAGCGGCGGACGTTGGAACTACGTTTGGCGTCGGGAAGGGGAAGTTGCGCTACCTTTCCTGCCTCCGCCGAGACTCATCTAAGCAGCGGAGGGAAGAGACATGAGAGATAGCTCAACATATTTTTCCGGACGCCATTTGCAATTTGAGCTTCCGCCGCGTGGTGCTGTAATGGAAAAGGTCCATTATTTTCCTCGCGGTGAACGTTATCGAATTAGCATCCACGTCACTTTTTTCTACTTACTCTGCACTCCATCATGACTCGGCACCAACTTCGGGAGTGGTGGTTTCGGTAGAGGTTTAAGTGCTTTTTTTGTTTTTACGTGAAACGTTTTTAGGATGGGTTTTCATGTTAAGTGAAGCCAGAAAAAGCGTCACCGTGAGTTCGTGGAGTTAGCACCATTAACTCCCCTAACTCTAACTGACTCTAGTTCTAACAAACTCTAACTTTAATTAACTCTAAATCTAATTAAGTCTAGCCTCTAACGAACTCAAACACTAACTAGCTCTAACTTTAACATGAATCTAAATAACTCTAACTCTAACTCCCCACTAACTCACTAACACTAGTAAACACTCTTTAGGTCTAGTGGCTTATCACCGCTAACGCTAAACCAACAACCTGTCACGTAGCAGCACAACTGCGGGGCAATTTGCGATATCTTTGTCACTGTTGTCTTATGACCAAACAGCAGAGGGCGAAGGGCTGTCGCTCTTTTTATCGTTATATAAAAAAACAAAAAAACTTCCGCAAGCAAAAGCAAATCTGCTTTTCTTAGTCGCCGTTGACGCTGTCTGGTTGGTACTACGTCCTTTGGAAGCCCGTCAGCTGCCAAACTTGAAAAAGCAGTTCTAAGCGGATTCGGACGTTCCCGGTCCCGTTTGAACTTTTTTTTTCTATCTTAAATCGGGTATCATTAGTGTATCTTTCTTTTAAAACCCCATCAAGCAACATTGTCAGTCGCCATTTCTTGAGCACGAAGCGTTTGATTGGATCCGAACTCTCTCCAAACGCTGACGTGACCCTCGCGCCCAGTTATTTTTAGCACGTGACTAAACAATGGCGGATTCGGATAATTCACGCAGCAGTTACTAGATGGTGCGCTCATTTGAGAATGGTCTGTCAGATGACATTATTTACAAACCCTACAGTAGGGTGATCCCCAGACAGACAAAACTGCAACAAAGAAAGCAAATCATGGACCAGCTGTTTGAGTGCGTCAGGTCAGCAAACCTCACACTATACACACGCAATCACCCCTCCACCCCCCCCCCCCCCCCCAACCCAACCTCCCAGCTTCCATCCCCACCAGATAAGATGTCAAGATATATTTTTTTTGCATCTTAAAAGGGTACTTGGGCGAATTCTTCATGCGCCCCAATTTGCCTGAAAATTTGATAAACTCACTAACGAACATGACTGAAATAGTATCCCAAATATTAGGTCAAAATGTTTCTTTTTTGCGAAGTTATTAAACTTACAATTTCGGTCCTCACCGTGTTTTTCAAACTGAAATTCTTTACTGGCAACAACGAAAACGTGACGCCAGTGGAAAGCATGGGTTCACTCTTAGAACTGTAGATTTTCTTTACAACTGATTACAAGCAGTTTCATGGTGCCAAATGAATGCTCTGGAAGCTCGCTCGAGTACCCGGGCACCAGCACCGAACCGATGCTTTGCATAGTCTATATGTAAGACTGCTTGCTCCACTGGCAAGCCTGCCTTTCACTGACGTCGCAGCACTGAAGGGTGCGGCTATATTTGCACTGTTGGTTTTGGCAATATTTTCATTTACGGATTTTACAATAACCGTTATGAATTTCGGTATACTAAATAGCAAACCAAAAAGCGTAAACGCAGGGGATTCAGAAAGCATAGTTAGTTGAGGTAGCTAAAAATATCGCCGGAGTACCCGTTTAATAACACTATTCTACTGCTAATGAGATGACGTAGTTGACATGCCTGGGGAACTGCCTCTAGCTTTAAAGGGCACGGGCGAGTTGAGCGTTTGCCCTTCAGACCTATCAATTTGCGTTTCAAACGTATCAAGAGAGCCTAAACAACGTAAAGTTTGTAGTATAAAAAAAAACAGCTTCAAAATTAAAAGGAGACGCGCGCGTGGAGTTTTGACTTTGCTTATAATTACCATAATTATGGGGCGATACAGTCGGGAATGAACAGATAAGCATCCAACTTTAGCTTAACGAAACTATTTTCTAATTGGAGCTTTAATGATGTCAGAGTGCGATCAGACTTCAGAGCCAGGTGTTTTTGTTTTGTTAACATACTTTTTATGACACGTACAATTTAGTCTTTCCAAACATTCGCAACAACTTTAGCGTAATTATATTCGCGTTGTACCGGCCGAAATGAGCATGCAAAAGTTTCGTCTACTGTTTACGTTCTATAAACGTAAAAAAAAAATGTTCAAGCATGAGAAGGCTAAAAGCACGTGCTGTTAGCTTTCGAAATTGTGAGAATAAATGCGAGCTGTGCTAGAACTTTCAATGTCCCACTACGAGAGTATTACATATTCCCTAAACGCTACCCCACAACATAATATTCGTCATTGGGGCATATGTTTAAAGCATAAATACGAAATTTTCTAATTTATTGGCAAAGTATATCTAGCTTAAAAATAATCTTAATATATTAGCTAATTAATAATCGGTGTATATTCAATTTGGGTTCGAGATTACTCAAGAACGTTCAAAAAATCATCACCCGTCTATTGGGCAGGAGATCGAACTATAGGGGGTGCTTTACCGAGTCCCCACAGCCCGGTGTTTACTAACACAGCATAGCAAAGAAATTGAACCTCGTCTAGCACTGTCTGGGCACGAGCGCTACGCTCTGACCAGTGTGCTTTGGTCGTACAAGGAGCGGCCTTCAAATCGTCATCTACGTTTTTTCTAATCAAAAACATACAAGAAAGTACAGTCTATTGTCTACACACAGCTGAAGCGCACAGCTAGAGGCGTGACCGTTCAATCTCTCCCTCCCCTCCCCCCCCCCCCCCCCCCCTTGAAATAATGCAGTCTCAATTTATTCAGACGCCAATATCGATTACGAAAACCACAGAGGAAGTCACAGAAATCCACAAATCAAAGTTTTACAGAGTCTTAACATACCAAACTACAATGACAACAACGGATGATCCCGACATGGCGAGTGCGTGTCTTAGATAAATATTTTCATAAACCAACACGCGACAGGATCTTTCCTACATCTTTACATATATAATGTACTGTCAGCAGCGCTTGTCAGGACAAAAAAAAAATATATACGGCGTGGAAGTGCGCATCTGTTCCTGGCGCACCTTGTGCGTCTGTTTACCTCCCCCCAACGCGCCAACGTGCTTTTGTTTCCCTCCGACCTCAACCGTCGGCGGCGCGTGCTTGCCTGCCTCTTCATCGCGGTTTCCCTTCACGTTCCTTATGCTTACCTTTGATTGCCGTGCTCTGTTTTGCGTTCCTATACGCAAAATACGCATTTCGAAACACTTGATCGCCGTAAATCTCTCGCGGAAATGCAAAATAGCACTCATAATACTAGTAATAATAATCAAAATATATATTGCAGCGCGTCTTGCTTGGTTCTGATAAGTCTTGTACGTGGAATGCGTTATACCATAGCCTACTACAGGGTGTCACAAAAAAAAAATTTACAGGTACTTTTTTTACCGCAAAAATAAACTAGGCATCGCTGAACGCTCATTCTCCGCCCAAAGGTAACGCTAGAGGTCACAACCAGATGCCAAAGTTTCAGCCCGATCCGATACCTTATTCAAAAGTAATAAGTGATTTTCTGAAAAATTCAATGGAAAATGGCGACCGACGAAGTTTTCGAACACATTGGGCTCTATGGCGCCAGAAACCGAAAACGGGCAAAAATGGGCTCCATTTTACCAATGAACGTTTCAGAAAATCACTTATAGCTTTTGAATGAGGTATCGGATCGGGCTGAAACTTTGGCATTTGGTTGTGACCCGTTCAGCAATGCCTAGTTTATTTTTGCGATAAAAAAATACCTGTAAATTTATTTTTTTTTTTTTTTGTGATACCCTGTATATACTGACAAAGCCTGGCAGATCGCCACGCCGAAATGGAAAAGGTGGAGCGGCACACAACGGATCAGAGGAGAGCCACGTGACTGGCACCCCGCTGCGGCGAGACGCCGAAACACACTTCTCCCGAGAGAACAAGTGTGTTTCGGGTCCTCGCCGCTGAAAACGCTGTGCGCTGACGTCCAGGTTCCCCGAGAAATGGCTCTTTGATGCTCTGTGCTATCAGACCCTGGCGCCCCAAATCTGCGACCGGGCACTCATGGCCCCCTCGTCCAACTGCCAGGCTTTGTGAGTGTAGAGGAGGCTATGGTTATACTTATAAGGTCGTCAGAACTCACGTGACAAGATCACGTGATCACGTCACGTGGACACCGTCCGCTAAATTAGGAGGCACGTCAACCCGCTAAATTTAGCCGACAGCGTCAATTTTGCGTAAGCCCGCTGAATGTAGCGGATGACGGCACTTTTATGCAAGCCCGCTAAATTTAGCGGATGATGCCACTTTCACGTAAGCCCACTATATTTAGCCGATGACGTCACTAAGCCAGCCAAAATTCAGCACATGATGTCACGTTTGTGGAATACCACTAAATTTAGCAGGTGGTGTTAGTTCTAAGTTTATGTCAGATTTTCTTGTCACTTTTATATAACCAATATATCTATGTTATTTTCCCGAATAGTGCAAGACCTATAACGCAGTGAACAGTGCGCGACGCTCTTTAGCGCGAACACGACATCGTCGCTCTTGCGCAATTTACTCCGCGGGCAGTACTGATAAGCAAGAAACTTTACCGGTTCAATTTACCACCCTTAAATGAGGGCTTTCCGATACATTAGTAATATTTGTATGGTAATCGTTAAGTTTTAAGGTAAAAATATCGAGAATTGGCGAACGGTTGTTCGCGCTAACGGTGTCGAGTTGTGTGCAATTCTACTACTACTATACTTTTACAACTTACTATTAAAACAAATTAAAAGTTTTGATCATCGTCGGGGAGGTATTTTCTAGAGCTTCGCCAACAAAGAAACAGCCGACTCTCTCACTCTAAAAACAAGGGTAGTATTATTACACCCTTTGTACCATATAATACACCCCAAAACTTCAGTTCGGCGTACAGCGCACTGTCGTCGATCTGATGGTACTAACTTTCACGAGAGGCTTGATTGCCGTGTGGTACGACTTATTAAAATAACTCATGTACCTGTTACTGACTACAAAAAAAAAAATAACCGGGTGTTCTCGGCCTTACTGCAAAACATCAGTGCTTTCTTTCTGTGGTCTTTGATATCTGCTTTAGCTCTGTAATCAGCTATATCGCACCGTTATCAAGCCCCTCGTAATAAAATTTGGGGCCGTCTGTTTGACTATACTGCGCTGTACGTTGAACTGAACTTTGGAGGGTCATTATATGAGACAAAAGGGTGTAAGGTGACACCCTTTTTTTTAAGAGTGCTGCCGTGTTCAAGGAGTACCAACAGCGACCCGCTAATGAAAACACAGATACATAATTTTCTTTTCGACCGGCGCGGCTGGCAGGGGGTCAAACAGAACACTGTTTAAATTAAGCTCGATAAACGGGAACAAACAACGCACAGTAAAAACGAAAACACTCTTTCATGACTGCACTCCGGGAAAGGCGGGAAAAGTTGACTTTGCTAATAGGGTGCGGTGAAGCATGCTGCTCGGTCATCTGGGTTCGCGCTAATTGGCCCCCGAAACCTCCGAGGCGATCAACAGGATGGCTAAACTATTATGCTCAGAAGCCGTAATCGCAAACACACTTTGCACCCCCCCCTCCCAAACCTCTGCCCCCGGCCCAAAAAAAAAAAAAAATTATAAAAGCTCCATCACGCCAATAAAGTCCAGATATCACAGAATGCGTTCCGCACAAAACACACGTGTTTGTTTTAAGCTTTGTATATAATTGTTTACGTCGTGTATCAATCCCAGGGTGAGCTCGTTCATGACGCTCGTTCCTGACGTTCATTCCTGACGCTTGTTCATGACCATTTTCTCATAGGAAACGACCCATAAAATCCATTCTGCGCTACGCCTTCTCTTCGGCATTCCAAAATAGCGTATGGGCCTTCATTGTTGAGTTTTATATTTTTCAGAAATCGGTGGCACAAATTGGGCGCTTTGTTCCAAGCTGGCAATAGTGGAGAAATCGGGTTATCCAAGCGCTTATTTGTAATTCGGATTTTCTCAGGTGATATTTGTAAATATAGTAAAAATAACAATAAATATCATTACTAAGTTTTTATATATGGAATGTTATTTTTTTTTAATTGAGTCATTATAGTATGGAAGATAGCATTGAAACATATGATATAAAAACTCACTCTATCTTTTCCAGTTTTCATGAGACTCGCTGCTTACATAATCCTTGTCGTTACATAAAAGATGCATGTGCAGCATCTTCGTCCCCACCACAGTCCTGTCCGGTCTTTGAACATATCTAAATTGAGAGCTGATACGTACATTTGCAATACGCAACAATATTACGTCAGTTCTATAGAAACAAAATAGCTACTTTTTTTTTTGAAACTAGGTTTTGAGATTAGTTCTTCATCATTTTCTTTTTTCCCCCTTTTTTGTGTGTGTGTATGCTGGTTGAAACGGAAAGAAAAGGGCAAAGGATACTTCCGAATAGACATAAAAGCGAGATTTTGGGGCTCGATCTATGTGACTGCAGTTCACTGAAGCCAACAGAACCTATAGGTTTGCTTCCGAGATCTGGAGCTAGCGGACACGCACCGACCAATTCATCCTTTCTAAGAAAAATATTTCTGAGCAGAGTAATACGGAAGGTCGTAAAACCCAAAATTTTAAATTTGGAGAAAAAAAAGTCCGAGTTGATTCCCATTTCAAAGGAACGTGTTCGGGTGTAAATATCGGGAAATATCGGATTTCGCCCCCCCCCCCCCCCCCACACACACACACACATACACACACATAAAAAAAAGAAAACGAAGGATCTTTGGCTTAGCGAATGGGGGATCCTTTTCTTCTTGATTCATTTATTCCTTCGCACGTTGCATAAAATCCGATGTTGCCAATCGTGTACCGTCGGAAGTGGATCGTCATGGTACTCGTCGTCTTTCAGCGTTTGCTATAAGGGGCTGTACAAATGAAACACAAACAATTAATCGCGAAATTTTTTTTTCTTTTTTTTTTCTGTGCGTGATTGTTTTAGCCGCTAGCAAAGGCACACAGAAACCATGAACGCCGTGACGCTACAATTTCGGCGCTGGTTGATAGGCGTCATCGAATCGTAGCCTGGGCTGCGCTCCAACTTGAAACGGAGTAAACTATCTGCCTTTTTTTTTTCTCTCTCTTTTTGTAGGAAGTCCTCTTTTCTCAACTCAATCCTCATCCTCCGCTGCCCCACTCACTCCTTCATCTCAATTTCTTTTTTTTTTTTTTTTAACGTGAAGAGTTCTTTGGCTAGTTGCTCCGGATTTCGTAAAGCCGGATTAAGTGAAGGTGGATTTCGTGAAGCCGCGGTCCGTGTCGTAACATGACTTCAGTTTCTACCGCTAGACTTCAGTTTGCTCGCTAAATTTAGCGGCAAAAATGACGTCCCGTGATTGCGTGTCGCGTGACCTACGCACAAATTCAGTTTCCCCGCTAAATTTAGCGGGAAAATTGACGTCAGGTGACCTCAACACCTATTCAGTTTCCCCGACTCCATGTAACGTGACCTACACAAATTCAGTTTCCCCTCTTAAATTAGCGAGGTAATTGACGTCACGTGACCTGATGTCACGTGGCCTATACAGCAATTCATCTTCCCCGCCCAATTTAGCGTAAAATTCACATTGCGTTACGCCGATTGCGTATCGGTGCAGTGCCTGATATGTTTCTACCCTGACGAGGCCGTACTCGAATCACGGTGCATTTACAGGCCACTGGGAGCAACGGCGCGAGGTTCAGCCGCACCCAGTAGACTACTTCGGAAAGCGAATTTTGTCACGCATACGTGAAACTCGCATACCCATGAAGTGTACGTACACATAGTGCGCGTTAAACTATCGGACGGTGAGCGCCGTTACAGTATTGCTAGACGTTTCCTGCGCTAGAACGTTTCACGTATGCAACAGAATTGCCTCACAATTTTTGTTCATCCGCACTTTCCCGCCCTTATGATGTCCCCAAGATCGCGAGCGGCGCTCCTCAAGGGATGTCGTTACTCTTACGCATAAAAGGGGAAGGGGAAGGGGGGGAGGGTTAGTCTCGCAGTCTTTTAGCACGCTTTGACTTAAAGGGAAGTTGGAGCTGTTCTGTACGTATTTGAGTAAAAGCACTGAAATCATCTTCATTTGACCTCCAGAATCACGATATCGAGATCTTGTTTTTTTCTTTTCAATTTTGTGCACGGAGGCTGCAGAAAATAATTTTCGAAGTGCGGCGTAAGCCCCTCCTTCTCGGAGCTTTACGTCATAAAAGGAGTTTTCGGAATGTCCACTTTGGCGCATCTTCAGCGCGTATCAAATCTATGCACGCGCACTCTTAATATTTTCCAAGAGGTCTGAAAAAGACGTCGTGACTGGATTCAGCCTGGGTGAATATACCTGGCAAGCTTGCAATTGCACGACTTGCCCGCACGAGCGACCCGCGATTGGCGGACGAAAGATCCTTTTATGAGGTAACGACTGGTCGGAGGTTTTTCGTGTTTCTCAACTTTAGTGAGATCTCCGGGGAAAACGAACGTGACATTCAGATTCACAGGACATAAATACTTTAGGATTCGCTTCTACCTCGTGTTTTTCAAGAACCTTTTCACCTTCCCTTTAAATAAAAGTCAGGTATGGCTTCAATTAAAGTCATATCTTACTTAAATTGAACCTTAAAAAATGCGGGGAGCGCGAGAGACCAAGCAAAGATTAAGTGAATGGTGGCAGAAAGCGAGAGAAAACTAGGCATTTTCTTTATTAACTGATGGCAAGGGGGATTTATAGCCTCACTTTCTTTTCAGTACGGAGTGAATATAGTTTTCACATTTAAATATTCTAAGCTTAAAGGGTAAGACAAAATGGCTAGGTGGCGTAAGCTACCGCCCGATCCAAAGGGCTCAACCGTATTCATCCATCCATCCATCCATCCATTGGGTGGCTTCAATTTGGTTGGTTTCGGTTTCAGCGCGCTCTCGGCTGTGTAGGTGTGTTATGTTATTCTCGCCTAATTTCGCCATACAAATGTGCCCGTTATAGCGCACAACTAATAAAACTGTGGTACTGAGCCAATTCGAGAACTACGAAGTGGTTTCGAGTCATATTCGCGGACTTTTTTACGAACGCTTTACGATGCATCTGGTCATGTTCGTAGCTGATTTCGGTCAGGTTCGACGGCGTAACGACTGTGATGCACAAGGAGGATTCCATTGTCTACGGCCTGACTCACTGACCCTAGTTTCCGAAGAAAAATAAACTAAGGAAGAGACTAATGAGTAGATATATAGTAAAAATGCAGGTCCACAACCTGATTAAAAACCTCCTAAATCGCGAAAAACACTCGAAGTCGCAAGTTCACTGACTGGTTTTCGCGGACACCAACTTTCTGTGAACTTTAGAAACTCGAAATGTCTCCTATAATACGCAGATATTCTAAGAAATAAGTGATATATTCTCGGGCTGTTTTCTTTTAAAAAATTAAGTACTCGAGATATATTTCGATGGTCCGCGTCCTAGGTCGGGTGGGAAATTCATTTAGCTATTGACCTTGCTAAAGTACTTATTAACAACATTTAACAACGTTGGCGTTAGAAAATGAACTATTTGTTTTACTGACATTTGATTACGACGTGCTTGGCACATGAGATAAGTGAGGCCCATCAATTGAAATCTGAAATTTTGTCTTTGTACAAACTTTGCCAAATAAAATTAAGGGCACGAGAGAAGTGATCTCTCGTACGTTTGGTTGAAGTCGAATGCTAGGCACGACTTCATGAACCTTTATGGCAGATCTCCATGCAAACTGATGCGATTTAAAATCAACAACCGTGAACTTGGGTGATTTCCATGTAGATGGCTTCTTTTCGGCATCACATAATGCGAGCCCTAGGCGCTCTCAAGCTGCCTGTGACAGATTATTTCACAGGGGTCTTTTTGTTTAAAATAAAAATAATTCATCAATTAAATTTTGTATAAAAAATGTTAACACCCTTTAATGACTGCAGATATGTGAGGGAGCATAGTGTACAGTTTCTCTAAATTCATAAATAAACAAATCAAGCAAACGTTTCTATTGCAAAAACAATTTAAGACCGTCTAACAGATTTAGGTGTAATGTCGGGCACAAACAAATTGCCCGATGTGGACGTTATCATTATCCCAAGCATCAGATAAAATGTGAGTTAAACGTTCGTCACCTGTATATCTTATATGCCCTATATAATCAAAAACAACTATTTTAAATTTGTTATGAAGGCAAGGCCGGAGGCTTTCAGGAAACACACGTAGCTTCATATGCTGCGTAGTATTTTGGTCACATTCCTTAAGATTCTAAATGCGTGATTATACATATACGTTGCACTATACTTTTTCGAATATTCCGCCACTATCACTATGTAAACTTAAGTTGTCATAAATAATTGGGCTCAATATGCGCCAGGTCTGACGCTGATTTCTATATCTCCTCCCTCCTTACGCGTATCCGGTACGCCGACGGTGTAAATAGTCACAATCGGTTACAAAATTAACTGCATATGTAGTCGTGCACATAATGATGGCATGCAATTAAGAAAACACAGCAGTACAGTGTTCACAGTAGCATCAAATACGCTTCGAAGCTCGAACTAAACGCTTGAACGTGTCTACCGCCAACTTCACCGCCGTTCAAACGTGCTACAAAGAAACCCCTAGTGATTGAAAAATGTACTAGCTACAAGAAGAAAACCATGAAACCGAAACCGAAACTTTTGTACACACAAAACGAGGTTTTCGGTGTGAAATGAAACATTTGTTGAGTTTTTGTGAGACCACGCCCACTTTTTTGCTTACACAGAACATGAAAGAAGGCATCAAGAATCATTTTCCGCATTACTAATCCCCTCTTGTTATATATGGTTTGAAAGCTAAGGAAACAGGCTATCAAAAGAAAGCAAAATTTAAAAACAGGATTTTTTGATCAAACAAAGTCTCACCCCACCTTAAGTTGTAAAAGTAAACATCGGGTGGCAATTTACGATAAGGCGAGAAACACGGTGAAACGCAACGAAAAACGCGAATGCCGCGCCTTCGCCAAGGCGTGGAGGGGTGAGTGGAGCGACGAGTTGAAGCCACCTTATGGCGGGTGCACGGAGGCTGCAGAAAAATATTTTCGAAGTGCGGCTGAAGCCCCTCCTTCTCGGAGCTTTACGTCATAAAATGAGTTTTCGGAATCTCCACTGTCGCGCATCTTCAGCGCGTTTCAAATCTATGCACGCGCACTCTTGATATTTTTCAAGAGGTCTGAAAAAGACGTCGTGACTGGATTCAGTCCGGGGGAATATACCTGGCAAGCTTGCAATTGCACGCCTTGCCCGCACGAGCGACCCGCGTTTGGCGGACGAAAGATCCTTTTATGAGGTAACGACTGGTCGGAGGGTGTTCGTGTTTCTCAACTTTAGTGAGATCTCCGGGGAAAACGAACGTGACATTCAGATTCACAGGACATAAATACTTTAGGATTCACTTCTAACTCGTGTTTTTCAAGAACCTCTTCGCCTTCCCTTTAAATAAAAGTCAGGTATGGCTTCAATTAAAGTCATATTTTACTTAAATTGAATCTTAAAAAATGCGGGGGGCGCGAGTGTGAAAAAAAGTATGAAGAAAAAAGTGGGTGCCAACATTACTAAAACACTCTGTTGGGAAACTCAGCCTTCAAACCCGAAGCGCTCGCGTCCACCGTGACCGAACTAGATACAACCTGCGCTGCCCTATAACTGCCGGTCGTAGCATGAAAGTTGCTTTATACAGTTACTGCGAAATGGCAGTGCGAGATGGCGCCACCGGAATTCTTGCGCAACTTGACTGAACCGGTAGGTGCAGCCGTGCAGTTCCCGGAGTGGCCGCTGCGGGAGAATGGCGGCGTTGCGATCGCGTCTAGGTCGGTTCTCGAGCACCGATCGAAGCCACTTTTTCAAAGCAGGCTCCTGTGGCGGTTTCCTGAGATGAGTTGTTCCAGTAACGCTGGTGGGTGTTCTCTGGGGGAAAGTGGAGAGGTCGCTGTCTTCTTTTTCAAGAACCGAGGCACCAACCGAAACCGAAGCCTGAACCTAAAATGGTCAAAGACTGAAAGCTTTCTGAAACCAAAACCGGAATGAAAGCTTTCATTTTCATTTCAGGGTTATTGTAACCGGAACCGAAACGGAAAGCAATTAACCGGCTACCGATGTTTTACGGCGGTATGGCACAAACAACGAATTGACAAGTAGTATACCAGGAAGGAATCCCATTACATTGCCTTTATTCGAACATTTCTTTTTCTGTGTATGTATTGCGAGTTATGATTAAACAAGAAAATTTAAAACTTCAGGCGAAATTCTCTTACATGTGCAAGCTTAAAAACGACATTGTTTTGTTAGAAAACCCGAAGCAGAGATACGTGTGGGACTAATATTATTTTAATATATTTGGGATAATAAAAACAAAGCATTGACTGAATGACTTTGTTATGTTCTTGATAATCTGCAGTATGTTCTTCTTTTATATATTTTGGTTTATAAACACGCTTTTAGCTACTAGGCTTTATTTACATTTGAAGATTTATAAAATTATTTATGAGAATGTGCGCAAGATATGGGGCCATTCCATAAGCAGCAAACTGTCCTTGTTTGAATCAGAGTGAAACAGCTCACGCTGCAGAACCAAAGCGTCCTGTGTTCAATCCCGACCCGCGCACGTTTTGATCTGGACGACTATCGTACCGCCATATGTGTTTGTGCAACCACTTTTGCGTGATGCGCATGTTAAAGACCCCAGGCTAGGTTCTAGCACTACACTGGCAAAAAGTTTCATCCACACCAGACGGCCCTTGGAGCTGGCTATTACACCTCTGTCACACGGAAAAGTTAATGTCAGTTTCATCGAACGACATCTGTGTGATCGACGAATCGGCTCGCGCTCTGTCCCCCGTGGAATCGAGCGGAATGCGCTGCGCCCGGAGTACCGCGCGCTGATTGGCCGATGGCCCAAACGTCATTCGATGGAACCGACATTAAATTGCAGTCTGACAGGGGTATACCCAAATATTGTACTAGGGGAATACAGGAAACTCTCCCCATTTGCATTAGACAGAACGACGGCCGCGCCATAAGCAACCCCTGGTGGAGCGGTTTATTTGGCGACGCCTCTCTCCCCCTCCTCTCGCCGACAGGGTACGGTGCGGTTGACGGGGTCGAGGATGCGAAGATGGTACCGCTGCCGCCGTCACTCGTGTTTCCGCAGATCTTCGTTTTCGACTTTTTTTTTTTAAATGTATTCTCGGGGGAGCGTCCTGTTTACACTATAGTAGGTTACAAGTCAAGAAGGTAGCGGCAAATGCCCCTCAAAGGAAATCATATATCCCTCCGCCACCTCCGCATCCAATAGCGTCCCATCGCTTCCGTGACGTCGCGGCCAACGCGCGAGGAGGGTCTTGCCTTTCTGTACATATTTGCTTTATCTTTCGACTTTGACTTAGCATTATGGAAGCCACGAGAGGGAGAATAGAGTCTTCCCCTTCCGATGCAAACAAAGACGACTTTCGGGGATTAGCGTCCCCCTCCGATTGATACAAAGGCTGCTTTCAGGGGCTCGGTTCCCTCTCCGATGAATACAAAGGTCGCTTTCTTAAAACGTGGGGGTCGGAGACAAGTTGCCACCACTCTGTGGCCATTATCTATCCATTGAAGCGGAACAAGGAGCGTTTCCAGTGAACTCTTCTTTCGATTGCGGAGGGATTTGAAACCGGCGCACCACGCTTGTGGGAGGAGCTTCTCCTACCTTCTTAACTTGTAACCGACTATAGTAAAGTATATACCAACTCATGTTTACAAACAAACCGGAGCGCCCCTAGCGGACGCCACCGGCGCCGCGCATGCGCAATGGGGGTGTGGGCAAGAAGCTCGCCGTCGCCCATAAACAAACCATTGAAATGCGATGTTGTCGGCGTCGGTGTGAGTCCTCCTGCCCTTTTTCGCGTTCGAATTGTTGATTCTACGTCTTCCTGGCGATGTCTGACTATCTTGAGCGGCGTCAGCGAAATTACCGAGGCTCGTTACACCGCAAACTTTCGAGTGAATAATGTGGCATGTGGCGATTCATTCCGCGTGGACGCCGCAGTATGTACGCTAAAGCAAGATTCGCATGATGAGATTTCGCTCGCAATTTTCAGTCGCGACGCCACTCGGGCTGCAAAAGCGTGAACCGTAGCTGAGATAGTCGACGTCGATATTGAGAATTGCAAGCAGAATCGGACCAACTGAATTAGGCCTAACAAGTCGGTGATGGTCACTGGTAACTATGATCAACATCTCCTTGTATCTACTGTTTACATCGAGCCTGCTTACCAACCTTCAAATTTAAGTCTTTTAAGGCCTGCACTTACTTCTTATCGCAAGTACTGGGCCAACATTTGGTATACGGGCCGGCGTCGTCTAAGAGAGCAGACGACAAGCAGAAACTTTTGAAAGAGCAGACGACAGTTCGAACGATCAGGCGGTCGTTTGAACTTGAAGACGCACTGAACGTAGTCCGCAGGTGGTCCGCACAACTTGACGGTTTTCTGGCGTTCATGTTGGAACAAAACAAATAAATCTGATGACCACAAGTATCCGCGAATTCAACCCAATGTGCTTCCCGCCCAAGCAATCGTTGTCCGACGGCGTCTGCTTTTCCCTTTTCACGGCACATATCCAGATTCTCGGACGAACCGAGCACGTGAAAACTGACCTTCAAACTTTCTCGACACTTTTGGTACGGCCCCAGTAGCGGCGTTTTGACGAGAAAGCAGGTTTTTGTCCGGTTCCTTTCAGAACAACGCAGGAATACACGTCTGGCATGGGGATTTCTGCCCACAGCTCCAGACCGGAAGTGCGACCGACGCGCCACCACCGCGCAGTGACGTCAGGGAGTTGAGTTCGTGTATTTGGTATAATTTTCTGCTGCTTAACAGGGATACTTCAACAAAATTTGAAATATTCCCGTCTTGTTCAAAAATAGGTTGAATATGATCCCCAATATCCGTAAATGACAATCGTACGTTTGTATTTTGAGCTTGATGGCTGTATTTTTTTGTTATAAACGGCCCACTCCGGCAAGCGCTCGGAGAAGGCCCAGCGGAGACCACGTGACATCCAACGCAATCGTGACGTAGGTCGTCTCGGGACGAGCAAAGCTGCGGCGAGGCTGACGTCGAGAGGATGGCCTAGTCGTTCCAGCCACCGAAGCGGTTGCTTTTGTACGAATTTTGAGTGACGGGTTAATCTTCTATAATGTTGTAGGGGGACAATAGCGACTTCTGCGACACACAAAAGGTATTCTAGGGAAGAGGGGAGTTCCTCCTTCCCCTCTTCTCTCGTCGTGGCCGGAGGCGAGACACTCACCGTCACTAGCTGTCAAGGTTCCTAGACGGGCATTACAAGCGAGGCGTTAGCGACATCCACCAGGTGCTCTTTGCTAATTGTTTAATTCGTTTTAAAATTCCTTTTCGATACTTTTTTGACACGATATTGGTATGTTCGATGTGATACTGCTCTTTTGAACACATATAAACCAAAAAATGAGCGCCGAAATTTCGTTGTAGTGTCCCTTTAAACATAGTGAATACCACGCAGGTATTGAAGTGTAGCATACAGAAACATGATATGTATTTAATCATTAGAGCGCTCGTTAAAATAGCCGAGCCCGTTTCACTCCTCGAGTAGCTGACGAAGCAATGAATCATGTGCGTCATGGCATGTCGGTTGTCACATTTCTGACTCGTGGTCAGATCTGGTCAGTCCGCCTTTGCTCTGGGCGCAACTACTGCCGTACTTGGAGCAGAGGGGTGTACAACTGGCGATAGCTACAATTCGAACAATGCGACTTTCCGTGCTTTAGGTATACAGTTACGGAAAGCTCAATCGGAAGATGTCGTTTTGCTTTTTTGCCAACTGTTCTAACATTTCCGGAGAACGGAAAAACGTTTAATGCTATTTTAGATGAAGCTGCACATGACTGGAAACAGTTATTTTAAGCGCCAGTAATGACTTAAATGTCTGAACAGTCGCTCACTTGGGGACTTCTGCACTCTAAAAAAAACCCGTGCATCTACTTTCCCGCACAACACTCGGAGAGCCAATCAGCGCAACCTTCGGAAGCAGCTCAGCGAATGACGATGCCGAAACATACGTTTAGGCAAAAAAACGCAGTCTGAGTTGTTACATTAAGCAATGCAAAACGTCACGCTTGCATTGCTTAATGTCACAACCCAGACTGCGTTTTTTGGTCTAAACATAAGTTTCGGCATCGTCATTCACTGAGCTGCCTCCGTAAGTTGCGCTGATTGGCTCTCCGAGTGTTGTACGGGAAAGAGGACGCACGGGCTTTTTTTAGAGTGTACTCAGAAGATATCAAGTGAGGTTTCATTGGCGATCCTTTGATCAATGGCGATTAAAGCCACGTACCCGGGGCTCTGAGTTCAACATCCGGCGAAAACGTCGGCGATATCGCCAACCGCAGCGACTGGCTGCGATTGACTTTGGCACCGGACAATCACAGCGCTACGCTGGCCAATCGTGGCAATCGGCGATCTCATTGACTCGCTTGCCGAGAGTTAAACTGCCCTCTAAAAAAAGCCCGTGCATCCGCTCTCCCGCACAACACTCGGAGAGCCAATCACCGGAACTTAGGGAGGCAGCTCAGCAAATGACGATGGCGAAACTTATGTTTAGACCAAAAAACGCAGTCTGAGTTGTGACACTAAGCAATGCAAGCGTGACGTTTTGCATTGCTTAATGACACAACTGAGACTGCGTTTTTTGGTCTAGACATATGTTTCGGCATCGTCATTCGCTGAGCTGCCGCCGTAAGTTGCGGTGATTGGCTCTCCGAGTGTTGTGCGGGAAAGTGGACGCAGGGGCTTTTTTAGAGTGTGCTGGAGGGGCACTGCTCATTGCACGTGCTGTGCGCCAGACAATTGGGTGAAAGCCAACGTTACTAGACTACCTCAGTTGTGTAACTCCGCCTCCCGTCGTTTGCAGAGCCATTTAGATTTTCGTTTCAAAGCTGCGCGTTCCACAGAGCTCAGTAAAACGCCATCTGGACGCCGTGCGTCGAAACATTCGTATTTTATAAAATGAACGACAGTTACTATAGCGGACGTCCTTAAAACGGTGGCACGTACGTTGAACGACAGGAGGTGGACCGTGGGGGTAGAGGGGGGTTAGTGTTCGTTGAAGCAGGGTCTGTGGGCAGTTTCGTAACTGAGCTAATCTGCTAGCATTGCTGAACGAAAACCCAAGTATTCGTCGACGGATGGATGGTTTAAGAGAGCAAGCTGGCTATGAACTCCCCGACAACTTAAGAAACGTAGAGGGTGCGGGTCCAAAGCGTCTTACTATGCAGAGAGAAAGTCGTCTGCTTCTTGCGCAGGAGTTGCGATGACGTCAGAACGACACCGAGCTCTGATTGGATTTGACTGAAATGATAGTGAATAGACCTTGATGCTAGATGCCTCGAGGTCTACCCACTATTTTTTTTTTTTAATCAGCCAAGGAAAGCTTGGTGTTCTGACATCCTTGCAACCCCTGTGCAAGAAGCAGACGAACTTGCCTCCGCATTGCTTTGCGGACATTGAGCGTGCGGCATTCGCCAATAAGAACTTCGAGAAGCGAAGGAGGAAACAAAATGCGTCAACATAAGGATGCACGTCCCGCATTCTTCCGCATTATTTTTACTAAGGAGTATAAATCCTCGTAACAGTCGTTCCGTTCTCACAGAACAACGGGGCTGACGTTTGACGTCAGTGTCGACTCGCTATGACACTTTGGAGGTGAAAGATGCACTTCAAAAATCCAATCATAATAAATACTTTTGCTCCTCGTTTAGTCCAGCAAGAAAATTGTCTGTTAATCTATAGTCGCTCTAACCTCAAGAGCCACAGTAAAAAAATTTAATAGTTTTTCTCTTTATAAGGTGAATTAATATAGTTTTATACATAATTCAGGTCAGCTATCTGTTACCTATCAAAACGCACATGTTTCACGTCCAAGAAGAATCCCCCGCCCTTTTTTTTCTCTCTCGATTCCATCAAATCTTGAAAGAAGTACTTCATTCACCGTCTGAACTATAAGTTCATCTTGTTTCGTTTTCTTGGGATAATAAGTATACAAAAGTGTAAAAAAAAGTGTGATGTGACTACAGGCGCAGTAAAGAATAGCAACCTTGGAAAATATCACAAAATTCATAGTATATAAAAAAATATGCCTATTATATTATACCTCGCCTCGGAATACCGTATCAAAATTTACAGCAAAATCAAATATTGTCATCAAGTTACAAAGTGAATTTCTCGACTTGTCGTGACCTAGACAATTGCGGCGAAGCAATTTACCCCAAATAGAGAAAAAAAAAAGAAACAAAAAAGGAGACGCCGACGTGGCCATCCTCAATCCCCAGTCTCGGCGATTAATAGAACCGACTGGTACTATCGGGGAGATAGCGGTACACAAAAAGCGAAGCCCGCAGATAGGCAATTTTCTTTCAGCCCACTCCTGTCCATTGGTCCCGGTCGGGCCCTCACAAATCTTTGTTTCCGGTCAATTTGTTTGGCGTATTATGTCGTGCGTCTGCCATACAATCCTCCGCGATATAAAAGCACAATAATAAAAAAGAGATGCATTCGATGGGCTTTGCAATGAGCCTGCAGCGGATCAGGTGGTCTCGGCCATTTCTGAACGACGCGCCGCTTAACTCAACGCCTACAACCGAATTATTGTCGGTCTAATGATACCTGCCCATAATAGCTAGGTGTTGTATCCAATTCCGCCTTATTGACAAACAAACAAAGTTTGTCCATCAACAAAAGAGGATGAGCATTTTGGCGACACGTGAGACTTTCAACCTCTCTATCTTGTTTACAACGATGCTTTTGTTGTTTTGGATACCACCTAATTTCGCTGAAGCTTTACATATCTCCGCCGATGCAGTTTAAATTAAAAAAAAAAGTTATAACAATTTGGAGTAAAGGAATGCTTGTTCAGGTTGGAAGGAAGCTCATTTGAATGTATCTCAGTAACATTCTAGAGGATGCATGATCTTCTTCTTCCTTTGACCCTTTGATTGTCGGGAGGACAATGCTTGCGTCGAGCCTTGGCGGAAGTGAGCGGGTAAGACGGGATAACTTGTTTTAGAGTTAATATATTCAATGGTGGACATATTTGAATGAAAAAAAAACATGATAAGACGAACGCACGAAGGACTTTGACAACACGAGCCGCGGACTAGGCCGCCGACAGAGAGTGGCTCCTGTATCTCAGGCGGTAGACAAAGACCCCTCCCTTTGCCTCGCGTGTCCTCTTAGTGACTTCAGCCTGTCGCTCTTTCCGAGTTTCCCGTAAAGGTCAACGCTTCTCATCTGGCGCCCAAGCCCAGGGGCGAGACGGCGCCGGGCGCAGGTCGCTCAGACGAGTCTGGCACTTCATGACACGACAAATCAGCGCTGGCACTCCGAACACCGGCTGGTGCGGACAAACGAAGCACAGTGCTCGAGACGCTTCTAGGGAAGCGTTCGTAAACTTGTCGATGGGGAGCGACAAACGGATTTCGAAACATACACAAAACCAAGTTCTGGTCGACCACCAATAAAAAAAAAAAAACGATAAAGGTATGATGATAATGCAGTTATTGAAAAGGTGCAAGCGGGCTGGGCACAGCTAGGTGACCGGTCGCTCACCAGTCACCTAGCTGTGTTTGGAGATTTGTTTGTCCCTCGTCCCCCTTGTTCCCCTTCTCCAGGGATTATCATCGTCACCTAAAGAAACAATAACAGCCCCCAACGTTTTTTCTTAAATGTTTTGCTAGGCGATTTAATATGGTGTCAGAAGACTATCAATCAATATTTTGCTACAGAGTGAACTATATGTTTAATGAATAGAAAGAAACGTAATTGCTTGAAACCAAAACTGAAATGGGGAGGAAGAAGAAATGTAGAAGAGGAGAGAGTTGGGCCGGAGATTACGTCGGTACACCTCAATCCGTTTTCTTTTTTCTTTTTCCTTCGTTTCTTTTGGGTATGCGAGACAGATGAAATGTTCGTACGTCGCACGTAGAACGCAAAAGTAAAGCACTTTGTGCTTGACGCTTGCGCGCTTTTCAAGTTCTTAACCAATTCTCGGTGGTAAGTCTAGCGATGTCTTCAGCCAGAAGAAGGCACGACGACTCGGTGTTGTCTTCGTGCCAATCTTGTTTTCGTGCCAATCAATCGTGTTTCGATCGGCAAACGATTTTTCTTTCGAAGCTAGACAGATTCGACGGTACAGCAAACAACAGCTCTGAAGTAGAGGTCCCACGCCCGTCTTCCGCCGCCATGGCTCAGTGCCCTTCGTTCAGACGTCCATCCCGTCACTCCCACGACACGAGGCCATGTTGAGAATTATACAGAGAACACACACAGTGCTTGCAGTTCTCAGCGGGCCAAATTTTGTTGTTTCAATAAACTTATTTGCAGCTTTTGAGAAGCCAAAAAAAAAATAGGTATCATATTTTTTAATATTTTTAATATTGAGTGTGTGTCTCCGATGACCCACGGCTTTGATTATATTTGGTGCGTGTGTCTAAACCATATAAAATGACACGCGACCCCAGAGAAGAGAGTGAGCGCGACTCAAACCGGCCAGTTCTCAATATGCGGCTTTCGGGCGGAAATAAAACGAAATTCGAGCCGCAAATTGTGTTCCGGCTGGCTGGGCTCTCATATGTCATGTACAAATAAAAACCTCGACGAGTATAAATACCCTGTCAGTGTCACTTTAAATGGAGAGCCTTCCTAGCCGCACGCAGCTGAGCGAGGTGCGGGCCGCGCGCTGGCCCACCGTGCCACGGGTTGTTCCCGACTAGCGAGACACGCGTCCCACTGGAGGTTCCAAGCCCCACGCAGAAAATTCTCCCGCTCGGAGGTGGTACACATTTCGGAGCCTTACACTGTCTTTCTCGCCTCAAGCTCTCTACGCATTATAGTAGAAACAGGTGGCACTTACTATATGATACTAAAAAAAACTTAGTTTCCTTTCAGAGCATTTCTGATTGTGTCTTTCTGAAATCAACTTAATTATGCCTCCTGTAGAGCTGATGTAAAAATAAATCGATATAGACTGGAGGTTTGGGACTGCGTCCTTGTCAAAATGAGATGGGACCTATAGATGTGACCTATGCTCCTCGTAGTTTCCATTGCATTCGGTTCTAGGTATACTCTCTTTGCAGTTCTACTCACAATATTATACCTCTTAGGATATGTTTCATATCTACCATGCTCGCTGAACTTTTTTGAGTAGTTCCTGGCGCTAGAATAGTCCCTACAAATAATGAAGGAACTCCAGCCAGTTCCTACAAAACAAGCGGCCAAAAGTTTCGAATCCAACATGGTTCTTCTTAAGGGGCAACTATAATTTTTGAAGAGCTGCCAATTTTTCTACGGTTGTGGTGATATTTTTTTTTCTTCGTTACATGGCGTAGCGCATTTGTTGTAAAAGGATTGTACAGCATCCGGAGATCTATCGATGTTACATGGTGTATATTGGGTGCTTCATGTGTTAATAAAGACGTTACCTCTGGTTTGACTCAAACCATCCGATGAGCCACTAAACATCGGTGGTATCGACTCTCCTCTCCAGAGCGAAAATCATCTGCTCATCCTAGACAAGAAAAAGTAAAATATAAAATTGTAATTGCATATCTAAGGAACAACGGCTACACCAGCAGCTTTATTCATCGAGCTGCCCGCAGTCTGGGTCGCACTCGTCGTTACGTGCAACAGCAAGAACCAAAAACAACACGCGTCAGCGTGCCCTATATACACCCCTTTTGAAATTACGATCTCTTACGGTCGATCTAAAAATATTGCAAATTGGAGTGCGCAAAAGACACCACAAAAATGGCAAGCCTATCAATTGTATACAGTCTATTGGAAGTGAGTATTATACCAGTTATAGACTTTCGGGCCTGTTGGAGTTTTTTGCGCACGCCACTTTGCAGTATTTTCAGATCGACCGTAAGGGGGCGTAATTTTTGAAGGGGGTCTATAAAGGGTACATGTGAGGCACTGGCACCCGTGCTGGCAAAAAAGATGGAATTTAGGTAGCTCGCAAGCCCATGTCAACACTGGGACGATTTATGCCACGGCCAGAAGATCGCCCATCTAAAGAGAAGAAACAAGGAGGCGTGCGCAGAATTCCGTGCTATGATTCCCCGCCACAGACATCGGCGAAGCAAAGAATTTCCCCGAAAGGCTTCTCCAACACAAAAACAATGTGCGGCAACTCGGCCACGTGTGCAGCGTTATTGCGGAACATTCTGACATCAAAGACCACTGAATCGACCTCAAGATCACGTGCGTCGTCGACGTCGAGAGTAACCCCCGCAGACGTTTTATTGAATCGTGGCACATCCAAAATACACCAGGCAACATTAATAGATACCTGGGCGCCTTACCACCGGCATACATAAACGCTCTACGCCCCGTGACGAAAAAAAACAACAAAAACATCATCACAACCGTAGAAGTTGCCGCTCTTAAAAAAAAAATAAAAAAAATAAAAAAAATTGTCGCCTCTGCAGAACAACCAAGTCGGTTTCGGAAAATTAGGCCCCTAGGTTTTTAGGGATTGGTTGGAGTATTTTTATTTTATAAGTTTTTACTCAACAAGACGGAATCTGTCAAATGTTCAGCTTTCAAAATGCTTCCCTCTGATATGGACCTTCAAATAATAACAGAAAAAAATATCAGTTTCCGTTGATGGTATTAAAGGGTGTACCTTTGTCAAAAGCCGGACTGACAACATCTGCAGCAAGATGATAATTTGGGCAAGTTGGTCATCGCTGAACATATTAAAAAAACCTTGTCCTACGTACGTTTGTTTTCTTTTTATACTTTTTTTTATTGATTTTATTTACCGCCTGGTTTATCTTATATATATGTTTAATAAACTTCAGTTGTGAGTCAACCCTTGTTTGTCCTTTGTTTCTCTATTTTGTTCTTTCCCTTTGAGATATGTTTTCATCATGCCAATACCCGACACTCGAAGCAGGAGGGGCAAAAACTTGCACTGCAAAATCCAGCGATACTGGGCTCAATCACCAACTCTTCCAGTTTCGATCTAAATAAGCATCGCACCGGCGTGGTCTTCAAACGCCACTACGTGATGCACGAAAGAGATTTCAGACTACCAGTGGTACTGCATTGGCTAAATTAGACCGATTTCTTGCGTTCTAAATAAATATAGAACACAATTAGAGTTGGGACGAGATTCTTTGTACGGTGTGTACTCAAAGTAATTAACGTAATAAAAAAAAACAGAACAAAACAAAAACAAGACAGCTCGAATTGCGAGACATTTCAACGTGGAAAGTACTTTTGGTGGGCTTCGCCGATGCCTTAAGTATTGAGGAACAAGGAGATTGCTGTTAGGAAGTCCAGAACAATGAATCGTCGCTGTTCGGGCGAATCATTTATTCCTGCCACAAGAAACTTTGTTATATATAATCCCCGCTCTCTGCGTTTATATACGTACTTCGTTTCACCAAAGACTTTACTAGCGGAATGCAGGACACTCTCCGAGAATACATCGGAAAAGACGACAAGGAAGATCCGCAGAAACGGACTCTACGGCAGCAGCGGTGCCATCTTCGCATCCACGACACCCGTCAACGGCACCACATTCAGAGGCGCCGCCTTTACGTGCTCTGGCGGCGAGAGGACGGGGGTGGGGTAGAGAGGCGTCGCCAAATAAACCACTCCACCAGGGTTGGTTTATGGCGCTGTCGTCGTTTTGTCTTATGCAAATGAGGAGAGTGTCCTGCGTTCCCCTATCTAAAATATTTGGTTTCACTTCAGCTTGGCAAAGAGCCAGAGCTACGTCTCCCACGAGCCAATCAGAGCTATGGAGCGAAGTACGTCATATAGCTCACCGAGCAAGAAAGCTCTTTAACGACACGTTGTCACGTGCCTGGTTCCGACGCGCTGAATGGCTCACTGGGGCCGTAGCTTTCGGCGTTTGTCGCCGAGTTGCGGAGTATAGTAGTGACATAAATCACTGTTTGTGGACACTTCACGACAGTGCCGCCCTCAGTGGCTTAAGAGTTGTGCTCTCCATGGCGCAAACACCGAGTAATGACTCCGTGCATGAACAGAGGATTCAGACTACCCATGCATTAACTATTTGGCGCTTCATGCTTCATCCTCGCTTGAATTGTCTTCTTGCGTTTCTTAAGGTGAATTTAATTTTCTCTAAGATAAGGAAAACTTGCGGACGTTTGGAGAATAATTTATAAAACGGCAAAAGAACCCGGCCAGACTGTGTTACTCATAGTGAATTATATGGAATTATTTAACATCGAAACACGGTATAACCGTGTTTCGATTTCGTTCCTGTGCGTCTGGCATAAATGTTTTACCTGCGACCACATTTGTTTTTCATTTTGTTTAATCGAACGAAGGACCGCATTACGTTGGTCGGGCGACTTCGTATGATCTGTTTTAAATATTGACATATTTCAAATGAAACTCAGAGTGCACAATCTCGTCTTTTGGATACAATTTACTGTGGCCTCATTAGCTAAAAAAAAAAAAACAATTTAGAAAATTCGTGCAACTTTCAATTCTGTATTTCGCTTTTCTTTCAAGGAGACGTACGTTTGGTTAGTGGCCGCCTTGAACGACGTTCCTTGCTTTTGTTTGTTTGTTTGCAGGTTACATAATTCGTCCAAAATCGCATCAGCCACAGCTTTAATCGATGTGTCAGCATGCAGCTCTGTCGAATATAAGCGAATGAGAATTTTGTTTTGCGCGGGACGGGCACCAAGGGTACCTCGAGGGCTCTTAGCTATCTAACTCGCAACATCCGTCGCCGTTCGCATACCTAATGCGGCCGAGCCCATGCTGGAAAGCCTCGTGAAAATTCCTTGATGGCGTGACGAGGTGCGTGTCGCACCTGACGCATTTCCCAGTGAATATCGTAGTACTCCCCTTCTCCCGTAAAAGCTAGTCGCCCTACCCCAACCCCCCTTTCCTTTTTCGCGTATCTACGCGCTATGCCGAATTACCGCACCTCGTTTCGCCGTAACTTGGCAAAGAGGGAACGCCGTGGACCTTTCGAGCCATTCAGAGCGACGGAGGTGAAGCCCGTGACAGCCCTTACCAAAGGTACAGGAGCCCAAGCAGTTGGAGAAGAGGGGAAGAAGAAAATCCCTCCTCGCCCGGGCCACGTGTATCCCTTCCAGACGCTGATTGGCTCGCTGCGACCTGCAGCCTTAGCCGTGTACCAGGTTACGGTGATACGGAGTATTCCACCGACGGAGGCGTGCGCGTCCGAAGAGGATTCCGATAAGGGTTCTTTTGTGTCGCACCCTAGCTTCGACGGTCTTTCCGAGCACGTTCCTTTGTCTTCGGGTCCTTAAAAGCATTCGTTCGACGGGTGGAACTGCTACGCAGGTGTGAACGGCTTTCCCGCTGGGCCTCGTCGTATCGCGTAGGGGGCGGTAGGAAGTGCATGAGAGCGGAAAAGCCGTGAGGGAGAGGAGCGGAGAGCGACCGCCCGTCCACGTGGTACCGTAGCGGAATTTAGTGCGGCCTGGCGGCGGAAATGTAAAACGGACGAAAAGGGAGTAAATACACGTGATTGGACTTCCAAATAAACACGTCATAGAAAAGTAATAGAAAAAAAATAAAAAAGCCACCCTCTTATTATAAAAAGTCACGCGAAAATAAAGAAAGTCTCTCTCTTATAAAGAAAAGTTTCTCTTGCCAAAAGTGCTTGAAATGCATAGCATTTTTAGGCACTCTTTGCGGCGCCGTATATCTCATTGTGCCGCTGCCTCTCTGGCATGTCAGCTGACATCCAAACGTGACGTCGCGACGTGATGGTGTCACAGTGTCACGTAACGCGGGATGTCATTGACGTCATGTTGTTACGTGACTCGACGTCACGATGTGTGTCACTTGACATCGAGACATGCTGCATACGTCACGGTGCCATGTAACTATTGACCACGAAACGCAACGTGACGTCACGTCGCTTCACGGATCATGACGTCACAGGGTCACATGATGGTGTCACGTGACGTCATGGGTGCTCGAGAATCACGTGACGTGACATCATGTGATGTGACATCATGACGTCACGTTCCATGGAGGCTACACGCGAAGACACTGAAACCCTATAAATGCCATGCTTTTAAAATTGTATTACGTTCTCGCCGTCTGAATACATTTTGCTTGAGGAATTTCAGACTGTTGGAGTGGGGTGCGGGGACGCAGCGGTGGATGAGCAGCGCCTAGAGTAAAAGCTCGTGCCATAGACTTCGGACAGCATGGATCTAACTCGCAACGAGATGCAAAAATAAGACTAAGGTAATATGTGTAAAATACAAGAAGAATAAATCGTGCCACATACTGTAACTCTTATCGGTAGTGTGTGTAGTGGTGGAAATAGCGATGTACTTTACACATATGAATAGGAAAAGGCCGTGTTGGTTGGAAGTCTCCCAGATGGGGCAGTGTTTCAAACTGCCAGGAATATTAGAAGACAAAATTAGAGAATATTAAAATAAATAGTTCGTTAGCACACGGCATTACCGTCTGTCGTCGTTTACTTGTTCAATCAAGGGGTTGACGAGAGCCATGAAGTTTGCGAATAAACGAGAATGCCAGAATTAAAGTAAAATATTTTTGTAGGTGCCCATTGAGGGGGACTTAAAATGTACAACCAAGTTAGTAGTTTTGATGACTCGATAAAATCCTGGAGCGGCTGTAATTACCTGCTGTGTCGGCGTGTCGGCGTTTTTTTTTTTTTTAATGCATGTTTTGCGCGGATAATGCGCGGATGTTCTACGCGAATAAATAATTGTGTCCGCTTTCTGCCTTTATAATAAATATAAACGGAACTTGGCCTTATTTCCATTTCATGCCCTCAGTTTCTATACACCTTTGCAAGAGGGATCCCTGCTAAATCTGAAACCACGCGCCGAGTTGAGGCGGGGCTACTTTTAAGCCAGGACGTTCGCTGCTTCTCGTACAATGGGGCCAAGAGTCTCTTTCTGAAGCGTACACCACTGAGAGGCTCAGAAAGAGATTAAAACATTATTTCTACAACATGCAGGTGTTGTCTCTGACCGCAAAACAGCACAAACACTTAAATATTAAGCCTAAACCAGTAACAAATCGAAACATTTGAAAAAAAGAAATCTAAGTGCTTATCAGAATGCCCAAGAAGCCGCATGGCCATTTCATCAACGATGGCTGCGCTCACGGCAGCACTGGCTTCCACGACGAGCCGGAACAAAGGCTGCGATCGGTATAAAAGCTTCAACCCTTAAACATGGTTCCTATTACAATATTTGATGCCACGATTTTGTGTGGGTGTCTCCTCTTGCGTTCCGAAACAGTATTGCGTCGATAACGCTTGCCGTCGGCGATGCAGCAGACGCCGACATCTTGTCGCCGCGCACCCCAATGACGTGGCCTAGCCAGTGTTGTACGGAACGGCGTTCCAAGGAACGACGTTCCTGGAACGCGTTCCTTTTAGGAGGAACGAAGGAACGCCGCCGTTACATTTTGTTTTGTGGAACTGGAACGGGAACTCGTTACATTTTTACTGGAACGGAAAAAGGAACGGCGTTCCTTTTTTTCGTCCAGTGGAGTAATTATTAACTTATTTCTCAGATGGAAATACTAAAATGTATAAAAACAATATCACTACGAAGAGCAGGGTCTCGTTAACTTGTTTGTTACTTATCTTTGGGTTAATTTTGCGGGGTTCTCGCGTGGTAACAGTTGGGTGCAGGAGTTCTGATGGACGTTGATACATTTTTTTCAGTGCCCGATACTTCGGTACAAAAAAAAAAAAAAAAGGGCAATGGAAAAGACAGAGAAAGAGGGACGTCTCAAACTCAGTTACTTTCTTTGCTTCCACGAATCCTCATACACCCAGAAACTTAACGCCGACTACAGCAATCACTGAACTTTCACAAAGAGACCTTCAGTTACACCAGAAGAACAGCTTACCGGACATCGAACGCAACCTTGTATCCCGAACATTGGTCACTTAAAGTCTTAAAAGATACACACAAATTAACCTTCTTTCTTTCTCCCCTTGTGCCCCCCCCCCCCCCCCCCCCTTGAAGCTGAACAACGAATCCAACCTTCACGAAGGACTGGCAGTTTTCAAGACTGGCTTTCCAAAATCCCTACCATCTTCTTCACTTGCTCGTCTTGCACACAGAAATGTCGAGAAGTGAGTGTTGTTAAGTTTGGACAAGGGACTTTGTTAGATTGAAACGTGTGAGGTTGTTGTAAAACACTCGTTCAATATAATGTATCAGTATATTTGGCTCGTCTGAATCACTCACCACAAAGATGAATATGGCCTAAAGCTGAACTTTTTAAAGGTGAATATATCAACAAATGAAACCTCATTTCATACTTGTTTTCTTCTCCTGGTGTCCTTCCATCACGGCAGTCAAATTCGTATGTTGCCCTTTGATGGAGTAGATAAAAACAACAAAACAAAACAAACTTTTTGATCTAATTGAATATAGTAATCACCATAATAGAAATGTAACGTAAATAAAAACGATACGTTCCATTTTTTAAACTGTAACGGGAACGAGTTCCTTTCTAACAGAAGGAACTTGTAACGGGAACGCGTTCCAAAAATCATAAGGAACGAGGAACGAGCTTTCGTTCCTTTTTTTTTGAGGAACTTGTACAACACTGGGCCTAGCACACACCAACATGGCGCACACGTTACGTGGCGCCAGCATCGCTCAAAATGGCAGCGCACAGTAGCCTTTCTTGCAAACGTCTAAATAAAAATAAAAGAGCAGCCATTACGCAGCAACGCCTATATCTGTTCATCTGTTTTTGTTTATTTTCTTCCGTCTTGTGTAGAAATAAATGCACCAGCGGCAAACATGGAGTGCTTACTCTTTGAAGTGCATGTTGCAAGGAGTACCATCACTACTGTCGGGACCACTCGCTGCACTTTGGCTTTCTTTTTGTTCTGCCGTAACACACAGACACAAACAAACTGGACGCTTCACCCCCAGAACAGAAAAATCGGCTGCTTCCAATTTTGACACGCGCAGCAGTAGACTGGCCCCACTTTTCGCAAGATGTCACAACCACACGGACGACACTATACGGCAGAAAAAAAAAAGGCAGCAGTACAGAAACAGAGAGAGATACCGTAGAAAAAAGAGCTCTCAGCGTTTCTGTGGGAAAACCTAAAAGAGCGAAAGAAAACTAAAATCGAACTCTGACACCAACTGTCCACTTCGCTGTTTTGTGTCTGTTTAACGCTCACCGGTATCCAAGCGGCTTCGACGAGTACACTCCCCAGAGCAATCTTCTCGCAGCTAACACGCCCCCCCCCCCCCTCATCCCTCACCTCTCTTCGACAGATGTAGCTTTGACTTGTGTCAGGATGTATGGAAGCAGAACGTCCTCATTTCCAGTGCCATGACTTCAGAAGGGATGTCAGATATCGGTTAATAGAAACAAATAAATAAGGTTCCGCAATAAAAATGCAGCTATAATAAGTTCCTGCTCTTTTTTACGCCAGTTAAGAAACCCCCCTTTATTGGAATGTCCTGATGGGCTCCCTGGAAGTTACATAACTGGATCCCGTTCACTTCGGCGGGGCGACCGTATATCGTCTTTATCAATAACCCCGAGAGGCTCTCTGCACGTAACAAAACTGGACCCTAATCACTTCGGCGGCGCAACCTTTTCGTCTCTACCAATAGGCATTAGTGTAACCTCCAAACTCAAGAAAAGGAACATTGCACGTAGGCATCTCGGATACACAATGATAACAATTTTAGAAGGATGAATGTGCTTGAGTGAACCCTTTAAATCGGGCGGTGGCTTGCGTCACCTCTACTCGCATTCACACCAACAACCGTAGTAAAGCTAGTCCGGCTCATCGCGGAACGTTTCTCATTGATTGATTGATTGATTGATTGATTGATAGATAGATAGATAGATAGATAGATAGACAGACAGACAGACAGACAGACGGACGGACGGACGGACGGACGGAGGGACGGACGGACGGACGGACGGACCGACCGACAAATAAACAAACAAACAAACAAAAACAAACGAACGAACGAACGAACAAACGAACAAACGAACAGACAGACAGACAGACAGACAGACAGACAGACAGACAGACAGACAGACAGACAGACAGACAGACAGACAGACAGACAGACAGACAGACAGACAGACAGACAGACAGACAGACAGACAGACAGACAGACAGACAGACAGACAGACAGACAGATAGATTGAATAGATTATTTAGTGCCTCTCAACAGCTTTGAGGTCTACTGGGCAGTTCACTTTGTCAAGTACATGGTGGCTTGAACAGAAAGCCGTAAACAAGATAATAGTTGCCAGGGACACAGACTAAGATAAAAAAGTCACTTGAAAATGTCAAGTTGCAAAAGCGTCGAATTGTACGTGTATCGTAACCCTGTCGTTGAATTCTTATAACGATTATCTGCATAAAACATGTGAAGAGATTTACATGATTTCCCAGATTGAACACGGAAACACAGCGATGACAACAGGTCATCACAGTCAAGGGTTTTGCGCGCAACTTGGCGTAAAATGTCATATCGCGTGCAAGCGACAATGTCGTGAAACGACTGAATAATTAGGGGGTGCCAAGATATAACTATAGCTAAAAAAACGGCGACGACCAATGTTTCTATTGTATACGACACAAATGAGCTTCCGCTCCACCCTTTCGATTACATTGCTTTGGCTAGAGAAACAGGGCTCCATATTACAGATACAAACTCTAAACGCGGCCGGACAAGATGAATTAAGATATATGTAGGTGCATCCTATGTGACCGTCATATCATTTTCTCAAGACGCCAACATTTCAAACGCCAAAAGCATCCTTTTTTTTTTACTTTGACAACCAGACCTTGTAAGAAATAATTCGCGCAGCGCGCGAGTAATGCAAAAACCTTTTTTTTTTTATGCGACACCTAGTGCGGCTAGTGTTTTTTATAACAGTATGTAACTTAACCTAATCTGTTACTCATGAGTGCCCCCAACCGGTTACAGTACGGAAATGTCTATTGACAAGTAGTAATACTGGTAACTAAACAGCTGAGTCGAAAATTGAAGCTTTCCGTGAGAATATCAGCCATTTAGAAAAAAACATATCCGGGTGTAATCGTAGAACGACAATTTTTTTTTTATCATCTAGCAGCATTTAGTTAGAAGGAGACGGCTTGCAATAATGAAATCAACTGAAATCATTTTTAATCGACTCATTGAAAACGTCACTTCATTCCGACAAATAAAATGTACTAACCAAAGAAAAATTACGAGTTGTTTTGCTGTCCACCGATACGAGGACTGGAAGTCCAAGTTAAACACTCGGCGAGAAAATCGGCAAGATCGCCGACCGCCGCGAATGGCCAGTGCCATCTTGACCTTGCCGATCGCAGCGCAGTGCTGGCCAACCATGACGGTCGGCGATCTGGCAAACTTTCTCGCCGAGTGTCCAACCTGAGGTCCCAGGGGAGGGAGAGTGCAGATGCAGCCCCAGGCGAGGTCACATTTATGAAACAAACAAACGCCACCGGAAGGCATACAAATACCACTGCCGAAATCCAACACAGGATTCATAGGATCATTTGAACGCACTCGTCTTCAAACTCACAACAGACTGAAACAGACGCGTGCTTAAGTTTAGTTAATTAATAGGCCCAGTTAACGCACACATTAGAGAACGGAAAGCGTCAAGAAGCGCCAAAATTGCAATGTCATGGCGCTAATTTGTTTTCGTGCCTTAGCTATTGCTGGCTAAACCAGTCACGCAGAGAAAAAAACAAAAGCGCAGGATCACGATTCATTCAGTGTACTCGCGATTAATTTAGACCATGGTAGCAAACCCACAAAAACGCACTGTTTTGCGCTGCTTTGATTGGCTCCACCAGATGGCAGCGGCGTCTGTTCTCTTCCGACGTAGTGTGAAAAAAAATGTAGAAACAATTATTGAAGTCTTTAAAGTTCTTTTCTGGTACTCAGGGTGTACCAAAGTTGGACGGAAGCGGTAGACAAAGACAAAGACAAAGGGACGAAGCAGTAGACAAAGACGTGGCGTACTCACAACTGAAGGTTTATTGAGAGAAGACATACTGTAATTACAGCCTATCTGGCTGCTCGCATTGAAAGAAAAAAATCGTTAAAAGCCACTTAAGACTGCTTACGCGTAGGAATGCGTAATCATTCCTACACGCAGCGCATTCCTAAAGCAGCTCGCCATGACTTCCTTTTTCACACGGCGCTCCGGCGGTGACATCACGCTCCCTCACTGCGCAGGCGCGGTGCCCCCTCCGGCTCCACGGCTCCGGCTCCACGGCGATGCTGTGCTTTTCTTTGTGTTTTATTTCTGAGGCGCGTCCGCTTTGACCTTGAGCGGTTCCGCCGGCTTCCATGACAAAGCATCTGATATGAGACGTCGCAGCCAATGGGAATTTATTGCTGGTTTCGCTGTTACAGACAACGCCGGCTTCGCTCCATGGGACAGTTGATGCTTGTTCCGCTGCTACAGATGGAATTCAGGTGCCGTTTTTCGCTGCTACAGACAACGCCGGCTTCGCTTCGTGGGACAGGTAATGCTTTCGAATAAAAAAAGAAAAAAAAAAAAAAAAAACTCTATCTGTCAGGTGCAGGACGGAGCATTGACACACGTGCTCTCTCCTTCCTGTCTAATGCAAAATGCTTCAAACGTTTCTCGGGCGGTTTTGACCGCGTGACTTCCGAGAATTGCTGTCCTTTCCAATTCCGGGTCACATTTGTGAGGCATTTTGGAGCAGACAGCAAAGAAAGAGTAGGTGTGTCAATGCTCCGTCCCTAAACCTGACAGATAGAGTTGTTCTTTCTATTCGAGCAGCCAGATAGACGTTATTAATAGTACGTTTTCTTTCAATAAACCTTAAATTAAGTTGTGAGTACGCCAAGTCTTTTTCTACTTGTTTGTCCCTGCTCCTTCAGCGCGTCCCTCCAACGATGTACCACATAGCCGATCTCTCAATCTTGATGTACCAAAGTGCTCGGGGCCCCTTAAAATATATGTCTGGTTCGCTGTTCAGTTAACGTGTCGACACATTTATAGTACCTCTATCAAATGCTTTGACGAAATCTTCAGCTGCACCGCACTGCTAACGGCACGCGGTTCCAATATCGCCTCACTTATGTTTTCGAGTTACTGACAGTTTAAGAAACACTGCGCGGGGCTTTAATGTTCGCGGTTCTTGGTTCGCGAAGTCGTCATTCGGCGCTCTTATCGGCTAATACGGCAATCTTATTGGATGCGGAACAATGATCAGATCATGGAGACTGGCAAGGCCTCGCTATTCTTAGGTTATCTGTGGATATACATTCACACGGGCGACATTCAGACGTGTGTGGTGGCATGGGCTCTCGAGGTTGTTCTCTAAATAATTATTCAGACATATTTTTCAAACGGTTTGATTGCAAAAGGGGGATTTGATTTTACGCCTGACAACATCCAGATTTAAAACAGAAAAAAAGTAACGCTTACCAAGCGACTTGGTAAGTGTTCGAACGTTTCAATATCGTAAAGGCAAAAATCCCCGAAAAAGTTTCAATAAGATGAGATTACTTATAGCAGCAGTATCATGAGCAGCGTGAGTCTCGGCTAGGCGTGCGCGTGCTTTTTGCTATCCTCGTTGCATTCTTCGCGAAGCCCGGAATGTGCGTTTTTCTTGGAATTCGAGTGGAATTCGGGAGTTGGGTATGTCCGCATTCCTGTCCAATCCCAAACTACGTACCCGGGCAATTCCAATAAACATAGTTGGGAGTCTTCACCATCCGGAAGTAGCGATGTCCTACAAACCCCATACTTTAAAAAGTCAAAGGTCATCAAAGCTTCCTAAACAAACACAGCGAGGTGAACACAAGTATGGCTTCCCGGCAACCGCCGCCTTCAAGACTGAAATAAAGCGGAGTAACGATTGTCAGCTTTTGTTTCCGAGATTTGAATCGCACTTTGCGTAACTACTGGTATGTACTTTTATTTATAGTAAGGGTCTTAAAACAATCCAATCAATGAAGTGTAAAGAGCACTAAAAAATCACCTGCAAACATAGAATCCGTTCGCTAGATATTTTTACGTGATCACGCGGTCACGCACCATTAGGTCACGTGATGACAGCGTGTCACGTGACATAGTGATGTTACGTGGCCGAAGGTCAAGTGTGACGTCACTTCTCTTAAAAGTTAGCTAAATATTCTGTAAAACACAAAGGAGTGGGCACAAAAGCACACAATGAGATCTAAACAACACATGAAACGTGCAGCCCGAAAGGTCAGCTCCAATAGCAATATGTCATGAGTAATATTTTGAAGGCGCAGTTTCAGAAAACCTGGACGGTCGCGGCATGCAAATCGAAGCCGCCATTTTTGTCAATAAATGAAATATAGACAGCATTAACAACATCAATAAATGAAACATAAACAGCATTGACAACATCTTCAAGAAACACAATGTAAGGGTTTTTTTTGGTCCATGACACGTTAGGTCGGAAAACATACTAAAATATTAAAAATGTTCAACCAAGCTCGAATTCCGTTTTTTAACCTCCCTTACCGTGTACTTTGTTTACATAATACATGACGGTGAAATGTTCGTGTTGTATTTGCGTTTAGGTTTAGGACGCGGCTAGGTTTTGGAGCGCCAAGGTACAAAAAAAAAAAAAAAAACCTTTACTCTGAAGTAAGATAGATCAGATTTCGGAACACGGCCTTGCACTCCGCATTGGGAGCGTTCTACACTTATAGGGGGCGCGCCGCTCCGCCTTGGCCGCTGGTTCGCAGTGTCCCCAGTGAGAGCGTCCACGTTACACCACGTAGTTAAGCGTTGCCTGCTCTCGCTCCTATAGACCTTTCCAAAAAAGAGCGTGTGCCGGTGCCATCTTGAGTGTTCGTGCGTATGGCGCGTGCTTTCCTCGCTTTCCGAAGCGACAAATACGCACGTGCTGGGCCTTGAGGATCGCACGCTGGACTGTGATTTTGTAAACACTGGAATGGTCTATTCTAACGGGGGGATCGGTGGCCGAGTGGTCTAGCGCACACCAGCTCGGAGCACCGTGGAGCGAAAGCTCGCGCCGCAGAACCCAGGGATCCTGGGTTCAATCCCCACCCCTGCCCGTTTCGATCTGGATGAGCATCGTACCGGCGTGCGGTCGTGTATCACTACTGTGTGGTGCACGTTACAGACCCCGGGCTAGCGGTTGTACTGCACTGGCTAAATTTCTCATCTACAGCTGGGAGACTCGTCGCCCGTTGAGGCAGACCAAGTTCTAGGCTGTATAAACATACAAACAACCCAATTCTATTATAATGCGCCAGCAGCGTTTTCGCGGCTTCTACGCTTTCCCGCGGCCGTGTTTCTCGATCTATCTCTGGAGCGAAGGTTTAGCACCTTGACATTCGAATACCTCCCCACGTCCAGCCTTGCTCTGTGTATGCGTGTGTGTGTGTTTTCCGTCGTTTGAAGTTTAGATGTCAATTTTGATTCAAACGCTTTATTGTTCACGCACCCCCACACTGCGTGAACGCAACTCCGCGGCGCCCAACGACTTCGCCATGACGTATAGCACCTCTCGCTGTGACTGTACTGTGGTTTAACACAGGACTGCTTAATTGTTGTTTTTTATTCGTTTATCTGCGCTGTTGTGTGTTCGGTTGTTCCCAAAACACTACGGGACAACATTCGACCAGTGCCAGCAGTTGATAAAATCGGCATGATAAGTACTTTTCGTTCCTCTTATTATCGAATTTCTCTTCGCTGGCTGGAGAAGTGAGTAGACGTACTGGGATTGAGACCACTGCGGCACGTTTTTGACAGTTCATGGAGGGGTTCTGTGTTCTCAAATTCCGGGTCTTGTGGAAAATAATTTAGCGCAACTATGTCCCCGAGCGTTTTGTATAGCGCTGTGCTCAGGTAAGCTGAGGTTCTTGTAAACGAAGGTTGGCTGCTACACAAGAGATCTATGCCAGTTCGGCCGTGGTCTATGCGAAATGCTTCATCTAGGAGCCGCACCGTGGCGCTACTGTCTCGTGGCACGCTTCCAATTGTGCCTTGACCAGCATCTACCTCAATAATCCACAAGAAAATATAATTTAACATAATTGAATATCGGCGGTAACACAGATGTTACCTCACTTAAGTTTGTATTTTTGAGAAAATAAATTAATAAATCAATAAAGTAACCACGAGGAGTATTGAGAATTAAAAAAAAAAAAATGCCTGGGAGCCCGAGATTATGGTCAATAAAGATCGTTCGACAGCTAGAGGACCTAGCTCGTCGGGCGTGCGATACACTGCAGAAATTTTTGACAACCTTCTTTTAGAGCGCAGCTCTAACCGCTCATTCACACTGGAAGCGGGTCCGCTTGCGCAAAGCGGTTGCGAACGCGGTTGTATAAAGATCCAGTACAATTGCACGCGCACTCGCTGACATCAAGTGTGCGTGCAATTGTACTGGATCTTTATACAACCGCGTTCGCAACCGCTTTGCGAACGCGGATCCGCTTCCAGTGTGAATGAGCGGTTAGGCGCCCATTTCCAGCTTGAGCGGCGTCGGCGTAACCGCGCAGTGCATTATGGGAAATGTCCCATAATGCACCGCGTGGGGAGGAGGGGGAGGAGGAGGAGGGGGAGGGGAGGAAAAGGGGGAGGAGGGGAAGGGGAGGAGGAGGACGAGGGGGAGGGGAGGACGAGGGGGAGGAGGAAGGAGGAGGGGAGGGGAGGGGCTAGGAGGAGGGGGAGGAGCTTGAAGGAGGAGGGCAGGAGGAGGTGAAAAAGGAGGAGGAGTGGAGGAGGAGGGGAGCAGGACGAGGAGGAGGAGCAGGAGGGACGAAGGGAGGAGGACTAGCAAGGATCATGAGGAGGTGAGGAGGAGGGAGGAGGGGTATACCCTCCCCTCAGCACCCTTACCTCCTCCTCCTCAAGAGCTGCGCTCGAATTCGGGGTTACAGGGCGTTGTAAACGTCTTTCATTTTTTATTACCTAGTCTACCGAACTCGACAGCGAGATTTTCTAGCAAGGCATACACAAGCTCTGGCGTCCTTTATTTCTACCTGGTTTACTCAACTCGTCGAATCGTAAGTGAGATACGAGTAACAAACAGCTATACGAAACGAAAGATAAATTAATATTACTCCAACCTGGTACACCCATCCTGAGTACTACAAACAAATCAAAGAGACCCGTTTCGATATTTGTACGGAACGACAACCAACTCCTGCGTCAGCAGACCCACATACCGCGTTGTCGATCCCATTGTGTATCGCCTCGATAGAAACCAAAATAATGAAACATGGAAAAAGAACGACAAGATATTACCGTTCCTTGTTTCCCAACTGTACCATGTAAAAAATAAATAAATAAGATTCGGGATGTGGGTACGGTTCAGTACCTTCATGACGGCTTTTACGAATGATCACCGATCCTACAGAAACCCCCGAGGCGAGCAAAAAAGTAGCTACATTTTTTTTTTTATATGGCATTTTTAAACACCTGCGTTATTCGAGACAGGTAAATATCTACGGCGAATCGAATGTGAATTTCTTTGTTCATTACTTTCAGACTGAGATACGGCTCGTGATGGCCATTCATCTAGCCACGATCGATTGACAATGGCTGGCTGCGTGTTCTCTGCTATACTTTATCTTCTTTTTCTTTTGTGTTTATTTTTATGCTCGACACTCTGTTTTTTTAATAGATGTTGGGAAAATATCATACCTGCTATTTTGTTTTTATAAACCTCATAATGGATCGACAACACTTATCTGAAATTCACTAAAAAGGGGAACTTTTTTTTTTTTTTTTAAAGCGAACACACAAACATGTTTCAGAAATGACATGAGCTGTAGAGTTTCTCCATTATTATTGTCATTTCGGTTGACGGATTCTAACGAAAAATTTCTTTCAGTCGAATGTTTTGCGTGTTGTTCGCTAGCTCTCTTAAAACCTTGCTTTTATTAGATGATTATGCGTTTGTTTACACTAGTTTCCTCTTGCCTCTTTTTTTTCGGTACTGTTTTATCGTTCGGCAGAAGCCACAGGTACAAGAAAAAAAAAATCTCGATTGCCACGAAAGCAGAACACCGACGATAGTTTCGCCGCTTGTGTACATCTTTGTAAGTTGCAATAGCAGGACGTTTTTGAAGGCCAAACAAACTCCAACGTGTTTGGTTGGTATTGTTGCTTTTTTTATTTGCAATCGGTCTAGACAAGATTGATCTGTCGTACAGGTGTGGCAGACACGCTCCTACAATAGTTTAGTGAAAGCCAGTGAGTTTTATATTTACCCCCCCCCCCCCCCCCCCCCCCCCCCCCCCCACGAAACGAGTTTTATTGGGCCGGAATGAATCCCTGGATAGCCTTGGGTGGTATTTCGAATCCGGCACTTCAAAACTGCTCTCAAACTGCGTCTCGGCGGTCGTTGAAAAGATTTTCAACTTCCGTAAATACCTTAAAAAAATGAAAAAGCCAAAAAGGCGGCTTTTTTTTAGGAACAGACGTTTTTTTACAGAGGAACCATTAAACAATTTATGTGTTTTGCACGTGCAATGTAAGAAAACGACGTTCAAGCAAACTTTCGAGAAAAAGAATTAATAAGAGGTTGATATCATCACGAATAAAAAATAATACGAATAAAAGACTAAAAAAAAAAAAGAAAGCCGCTTACAACTCCCTGTAACGCCAAATTTGAGCACAGCTCTGGTGGAGGAGGAGGGAAGGGTACTGAGGGGAGGGTATACCCCTCCTCCCTCCTCCTAACCTCGTCATCCTGCCTGCTACTCCGCCACGGGGGCCACGTGACCCCCCTGAGGTCACATGATATCACGTGACCTCGGGGGGGGGGGGGCCCTCCGGGGGGTCACGTGACATTGCGGTTACGCCGACGGCAACGCCGCTCAAGCCGGAAACAAGCGCCTAGGAGCTGCGCTTTAAAGTTACACGGGTACACTTAAGACTGCTTACCACGTGTAGGAAGGCGATAGCATTATAGTCCCGCGGGAGAAATGTTTTCGACTATTGTTTCTAGACATATTGAAGTTTAGCACGACGTATAGGATGACGTCCAGCACGACTTGCTAGATATCGACGCCAAATATGGCGTCTAGAACGACGTCGAGGGCGACGTCAAGGACGACCTCAAGGACAACGTCTGGGACGACGTCGAGGACGACAGTCTAGAATGACTACAAAAACGACCTCTAGGACGACATTAAGGACGACGTCAAGAACGACTCTAGGACGACGTCAAGGACGGCGTCGAGGACTACTTATAGTACGAAATCTAATACGAACGTCAAGAACGATGCATAGAGAGCGATGTCTAAGACGACGTCAAGAACGATGCCTACAGAACAACGTCTGGGACGACGTCGAGAACGACGCTTAGAAAGGACACTTAAGGAGGCTATGGCGTATTTGCGTGAACGGCCACGTTTGCCAGCAGAAACCGCCGTAGATGCAGGCGCTGCTGCCGATGTCGAGGCCGTAGCTGCAGACGTGGTCACCTCACAGCCCATCGCACAAAGCACACAACGAGCACAGATGAAACTCGAAGCGCACCTTTGGCAGTCGGCGATCCAACGCTGACATCACGTTGATGACCTATGATGACGTTTGATGACATCACGCTGACGCATGATGACGCATTTTTATGGCCATCTTTCGGGCACAACGACGCCACTTGTTTTTCACGTAATGCGACAAGTGAGGTCGTCCTGGAGGTATAGGACGACTTCTAGGACGACCTCGACGACAACGCCAAATGCCGCCGCTCAATCGCCTTTTTATGGCCATGTGCTCCGATTTTTCGCTCAATAGGACATGTAAGGCTTTCGGCTTAACGTTTAGTGAGGCGAACTTGGGCCTATACATACTTGACGGAAGGGCGACTGTTACGAGGCAGCGCGCTACCGCTACTTTAATGCACGCGGTGCGTTCAGGAATGTTCTGAACCAGAACACGATGACAGCCGCGAATGGGGAGAAACGTTACAGAAGAGCAAAAATTGATAAAAGAAAAATTCAAAGCCGAAAGGGTTTGGAATCCCGTTCGTCCGCGTGGATGCCGCGTGAGCGTTGCTAACTTCGCCACGCACGCGGAAATATTTATTTTACAGCGATAGCTGTTACCGGCTCTTCCCACCACTGGAAAGGACGCCCGTTGTTGATGTTCTAGTTGTTGTCGTTGCTGTAGTTGTAGTAGGGCGCAGGGTGTTCGTAGTCAATGCTGCAAAATCCTGAGAAAAATTCCACCCAGATTCGACCCCCGCGCCGAGCGCGGGGAGTCGAATCTGGGTGTGCTGCGCGCGAAGCGCGGGCGTTACCACAAAGCTACGCTATAGTTTTTTTTTTTTTATAATGGTAAATACATTTCACCACAAAGAATTGTTTATTTCAATTTACATTGCATTTTCATTCCATATACATCTTTTCAATGCTCATTCTAATTAGTAATTCTAAGAAATTTGCTTACCCGCTATGTCGCCCCTCGAAACTTCAGCCAGTTGCAATCTTTCACGTGCTCCAATCGAACACTCTTTCCTTTAAAAGGCGTCTTTAGCAGACTTTTCCACTGAAACCCTAGTTGAAACTGAGCGTAGGATCTTCGGATTTCGTTCACTATTTCTAAAGTTCATCCTGTCAAGCCTCATACCAGACAAGACCCGTTTTATTTCAAGACCATACTTCGTCGCTCTGTTTAAAAGTTGCCAGACAGGGAGAGGTCTCGCTCTCTCTTTATGACTTGCATCCAAGTTTGCGAATCGTCTTCATCCCCTTCCGTAGCAGCCAATGCCTGCTCAAGAGTATGCTTAATGTCTTGACTGTCAGTGTACATTTTCCCTTCAATGCCGATTGTGATCTGCTGTGCTGCTTCCTGGTGGTCTTTCTCATAAGCAGTTTTTTTGGTGCCCCTCCAACCGACTCTCCTTGTTTTGGAAGGCTGGGGCGTTTTTTTCGTGTGTTGGTACTTTCGTCACCTTGGTTTTCGTGGTAAGTGTAGCATGCAACGATTCTTTCTCCTTGGTTTCCGGCTTGACATCTCTTGTCACGTCTTCTGCCTCAGCGGCATCCATGATATGTTCATTTGGCTCTTCGTTCGCAATGCATTACCCTGCGACTATGTCGCCCGACGCTGCGAGACGCACTGACGGCATAGTTTATGCAGAAGGGGTATTCAAGATTGAGTCAAATAAAAATGTAAGACAAAGGCGACACAACCGCAACTTTCCACTAGCAACGGGTATAAATAAATTGATAATTTAATCAGTTGATCTCTTTTGGAATTCCTTTACGTCCGTTGCTAGCATTTAATCAGTTGCTCACTTTTGGAATTCCTGTATGTTCGTTGCTAGTTAAAACATGGTATTGTGTCGTCATTGCCTCACATGTTCATTCTTTCTTCAGTCTTGACCCAAACCAATACGCTCTTCGTTCACTGGACTCCATATTTGAGGGCGCTGTTTCGAGCGCATGCTCAGAACAAGCTCACATTATTAGGCTGCGAAGATGGGCAATCTTGATGGTACGGAATGCACGTTGCAAAATAACTTTGGAAGCTCGCCGTCAGCACGAGCTCAGCAGTCGCGCACACAGCAATGGCCGCTAGTACCGAACTTTACAATTTGGATGTCTACGTTTGCTAGTATTGTGAACATCGCATTTCACCAGGAAACTGAACTGTTTAACATAGTTCGCACGTAACGTCATCGCACTACATGATGGTGGTCCTTGCAATTTCTTTTTGCTGAGAATATCAAATCCGGTGGTGCAAAATGCACGCTGCAAAGGGTCAACGCTCAGTGCAAGCCATATATTTGAGAGACACAAATTCTTCTTGCTTGGTGCAGCGTCGTGAGAAACGGTGCGAGCGTCTGGCACCACGAAAACGCGCCTTCTGGCAAGACTGGTGCTGCAAACATAGTATATTTCAGGGGCAACGCTTTCTGATCTTCGCCGAAGATGCGTCGCAGAGGGACTTTTACACAGTGTGTTTTTAAAACTACCCCCCCCCCCCCCCCCCTGGGCCACACACGCACACACACACTTTTTTTTCGTTGTGTTTCCAGGGAATATAATTTATTCCTGAGGGACATCTCTCTTCCGTTTGGGGGTGTTAAATTGACTTGTTATCAGTAATTCTCCATTGCTTTTCGTTTGTATCCACAAACTAAAGTTTAAACAAAATACGGAGCTGGTCGATGCTTAGGGAAGAACTTGAGAACTACACTCATTTGAGATTTATATCGGCTGCCGACGTTCGGCTGTCCGTCTGAGGTCACTAGGACCTTTCTTTTCAGATATCCCTCCCGTACACACTTGTAGTTCTACGTAATCTTGGATGAATGAGTCACATTGAGTCCTTTCTATGCATCTATTCTCGGGGGCAACTCTCTGAGGCAATTCAGTAAAAACAAAAATCATATTTGGGTGACGAAAATTATCCCTGGAGAAGAAGAACAAGGGGGACAAAGGACAAACACAAATCTCCAAACACAGCTCTGACTGCTGCGCGACCAAAAAAATCCGCCTGGTCCTGTATTCGTCATTCTTGTCCAGCTCGCTAGCACCTTTGAATTTAATTGCATTATAAATCATATTTGGGGGCCTCAATGATGTGTACATGTAAAAGGGGTCGTGCAACAATTGCGGCCACTGTAATCTGACGCTAATTATATACCGTCAGTGTCCATCTCAGTCAAGTGGTGGGGTTCGCAAAGCATAGAGCGTAGACGGAACTTGAGGCATAGTTAAAGTTCGGCTATTCTCATTTTTGATTGAGCACGAGCCATTATCAGAATTGGCGATGCTGAGTGTCATGAGCCCGGGTACACTCGGTTGGGGCTAATTACAATCGAGTACGTCACGGTACACGTGACTCGTAGTGTAAAATCGTGAAGTCTTGTGACACCAGGGTTTCAGTAACGCTAATAAATCTAGTGACGTTCTCAATCTAAATCGCCTCGATTCAGCGACTCACGTGACCACGTAACGTGACGTCACGGAGCAGCGTGACGTGACATTACTTGACACTATGACGTCACGTGTCCACTTGACACGTGATACATCATAGTGACACTACAAAAGCGCCACGAAAACCCACAATTTCTCATACATTGCAATTCTGTATATGAAGATTTATGAATACGTAGAAGTACAGCTGCCCATTTTTTATTTCGAAATCTTCGTTTACTGGTACAAAAAACAATTACCTTGATCCATTTTGAACTGGTTACTGTTGTATTTTTTTCCGGTTCAGTTCCAAGATGACGGCGAAGATTTTGGTTCGGCTCAGTTCTGGTTCGTCTGAAGAAAACGGTTCGGTTCCGGTTTTCGGTTCAGGTTCGGTTTCGGTTCGACACTCTGGCGCCGATTTCTATTTGCGTAACATATTCCCGCGCAATTTTTAATGCGAAGCATTAACTGTCCCATGGAGCGAGCCGACGTCATCAGCTTGGAAGCCACGTCAAACGGCACCTAAACTCCTTTCTCCAAGTGAAGCCGCAATCTGGTGGCTCACAGCTTTGAAGCCACGCGAATGGCCTAGCCAAACGGCACCTACTTTCCCCGATCCCCAAAGGAGTGGACTGAAGCCGAAATCTCATGGATTTCGGCTTCGGTCCCATTGGCATGCGCGCGTCATAGTTTCAAGGAACGAGGTTCCCATTGGCCGCTGCGCGTCAGTTTCAACAACCGCCACCCCACGGCGCTGCGTGTCTGCGCCACCGGCGCGCCGGTAACGCGAAGCGTCCAAGGTCAGATCACGGGGAGAGCGCGCGCTCGGCCGTCGACGCAAATACGCCGCAGACGAAATACGGGAGCGAAAGAACGATATGCATACTTTCGCATTCACAACTCATAAGAAGTGCTAAGATATACCTCGAGCCTTATTTTTTTTTTTTTTTCAAAGATCGCAAAATGTATTTGAGTCTAGTACAAGATACTAAAAAATGTAACTAAGATAGAGTAGCAAATACTGTCTATCTAATATATATGCAAGATACCAAATTACTACCAAAAGTAATTGAAATACGGCATTTTGAGTAGGCTATTTGAGATAGGCACGAGTCTGGTTGACGCCAGCTAGGTGTCGCTGCGTAAATGCAATAGTTGTGGCGTTTTTTGTATTTTTCTTCGGCGAGGAAAGCCTAGGTATTGTGACGTAGCTAGTGCTGCACTGACCAAAGGTTATAGAGTAAACTGCGTTGCTCGTCTATATGCTGCATATTTCGGTATAAATGACATATCGCAAATGGGTTCAACGTCAAAGCAAAGAAGAAATACTATCACATTTAAAATCGAGATCATTTGACTTGTGTTTATACTGTTTCATGTATTCGAATCTTTAACAACATGTCCAATGTCCTATATTTTTTTCTACTTCGTGGTTTATAGTTTTCTTTTTTTTCAATTACAAGTGGATGTGTTTCTAGTGCTGTGACCAAACAAGCTTACTTTTTGTTTGGTGAGTTCTCGAGGATGATTAGGAAGGTTCCAACAAAAGAAGATCGACTTGTTCAGAAAAAAAAAAAAAAAAAAAATTAGATCAACCCACTTATTGCTAAGATTCAATTTCGATCACCAGCTTTGCAATTTGTTCCCAAACTTGAGTGGAAAGTGAATCCGAAAACCGCAATAGTCTCATCAAATGAAAAAAAAGGAAATATTTTGGACGATAGGTTTACCTTTTACCGCAAAACGATTCTTGTACTGCGTGTTTTTATCTGTTCTATTTGTCAACTTTTACTTTATAAAAATAATAAAAAAAAAGATGCCGCGAAATTGCCTCTGAAACACGGAATCAAAATAAGGTATCTGAAAAAGCTTTTTTTTGCGACATCGAGCCAGAGAAATCAAATTACATATTATAGTTTTCCAATTGCGAAGAGCTTCTTTTTATGTTTTAATCCCACAATATAAACGCAAAAAAAAATAAAAAGTTGTTTCCGAGACGGCTAATTGAAGACACGCGCACGATTGAAGGTGCCATGAAAGGACATCGGGTTGGAATCTTCATGGCTTTGCAGAAGCGCACATGCTCCTAGTCTGGCCCAAGTATACTTGCTCAGACCGCCACTGATTCAGAAGTTTCTTTGTCGCGGTAAAATTGATGACGTACTTGTAGGATCGGAGCCACCCACCCGACGACAGTCGAGTGCGGCTCATGCATTGGACACGAATATTGCATCAGTACTCGTCTTCGGTTCGTAACAATCAATGCGTCGGCGGACACTCGGGCAGTGGCTCGTGTCCAACCACTGCGGTGATGAGAATAGCCATACTCTAACAATGCCTGGAGCTCAACAGGCGTTTTCTGATTTGCGGACCCCAGCACGTGACTATGATTGACGCTGACGGCATAGAATAGGCACCAGGCCACGTGGTCGCTTGTTCTGGCTCCGAGTTGAAGGGATGAACAATGCTCATATTTCTCAAATTTATTTCCTGACCGCCATTGCTTATAAAAAGAGCGAAGGCAAGTTTATTCAGTTATAAACTTTAGGGAGTCATTCTATGTAGTATTTGGCAAAAATATAAAAAGCGTTTCATGGCTCCTTGAATTAGAGACGTCTGACATTCGCGTCGTGAGCCGATAGCGCTAGGTCTGCAAGCTGCGGACAGAAAATATTGCCATCGGTTCGAGTTCTTCGCATCAGCAGAAGTAACGATTTTATTCTCAGTGGAATCAATTGCTCGTCCCAATGGTAGCACATGTGTCACTGCTGGAAACATAATCAAACACACCTTTCAATATGATCGAAGGCTGCTAACGTTGGTGTCATGCCACGCCAGTGAAGGTGTTAGCGGTGGGACAATCAATTTACTCGCATTGAGGTGTAATACAAACACAAAGCAATCCAAAAGCATGATAAGTGTGTACTTAAATAGAGCCAGAAACTACTTCGGAACGTATACCTAAATGTTATTGTAAGTATACAACTTGTGTAAAAAAAAAAGTGTCCCCCCAAAAATACGTGTTTGGTTTTTCTCCGAAAAAATAAAATACGCACCTCCGAACTCTCATTCTCCGCCAAAACGTAACTCTAGCTGTTCGAACCGCAATGCCATAGTTTCAGAACCAGCTATTATCTCATTCAAAAGTCTGAAGTGATTTTCTAATATTTTCAATGTGAAAATGGTGGCCGATGGTGCTCTCAAAAACAGGACCCATTTTTTTGTTGAAATTTTATAAAATATCATATTGGTTTCCAATCACAGACTATTTATTTAAATATTCACACAGGAGTCATGCTTATGTGTGTTAGCCCGATGAGTGCCGAGATATAGCTGCTGACCCGAACTCGCGGTGTTCGTTCCGTAGCTCGCGTCCCGCCGCTCATGAATCACGCATTCTCTTGCACCCGCTCGCTACGCGAGGCAAGCGCAGCCACGCGGCCGACGCACTGAAACAATGCGGATTGCTCCGCGGCTGCATGAGAGCGACATTAAGGACTTTTAGCAAACCGTTACCGTGTTCCGCGTGACCCACTACCGGAGCCCTTGAAGCATAATTTTAAAGGCCGACGTGCACTTCGCGCTTTTTACTCTTGCCCCCCTCCTCCTTCCCCATATCCTCTCCACTCTTTACCTTGCCCCAACTTGGTTCCCCCCGAAGCTTAGCAGAGGGCGAACACTAAGGGGATCTTTTTCCCCACAGAAAACCGAGGTTGTACGTTGGCCTTAAAGCGCGCGCGCCCTGCTGTCACGGTATCACTCGGGTGAGCGCATAAAAGCATGCTTCAAAGCCTTGCGTGGTGCAGTGCGCGGAATACGGTAACGGTTTACTTAAAGTTCCTATTGATAAATTTCAAAAATTTGATCTCAAAACTTAAAAAAAAAGAAAAAGTTCGACGAGCCGGCGATTTGCGCAAGCCACAAGTTAGGCGATTCGGATGACACCGCCGGTACCTCGCAGAGCACGATCTGTGAAGTGCAGGCACGCGAAGAAGAGATCCGCCGCCAGAGCGGAGCCTGTTTGTGCAGCCCGATCAGAAGCTCCCCCGTACCGCTGGGATGTCTACGTCAGTGAGAATCTACGCAAAGGCGTGACGTTGTTACCAGGTGATGCGCATCCAGGGGAGCAACAGAAAGGATTTCTCCCCCGTGTGAATAAGTAACCATTTCCAAGCTTATATACCTGGAGCGTTTTTTGATCTTAAGGGTGTATTCACACGGGGGAGCTTCCTCGGGGAGGAATGTGCGTGACGCCTCCCGGGCTCCGACATTCACGTGGACGGTGGATGGCCGAGGAGGATGTCAGTGTTAACAGACGCACTTAGCGGTCGCACTCTCGACAACAAGGTTTGGAGCGCGCTGACGAGACTGGGATTATAAAGGCGTACATCAAACCTTGGTACGCGAGTACGGAAGCAGCGCTGTTAGGTACAAAAGACCACGAATTGCTTTCTGCTAAAAGAAGATTCGGTGCGAAAGGGTCGAGGCAACACAAAGAACGTTTTCAAAAACTAGTTGTATGATTGATTAGCTACTTGAGGACGACATTGAAGACGCAAAAGAAATGTTCAACGAGCCGACGAGATGCGCAAGCCACAACAAGGTAGCCGATTCCTTTGCCGCCGCCGATATCGTATAGAGCACGATCTGTAAAGTTGCCAAACACGCGAATGAAATACCGCACAAAGATGTCTACGTCAGCGCGCCTCCGCGCAAAGCCATAGCGTAGGTATCACGAGGTGCGCATCTCTCAGAGCAAAGTGAAAAACCTCCCCGCCCCCATCCCATTACTTACGATAATTATAGTGTACTGCGGCCTTCTCGAAATATACATGCGGTGCACAGTTTTCTTTTATGAATATAGGTACGCTTTCAGTGCACTGGGTATTACCAACTTTCACTTGGTAAAACTTAGGAGATGTAGTATAACGGTCGTTCGAGATTTGTTAGTTATGAAACTATAAAATGTATAATGTTTTATTACCTTATGATGACCATTAAGGCTTGAGTCCGTATATCAAACTGTTCGTAGTCACTGAAGTTTCAGTACAAATTTAACCTTCGAAGATATTCATGCAAGCTTAAGTGCAATCTTCATTGTGGTATGTATTTTAAAGTTGGAGGATTGGGTGACCTGGCTATTCATGCTTATGTGCGCTGAATGAGTGGTTTCGTTTTACTGGTGTGCGTGTTTCACTCTCAATTGTTCTTCTGCGCTGTAAATTTTAAGAATGTATTTTTACTTTCTTTCTGCTGTCACTATCGCCTTGCAATGACACGCTATCCTCATCTAACTGTTTTCACGGTTTTTTTATGCCACAACATCGCATATTTTGTAAATAAATATTGAACTCTGAACTGAAGTACAGTGATGTCTCGTTAATATGGACGCCTTCGTTCCCCCCAAATATCGTCCATAATGTGAGTCGCCCATATTAACGAGACAAAAATGTATGTATTTTCCCAGTTTGTCCCCGAAAATGGTGTCCATATAGCGGGGTATCAATATTAACGGGGTTTATATTAACGAGGCATCACTGTACTTCGCTCTGCTATTTTTTATATCTGTGGCAAGAAAAATACCAATGATGATAAATAAATAAAACGGTTTGCCAAAAAAGAGGGGGCTCGTCCTTGTTAAAAAAAAAAAAACAGATGGGATAGGTTAATAAAGTAATATAAATAACGAAAACCAAAGAGGAGATAGAAGTAGTGGTCAAAAGAGAGGTAATCTGGTGAAAACTGCCAACTTGCGAAAATTTCAGAAAAAGTTTAATATTTTCAAAATAAATGCGCATTAAAACTGTATTTTTCTAAACATACGGCCTTTGCTGTACAAAAAAAAAATAAACGAATAAATAAGATATTTTTGGTAAGTGTTAATTAATGCACAAGGAAAATAAATTTGTTCGCCAGTGGATGAAACTGCGTCAAACACTTTACCGTATTTTCCGGTGTATATGTCCACGGACTATACATGTTTCAAAGTTGAAATTTTACACGATGAGGACTATCTACAGGGGCGGACTATGCAAGGTTCTGTATTTTTCTTGATCGGTCACTGTGACAATACGTCAATAATTTTATTAATAACAAAGTATATTAATGGTGATTTATGTGTGATACAAGCTCCTTTGTGAGTTGATACATAAGGCATTTGTCAAGATGTGCTGTGTCTTATATTTTTCTACGTTCGGATTAGGCACTAAGTCGGATTACGCACCGGGTAAGGACTATCTAAGGACTATAGTACGGAAAATACTCTAATTGAGATTAATTGAGGTCAGAGTGAATTTGTTGTGCACTCAGAAGCCCACAGCCTGTAAAAGAAATGTTACATAACCCGAAAATCTTGCTTGCATTACGCAGCCCAGCTAGAATAAGCTCTTTCTTCTACAAGCATTCTAATGGCTCAAGACTCAATGGACGTATTGTTGCGTCATCGGTTAAATAAAAAGAAATACATACATTGCGAAATTTTTACATGTTCAATGTTTCCTTTCACGAGGCTAGTTCACTTATAAATGTATAAAAAAAGTTGCCATTTGAATTTCGAAAGCAGCTTCTGTACCCGTTTCAATATTTCTTTCGTTGTATCTGTATTGATCTACTTTTTATTCACTTGGTACTATGGATTGCTTCGTGTTCGAGCAACGCAGTGTTTAAAAATAATTCCCAGTAATGAAGGCTAAAAAAAAGAAAGAAGGCCAAACAATCAACCCTACAAAAGATAAAAAAAAAAACACATAGCTAGCTTATATATCTTCATCCTCTTCAAAAATATATACATTCTAGAAAACGGATGGGTATTGAACTAGAAACACAACTTTGAACGAAAACCTTAAAATGGCATTTCAAAACAAGAAATGACATGGGGAGTTTGAGCCAATTTCAACACCGTTCTTCATTTTCTCGTAGAGCTTCTCATCTATACCAAGCGAGGGAAATGATTCACTGCTCTTTTGAAGGGACCGATAAATAGCTTCTTTTAATGGCTTAGCGGCTTAGCGCTGCGCTCAAAGTATTTATTCAGAGGTGGTCGAAGATACTGCATTATCCGGATCAAACGTTCAAAGAAAGAAGTTACCTGAGTACAAAAGTACAAAAAAAAAAATATTTAAGAACCTGATTTTGCTACTTACGGAGACCGTCTACTAACGAAAGGCGTCCGATTGGTGCAGCAGCCGACGTGGTGGGTGAAGATATCAGCGAAGGCGCAGACACTGATCTCCTATAGACGCTTTGCAGAAGTTGTGCATGGGCTCCGCCATAACCGACCTTCAGTTTGTTTCATCTTATTTCAATAACTTCGCTCTATCATTTCCACTACAGGCCAGGTTATTGCCATTTTAGATTCGACTGTGTCCTTCTCCCCAGCATTGGCCTTTGTGGAGGCTGGTCAACGCCCGTGTCAGTGACTCGCTATCTCAATACGACAAGAGAAGGTCAGGAATGGCGGCTGTAATCTGGCGCGTGTGCAAAGCGTCTATAGTAGACGATGTTTTGAGGGGATCGGTGGCCGAGTAGTCTAGCGCGCACCAGATCGGAGCACGTGGAGCGAAATCTCACGCTGCAGAACCCAAAGATCCAGGGTTCAATCCCCACCCCTGACCGTTTCGATCTCGGTGAGCATCGCACCGGCGTGCGGTCGTGTACCACTACTGCGTGGTGCACGTAATAAACCCCAGGTTAGAGGTTAAGCTGCACTGGCTAAATTTCTCATCTACAGCTGGGAGACAAGTCGCCCGTTGAGGCAGACTATGTTCAGACTGTATAAACATACACGCACCAATAGACGTTTTTTATTCGATGTTTTGTGCGTCAAATGCGGCGTAGGCTTTCTTGGTATGTGTTTTCTTTCTACTAATAAAATCCACTGAATAGACACAAACAAGAAATATTATTTGACGTGCTGTTTTCGTTGTAACATGCATGTCAACAGCTCCCCCAAGAACTCGGCTGTTGCGTCACCGAGACGTCTTTCATTTTCAGACAGCCAACGTTGGTAGTGAATTGAGGCTTTTAATAGACTCTTTTTGAAGGTGTGCCACATCTGGGAGCTGCTGCGTGCAGTTATCTGAGCCCGTCATTCTTTGGGAATTTATCAGTTTTCTATCGGGAAAATTTATCAGTTTTTCCGCTAAATTTAGTGGTGTTCTATTGTTGTTTAGGGAGACAGGTTAGCGATGTGCGGTTGGCGGGACTTTTAGCGGTTTTCAACTCATGTTAGTGTTTCGTCTGGCTGTTTAAAATGCTCTCCACTGAATGCTTGTCAGTCACAACTAACTTCATTTTGGTGGTAATCTGTTGTCCCGGGGTCTTCACATTTGACTTCTCCCAACAAAGTTGTTGGTGAGAATAACGTTTGCGGCGTTATTGAGATATCGCGGTTACAATCATTGAAACACGCTTTGAATTGATTTGTGCGTTAATGTGTGAATTCGTTTCTCACCTTCTGCGGGATATAATACAACAAATGAACCATACACGAAAATAAAAAAAAAATGGTAGGCTACAGGTTTTTTAACTGAAAGTTTTAAGCGACGTCCGACGAGTCAGATACATCAACCGTAAAATAGAACTCTCTGCAAAGCGTATGACCTTGGTCGCTGATGCTTTAAACGGCTACCGAATATTGCACAGAAGATCGGAACGATGCAGGTACGCTGTGGCAGGTATAGCAGGACAACGCACCTAATAACCCCAGGTATCAGTAAGATCATGGCGTGCACGTAGTTCTGTACATAGAAAGCGGTGTGAGTCGAGCAGAAAAGCTCCCTTCGAAGGGTTCCTTCTCTTACCGTACCGGTTTCAGACTAGTTTACGCAGTCATGCCTCGTCATTATGAACGTGTCTGTTCCCCTAAACAATTGTCCATATTGTGACTTGTCCATAATAACGAGACAAAAATGCAAGTATTCATCCGATTCGTCCGTGAAAAGTTTGTTCATATAGTGGTGTGTCCATATTAACGAGACATCACTTAGCGGTAAATTAGACCAAAAAGTCATTTCTGCCCATGCGCCTGAAATTTGACGTTTTTAACAGCGCAGCTGCTAAGGGCTAGTTACCCCAGTAACGTGTCCGCCAGCGAAGAAATGATGACACAAAACTCTGGACAGCCACCGCTATCTATGAGCGACGGCGGCAAACTTTCCAGCATTTCCGATCTGGCTTGCCGACTTGCGGCCGGCCATTACACCATTCTACAGCTTCGCTGGTCTTCCATCTTCAAAGGCTGAAAGTTTTTTACTGCGCGTTTTTTAAATTTCAGGTTGGCAACACTGGCGTGTACTGAGAACGAAATCTGAGCAGCGTTCTGCTTTGTCTAGGATACAATCACAGGCTTCATGTCTCAGAAATGGTGATCGTCATTGTCCTTTTGTGGGGTTTTGAAAAGGGTATCACTCTTTACTCGGGTAAGCTAATTTTGTTTCCATTTTTATTCCCAAAACGCACCAGCCTCGGCCTTCTCTGTGGAAAAATGTAGCCCGACAGATTAAGAAACCAATTTATGCGGTTCTTTCAAACGGCGAACGATTCATTAACTGACGCGGTAGATCGGTGCTTGTATACATAGCTTGAGAGGGTCGCCATTGCTGGGTATTGACAGTTATTTCTAGTCACTGATTTTTTCTAGCTACAACTTCTGCGCTGTGAAACTGACACGGCCAACCAAACCCTCGCGGAGAATAAAATAATGGCGCGGACCGCGAATGACGTCACATGCAATCTATGTATATTGGATGCTATGGACTTCGACGGAACGTAACCCACAATAGCCATTCGAGCGCATTAAAGCGGCAGCGAACAAATAATAATATAAAAAATTGTCTTTTAATCTTTAGTTGAATAATCAAATTTAAGCAATCATGTTCGCTCAAGCGATTCATTTCGGTCGAGCTATGTAGGATTTCCTGCGTCAATCTTCCTGGACACGTCCAAATTTCACGACGTCAAAGTTAACCAACCCAGTTGCTTCAACTCAGTCTACTTCTCTAATGTTCAGTATCATAAAATAAAATTGCAATGAAGTTTCGATCACTGTAACCTAGCTAGACATTTTCAAGGCTTTATCGCCCTACTCTCCGTTTCACCTCACGATGGATTGCCACAAACGCTACGACCCATCCCAGCCAATCCAGGACTGCTAACGTACCACGTGACTGCGTGCCCCGCGCGTCGCCGCTTTCCTTCCCAAAGTCACGTGGTATTCACACGGCAGTGGATTGACTTTGATGTTTCTTAGTGTCGCCTGCAGTTTATTCTAAGGCGAGACAGAGTATAGTAGGCGTCCTAATAAATATACGCTGAAGACGGCCAACCAAACCTTTCGGCTTAGCATATGCCAAACCACAATCATCCAGGTCATATGCGCAGCAGCTAGTATAGAAGGTGCGCCCTTTTAAAAAAGGGTCTGTTAATGGTCGCTACAGTTTTGTCCATAAACTTTTTTCGTTTCCTTTCGTTCTTAGTCACGTGGGTCCTGTATCTGGTATGCGGGACAAAGAAAAAATAAAACATCTCCGCGATGGATTATGCGAGAAAGAAAATATAGGTGAGGCAAACCAAGACCGTGTGACAGTCGCGCAAATTTCGTGAACAAGTTTTCAGCGGCGTGGAGATATCAAAACGATGTTTTTAACGCATACCAGAAGTGACGAAATTCCAAATGGTTTCGCCCTTGCGCCAAAAGGGTGTATTGGAAAGGAGGTCGAACATTAGGGGGAAGCGCTTAGTCCGGCTGCTTTTCCCCAGAGTTCCGTTAAAGTGGACTAGTTCCGTGTTCACCAAAACACAAAGCACGTGAACTGGATTCTTTACTTCGCCTTTCTCGATAGAGCGCGGGGCAAAGATTGGGCACGACTTGTGCGCAAGTTTTTCCCCGCGCTCAGGTGCCATACGTGTGGCGCCCGCATTCGGCTTCACTGGTGGAACACGAGCCCCAGCCGATTGCCGACGCAAGGTTTGGCTACGAGGGCAGACCGCTGCGTCAAAACACAACCAAATCATATTTGTTGTTGTTGTCCCCATCGGTGTAGTTCTCAATGTAGGCACTAGGGGCGCGGCGGTTGGATCTTCTTCCCATATCCGAACGTCTGTCAACACTCTGTGCGCTGCCATCTTTGTTAGGTCGCGATCCCTCTGCTGTTTGTCGATTTCGTAGCGCTGTCGGTAACGACCGAGGCGCGTACTGCTCACCGCCATCGATCCTCACGCACACCTCCGAGCTAAGGGTTTAGTATCGTTTTTACGCTCTTTTTTGCGCACGTACGTGCTCGGCGCCCCTCCGGTCGCTGGTTTCTCGCTGTAACAAACATGGCGGACGTACACTTCAGTTCGAAATTTGGCTTTAAGTTCCGGCAAAGGCACGGGCGACTGGTTTTCGAAAGCGCTTTTTCTGCGCGAGTGCTTGTGCGAGCGAAGGATTCTTCAGGAGTGCGCCTTTCGCGCCCTGCCGCCTTTGCCAGCGCCGAAGCCAACCGGGTTAGACGGAGCATGTTCTTCCGCGTCCCACTAGATGGCGCTGTGCATTTCGCATATCGTCTAGTACACGACCGAAGTATATGTCTCTGCAGCGTACAGCATTAATTGTGTGGTGCGTTTATTTATACAGGGGGGAAGTTAGTCATCCCCGTCAGGCGTCTGGCATCTCCACTGCACTTGCGCAGCTAGACTTGGATCTTTAACGTGCATTCCACCAGTAGAAATACACGATGGCAGACCAGTACGATGCTCATCCAGATAAAATGGGCAGGAGTGGGAACCGAACCACTACAATGTAAGCCAGGGGTCTGCAACCTTTTGCTGCAGCGGTCCGAATCGTCGCAAATTGGGGACGAAGCGGGCTGAATCAAAAACCGGAAAGAGCAAGGAAGGGGGGGGGGGGGTTAAAATTGTAAAAAAAGTTCCCCTCAAGCTTGAAGTGACGTACACATGTTTTTCTTAATTTCGGCACACATAACCTAAAAGGACCACGAAATTAATTTTCGGCAGGGATAGATTGGGATTTTACTAATCGCATATCATTTAGTGCGCCAAAATAAAACAAGTACAGGAGAGTGGAAAACATAAAGCCTACTTTTTGGTACGAAAGTATTAAAATATAGGGGACTATTTTGTACCTCGTTTCCTCCAAAGGCTCTCCGCCTTTTCACTGTGATGCATCCGCGGTGCTCAAGCACATCAGCCGAACCCAGCTCGCTCGGACGTATGCGCCTTTCAACATTCAATCTGTCGACCAATATCTGAATTCGCGTTCAAGGTCAAGGAGTGCCGTGACGGCACTTATTATCACTGGAGAAAGACAAGTTCCATGGTGGGCTTAAAAAGCACGGCGGAAGCATGGCGTCATCGCCTCCGGTGCCCAAGCATATCATGACCACGTGATTTCTCATTTTGGTTTTGAGTTGAGGATTAATGCTTAGGAAGAAGAAGTTGGAATATCATTTCATGGTTCCCCTAAGATTGCTGAACCCCCTCTCAGTACGAGTTTTAATATTCAATGTTGCTTGCCAAAACATAAACATTCACATTTAAAGCTACTAACTGGGAGCCGTTAAAAGTTTTCGAGTTGGCCATTAGTAACTTGCAAATACGTAATTGACCTTACGGTGTCCATAAAAAAAACCTTTCTTCGCCGATGTACATATAATAAGAAACACTGCAATTAATGCTGCTGCGAGCTTTCGTAGATTTGAAAACTTTAATTCAGGAAGGTCAGAGTAAAACTTAACAAAGTCGTTCGCTGGAAATGCATCCTACAACCTATTATCTGTTTGGGAAAGAGCTGATCAGCGCATTTCGACACGTAAACCTCCTGAGCTTGGCAAAAGTTTGTCTTGAAAATTATTAAACAAAAAATATTAATATCGTTGGAGGATTTCGCAAAATTACGAAATCTGACTCCTACGCTTCAGTGCAGATAACGTACTATCGTATGTATACTTTCTTTATAGAACAATGTGATCGTTCCTCCTATAAAACTTTTCCACAAAGGAAAATTATATACATTTTTTTGTTGATAGAGATTTCCGGCGCTGAGAGACCCCGAGCTTCAACACGAAAATATTTGCGTCTATAATTCGTTCACCCAAACTGCAATCAATGCGACAAGCCCGAGAGCTCAAGGTCGCTACATTGAAGCGTTCTTCCGCAGAGCGAGCGCTCGCGCTAAAAATGCATGTCTCGAAGCCAGGAGCGCGTAGGTAGCTCGCGCTTGTAGCTTTGGCAGCACTCTCAGCTTAAAGGTGAACAGAGTATAGGAGCATACCACCACGGGTTACTCTTTTCATTGTAACTTTACGTTCCGGTCATTAGGGTGGTGTGAGATATCAGCCAACAACAATGCCAAGTCGCACACCCAATCAGGACCGGGAAGGCTCGGCGAAAATTGTTTTTTACGAAAGTAAAAAAATAAATAAATAAGTACACAACTTTTTCTGTTTCTGTATAGTACTAGACAGCCCCATAATGAGTCCTTGTGTGCTACAAAATTGCTGAAATTAACAATGCAAGGCACAAGTCGCGATTCCGAACGACATTTATGCTAGATATGACATACCTTATAATTACTGATTCCCAAATCATCAATTTGATGCACAACAACTGCCGATAGATGAACGTGAAAAACGAACTAACCCCCAGACGTGGAATTTCGAAATTAATATAGGTTCCGTTAAACAACATTTGGCACTAATTATACTTTTTGCACCATGTCCTGGAGTGTCTGTGTGCGTGTGGAAGAGGGGGGGGAGGGGGGTCTTTTCTGGTAGCGTGCCTGATTGTCTCGCGGGCCGCCGACCCCTGTAAGCGATATGCACTCCAATCGTTCGATCAACAGCAAAATACCTAAAGTTTCAGCGCGCAGCTCTTAGGCGCCCATTTCTGTGTTTCGAGGCGTGGCCGTAGGTGTCGGCGTACCCGCCTCACTAAATTTAGCGGGGAAGATGACGTCACATGACTTCATGTCACCTCACTCATGAACAAATTCAGTGGGAGGAGGAGAGGGGGAGGAAAGGAGGAGGGAAGACGAGGAGAAGGTGGAGGGGGAGGAGGATGAGGAGGAAAGGAGGGGAGAAGAGGAGGAGGAGGAGTGGGTATGCGATCCTCTCTCCTCCCCAAGAGCTGGGCTCTAGTTTCGCATGGCAAAAATTTGTAAACGTCTTTCATTTTTTTTTATTCTGGAATATTTAGTGTTGACCACCCGCGTACGCTGAAGTACATATACTTTCATGTAAAAAATACGAAGCACTGTTGGTTATCCTCCTATGTTTGGTAAGTGTTCCCATTTTTACGAGAAAATATCGTCAAACAAATAAAGAAGAAAGCTTCTTTTCATTTTCAAGTCTTTTTTGCGGTTATTTTCTTATGATATTTGCTCAGGTTTTTTTTTTGTTACCAGAAAATATAAAGGGCAAGAAAAACAAAATCAATTTACGACGTTCGACCTTTTACGACCCTTAGGTTGTAAAACAACGTTGCTGACTTGTGGCTATTTCGGGGTTACTGGACCTCTCGTGCGAAATAATGCAATGGCAGCGGGAAACTATAATGGGTGTTTCTATTCTCGGATGGCCCAAATGCATACAAAACACTTGCTCTCTAACAGCAATATTTAAGCAACTTTACAACTTCAAACATCTCACCGTACCCACGGACGTTATAAAGGTTGTATGCAAGTTAAAATGTGAGTATAGCGGTCATTTGAAGATTATGGCGTTAATCTCACACAACGCGTTAGTTCAAATGTGCAGGTAAGCTAGAAATCACGTTACTTTCCTGGTGTCCTATTTTGCTCATATTGAATTGAAATTATGTTGTAATTTGTGACTAAGTGCCTGTTTTCACTCCTCCGCATTGCGTTTTAAAAATACATAAGTCTACCGTAAGCTATAAGTTAACATTTTGTGAAGATTACATCTTTTCGCTTATATAATTTTTTAAATGTAATTGAATCGTATTTTGTTTTTGTTAACCCGTAAAAAAAGATGATAGTTTTTTTTTTGTTTTCTTTAGCTTACAATGAAGTTATGTTTCCTATGCTCGTTATTGTTGAAAATTAAACTGGGCATATAAGTAAACTAGACAAAAAAATGTGAATTATCACATCTCATAAAATAACTGTCTTGCATTCGTGCTTAAATGCGGTTAATGTGGCACAGGCGATGCTAATGGCGGTACTAGGCTCGCCGTCCGTTGATATTGCGTCCCAGGGCTAAACGATGGTTGATTAACTAATTGATTTATTGTTAGATGAATGATTAATATCTGAAACGCTCGATGCAACGCAATGTATTCGGTGTGCGCTATCAAAGGAAGGAACATCTAAAAAAGAAGTTTGAGACGATTTTTTTTTCAAGCTTTTGGAAACCCCTTTTAGCTAAGTCGGTACAGGCGCCAAAAGAACAATAAAAAAAAAAAACACGAGCTTCCGATAATCAGTCTGCTAACGTTTTCGGCGTTGGAGTATGAACATTGTGAATAAATTATAAATTTGGCTCACGTGTGCAGAGTTGTAGTTCTGTGAGTCAATCTGACGGAATTCAGGAGTTATAACATCGAGTTCTTAATGACATAAGAAGGCAATAAGAAACATGCCGATTTTAAAACCAGGTGACAAAAATAATCAAGGAATACATTGGCTCGTCTGCAAACGTTTCGTTGAAACCGAGTTTATACTTTCTTTAGATTGATCAACATCTTACTTTGCTTTTCCGTAATTCAATTTGCAGATATTTGAAAATTCGGATCGTTATAATTGACAATGTTATTCTTAGCGAATACTGCATTCATCTATAACAAAAATGCGACCTTTATTAGCGCTCCCTTATACGTTGTTTTTGCGCGCCTACATTGGCTTGACCAGGGCGTGTTTAGACAGATTCAGCCAACCCCGTCGCTTAATGTGAACCCGCATAATCCATACCACAAGGAGCGCACATGGGAAGGAAGACGCTTCGTGGATCTAGCAGCGTCAGGAAGTCAGCTGCCGCGCTGCCAAAATGTCCAGTATCTGCTTGTGTTGTTCTTAGGTATTGATTTGTTGATTTTTGCGCCTTTTTTGTTATTGCTGCACGTGTGGGTTGTTGACGAAAGCTGGGACCAAACGGCGCCTATATTGAAGTCGCAGCTGAAGCAGACACCCGTCTCTGGGGATACGGGACTTGTGGCAGACGTGTGCCTTCGATTAACCTTCATGACAGACAAGGACGTTATTGAAGCTCTAAGCTGAGCGTCTACGCTCTTCATCTAGAATAACCAGGGCTGTATGAGGATTTCCTGTGTGCTATATAGGAAACCCATGTAACAGAGTCGTTTGGGCGATATTTGGTTATTGTTTGACAGTGGACCACTTAGAAAACCCTATCAAGCAACAGTGGAGGTAACTATTTCTTTTTTTAGGCTAGGTGGCGCAAGCTACCGCCCGTAACAAAGGGTATAGCCATTTACATTCATCCATCTTTGAACACAAAGCGTGTGACTGGTTGACGAAGCACTCGTTCTCGATACAATATGAGTCGAGTTAAGCCGAACGTTGACAGTCTTCGTGTGAAATTACATGTTTTTTTTTAAATTTAAATTATAATTACAATTACAATCACAATTATAATTACAATGCAATTAAAATGACACAATTACATCAGAGTGAGTGCACAAAAAACTGCGGTAGATGGCTCCATCATTTGAAAGGGTCTAAAAGGGTCTATTTACGAGCCTAATGCCTGAAGAAGTCAAGGTATCATTGAACTTCATCATCTTTGGTCAGACTAGGTGTATCTTTGTCCTCGATACACCCTTTTCAAAAGTCCGCGTGGTCTAATAGCTTCTGCTCCAATTATCCTCTGTTTAGGAACTTTGTCTGAAGGTGTACATGGAATGACCGATAGGGATAGCCTCCTAGGCTGTAACGTTTTTATTCAGTGATGAAATTGAAAGATGTTATATTAGCAAAAAAGGTTGGAATATCCTCTTTCCCAGGAGTACACAACTTTTCAATATAGTCCCCACCGGCGGTGATGCATTTCCGCTACCAATCCAGAACTTTCCGCAAGCCGTTGTAGATGATTAAGGGCGGGTGTTGACGACACCAACGGCGCACTGCATAGGCAACCTTGTCCTCCTTGCATACCTCACACAGGTAACCATGTAAGCTTCTGCTGATCCTTTACCTTGGAAAAGAACCAAAAAATTGATGGCGCGATGTCCGGGCTGTAAGGTGAACGAGGCAAAACACCTTGGAGCTGTAGCTTCTCCAGCGCGGCATTGGCTTCGTCAACAGTCGCCCTCAATCATCTACGACGGTATGCAAAAAATAGTGCACAGGTAGCGGAACTGCATCGCCGTCAGTGGGGACCATATGGAAAAGTTATGTGCTCCTGGGAAAGAGAAGATTCCAAACTTTTATTTGATTGCAACACCTTACGAATGAACGCAGCGGCACTAGAACACCAAAGGGTGCAGAAACCCGCCTATCACGCAAGAAACTTGGTGCATTAGCGCCAAAAGCAAAGACCCCGATGTTTGCGAGGAAAAGGCACATTTCGTAAAGGCATTCCGCAAAACCGCACTTCTTCAAAAGTACACTCCACCTCCAACGATTATTCTACAAAAGCGAAACCCCCAAAGCGAAAATGCCAACGCACGTCGATTGAAAGCAAATTCTCTAAAGCACATCTTTCAACAACGCAACAGCAACCGCTGTCAATTGCAGCACAGTTTGTGAGGTCGTTTGCGATTTTCGGTCTGGCCTGGTGCATGAGATGTCGCGACAAGTGAAACAGTTTAATCGAAGTTGCTGTTTTACAGCGAAGCTCTATATGACTCGTTGGTCGGTTTTTTCGTGTCCGTCGACAGAGCAGTAGTCGACAGAAAACTATGGCGCGCCTTATCTGTTATCATGTGGTTTAGACACTTGTTTCAATAAGGAAACCACAAAACAGGTGTCAAAACCACGTGATAGATGATAAGCACGTAGCACTCCTTGCATGCGTTTTTCGGTAAAGATTGCGGTTGCAAAAACTGCCGCGGCAACGGCAGCGTACGAAGTCCTTCAAATACGAAAAAGTCTTGGTACAGTGCATTTACTTTACTTTCTTCATTTTTTTTTGTACAGATCCTTTTGCCGTTTACAAACATGAACTGCCGCTTGCATCCCAAGCGACTTCTGGTCGCATCATCTTTGCAAGCCTGTTGAGCTTGCTTGCGTCACCAGAGCAAGAAATCATTAATTCTACACGCACAACAAAGTTGCAGATTTATCGAGAGCCTTCGGCTGTACAATATTACATTTCGGAGGGGGCAAGTTGGTTTACGAGTACATTCGAAACATATTAACAGATCTCGCACTTCGTTCTTTCGGCGTTCACCTGAAGAATTGGTGTTGAAACGTTTCATCTAAATTTCAAGCCGCCGTGTTAAGGGGGCCTTTGTTCATTCTTTATTTAAACCGGAAGTTCTCCGGGACGTCCAAAACTGGAGCAACACCTGGTGGCGTTTGCTATAAAAAGGGTCCAGCGGGCAATCGTTGCAGGTGAGACCACAGCTTCGCTGTCCAACCACCTTCTAAGCGTGGATTGGAGCCTTAATTGTTTCTCTTAATTACAAGCTTGGTATGTAACATAACATAAATACATTAGAAAAATAAATTATTTACGCACACCTTTACAGCGTCGTCAGAATAGACCGAACCTCATGAGTATGAAAGAAACGGCAAGACTGCTTTTTCCCAAGAAAATCAGTGAGAACACGCTGTTCCTCAAGAGTTAAACCAACGGCAAGCTGGCTTCTCTGAATATAGACTCAATCTGAGGAGAAGCTGCCCCTACAATATTTTAACGCAGAACGTGTTTTGTCAGACGAATTCTACAAGACCGTCAGTAACACCACCACGAGCAGTCGTCATCAAAAACCGTCACGAAGAACCGTGACGTCACGTGGAAACATGATGTCACCATAACGTCATAATGTTATAGTGACATGACGTCACGCTTTGACGCCGCACGGCTTCATGATGACGTCGCCATGACGTCCCGTCATCATGACATTATGATGTCGCGCGGCGTCATGAGGTCACGTGACTCTGTGACATCACGTGACGCCATGACGGCGTATGACGTCAGAGTTTAGTTACCTCATTCGCAACACATTTTGTTTTTCCTGTTTGTTGTTAGTATGATCAAGGTAGTGTAATTTTAATGAGCGGTGAGCGGACGTTTTTGCGGAAAATGTCGGATCAAGAGAAAACCGACCCTTAAATGTTCAAAGACGAAATGTAAGTTGACTTTTCGTTAAAAGAGATTAAAAAAAAAAAGAAAAAGTTGTGTACTAATTTTAAAAGCAACACTGAGGTAGGCGTCCTTTTTTTTTTTTAAAGAAAACTCATTCTACGGGATATTGATCTTGACTAAGTTAATCTATCTGACTTTTCGAGGCATGCATATTTATAGAAGAGTAGCAAAGCGCCGCAGTCGTTCATATCTTAAGAAACAGGTAAGCTTTGTCCTTAGTTCCTGGGCTCCGCGAACTAGTTCTTACAATATTTTACTGTCAAATAGGAAAACTATTATTTTATGTATGAAACGTGCGTGTTTTGATAAAAAAAAACAAATAACTTATATTTGATGCATATACAATTATCCTAATTTATTGCATAAAAATGCTAAATTAGCTGAACTTTCCAAAAAATTGAACTCTATTTTTGCTTGCGGTGAAAACGAGCGGAGGTGCTGTTATTAAAAAAAAAAAAAGATAGCACCACTAGGATATTTTTTAACTTAATAGTTTATATTGTTTACTACTAGACCACCGAAAATTGAGCGCCTGTGTACAATAAAACTTCAAATTTAAAAGAAAAAATACAAACTTGAGCAGCGTTCTTTGTTTTGACGCTACTAGACTTCAAAAAGCTAATCCAAACACTTAATTTAACGCGTGTCTTTACAGCGCAAAGAAAGCAGTAAGTGCATTTGTAGCAGCTGAGGATCGGCGCGACTCCGCGCAGCAAAGTCACGCGAGGCATTCCAGGTGTCCACTTCCGCCAAACGAATTTTACACCGCGCGACAACATTTCGCGCCAGCACGACATTTGCCCCCCTCTCTCCGAATTGAGCTCAAGCAGGGTATCATTGACGAGGACTAAATGTCACCTCTCAGGTCTGTACGTCGAGGGAACACTTTACATCATGCCAGTATCTTCGACGCTTGTATTTCTATGTTAAAGCAGCAATCACACTGATAATACACCATACAAGAAACAGTATGCATACACATTCTGGAGCGCGTTTCCTTCTCGTATAGCGGTCGTGTCACATTGCTCATAAAAAAAGAAAAGAAACACGCAAAACTGCCACATTAATTAAAAATAAAATTGACTCGTTTGTAGAATGGCTTGCGGTAACAGTGTCGCGCACTGTACCTCAGTTGTAAGCAAGTTTCTCACCGTATTCTCGCTCCGCGTCCTGCTGCAGTCCGGCGCACTGCTCCTCCGTGAGCTGGTAGGAAACTGTGCTGGCACCGATGTCCCACAGAAACTCCGACAGCACTCCGGTGGCCGGCGCGACACCGGGCGGCCCCGAGTCCGTCGTCTCCTCGGCGGCACCGACCATCTCCGACACCGCCGCCGGAACTCTTTCAACGCGCACCATGTACACGCAAAACCTTTTTTTTTTCTTTATCACGTAACACAAAAGGATGATACGAAACCCACGGTATCACCCGCACAAATTCAAAACGTGTATTTCACTGGATGGATATTAGGTCACAGCAGCTATATGCGAAGTGCACACAATAGGGGATAGAAAAAAAAAAAAAGAAATTGAGCGGAGCCACGAACGGAAGAAATTCGGAAGCGAGCCGCGTCCCGACGTGGCTCGACACGTTTTTGTCGAGCGCGCGGACGCCGCGTTTGCTTCCCTCAAGTGCGGGAGAGGAGGAAGAGGTCACGTGGGAGATGACTTGACCAATGGGAGCGCCCTACTATCCAATCGGCGAACTGATTTTGTTTTGTTTTTGTCTAAGTGTCTTTTTGTTTTTTTTTGCTAAGAGGGGGGGGGGGGGGGGGGGGGGGTTGGCTTCGGCGTGTGGAGCGTCTTTGATGAGCCGTGTTACGAAAATGCCTCTTTGTTACACTATAGCCATCGGTGAGTCGCAGAGGATCTTTAACGGCTAATCGCAATCGCGAATCGCGGTGGTGGAGGGCTCTTGGGAATAAATTTATAGCGTTCTATTTTAGACCACAAGGTTTTTTGTGTGTGTGTGTGTGTGTCTGTGCGTTTGTGTGTATGCAGGGTGTTTCTTTTGTAGTGGATCCAGAATAAAAAAAAAAAGAAACATGCGTCAGGCTTCTTTTAGTCTTGGGGTTAGATTGGAGGCTATGGAAACCACATAATAGAAAGGGAGGCGACATTGGTTCATTAATCAACCAATTAACTAAAAAGTATTGATTGGCTCTATTAAATTTTAGTTTAGAAAGCATTTGTAGTTGGAGAATTGGCGCACCACCTCGATATATTCTAGAGGTGACGGGAAATGTTGATTATGAAATTCATCGTGGATACGACAGGACAGCCCTGCAAAGACAACACCTTCTAGATACTAAAGCCTGCGCGCTTGCTCCGTGACGTCACAGTAGCCAGGCCAGCACGCGGAAAAGCGACAGTCGGCCCGTCGCTGGGCTTCGCTGCGCCAACGAGCTGGTGGGGAGACCTTGCAACTTCGAAAAATAATGTACGAACGTAACTTACCGGTTCATGATAAGGCGTGATTAATCGAATAACAGCAAGGACTAGAAGTTTGTATAACACCTTTAGGCTTTGTCTATTAAGTTACGACGACTCAAAAACACTCGTGGTAAATATTAGCGACTACACACCGTTTTCACAATTATTCAACTCGATCTCCTTTATCAAACCAAACTTTTGGTCTGCATTCATAGGTAATAGACTTCTGAAAAAAAAAAATGTTTACGTTTATGCTTAGAGCATAACTGTAAAATATGAAAAATAGTATTTTTTGTCTAAAGCCTTATAAGTGTTTTTTTTTTTTTTTTGAAAGATAGAATAAAAAGGAGAGCACGCTCTCGGCCTCCCAACACAGGTTGGACGGGCACCTTTTGTATTTAAGCAAATGTGCCAAAACAGGGGATCTTACGCTACGCAAAAGGTATTTTTTCTGTTTAAATGAGTGAAGCAAGAAAATGCGGACAGAAAATGTGAGTGATGAACGACGTACCCGAAGACCGTCCTGTAATAAATGAACGTGACGCAATGTCCCACGCGGCCATTAACCAGCGGCTACTTACAAAGATTCCGTGGTTCCTTCAGTTTTTGGTTTGTTTTAATATGTGAACTTTTAGCGAACGCAGTGAGCTTTCACTTTTTGGTTGGAGCAGAGCTGACACATCATTTGTTCTCTCGCACAAGTGTTGTTGAGGAGAATAATTAGTCAACAAGGCGAGGATGGCGCACGTGTCCAACTCTTCGAAATCTTGCAGGATAGCTAGTTTCCGGTGCCCGACAACTTTTAATTTGTTGCGTGACCGCAATCCGCAGGTCACGTAACCATTTCTTGCTCATTAATTATAAAGTCTCAAATAAAAATAATAACGTCGCGCTGAAGAAAAAGATTGCCTGTTGTGGTCATTGCACCTGTGAAATTAATTTTGAGAAAAATGAACCCCAAGAGTTGATAACTGAAAACACAAATAATTATTTTACCGGTTTGGTTGGGATATGAAATATAAATGCGCAATAAAGGTCCTCATGCAGTCTGCAGATACGCATGACTACTTAAAATCCCAGGGTATGCAATTTTGCTTAGTAAAATAGATTACCTCAATATCGTTACTATTTGCCTTCTAAATTCGACAATACAATATTCTGGACCCGTAATACAAATATCGCCAAGGCTGGAAAACAAAATGATCTCATTAAAACGTGTCGCTCCTTAACTACAGTTGTCCCAACTGCAGTTCAGGAACTTTCTTTTTATCACATATGAAACAAGATCCTGGAACAAAAAGGAGAAAACGCCGCGCAGGTCGCTCGCACGTTAAAACCAACATATTTCAAGTCATTTCGGAAGCTCGTTCTAAAGATACTTATCATGCCTTCGTGAGAATATAAAAAAAAAAACAGCGCAACGAGAACACGGAAGTGCTAGGATGAAAATAAAAGTTGCCATACATATCTTCCAAAAAAACGAAACGTTTTTTTTTCTGTGTTGCCTTAATCCATTGAACACGCCGTTGCTTGTCGTTTGAGGAGGAGAATAATTGAACTTTCAGTTCTCCGGCATAGTTTCCCCTGCATCGCGGCAGACAACGCTTATAAAGCAATGATCCTCACATTCGCACACACGAAAACACTATAGTCGATGACAGGTTAAGAATTCATTGCAAACTCCCCCCACCCTTTTCCAGTTTAGAAGAACGAAAGCTGTGGAGGAGGTTCCCTCCTCTACAGCGTTCGATTTGCTAAAGTGGAAAGAGATGGAAGAGGCTTCCTCTCAACTCGTAACCTGTCACCTACTGTAAAGATTCTGGTCGCCGACTTTCGCACCACAAACGCAGGCGCCCTTTCTCCTCCTGTCCGACGGATTTCTACGCTGCTCGGTGTCGCACTTATATTCCGTTTCATACTTAGGATACGACGCTATCAAAGCTACTGGCGCGAGCGCGTGGCTTCTTTTATGATTTCTTTTGCGCGAGAACGCATGAAGATGATCTGCCAGATCATTTTCACGCCAACAGCGCCAGCAGCTGTGACAGCGTTGTACGCTACTCTCCTAAAAATGCCTGCGCGTCTACTTAGCCGCAAAACACTCGAAGAGCCAATCTCCGCGATCTACCAAATCAGCTCGGCGAATGATGAGGCGGAACTTCCATTTAGACCTAAAAATGAAGTCTGCGCTGCAGCATTACGCAATGCAAATCGTCATGCTTGCATTGCGTAATGCCACAGCGCAGACTTAAATTTAAGGTCTAAACAAATGTTCCGCCTCATCATTCGCTGAGCTGATTTCGTAGATCGCAGAGATTGGCTCTTCGAGTGTTTTGCGGCTAAGTAGGCGCGCCGGCAGTTTTTAGAGTGTAAGTATGACGCAGAGTACAATGTCCAGCTTTTCTTCGCTTGCGAGCCGCCTGCCGTCTGATTAAGGTGCGTCATCACGTCGCATAATTTTTTTTATATTCTTTTTAATCGTTACAACCTATAACACACTTCCATATTCCCCACTTAGACCGAAAGCAACGGGAATGACTTTGCATAAAAAAACAATAAAAAAGTATTTCTCTGGGCAATCCGGAGTTCTTTGTCATGATTGTCACAGGTGCTCGGCGGTGAAGACCCTCTGCAGGCTCACGACGGTTGGCCTATTCGTTTCAGTTTAAGTTCAGACGCAGCTGTTTGGATAGGAAGAAGGATGAAACGGTAAATCTAAACGAACGGTTCAACAGCGCAAATCAACTTACAAGATGTCGCTGCTCGCAGTTGCGAGTGTGGTTGGCATTGCATTCATAGTTGACATTGTGCTGTGTTGAGCAAAATGAAAGATTCAAAATTGAAACTTCATGATCGACGGCACGGAGCAGGAAAATGTAACTCTTGACCGCTGTTTCGCGTTGCATTCCCGGTTGGTGCGATGCTCTATGGTTAGTGAGAAATATATAGCTAAAATCCAACGAACAGTTCAACAGCACGCATCAACTTACATGTCGTCGCTGCTCCCAGTTGCCAGTTGAACGTTGAAACTCCTTGTGCCGGCTCATCGGCAAACCGATGAGCCGTTATTAGGTGCCTCGAAGTCGTTCATTCAGCGGCAGACGGTGAACCCAGAGCTGGAGGAACCTGAAACCTTTCGTGCTCTTATTTACGCTGCGGATTATTCAACCTGATATTAAACTCGGTCATTTCATTCGAGGGTATTTATCGACAATTTAATCATCTGCAAGCACGGTTCGAGTGACACTAGTTTTCGAGTGACACTAGTTGAATCTAGCTTCCTATACAGAAGCTAAATTTAACTGTCGTGCTCGGAAAAAAAATAGGAAAAGGAAAAGACTCCGACACTGTGCATGTTGCGGTCACTTTACTAGATGGAGCAAGCTACCACCCATCACTGAAAGTTTTGCCACAACTTATTTATTAATCCATCCACGTGTACACTCAGCACCATTCCGAGCGTTCCAGGGAGAGAGTGCACGATATACTCCGCTTTTAATTGCCAAGATGTCATGCCAAAAAATGTTGTTTAGCCTTCCCAATCTCGCGTGCTAGCTTTCTTTGATCTTAAAAACGATATGCAGTCAGTAAAATTCCGTCTAATATCATTTCAAGTTCCCTTTAACTTCAGAAAAAAAAAAAACGTCTTCATAGCATCATGTTTTGTTTCATCAATAACAGGAGCGCAGTCAAAAGCTAGAAAATTTACGAGCCTCATAAACGCAGAAACACAACATAAATCTCAAGGTCACGGTGAATGTACTGCGCTTGATTCGTTAATTCAGTGATAGAAAATACACAACAGGATACAAATAGCGTGACGCTGAACTTCTGGCACTTCTCAATTGACCAGATGGGCTCGTAGCGTCAGGCCCGCTGACTCAAGAAGAATAGTGTTCATTAAAATAATTCGAATTCAACCTTGGTTTCGAGAAGGGTAGTCTTAACTCATTCATTCCCCTGGTATTTCGTTTGTCTTTTACGTTGTTTTCTTCCTTCGTTGTTGTCCTCTTGTATATTTTTCTTTCGTATTTTTGTTTACGGTGACAACCGCTATTGGTGAGGTATCACGGCGGATCCCTGAGTTTTGTTTCGTTTGTGACGTGGCTTTACGTTACAGTGTCACAGACGTCATGGTGTAACGTGACGTCAGAAAGTCACGTGACACTACGACATCACGGAAAGTGATATCATTAGGCCATGCGAAGCCACGAGGTCACGCGTGCCAATGTGACTTCACTGGAGGTCATGGTTAGTGCGCAGTGTGACTGTGTGTGGTCTGCGTGCAACAGTGTGCAAACGCCCCGTCTGTCGCCACTGCTCATGTGCAAAACACGGCGAGAGAATGGGAATTTCGTGTTTTTTTTTGACGTCTTTCGGGAACTGGAGTTTTTGCTGTAGTCTTCGATTCGGAAGCTTTTTGTGGGTTACGCAGAGATACAAAATGACATAATAAATATCCCAGTATCGAGTCCAGAGAAAAGTCTACACCTGGGGCGCGTGGTCGGATACAGTATTTTCCGATATATCTCTACCACGGAATATTTTGGTGATGCTATAGAGAGGGGCGGGAGCGAAGGGGGGGGGGGGGGGGGGCTAACGTTTCAGTTGAGGTGGATTTACGGACGCACTTACCTGTCGGTACGAGCTCCAAGAAGTCTGAAATGATAAAAAAATAACGCTGCGAAACTCAACAGAGATAAAACTAAAGGTCGTGAAACCAAAAAAAAAAAAGGAAACAAAGCCAGAAAGGTTGAAAAGTTTTCTAAACTATTGAAAGAAAACTATTTCGCTTTATACAGATTTTTCTTTTTTTTTTTATCCCACGACCGGCGTTCGTATTTTTTATCGCTTTCGAACCCACTCGGCAAGCCATTCCATTACGCTCCCCGAAGGTAGGCCATAAATAACACTCCGCAGATTCGAGTTTGACAGGGGCAGGGTTTGTTTCTACATTTTCACACCCTTCACCTTTCTTTTTGTCGAAGGTTGGATGCCGTTCGCGCCAATCACGCGTCTTCTAAGCCTTCGCGCGACTTCAGCCCGCTTGACTACGGAGCTTCACCTGGGGCGTTTTGCCGATCTCCGGAGATCTCTGAATCGGCGAGTAAAATAACCGCAAGAGAGACTTTCCGCTGACATGACCGGCTACGTGGGGACAAGAAAGTAAGGTTATCTAGAGTCACTGACAGAGTGAGAACGGCGGCGCGGGTCTTTCGAACGCCCTACCTCCAGCACGCGATCTGTGCCTTCCGCCGTGCTTTAATTGCGCACGCGCGCTTGAGGGGCACGAGACGCCGCGAAGCGTGCTCGAAGGTAGGACATCGCTCTGGAAGTGAGACAACTGAAGCTCCCCCTGCCGTTCTGACGCTGTCGGTGAGTGCAGCATTAAAGGCAAACGGCGACTGTAATTGTCCGCCCTCGCTTCGATTGTTAGGGTTGGTTCAATCAGCCCCGTTTTCCTACGCTACATTACAGAGGGTTACGTCTGCTTACGCCACAAGTCATTGGAGCATCCGTGCTTCTTATTAACCGTGGCTTCTAGTTGAATGAGATAACCTGGCACGTGACATTGCAGACACGAATGTTTCGGTGGCCCATGCGTAACGCAAGAAAACGCAAGAAAACTGTGCTGCGTAAACCAGCCTTTAAAGTCTTGATTCCGCGCGCGGAAGAAGGTTGAAGATGCTTGAAATGTAAGTGAATGAATCGGCACTGTAACCCGTTTACCCTTAACGGGCTACGCAGGCACAGTTTCTTGATTTTAAGTCTACGACGATTTTTAGTGAAGGAAGGGTCCCTAAATTGAAAAAAAAAAACTGAGAGGTTTTTTTTTTTTTCTTTTTTGATGCCTTGTGCAGTTTTGCAGATAATCAACCTCAAAACTTTGTTTTGGGGGTCTGAGATAAAGCAGAAACTACCGGCTGGAGCATGATGGCAACCCTTGTGATCAGCTTCATGGCCACCGTGTGACGCAAATTTCGTATTGCGATACCGCAAGATATACGACTGGCCTAGTCGCGAGAGCAGTTCGGATCAGTCAGGTAATATGCTAAGACTGTTTTGCTGCTTTGCTTTGCTGGTATCAAACATCTCTAGAAGATATTTATACATATTCATAAAGTCGCCTGCCGAAAAGCAAGCCCGACTTATCTTTTGAGAATAATCTTGGTGGTGTGCAATGCACATTGCAGAAGCATTGTAGAAGCTAATCGTAAGCTCGCGCTGAGCAGTAACGGGAAAACTTATGGCCGTCACTGAGTGGAACCTTGGGCACCACGAAGCGCTCGAGCGAGCAGGAAGTCAATAATTTCCGTGCACGATTGCCGAAAGAGCCCTTACAAACCACAGCTGCTAAAGCGTAACATAACGGGCAGAAATCATCCGCTGGGACGGCCGTAAATGCAGCAGGAAAACACGGTGAAAGAAGTGCAGTACGAACAAGAAACCTTTGAATATGCAGATTACACCAGGGCACAAGGTTCCCTGACAAACAGCCAAACCGCTGAATGCCCGCTGAGTAGCTGGTGGTAGCATTTTAATATCGACTTAAGGCCGGTTCAGACACTTGCGGTTGAGTGCGTTTGACTGCGTTGCGGCGAGAACCGAAAGCCAGTCACCGGCACATCTGTGCTTCGTATGAAGCGTGGAACCCAATTTATGGAATCTCTTGGCACGCGCTATGAGCAGGAGGAATGTCCTGGTTTCTCGCTGCCGCAACGCAGTCAAACGCAGTCAAACGCAACTGTCTGAACCAGGCTTAAAGGGCTGTTTATACTCCGACGTTGAGCGCACTGAACGCAGCGTAGCGCAGAACGCGTGCCTTTTATTGGCCGGCAACCAGGAACTCGATATCTGCAACCAATAAGTACCTGCGCGCGCTGCGCTACGCGGCGCCCGACGACGTTACGTTGGAGTATAAATGTACCTTTAGAGTGGATCGAGGTTTCCTTTGTAAATCGATATCAGTCATTTACTTTGGTTCAAGTTTTGACCGTAGTTACCCTTGAAGTAGAGACTACACCCAATACCCAAAGCACGAGAGAACGAGATTGGTGCTTTAAAGTGTTATTCCTCAGAACGAGCGCTCGCGCTAGAAAGGCATCTCCGAAAATCAGGAGTGCAAGCTTGGTCGCGCTTGTAGCCTTTGACTGCAGTTCCCCCATTTTAATATTTACAAGTCCTCAGCCACGCGTGCGCTCTCCTCAGCCCTGCGCGCGCATGTTTGTCGCTTTGGAATGCGAGAAAATCACACTCCATACGCACTAATAGAAAGTATTCACTGGCGGCCATAGCTGTGTGCACGACTGCTGAGCGCGTGCTGATGACCAGCTTCCACAGTTCTTTTGTAACGTGCATTCCGCACCCTCAAGATTGCCGGTCTTAGCAACCTATTATTGTGGGCTCGTTCAGAGCATGCGCTCTTGACATCACCCACAAATATGGTTCCCAGTGAATACTCCTTATACTGGAAATAGAACCAGCCAGAACCCTTTTTTTTTAATGTCTATAGACCTTTCCACGAACGAGCTTGTGGCCGGTGCCATTTTGAGCGTTCGTGCGTATGGCGCGTGCTTTGCTCGCTTTCCGAAGCGACGAACACGCACGTGCTGGACTGTGAAGATCGCACGCTGGACTGTGATTTTGTAAACATTGGAAAGGTCTATAGACCTTTACATAAAGGGCTCCTGGCCGGTTTCATGTTCAGTGTTCGTGCGCATGGCGCGTGAATTGCTCGCTTTGCGAAGCGACGAACATGCGCGCGCAGGGCTGAGGAGATCGCTCGCTGGGCTGAGGGCTTCTAAATATTAAAATGGTGTATAGTATATTGTTTAGAAGCAGCGTACAACGCTGTCAAAGCTACTGGCGCGAGTGCATAGCTTCATCTATGGTTTCGTTTCTGCGAGAACGCGTGCAAATGATCTGCGAGATCAAACCCCATGCTCGCGCCAGCAACTTTGACAGCGTTGTGACAGAGCCATCTTTATTCTAGAAAGCCTGTCAAATCGCGGAAGAACGTGACCGCTGTAAAGAAGAAAAGGATATCAGAAAATAGCGCGCGCGCAAGGGCTTCCTCAGGCAGCGCCAAACAATTTCCCAGTGGTAAAATCCAGAAACAAGAGCGCGCTGCTCTTTGTGCTGTTTTTCTAAGATAGGATAGCATTTTGCGTCGATTCTCGTCTATTCCGCCCCTCTCCAGCTTTTTGCGCGGCAGTAGCCTCCTTTCTTTCATTCTCCGATTGCGGTTTGCGGCTTTGCGGAGAAGCCACCCCGCGCATTGGTGGCGCTGGCTGAAGGGTTACTCGGTTGCAACAGAAGTTGCTCTGCGCTTCCATATGGGTAACTGTTCGGCGCTGCTCCTCGCCTTTTTCCGGTGGCCGCGAGTTCAATGGCTCTGTCGTGGAATCGACAGACTTTCTAGAATAAAGAAGGCTATGGTTGTACCCTAAGTATGAAGCAGACTATAGAGGGTATTTACTGCATGCCATATTTGAGGGCGGTGTGTAGATCGCAAACTCAGAACGAGCTCACATTAATAGGCTGCTAAGACCGTCAGTCTTGATGGTGCGGAATGCACGTTGCAAAAGAACTGTGGAAGCCCACCGTCAGCTTGCGCTCAACAGTCAAGTATACAGCATAGATATCCCGTTGACTAGTACATAAGTTCTCGTAACGTAGCGAGGCTGTGCGAACGAATGTCGCTGAATCTTGGGAACGTAGCGTCAAGCTCCCCGTACAGGTCGCCATTTTGGTTGATGGAATTGACCTCTCCATTTATGGCGAGCCGAACTAAATTCGCTGGCGACAGGTAGAGTTATATAGACGTTTCTTGAATACCGAGATATTGTTATCCACACACCGTCGAGACAAGCTCACATCTTCGTACCCAGACACTGTTAAAAAAAAAGAGAGAACATAAATCTACGGAGAAAAGCCAAATAAAACATATACCACCTTCCGGCATTGCATCCCACGTATTCGTTGACAAACAGAAACTGTTACCTAGAATAGCGAATGAGCTATTTGGATAATGAGCGTCGATTTCACCCCAAGACTAACGATGACATTACAGAAGAACCTCTATGTGCTTGTTACAACTTATTCTAACATTGAGCGTGTCTAAAAACGCCAGAAATGTTTCATTTTTTATCGAACTTGATCACTCCGCGAGAGCACAACATTTCGCGAACTGCCACATGTCGCGGCGCAGGGCGCGGAGGACGACCGTGCACCCCATGCGGCGCCGTTAGTTGGCAGAATTGAAAACTAATTTTCCTGCATTTGGATACGCAAGAACAACAATACAGTTGTAAGAGATCGGTGGATTTGTGGACATAAGCATCATTGTTAAGTGGGTTACATGCACCATTGTGAGAGTTCTGTGGGGATAAGCATAACTGATAAGTGGATTGCATTGCATGCACAGCGCAGGCATGCCACCCGGCGAGGAACGCTTTCAGTACGGTGATGCTCATAGCGATCTTGGTGTGACAGGTTCAGAACGACCCTTCCGAAGCTTCGATGTCTTGAATGGACCGAAATGGCGATTGCCATGGCAACTGAAACCGATTAGCCAATCACCTTGCGAGGTTTGGCTGCCTGTATGTTAGCATCTGCGTGTGTCTGGCTAGCGGTCACGGAAGGAAATGCCGCTGCTTTCTAGGATTCAGTGGCAAATTTAGTGCGAACCAACCTTTACGACTGTTGAGCGGAATCGGCTAGAACACTACGTATGTTTTCCCCACGAAGTCGGTCACTTCCCCTCAAACTCCCCCGTGCGACTATTTTAACTGCCGGATCATGCATTAAACAAAATTCGCTTTAAATTTTTCGGATTCGCATTAAACAACAGCGAATCTGAACAAAATTCGGATTCGCATTAAAAGAAAAAAAAAAAACGACATAGGAAAGTTACGTGACACAGTAGAGGCACAGAGATCGGTGTGCGGAACGCTTCCTGTCTTGGCTTCTAGTCAGGAAGCAAATCATGGGTAAGTTTCCAATTTTTAAACGGAATTTTATTACAGTAGCGTTTACATTAGAAAAAATTAAGAAAAATTACACTACCTTCACAGCTTTCATAGTAAAAAAGTAAAGAGCGACTCTTGAGGTTACATCATTCGAACCACCGATAAACTTCGGTTGTCTCTTTTTTACAGCCACGGGTGGTAAATGTGAAATATTATAACAAAAAATACGATCAATCTACGTCCTCATTGGAAAGGTACGGTGTATTCGGGAGATATTTTTTTTGTCTCAATACTATTGTGGCAGAGTATACTATGCCGAAAAATCCACGTATTAATTGTTCTTGAACTCTCCATTTCACGTAAAGTTTCTGCTTCGCTTATCACATTCTAAAATCGAATTACTTCCACCTATATCTATACTTCGATTAACTTTAAGTCTTGATGCAGCCGACGCTACGAGGTGATGGTACCAATCAAACAGCATCAAAAAAGCACCCTCGTGGGGTTTGTCATATGCTTCTGTACGTGTTCGATGACCGCTGAACCAATCATAAAAAAAAGGTCCAGTAACTCACGCTCTTGACGCTGGTTGGTTGTCCTCATTAGCTCGGAGCGTCGGTTGTGTTTAAGCTTGAGCTGAAACGGAGTATAATAAAGGCTGCAGAAAAAAGTGGAACTTCTGATTTGCGGTTGATGTCCACGTTCGGCCATTGGGAAGTCATGATTTAGTATTTAAAACATCAAATAAGAAGTAATGCGTAACGTAGCTATTTCATTGTGTTTTTTTTTCTGTTTAATCTTTATCTCAGGGCCACCGAAAAGGTTACATAGATTTCGAGCATTTTATCTTAAAGAAAGAATAAACAATAATTAAATTTATCCTTTTTATGTTCTTTGACATAATAACATACGCAAGGTGGGGCTTTCTTTGTTCACTCTTGTTGCCTCGTGATTCGTTCCCCGGTATTATTATCGGGCGATGCGGCAATCTGATTGGACCTTGGGAATAACAAGACGCGTGGGACTCGCTGTACACTGCGTTTCTGAAGATCGCTGTGACAATTGTAGCAATACTTCGTCTCACCCTACATGGACTAAAGGCAGATGCTACGAACTGCCAGATCCAATCACGAGTCACTTAGACAGGCACGTAGCCAGGATTTTGTTTCAGGGGGGGGGGGGGGGGGGCCCGCCCATGACAAAATGCTGTATGAGGGGGAGGGGGGAGAGGAGGTTCCAGCAAAATGGAAGATTTCGGGGGGGGGGGGGGGGGCCCGGGCCCCATGGGCCTCCCCCCTGGATACGTGCCTGCACTTAGACATTGCGTGGTATTTCGCTTCGATGCTCATATTGGTGCCCGCGTCTCGGATCACTGATGGGAATGGGCGGAGAGTGGTTCCGATCCAGCAATGAGTGACTCAACAATTTTACTTTGCAAAGAAAGCCCCGACGTACTGGCTCTTTGCAGTGTCGAAGCTATCAAAAGTACGCAGCGTTTTTGGATTCGGAGCATTATTTGCTCAAATCTAATCAATGCTAAGCGTGTCATAGTTTAGCGTGGAACGTGATTGGACCTGGCGGCCCGTGGCTTTGGCCTTTAGTCCATCGTAGGATGAGACGAAGTATAGGTATGTTGCAAACTTTTGTTGAACCCGAGGTTTCACGTCGAACCTCTGGGTTCAACTGGTTCGGCGAAACATCAGCCTTTTTTTCAATGTTCGACGGAGGTCGACTTATGGACAGTGTTGCTCGGCTTCTAAACGAAGATTTCAAACTTTGGGAAAAAACAAATAATTTAGAAAGTAGTTTATTTTATATTTTATATATTGACTACCATTGTTTACACGATATAAAAACAAAAAATAGGTGATTTTAAATGCTCTCCTTAGTAATATGTACCTGCAGTGATGCAATACCAAAAACAACTATTTCACGTTTTCTCGACAGGAGATGGCAACTCTTCATCAAATTTTCACGCATGCGCTAAAGAAGTCGAACTTAAATCGAACCTTTGTCGAACATCACAGTGGAAGCTCGAAAAAGTCGAACTTGGTCGAACTCGAACCTGAGCAGGTTCGCGACATCCCTTCTTGTAGCCGCTATTTTTCACCAATTTTTCCTTTTAATATTGTCCGTCAGACGAGAGGTTTTGAGCTGAAATAAACGAAGAGTGAAATACCGTTGAAAGGGTTACTGAGTTCGCGGAAGGCTATGAATGCGAACACGAGCGTCCAGAGGCCCGCGAGAAACATCGACATAATGAACAGCTGCCAGGTCCGGAAGGCGATGTCTTGGGCATCGTAAATCTGCACCAGACATGGAGGGCAAAAAAAAAAAAAAAAAACAAATTGGACAGTAATTGAGTTCGAACTCTCTAAGCTGCATTGAAAACCCGCAAAACCTGCAACGCTTGGTGTAGAAATTCGAAACAAAATACAGTAAGCAAGCTTCAGAGTGAGCGCACTCTAAACCTCAATCGCATGATGTTTATTCAGAACGATGCAGTCGAACAAAAAGCGGCATTTGTTATTGTTTTAAGATTATAGTCGCACGTTTCTTTACTGCAGAATTGTCACATGTCAAATAAATATTCACTTCGTTTTTTTTTTTTTTTTTTGAAGGCATGGTGAAGGTTACAAAGAGAGCTATAGAAACTTTGTGAATACCCGGCTTATTCACATACATCCTAGCTGTCGCATGCCATAAAAAGTCGCAATGAGAAATTCGAAATCAAATTTCAGTTGAAGCGTAAAATCTGCTATGCAAACACAGCCATCAGCAAGGCTGGAAATCCTTTTATTCCACGCCACTTTTATGCTGCGGCGGAAGGAGTAGAAAAAGGGGGAGGGGGGATATGTGAAAAGGACAGCAAAGGTAAAAAAAAAATGTAAGTGTATGTCGGCCTTTAATTGGTCCAAAATCATTAAAAAAAGCCGTCTAAAACAATCAGGGAAAATCAAAGTCCGTTGTAATTTAGCCACTTTAATATAACAATTGCTGTGTGCTCTTAGTTGAAATCGAACATGCGTGTCTGGATATTTTGATTTCCCTAAAATAACTAAATATTATAGTCCTATTTTTGCAATAAACAAATAAATTACGCGTTTTGGAATGACGATTTTGATTTGTCTCAAAATTATATCCACACTTACGTAATTAATAATGCCACTTTTTAAAGTGTTTTTTAGAAAAATTGTTTTTCAGGACAAAAATTTTAAATTGGCGCAAGGAAAAATGTTACATCTAGTCTGCTTCATTTTTTACCCAGTTTTGTCCGATGTTATAGATAGATTGAAATAAAAACACGCACAGTATTTTAATGCGAAAGCATGAACTGTCTCATGGAGCGAGCTGACGGCATCAGTTTTTATCTCGTAGATGTATGACGCACTGCCTATTTTATTCTTTAAAGTAAACTGCTTTGGCGTATTTCATGCCAGGAATATACCAAATGCCAAACGTCGCATCTTTGACGTTTTGATGTCATATTTTGAGCATTGTGTCTTAAGATTCATCGTACATTTTGCTTAATCAATAGTATACCCCTCGAGGCATATACATGTGCAATTGACTGGCAACACTTTTACAGAAAAATATTATATGCATTTTTACAAATCGTAAAAAAAAAATGTCGCCATAATTTAAACCCGCTTTAATAAGACAGCATTTTTTTTAACCTTTCCTATTGTTTTTCTTACTTCCAATAATGTTAACTTTTTGTAGGCATACTCGAAGTTCCTCCTTTGTTGTTGTATTTTCTATAGCAGTGCTCAAACACAGTTACATTCACTCGCAAAAGTCAAATTTGGGGGTTTTACGTGCCAAACCAACGACGGGCATCTGGCACGCCCCAGCGGAGGACTGAGGATTAATTTAGACCACCTGGGGATCTTTTGACGCGCAACCGAAAGCTCGGTTACACGGCGCCTCCTCCGCAATAAGCCTCCGTCAGATTGCGGGCACCTCGGCCGGGATTCGAACCCTACATTCACTCGAATCGGCAAAAGAGCAGTTACGCAGGTTGATCTTACTGCAAGGGGGGGGGGGGGGGGGTGCAAGTGTTCGGAAGCTGAAGGGGTGACGGAACGTGGAGATGAATAAGGGGAGGGGAAAGACGTGTGGGGAGTGCCCCCATTAGGGAAAATATGTCTGCCCCTACCCCTCCGCTGTTCCAACGCCACTTGCTACAAATGTTTCTTATATTTGTTTATTTTTTGAGGGGGAGGGGGATAGGGAGAAAGGGAGGAGGGGATTTTAATTAGGACAGTTGAGTCGGGCCGCATATTTTTGTTTATCTCTGTTAGTATATAGAATAATTATTTGTTTCTTATCTCGTCTTTATTTATCTGGTGTTAAAAACCATAGGATGAGATCTGCAACCGGCAGTTTTTGTGTTGCAGCTATATTATTCAGGTCCTCTTCTCGAGCTTTTTGCATTCGAAGTTGCTTGTGTCCAGTCTTATCAATGGCTATCGTTCACAAGCTTGATCAAGTGTCCTTACGATGGTCGACATAAAAAGAAGACACATCCAAATGAACGTTTTCGCTCTGTGAAAAAGCACCTCTATGTGGATCTGCTGAGGATAGGTTTGCCCCTCACAGCGCTGTTGTGACGAGGTATACTAACGCGTTTTGGGCAGAATTACCTCGCACGCCTGGCTGAAACTTCTGCGTGCAGTGCCAGCAAGTCGACATCAAGTTTGTGCCCAAGCGTAATTTCCAAGCACAATATGCTCAGGGACGATGAGGAAGGAATTCCTGGCGTCGAACGAAGCACGACTCCGCGGAGATTCCTATCGGCGTATAACAGAATTGCAACAGACAGAGCTGAAAGGAAAGTAAGACAAACTAGAATTCGGATTCAGTTGGAATGTTTTTTTAGGAAATTAGCTACTACCTATTAGACAAAACCAAACAGCTGATACTTCTAAGCGTATTGCTACTTCGCGTGTGGTGAGTCGTGGCCCAGAACGGGAAGCACTAGCCCTAGTCCTTGGAGTGACAAATTTTAGAAACTATTTGTGGGGACGAGCGTTTACTTTCGTAACTGATCACAAGCCTTTGTTAGAATTGCTGAGAGAAGATCAACCAGCACCTATGATGGCAACGGCTAAAATTTAACGTTGGGCTTTGATGTGAGGCGCATATCAATACAAGAATAAGTACAAGCTGGGACCCCAGAACCAGAACGCTGACGCCCTTAGCCGCCTTGCAGTAATCATTCTTGATGAGGAAGCTAAAGCGTTGCCAGAATGTGTGCTCTCGATGAGTCAACTCTTTGAGACCGTTCTCTCCGCTCAAAAACTGCAGGCACTGACTTCTGATAACCAGCTAGGATGAAAGCCCACATGTTGGAGGGGTGGCTAATGCAACTAGATGATGACGACCTGCGGATGCAACCATACTTGTACAAGAAGCTTGAGCTGACCGTGACCCAGGACTTGTTCTTTTGGGGACATCGAGTCGTCCACCCCACGCTGCTCAGGGACCGATGCTCTAAATGCTACACACGACCCATGAAGGACCCTTGGCAATGAAAGCGATCGCGGGGATGCTGTTCTGGTGGCCGGGTCTTGATGGCAAGATTTGCCCTCATTGCAATTTGTGTATCCCGGCACAGCCAATGCCTTCAGTCGAAGCTCCTGTAAAGTGGCCTGAGACTGACGAGAAATGGTCACGGGTGCACCTAGACTTTGCCGGACCGATATGTGAGGACAGGATAAAGGCGGCTGTGGACTCGCACTCCAAATAAAGAGAAGCTGTTGTCATGAAAAATTCCGCCGCACATTTCACAATATTTGTTGTGCGCGAAATATTCAGCCACTTCGGAATCCTGAGGACCGTCGTGACATACAACAAAACACAATTTACGGCAGAATCGTTCTCTCGGCTCCTCTCGAATAATAACGTAGAACATCTGCGAAAGCGTCATACCACCCACTGCCCAATGGCCTATAAGGAAGAACGGTCAAAACAATTAAATTCAAAAAGTTCAAGAAACTCGGTTTATCCACACGTCTGTCAAAAATGATATTTGCATACCGTGGAACACCCCTACCAGAGGGAAATCCGCTGTCACAGAAACTTCTGGGCTACCAGATCAGATCCTGCCTGGATTCCTTCATACCGCCCCTGTCACTTAATCCACGCCTTTGCAGGAATCCCGATGCAAGCTGTCGGTAGGACATCCTGTTTGAGCACAAAACTTTGTAGATGGGGAGCAGTGGTTACCAGGAACCACAGCTACAACGACCGAAATCCGGATAATTTCTGTGAATAAACCGTTGGGAGAAGTACGAAGTAACCCGAACCAGACCCGTCCTCGGGAGCCACCAGAACACCAAGCACCAGAGACGACGCAGGACACAACCCCCGCTGCTCGTGAAGATGCACCCGAGGGTCCAACTACTGAACAAGCCAACAACGGATATCACGCAACAGCAAGAGCTGCACAGATCTACCAGAGCAAAAAAATCGGTACTGCGTTATTCGTTATCCCCCTAGAGAGAAGGAATGCTGTATCATTGGAAGTTGTATCATCAGGGAACGAGGATATGTACGTTGTAATCATCCACCAGTGTAGTTATCATCGTTACCACGTCGTTGTGCGCGGCACCCGCAGTACTGAGCTGTCTATATAAACGCGTGCCTGCTAATAAACCTTGTGCACAAGCTACCATGCGTTTCTGCCGTACGTCGTAGCGGTTTCCGGCGGCTGCTTCAGTTTCTGCTGACCAGTCGGCTGTAGCTTCACCCGTGAATCCCGCGTGGGACTACGCATTGGGCACTATAGTTAAAGGCGGCCCTATCTGTTTGCCAACATTCTATATAGTGCCCAAACAATAACACAAGTCTTAGGTACTCTTGTAATAAAACGTCCTATTTAATCCAACGGTGGTGATGTCTTAAGCAATGGCTTTATGTGGAAATCATCCACGGGGCTTTCTAGCTCGTTTTGATCAGACCATCATAAAGTATTTTTGTGTACCATGTCAAAAGAAAATCGTCAAGACAATTATTCACAATTAACAATAATCAACACATTTTCAGAAAAAGGTAAAAATTTATTTATTTATATAGGATCTGTTCGCCGTCATTGGCCGTCTCGGTGCTTTGCAAGGAAGTGAACGCGGGACTTTTCTTTTTACATTCATAGCAATTATAGGGCCAGACTTGGGAATTTCGAGCATATGGCATGTAGCCTCGATGATATCATAGTGCCACTTGACGCTGTGACGTCATCCTATGGCACTCTAAATGTATATTTTCAGAGTTCTTTTTGTTTTTGCGGCACGTGAAATAATTCTGAAACATGACATTTTGACGTCACATGAAACTTTATAAAGTCAACTGAAAGACGGAGTCTTGTGACTTCAACTAACACCATGACGTCACGCGACGTCGCAGTGTCACGTAAGACTGTGACGGCGTTATATTCTCCCAAAACCCTTGCACTGTGTCCTTCACTTTGCTCCTTACTGTGGCCAGCCACTATTGGGAGTAGTTCTCTGGCGGCCATAGCTGAACGCACGACTGCTGAACGCACGCTGACGGCGAGCATCCAGCTTTTATAACGTGCGTTCCTCACTCTCAAATTGGCAGGTATTAGCAGCCATACCAAGATACGCAGATATATATAATTGAATTTTAAAAAGAAAATCATTAAAACAGAGTAAGATTTTTCAATTGTTTCCCATTCATTTTTTTATATATTCCAGTACGAAAATTTTAAACAAGAACAAGACAACTTCCTCGTCGTCAAGAACACCGAAGACAAGAGGCAGGATCAAGCGGAACAACAATTAGTAACTTAAAACCAAAGGAAAAAGGAAACGAATCACAAATAATCATAAATGACCGCTAGATTCTCCAAGTTCGTTCTAATGCCAAGGTTCAGCTGCCTCCCTGTTTTTCTTTTTAATTGGCTTAAAAAACTAAAGAAACGTTTGGCCAATTACGGCCCTAATTTTTTATATTATATTAGATTAAAACTTTTATACCGTTCGGTGGTGCAGGTAGAGAGAAACAGTTTATTTCCTTTTTTTTTTTTTGCTTTCACTAAGAAATCGAGGTGTTAGCATCCTATTAGTGTGAGCTAGTTTTGAGCATGCACTCGATGCAGCACAATCAAATATGGTGTCCAGCTAATATCTCCTGTAGGAACAGCGGTAACATGCCTTAGATGCAAAATTTACCGGCGGCCATAGCTGCATGCACGGATGTTGATCGAGCGTTAACAGCAATTGCTTTCAGCTGGCTCAGTTCACACCACTAGTGCTACGAGTCCTGGCTGACCCCAAATATGTCCGCTGCTCGTGATAATGCTCACGTATGAATACCTCCTGTAAATGCCATTCGAAACTTTCAGCGATGTTGGTACCAGTAGTGCGAAAATCGCGCTCCCTAGCTCGTGGATGATCGCTTTCACAATGAAGGTGCTTGCTTGTGCCTCCCTGACGTGGAAGTATAAGGTAAGGCTCCTATGTTGCTCGTATTGCACAAAACTAAAATTACTTACACGTCGCAGACCCAACCTCGTACTGCTGTTCTACGACTATCATTCAGACGACAGCCATTTTGATAGCAACAAGGGCGCCTCCGATATGCCGCGTTAGTTAGAAATCTATTTTAAATATTTTGGAGGAATGCCAAACTTAACCAATTTTTTAGAGGTTAGGTTTTTTCATATCTTTTTCAAAAGTCCGCTCATACGCCTGTCCTACCATTCCCTGCTCAGCTATTCTGAGTATGTATTGGACACGATGCCTGCGTCGGCGTTCAGTGATGACTCGGAGCCAACGTTACTAAAACACTCAGTTGGGAAACTCGCCGTTGAAACATGGGCCGCTGGCGTCCACCGAGACCGAGCTAAATACGACAACAGCGCCACTCTTTTATCATTTGTCTTTACTGTGGTCACCTTGAGCTTTTAGAAAGCCTGTTTTTGCGTAAAAACAAACGGAAAAGACTCTTTTTGTTTGAAATTTATTGGAGTTTAGTACAATACGAAGGGCGCGTGATGTTTTTAAAATCTTTAGTTTGCAAGGTTTTGCGGCACAATTAATATTGTTTTTATACAACCATGACTCAGCGGTGCTTTCAGGTAGCGCTGTCCCGAACTAGGTGCATTTTAACTTCGGTAGTAAGACGCGGCGCGTCCGCTTGGGAGACGCGGGTGGCACCCCTGCAACCTCTTCCACTGTATCTGTTTCGGCGCCGAAATGGCCGATTAAAGCCAAAATACACATAAACGTGCGGTTCCTCGAATGGCCGCTAAGGGAGAAATGGTGGCGCTGTGTTCGTCATTAGCTCGGTGCTCGAGGACAAATCGGGGCCACTTTTTGAAAGCAGTCTTTATGGCAGTCTCCCAACAGAGTGGTTTAATAACGTTGCTCAAGCCAATGCCGCGATTCGTGTCCAGTGGATATGGATATGGATAGGAATATTTATATTCCGACCGCCAATGTTGATTGATGAACTTCATGAAAAGGGTCTTGGTGGCGCTGGCGTCTACTGGTATATGAGGCGGAGCGATCTTGCTTCCTCGGAAGTCGTTCGTACGGGAAGACGTCGGATATCTGGCGGCGGTGGGGTGGTGTTGGCTTCCTGTTGGAAGCCGTTTTCGTTTCGATAGCTCATGACTGACGGCGTTCCCAGTCGTTCCAAATGAAGACTGTGAATAACCCGCTCGTTCCGCTCTAGGAGGTAGCCACGTGACCATATTTCATCCTCCTCTTTTTGGTTGTTTTCGACGTCTTGCTCCGTTTCACACAAGCAAGTTTGAAGCTTCACTCTAAAAAAAGGTGTGTGGTATTACACCTATTTGTCTCATATAAGACACCCCAAACTTTTAGTTCGACGTACAGCTGCAGTGACGTCTAACTGGCGGGCCCAACTTTTACGAGGGACTTGATAATGGTGCGATATAACTTATTAAACACCTAAAGTAGGTATCCACTACTTAAAAAAAAAAACACACCGAGGTTTTGCAGTAGGGCCAAGAAAACCCAGGTTCATTTTTTTATAGTTGGTAACCCGTACATTAGCTATTTTTATAAATTGTGTTACTCGGCTATCAAATCGCTCGGGAAAGGTGGTACCGTCGGTTCGACGTAAGTGCGCTCTACGTCGAACTGAAGTTTTGGGGGTATTATATGGGACAAGGGGTGTACGAATACTCCCTTTTTTTAGAGTGTAAAAGCGCAGATATGTCGCATTGTACGGCTTTTGAACTGCACGAGAACGCGTGCTCTTCTCATCGGCTCAAGGCAGCGTTCATTATCACAGATTTTGCTTCTCTCAAACTTACTGCAAAACACATCATAAGACATTTGGGGTAGTTGGCGACAAAGCGTGTTAACGTAAGGTGCGTATAAAAGAGAAAAAAAAAAAAAATTCTCGCTGATGAACACCACAATCCTCAGTTCAAATACAAACGCCTGCCCGTTACAATATGGATGAGCTTGGTACCGGCGTAAAATCCTGTAATCTCTGCAGTGTAACAAAAGATCCTGGTTAGCAGTCGCGCTGCAATGTCTAAATGTTTCGTACACAACATAAACCAATGTCGCCATACTATAACAGATTATCTTAAGTTACCTAACATCTATTGCGCATTTTACTTGCTGAGTGTGTAGCATGTGCTAATACTTGGTTTTGTGTTGATGGTGTTTTCGAGAATTAATGATACTCTCTCAAGGAACGGAATACATCAGAATAGTTAAATAAAGTTTAATTTTCTGTCAGTTTCTACGTGCCCTCTTGGCAAAGCATTTCGGCGTTTTTTTTATTTATTTTGCTGTTTGTTGGTTTCTTGCGATACATTTTGTTTCTTAAACAATTTCTTGATACTTACTTTTATTTCGTTTTTCAACATTTTCTTCGCATTCACTAAAGCAATAAATCACAGGCACTGCTCAAAGACGGTTAATACACATTGCTAGCGACTTCATTTGTTTTGAAGAGTTAGAAAAATATAAGACAATAATATGTTTGAAACGATTATTGTTGTGGTTATATTGTTATGTTTGCGCTTTGAACTTGGTTTCTTGATTAGTTTACCAGAAAACTTTATTTTTCTTTGCTAACAAAACAAAAAAGTGGGTTTTGTCGTTCTTGTGAGACGATTATCGGCGAAAGTGGAATGCATTTGGAGAAAAGAAATGCGGCGCTCGTAATTTCATTTTAAGCGAGACTTTTTTAGCTAATAAAATTTGCAGGGAAAACTACAAAACGTAAAAAAAGGATGAAAGATTATTTCATATAAGTATCCTGAAGCAGTCATTTAACTTGGCCCTGACACACTCCCCTTTTAACGACTTCGTGTCTCTAATAATTAATTGTTTATCACATTGAAATAAATAATTTTGGGGGTGTAGTCAAAAACGGCGGTAACGTGTTCGTATGTGCCTTAAATGGCACAAGAGACGAGCTCAAAATATTTTAATCTTTATTGGTGCATTGGGCTATCGTCTGACAGAGGTCTCGCAATTTCCAACGTGACCCGTATTGGCATGTTCAAATCCGAACACTACATGATTGCTTCTAAGGAACCACCTGAATACCTTTTTCTGAAATCTCTTCGACGATCCTTCGCCATAACCGGTGAGCTTGAGCAACCCGATTACACATCAATCAAAGTTGGAAAATGCTTTAGTCACGAGCCACAATATTTGTATGAATTATGGGTAACGTCAATAATGTATCCCTTCGAAACTGTCGTCTCGGAATGCGCTACCAATACACCACCGGCAGCGCGTAAGTGGTCGCAGAGTAATCATTGTTAAGCTGGGACGTCAACTCTAAACATGGAAAGGAACAATCCAACGGTGCCAGAGCCGTATATGTAGAGAGTTTGGTCAATGGGAGGCGCGGGCAGAGCCAGGGCGTGTTGCAGACTTGGAAAGAGGGCTTGGCATGCTCTCTTGACCAACCAGAAGTCGAAAAGAATCCCCTAGCCGTGGTAGCGAAAAACAGTTCTGATCAAAGGTATATGTTCGTATATGGTTTTAATAAGTGCGTAAGAGTGAAGTGTAGTAACTCTTCGTGGTTGAAATTAGGGTGCACGTGTTGTTTGATCATGATCATGCAGAAAGATGTAAGAAACGAATGCGCCGCTCAACTCTGTTTTGCTCGGACAGAGTGTGACCGCTCGGACGGCAGATTCCCGGCCCTCGGCGCTTGGCGTACGGATTATGTCGATCGTTTCGCTAGTCGCACTCTTCTACCATCATTTTGGATGAGCGTGATTGAAACATCACGTGTACCATATTTTCAGTCATCGAGAGTTACTCCAATGCAGTTATCAGGTTTGTTTCTCGCGACCACCGCCAGGGTATTATTTCCGGCTTCTGGTTGGTCACATTCGAATTTCTGAAGACGCCCTGGAACCCGCCCAGCCCGCTTTCGGCCAATGGCGCCTCCTCATTTGTCTCCTATACTTCCCAACGAATGGCCAAACTATCTACATATACGGCTCTGAACGGTGCTTGCTTCCTCATGCGATATATTACCAGCATTGCCTATAAAATGAGTAGAATGACGAAAATGACGATATAAAAAAAAAAAAAAAACACAAGTCATATTGTGGTGCTTACATCGTACGACAAAACGAGCAGAGTTACGTAATGCTCGCTTTTACAACGGAGACCGTTTTTGATTTCTTTTAAGTCTAAACAAATTTTAAGCTTCGTCATTCGTGGACTTGCTTCCTCCGTAAATGGCGGTGATTGGCTCCCCCATGCGGTTTACAGAGAGGAAGACGCAATAGATTGTTTAGTGCACAACAACTGGAGTTGTTATCTATATATGTTACCTTTATTCCACAGAGATTTCGGAAAAGGCCGCGATTCGTATTCGCATATTCGAGGAATGCAGCGCCACCCAGCGGGAAATTCGTGGAAGAGACAAAAGGAGAGCTACCAGTTATCTAATGGTGAATTCCGCTCGCAGATCTCGAGCGCTCCAAAAGCGCTCCATTTGGAGCGCGCATATTCCGCTCGCAGATCTGGCTCGAGCTGGTCATCTTCCCCTCGTAGATCTCTGGCAACGCCCGCTCCACGGAGCGCCTCAAACTCCGCCGAACTTGCTCTGCGGGATTTCACAGATCTCTCCAGATGTTGACAGAGCGGCCCACGTGATTTCCTTCTAAATCGGCAGTGCGCATGCCCGGCAAGGTCGTGAGGTCGGCAACGTCGGCGGGCCGGACGGGTCGTCGAGTTGGATCTGTTCGGGTGCATCGGTTGTTTACGTGGGATTGTGACGGCTCGAACGCTACTACCTCGCGTAGATCAGGGATACAAAGCCGGGACTGTGGAGCGTGGTAAATCGTCAGCGCTGACATCTGTGATCGTGAGAGGAAGAACGAGAAAAAGAACGACAGAAAAGCCGGAGGCAGACGCAAGGTTAGGCCTGTTCATTCCGCAGCCAATGATTGTTTACCTTTTTACACTGAATTCCGCCGGCGTTTTCCCCTGCAATAAAGCAAGAAGAGATTAGGCAACGACCGTGCAAGTGATGGTTTGTTACCTCTGTGTTTATTAAAGTCGTACCAGAAATCTGAACTCCACCGCTGGCAATCGCTGTCCGTGCCCCGCCGCTTCGACGCGGCCGAAAGGTATGTGACGGTACCGAACGCGGACTGCGCGGACGTCTTCGTTATTTGTGACATGAGCGCCGTAGTACGTATAATTTCGCACGGCCAGTGTCGCGTGTTATTTCTGCGTCGGAAAGATCAGTCGGCTGAGGCGTTGGTGGGCTTGTCAAGTTCGAGCAGCGGCCATTTTGAATGGCGGAGGGGGAAGCGATGGGGAGGAGTGTGGGGGAGGTCGCTCCAAAAAGGCGAGTTTATCTTCCCCTCGTCGATTCGGAGCAGGTCCCACGGAGCGGAATTTCGCCTCCCTCGCGGATTTTGGAAAGCGCTCCGGATCTACGAGTGGAATTCACCATAAGTGAGCAGCTAAAACTGTCACGGCCTAGCGGCCGAAATGAGAAGCGGAGCAAAGGGGATTCAAGGCAAGTGGATAGAGCTGCGAGTGCTCTTCCTCGTATTAGTTCAGGTACCAAATTTGGGGAGTGCCTAAGTCGATAGGATATTAATTTCTACGCGGCAAGCAAGTCAGCTAAAACGTTTCTCTTCTCGCATGAGAGCTGGAGTTTCGAAAAGGTAGAAGGGCGTTATCATGTGTGCTACGAGCCCCATCCAACTAGACCCTATTCTCATCAATGGTAAGCAATCAACATATTGGCTGTGTGTCCTTCAGCTGTTGTAGCGCGCCTGGTAGTTACTAGTTTATAAAAACAATGCACACTACGAACTTTGTCCTTCCCCTATCTCTAATGCTAACTATTCTTTCGTAAAGAACTGGATGGACTTTTGAATGCAGTAAACAAAAGGCTTCGACTAGCAGACGACGTGGGAGCAAGGCGCCCTGAACACCTTTCTCGCTCTTATTGGAGAATATAGTGTTTATACAGAGATGCTTCCGCCTTTGTGTCTACCAGATATGTCTTCCAACCAAAGCTGGGCACCGCGACGTCATTGTACCTCTGCGCAAAATGTACTCCAACTTGCTCGCTGTATAGACGTTTGCAAGTACGGGCTCTGGGAGCCGCCATCTTGCTGCTGGTGAGGTAGATCATCTGGTAGTCAAGTATCGCTGAGGCGTACTCACGGCCTCAGAAATGCTTGACTATCCCACGATTTGGGAAAGCGCACGTTAAAAAAGCACGCGACAAGACACCACGGTCAAAACTGCACCACGTCAAAACAGCACAGAGACAAAAAAACACGTGTCAAAACAGCACGCGTCAAAACAGCACGCGACAAAACAGCACGGCGTCAAAACAGCGGAACGACAGCACGCAAGTAAATGCGTGCTGTTTTTAGCTGTAGGACACATTATTAGCAGCACCCGCCTTAATTAAGTGCTTGCTCCTAACGTGTTCAGCAGAACGTGTGTATTGCCGTTACATGTTATTATCTAGCGTTATAGGATTTTATCTTATTGCCTGCGCCGTTATATTTTATTACCTACTTATAGCTTTTCGTGCATGTTCAGTAATATGAAACCTTCCAACCGCAAGCCGATGGAGTTAAATTTCTTGCCGCCTTTTTAATGAATGATTTAATTATAATTTGTTTACGTTATATACTGATAAAAATGTGGTAACCTTATCTATCTTAAAGAAGAATGAAAATGACAATTGACTTGTTAAGTGGAACTGCTAATGAACTAGGTTATTTGACATACATTCTTGTTTTTCATATAGCTTACATTCAATATGAAAAGCGACAGCCAAAAGGAGTGTCAATTTGGGGGGGGGGGGGGGGGGGGCGTGTGGCATACTGTTACAGGACATTCCGTGGTCTTTACGAGATTCTCGCCTATGGCTTTGAACTCGATGGGGTGCATCCTCTTTGGCCGTCGATCATCTTCTGCTGGGTGGGGCTCCGCTCGGTATTCAAGGCCTCGATGAGCCGGTACCGGTCAGAATGCTGAACCCCTGAGCAAAGACTGAATACTCCTGTGCCACGCTTCTGCGATGTTGTTGGTCTTAGGAAGCTCGTCTACAACGCGCTTATGACTGCTCAACTCTATTAAAAAAAGGAGTCAAAGTCAACCAAGGAGAGCGGACTTTCTCCAATAAAATCACGTGGCTCCCGTTTTACTAGAATCACGCGACCCCACAATGAGAGTCACCAGATTTCATTTTTGGCGGAGTGGGACGACTCCCCCAAGACAGCATGCTTCTACGTGCGCGCCCTTTTGTTGCTGCGCTGTTTTGTCGCGTGATGTTTCGGCACGTCCTCTGCCGTTGCTCGCCTGTTTCGACGCTGTGCTATTGCATGGCGTGCTGTTTTGACGCGTGCTGTTTTATCTCTGTGCCGCTTTGACGCGGCGCTGTTTTGACGTGTACTGTTTTGCCGTGAGCTGTTTTGTCGTGAGCTGTTTTGTTGTGTGCTGTTCTGTCGTGGTGCTACACAAAATACACCTACACAAGCAGCAACATGGCGGCGCCCAGAGGGCGTACTTGCAAACGTCTATGGTAACTGACAGCTTAAGAAACGGAGTGTATGTCTTGTTATCTTCACGCCTCTTACTTGTTGATCTGTTGTTCTGCGTTCTTATCGCATAATGCCGCATGCTCATGGGCTGTGGAGTGATAACAGGATGTTCGGAACTGGCCACGATCTGGCTTTCTTAAGCGGTAAACGTAATAAAAAAAGAGTTACACTGATACAATTTCATGGATCGCTGCCTATAAGTATATATAGTGTGTGAAGTACCTTTCCCTCGAGGTACGGAACTGTTCGATGGCTCGTCATCGACATTCACCCAGATAGATGCCTCCCTTTTTTTGCTTTCCGTCCCGAATAACTTCCGAACTGCGCCCACAAAAAGAAAACGACATCAGACAAAAACCAAAAACTCTTCTATGGGTGAACATTGGGCATTCTCCTCAAAAACCAAGGCCCAGGTAGCGAAGAGCGTTTACTCCGGAAACTACTTCTAAAAGTGTCGCTAGGTGGCGCAGCAAAAAGCTGGAAAGCTTGGACGTTTTGTATTTGGGAAAAGCAAAGAATATCAACAGGGTTTTATATCTTAGGCCAAATTCGACAGATTGTTGGCAAGATTGGGTAGATCATCCGAACAGGAAGGATTCATACGTGGAAAGAAGTGATCGTAGACGCTAGCACAATTATACATGGGCATAGCCTCCTATATACTGACAAAGCCTTGCAGATCGCCACGAGAAGCGGCCGCCGAAATGGAAAAGGTAGAGTGGCAGACAACGGATGAGAGGAGAGGCACGTGACTGGCGCATCGCTGCGGCGAGACGCCGAAACACACTTCTCCCGAGCGAACAAGTGTGTTTCGGACCCTCGCCGCTGCAAAAGCTGTGCGCTGACGACCAGGTTCCCCGAGAAATGCTCTGTGCTACCAGATTCTCGCGCTCCAAATCTGTGACGGGGCGCTCTATGGATTCGTCGTCAAACTGCCAGGCTTTGCGAGTATAGAGGAGGCTATGGCAGGGGGGTATCCCTCTTAGTTTCGTCTTTCTAAGATGAAAGGAGAGTCAACTATTCCCGCTATAGTCACTGAGAGAGTGAGAAAGGCAGAGCATGTCTTTGGAACGCCCGTCCTCCAGAACGCGCGTGTAACCAAAGCACAGCGGAAAGAGAGGAGCTCGCTAGAAATTGCGCGTTCCAAATACAGGCCCCACGGTGTGAGATATATACCGGGAGTTTTTTCTTTATTCTTGCAGATTTATTTAAAAAAAAAAAAACATGAAGGCTACACTTACGCGGTTTGTGCGAGTAAGTTATACGCCTAGGGGGACATTATGGGGGTATCTAATCTTTGCAATACCTCGGCTAATTAATTACAATTTGTTACTTAACTTTTTAATTAGTGAAAATAGTCATATGGTTTCAATTAGGAATTTGCTGAATGTCGTCGAAAACCCCTGAATCAGTCATTTTTAGCAAGACTTTGGGCGCTTGAGAAGCGCAGTAGTGCTCTGAAGTTACCACTCGTGGAGCAGGTACAAGGCTGGGGCTAGATAAGAGACGGAAAAAATGTTCGGGCACTTTACCGCAACTGCTAGCCTTGTACCTGCTCCACGAGTGGTAAATTTAGTGCACCACTACGCTTCTCAAGCGCTGAAAGTATTTCTGAAGTGACTGATTTAGTGGTTTTCGATAACGCTCAGCAAGTTTCTAATTGGAACCATATGTCTATTTTCACTAATTAAAAATATAATTAACGAATTTCAATTAATTAGCCGATTTATCGCAAAAATTATTCACCCACATAATGTCCCCCTGGGCGTATAACTCACTCGCACAAACCACATAAGTGTAGCTTGTATGACTTTTTTTTTTTTAACAAATCTGCAAGAATAAAAAAAAAAAAAAAAACACCCGGTACTTTATGGTGTGTTTACATTTCCAGATTTTCGGACGGATCCGCGCCGGCGGTGAAAGGATTTCATTGCCGGGTGGCCAAATCTACTCATCGCCGGCGGAAAACTTGGATATGTGTCCCGGCCACATCCAGAGTTTAAACCAGAGACGAGTGAATTTTGCTACCCAGCTTCGCCAGCATGAATCCACCCGATAATTCGCAAGTGTAAACGCACCACTATATCGTGAGAAGCCCTGCCGTTTTTAATGTGTCCGTTACGTAATCACTAACAACTGATGAAACGCAATCGCGATTTAAAAAAATTCGTTCGTAAAAGGTACTTCTACGTCTCAAAGACCTCTTTCAGCCCGTGAAGAACGGTTTCGCCTCAAGAACTATCGCCCCTGGCACACTAGAAAGAAAACTAAGCGATGAAGACGCCTTTGACATAAAAAAACTGAGCGTAAAAAACCCCTTGTAGGTTTTTCACGAAAAACTCGTTTAGGGGGTGCTTAAAAAACCTGCTTAGGGTAAAAATTATGGACAAGCCGAAGGACCTCTATAGCCGGGGTGACACTGCTTATACGTCATACAAAAGACAGCCTGCGTACAGATTCCAACGCGAGTCACCGCGAGATCCATGCTTCGAAAGCCGCATGGCCATGAGTTCAAGGAGAAAACTTGACACGCGGCATTCAAAACACAGATATTGCGGTGACTCGTGTTCGCAGACTGCCTTTTGTTTGATGTATGAGCAGTATGACCTGGCTTAAAGCCGGAATAAACACTGCTTATTAATTCTACAAAAGACAGTCTGCGTACAAATTCGAACGCGAGTCACCGCGAGATCCGTGCTTCGAATGCCGCATGACCAAGGAGAAACCTTGAGACGCGGCATTCAAACCGCAGAAGAAGAAGAAAATAAATGGTGCTATGGAGAATTACAAACCACAGATATTGCGGTGACTCGTGTTCTCAGACTGCCTTTTGTATGATATATGAGCAGTATGACCTGGCTTAAAGCCGGAATAAACACTGCTTATTAATTCTACAAAAGACAGTCTGCGTACAAATTCGAACGCGAGTCACCGCGAGATCTGTGCTTCGAATGCCGCATGACCAAGGAGAAACCTTGTGACGCGGCATTCAAACCACAGAAGAAGAAGAAAATAAATGGTGCTATGGAGAATTACAAACCACAGATATTGCGGTGACTCGTGTTCGCAGACTGCCTTTTGTATGATATATGAGCAGTATGACCTGGCTTAAAGCCGGAATAAACACTGCTTATATATTCTACAAAAGAGAGTCTGCGTACAGATTCGAACGCGAGTCACCGCGAGATCTGTGCTTCGAATGCCGCATGACCAGGGAGAAACCTTGACACGCGGCATTCAAACCACAGATATTGCGGTGACTCGTGTTCGCAGACTGCCTATTGTATGATGTATGAGCAGTATGACCTGGCTTAAAGCCGGAATAAACACTGCTTATATATTCTACAAAAGACAGCCTGCGTACAGATTCGAACGCGAGTCACCGCGAGATCCATGCTTCGAAAGCCGCATGGCCATGAGTTCAAGGAGAAAACTTGACACGCGGCATTAAAACCACAGATATTGCGGTGACTCGTGTTCGCAGACTGCCTTTTGTATGATGTTTGAGCAGTATTACCTGGCTTAAACCGGAATAAACACTGCTTATTAATTCTACAAAAGACAGTCTGCGTACAAATTCGAACGCGAGTCACCGCGAGATCCATGCTTCGAATGCCACATGGCCATGAATTCAAGGAGAAAACTTGACAGCGGAGCAGAAGAAAAATAATTGTGACTATGCGAGAATTACAAACCACAGTGATATTGCGGTGACTCGTGTTCGCAGACTTGCCTTTGCTATGATATATGAGCAGTTATGACCTTGGCGTAAAGCCGGAAGAAACACTGCTTATATATTCTACAAAAGAGTTCGCGTAACGATATCGAACCACGAGTCACCGCGAGAGCGGTCTTCGATGCGAATTGACCAGGAAACCTGACACGCGCATTCAACCACAGATATTTGCGGTGACTCGTGTTCGGCAGACTGCCCTATAGTCTGATGTATGAAGCAGTATGACCTGGCTTAAAGCCGAATAAACACTGCTTATATAATTCTACAAAAAAAAGACAGCCTGCGTACCAATTCGAACGCGAGTCACCGCGAGATCCGTGCTTCGAATGCCACATGGCCATGAATTCAAGGAGAAAACTTGACACGCGGCATTCAAACCACAGATATTGCGGTGACTCGTGTTTGCAGACTGCCTTTTCTATGATATATGAGCAGTATGACCTGGCTTAAAGCCGGAATAAACACTGCTTATATATTCTACAAACGACAGTCTGCGTACAAACTCGAGTGCTAGATCCGTGCTTCGAATACCGCATGGCCATGAGTTCTAAGAGAAAACTTGACACGCGGCATTTAAACCACAGATATTGCGGTGACTCGTGTTCGCAGACTGCCTTTTGTATGATGTATGAGCAATATGACCTGGCTTAAAGCCGGAATATCAGTGCTTATATATTCTACAAAAGACAGCCTGCGTACAGATTCGAACGTGAGTCGCCGCGAGATCCGTGCTTCGAATGCCGCATGGCCATGAGTTTAAGGAGAAAACTTGACACGCGGCATTCAAACCACAGATATTGCGGTGACTCGTGTTCGCAGACTGCCTTTTGTATGATGTATGAGCAGTATGACCTGGCTTAAAGCCGGAATAACACGTGCTTATATATTCTACAAAAGACAGCCTGCGTACAGATTCGAACGTGAGTCGCCGCGAGATCCGTGCTTCGAATGCCGCATGGCCATGAGTTTAAGGAGAAAACTTGACACGCGGCATTTAAACCACAGATATTGCGGTGACTCGTGTTCGCAGACTGCCTTTTGTATGATGTATGAGCAATATGACCTGGCTTAAAGCCGGAATATCAGTGCTTATATATTCTACAAAAGACAGCCTGCGTACAGATTCGAACGTGAGTCGCCGCGAGATCCGTGCTTCGAATGCCGCATGGCCATGAGTTTAAGGAGAAAACTTGACACGCGGCATTCAAACCACAGATATTGCGGCGACTCGTGTTTGCAGTTTGTCTTTTGTATATGTGCGAGCTGTTGGAACCTCCCCCCCCCATTTTCTTTAAGAGTTGTTCTACGACCAGATTTTTTGTTAGAGTGCGTTTACTGTCCCGGCTACCTTATTATTGCTCCGGAACCGATGAACGTTTCGCAATGGACAACAAAAACAAAAACAGAACGAATAACAAACCAATAAGTGGAAGCATAATAAGGAGCGCCTGCGTTTTTTAAGTTTACAGTAATTAGTGAATATAGTGTTTTAAAACCATTAGATTTTAATAATATAAATATCTAAAAGCAGTCCTTGCCCTCGCGAATTATGTTTGCAAGCAGCTCTGGAGTAAAAAGAACATATCATGAATCACCATGTCTTTCTGATGAAAGTGATAAATGTGCAGTAAAGTTGAATTCATTCTTTTCTATTTGCCACTATGTCAAAACATGTTATGACACCGTAAAACCGATAACGCTTAGATGTCCGGAATGGCGTTGCATCCCCGTATTAATATACGACGTAACTGGGTTGGGCGCCTAAAAATATAAATTGTTTAAGCAAACTACAATAAAAAGAAGCTATGGCCGAAATATAAATATAACTAATTGCACAAGCCCTTTCAATTCTAGCTGCTTCGAGTTGGTAAATAAAGTTGTTTGCTGTCCTGCCCTAACTTGGTTACGTCAAAATTCAACATGGTGGCCGTCAAAAAAGAGCGCTCTATAGAAAATTGTTTGAGTTTTCCAAAATAACTGTACTTTCTGTATTTAACATTGATTCTCGCCTTTCTCACGTGAGAATGTAATCGCAACGAATAAGAATGTCTATCAGGTGGAGCGCCTCAGGTGCGAGCTATTTGTATTTAAGGATGTTCAAGTTTCGCGTGTGTTTCCGGCCTGCCCGCGTAACGAATAAAATTTAAAGTTAAACGTGCGTTCGTTCTGAAGGAGGCACATCTGAAGGACCTCTTTTATCTGCTCGCCATGTACTTCCGGCTCAAACGTTTCGGTGAATCCTTTGACAAAATGTCACCCCATGCCTTACAATGCCTGGAGGCAGCGTTCTCCAACGCGCTGAAGTCCTTTTGCGTCGTGACCGACTGCACCAGCCAGAGTTGTCGACAACACAAAAGGCCATTGGGTGGTATTTTTATTTTCAATCATACCAGCTGTTCTTCGGTGTTAAGACTGGCGATTTCGCGCACCTGCCGAGCTTTGTGTTTTATTCAGTTCGATTTTTTAAAACTTTGCACTTGAAGTTCCACGAAAGATCGACTGATGGTCTTCGTGCGTATTCACGAAAATGGGTGGATGGATAGATGGATACGGCTGAGCTCTTTCATTTAGACGGTGGCTTGCGGCTCCTAGCCAAGGTTTTTATATTAGTATTTACCCAATCTCCGATTAAAAAAAAAAATTAAAGCGAGCCTTCGCCACCTGGCGAAGACAAAGTGTAATCGTTTGGGGTAATATTTTGTTCTTTTTTTACATTCGTAACTTAATAACGCACTTTAAAAACCTCTGACACGCCAAAAAAAATATTTTTTTTCATGCTGGGCGTTAAAATGGTGTCTCAGGACATCGCCGTTGTATGATGTATGAGCAATATGACCGGCTCTTAAAGCCGGATCTCAGTGCTTATATATCTACAAAAGACAGCCTGCGACAGATTCGAACGTGAGGCGCCGCGAGATCCGTGCTCGAATGACGCCCATGTCCATGAGTTAAGAAGAAAACTTGACACGTGCATTCAAACACAGATATTGCGGCGACTCGTGTTCGCAGACTGCCTTTTGTATGATATATGAGCAATATGACCCTGGCTTAAAGCCGGAATATCAGTGCTTATATATTCTACAAAGACAGCCTGCGTACAGATTCGAACGTGAGTCGCCGCGAGATCCGTGGCTTCGAATGCCGCATGGCCATGAGTTTAAGGAGAAAACTTGACACGCGGCATTCAAACCACAGATATTGCGGCGACTCGTGTTTGCAGTTTGTCTTTTGTATAATGTGCGAGCTGTCTGACCCTCCCCCCCCCCTTTTTCTTTAAGAGGTTTTCTACGACCAGATTTTTGTTAGAGTGCGTTTACTGTCCCGGCTACCTTATTATTGCTCCGGAACCGATGAACGTTTCGCAATGGACAACAAAAACAAAAACAGAACGAATAACAAACCAATAAGTGGAAGCATAATAAGGAGCGCCTGCGTTTTTTAAGTTTACAGTAATTAGTGAATATAGTGTTTTAAAACCATTAGATTTTAATAATATAAATATGTAATAGCAGTCCTTGCCCTCGCGAATTATGTTTGCAAGCAGCTCTGGAGTAAAAAGAACATATCATGAATCACCATGTCTTTCTGATGAAAGTGATAAATGTGCAGTAAAGTTGAATTCATTCTTTTCTATTTGCCACTATGTCAAAACATGTTATGACACCGTAAAACCGATAACGCTTAGATGTCCGGAATGGCGTTGCATCCCCGTATTAATATACGACGTAACTGGGTTGGGCGCTTAAAAATATAAATTGTTTAAGCAAACTACAATAAAAAGAAGCTATGGCCGAAATATAAATATAACTAATTGCACAAGCCCTTTCAATTCTAGCTGCTTCGAGTTGGTAAATAAAGTTGTTTGCTGTCCTGCCCTAACTTGGTTACGTCAAAATTCAACATGGCGGCCGTCAAAAAAGAGCGCTCTATAGAAAATTGTTTGAGTTTTCCAAAATAACTGTACTTTTTGTATTTAACATTGATGCTCGCCTTTCTCACGTGGGAATGTAATCGCAACGAATAAGAATGTCTATAAGGTGGAGTGCCTCAGGCGCAAGCTATTTGTATTTAAGGATGTTCAAGTTTCGCGTGTGTTTCCGGCCTGCCCACGTAACGAATAAAGTTTAAAGTTAAACGTGCGTTCGTTCTGAAGGAGGCACATCTGAAGGACCTCTTTTATCTGCTCGCCATGTACTTCCGGCTCAAACGTTTCGGTGAATCCTTTGACAAAATGTCACCCCATGCCTTACAATGCCTGGAGGCAGCGTTCTCCAACGCGCTGAAGTCCTTTTGCGTCGTGACCGACTGCACCAGCCAGAGTTGTCGACAACACAAAAGGCCATTGGGTGGTATTTTTATTTTCAATCATACCAGCTGTTCTTCGGTGTTAAGACTGGCAATATCGCGTACCTGCCGAGCTTTGTGTTTTATTCAGTTCGATGTTTTAAAACTTTGCACTTGAAGTTCCACGAAAGATCGACTGATGGTCTTTCGTGCGTATTCACGAAAATGGGTGGATGGATAGATGGATACGGCTGAGCTCTTTCATTTAGACGGTGGCTTGCGGCTCCTAGCCAAGGTTTTTATATTAGTATTTACCCAATCTCCGATTAAAAAAAAATTAAAGCGAGCTTCGCCACCTGGCGAAGACAAAGTGTAATCGTTTGGGGTAATATTTTGTTCTTTTTTTACATTCGTAAACTTAATAACGCACTTTAAAAACCTCTGACACGCCAAAAAAAATATTTTTTTTCATGCTGGGCGTTAAAATGGTGTCTCAGGACATCGCCGAAAAATTGTTTCACTTTAGAGTTGCGTAGGTTTTTTTTTATAAAAAATAGAAATACGAAGCCCAATTCAAAGTGCGCGCTAATGCCCTGTGACGTAACAATGTACCGCAAGATGTCGAGGCGGTCAGAAGGGAGGCATCACCAGAAGTTACGTGAGTTGTATCACTCTTCGTGCTTATCGCAACTGCGTGTAATATTTTTAATATTTTTTTATTATTCTCCGCATTTCCGCGAGCAATCCAAGCAGACAAGGTTTATTTTATTTGCTTTTCATCGCCTAATGTTGCTGTAAAAATAGAAGAAGAGGAGTCACTGAACCTAGTAAACCAGTTCTACTCATGTTCTAGACAAGACACGTACTTTATGCTCGACGTTCACTTGTACTTGGTACACTCACCAGTTCGTATTCTCTAGACGGCAGGCATCTTCAGCCTGGACAGTCTCCGATGATTCGACGACCTTGGTGTCTGAACCTTCAGCAATGCGATCAGGCGTGTCGTATGCTAGCAATCATAATTTCTGCGAGGGTTCTAAAAATTGTTTTTCAAAACTCGATAGCTTGTTTTGTGCCCAGTATGGCTTTGTACCATCGGACTGATGGACATGCACTCGTACACTGGTTTGTACTCGCAACGCTTTCATCACTGACCTCAATCACGTCGATCTACTAACTCTTCGTCCTCATTTTCTACAGCACGCAAACTAACCAACGGTGCAGCGATACAAAGCTAGTGAAACTGAAACTTCGTTTTCTACGATGCGCGTGGAGAAGACCAGAATAAAAAAAAAAAAAAGTCTTAGGCACGGTCGTGGAGAGCACGAGGAGTGAAACTCGCGTGACTTCCGCCGAACCCACTTTTAGTGACGTAGGGTCGATGCCTCCCTTCTGACCGCCCCGACACCTTGCGGTACATTGTTACGTCAAAGGGCACTGCGGGCACTTTGAGTTTTTTAGGCGTGTCAGAGGCCCTTTAATTCTCGTTTTGTAATGAATAATGCAATAATTTGTTGTTGTGCTCATACCTTGGACATAAGCCACGTAAGTAAAAACAAAGGCAGACAAAAAAAGTATCGTTTTTTCGTTAGTACTTTGTCTTCTATGCATCACTATAAATCTAGATGCACAAAAACAGCAAATTCTAAGACTGCGTTCTGATAAAGCGATGTTCCTACACCTTCTACTGAATGCTATAACTCGGGCGTTTTCCACCAACCTGAATCAGTTATGTACACATAGTTGAGCAGAATAATGACGAACATGAGGAAGCCCGGGATGCAGAAAGGCACATAGTCGACCTTGAGGTGTTCCTTTTGCATAGCTCTGAAAAAGAGCCCGCACCATCAACGGTAATTTTAGAAAATTTCTTAGTGTCCCAGAAAGGTTAGGGTCTTCAATTGGGAACCCTGGTACTAACGTATTGACATCAGCTCTTGAAACAATGCAGAACAAATCTGTTCGTTTCATTCTTCCTAATTATCACTGCACTTCCAGCGCAACGTCAATGAAATTAACTTTAAACCTGCCTAAGCTTGCATCACGTTGTGAACTTACCCTTCTGTGTCTGTTTCACAAAAGTTTCTATCATAATCCTCTTTTGCGAGACAAGTTACTAACACCCCCTTTTAACATATCATCTCGTCTCGATCATTCAAAGAAGATGGGTATACCTTTATGTAACACTACAACGTTTTACCACCATTTCATGCCCCAAACCACGCTTTTATAAAACCACCTTCCAGCGTCTGTGGCATCCATATCTGATTCCATCGCTTTAAAACAATGTCTTAACCAGGGTGTAAGATAGACAGGTGGGGAAACGGCCCATAGAAGCCTACCGCAGCGCCGTGACCGAATTGCGTACTCGTCTGCTTGCGGGTACCCGCGATTTGCGACAGATGGCGCTGCGGCGAGAAAAAAAATCGGAATTGGATTTGCATGGAACTCTATGGGAGAGTGCGCAAAATAAACCGAGAGCACGACAGTCCTCCATTGAAAATCCACGAGAAAACATCTCCGTCAGTTTAGCCTGTCGCCACCGGTCGCCCACCCGGAGTGAAAGTTCGCGGTGCTCCACATAGATGGCGCCACAGAAAAAGAGAAAACCGAGGGGGACACAATCCGGTCGCTCATTTGGCTCTCGTTTCCCCACCTGTCTATCTTACACCCTGGTTTTAACAGTGTTACCTTTTAGCGTCTCATTAACGTGCATTTTTGCATTCTTAGGCTTGTTGTTTTTGATCTCCCACTGATTCTAACACACTCCCCTCTGCAACGCCCTCGGACCCTGACGGTGTTTGAAATTAATGAATAAATAAACTGTATACTTGGATGTGCCCTTTTCCATGGAGGAAGGCGATAAAACTTACCCTCGCAATATTGGCTCAAGTCGACTTCTTACAAGCCTGAACCATAGGCCCCTTTCAAACACCCCATCAAGCAACATTGGCGGTCGCAATTGCTTGGACACGAAGCACGTGATTGGATCCGAGTCCTCGCCGAACTATGACGTCACACTCGCTTTCGATACGAGCTGAGCCGAGTTCACGCCTAACGCTGACGCAGCCCTCTCGTCCAATACATGCTCAGAGTACATGGTTTAACAAGGGCGGACTCGGGTATTAATTCACGCAGGAGCTGCCAGATGGCGCTTACTTTTGAAAAGGGTTCATTACTACTATCTTACAAGCACTGTTTCCTCTGTTTGGAATCAAGAAACTGAAATGAGCAGTTCTGCGATTAAAAGTACACTCTGTGCCAAAACCAGTCGACAAAGACACAAAGCCAAGAAGAAAGGACAAGGGCGTCTCGTCAAAAATGCAGTCTACTATTTTCTTCCTCGCATTCATGAAATAGGAACGGTCTGCAGAAACCCATTTATCACTATCGCCGAAACTTGAGTCACTGTCAGCTTAGGAAACGCAAGGTTCGGTGATATCTCGAGCATCTAAATTATTGCTCCGCGGCCAATAAGATCGCTGCGTCAGCCGAAAAGAACGCCAAAGAGCCAATCAGGAAGCAAGAAGAGTGATCATCATAAGCCACGCCCTGCGTTTCTTAAGTTGTCAGAGACTATGTGGAACGCAAGTTCGTCTGCTCCTTGCGCAGGGCTTGCGGTGACGTCAGAACCGAACACCGAGCCCTGATCGACTCTGATTGGAAGGTATACCTCGAGGCAGCTTGCATTGAGGTCTACACACTATCCTTCTATCAGGGCCAATCGGAGCTCGACGATTGGCCCTGATAGAAGGACGATTTGGTTAGACGATTCAGTACGTGACGCGGAAGTATTCCCTGACTGTTTCGAGTGTTACAGACGTGATCGAGGTTCCCGCGGGGGCGGGATGTTTGTTCTGGTTGATAGGGCCTTTTCTTCTACAGAGAAAGCGTTAAACACCGAAAATGTCGAAACTGTGTTTTGTCAGATCAGATTGACTAATGGAAAATGCTTAGCCGTTGGGTCTTTTCATCGGCCACCATGTTCAACGCCCAATGCTATCAGGTGTCTTTCAAATGCGATTAAAACGATCTCGTGCGATCATATTATTATTGGAGGCGATTTCAACTTGCCAGCTATTGCATGGAATAATGCGAACTTCAGGAGGACAGTTGGTGGTGAATTGTATACGGAGTTTTTTTTTTAGCTTGTTGGACGTTTTTTCACTAGAGCAATATATTACTGAACCGACACGAAATAATGATAAGGGCCATATCTTAGATCTTCTGCCCTGTAAAACGTCTGGGATTGTCAAAAATACTCATACCGTTCCAGGTATTAGCGACCATAGAGCTATTGTTTCTCAAGTCAACTTAAGTTGTTCGAGCAAAAGCAAATCATGTGAAAGAAGTGTATTTTTCCATGACCGAGCTGATTATTCAAAATGAACTCTGCGCTGGAATCTTATCTTCCGGTTTTTGAAACTTTGTCCGAGTCTTTAAATGTCAATGAGTTATGGATTAAACTAAAACAAAAAAGGTTTAGCTTGCGCGACGAGTGTGTCGCATCGCGCATGCTAACAACAAAACGAGTACGTGACAAGCGTTGGTTTACGCGAGAATTGCGTGGCTTACTAAACAAGAAAATAAGAGCTTATGTCAAATACCGTAAAACTGGGCTTTCGACTGACCTTGCTAAGCTGAAAGAATTGGCTGAAGTAGTACGGGACAGGTTGGAACAGGCTAAAGCGGCGTTTTTCCTTAATTTAGAAGATAACTTTAGGCGTTCCTCAAAAGAAATTTGGAAATATGTTTGAGCAAACGGCAAACATAATTCTTCCGTCCCGACCCTCAAACACAACGATGCTCTCGTCGACAGTGATAACGAAAAAGCCGAGCATTTTAATTTATATTTTCGGTCAGTTTTTACACTTCCGCAGACAAGGACTGTAGATTTTAACGTTCCAGCGGCAACCAACATTATGCCTGAAGTTGAATTTGCTGTTTCTGGAATTCTTAATCAAATGCGTAACTTGGATACAACCAAATCGACTGGTCCGGATGATATTCCTGGGTGTATTCTCAAATCTTGTTCAAGTTCATTGTACCTATATTTCGTCTTACTGTTCTAAAAATCTCTGTTTGAATCTTCGCTTCCTTTAGACTGGAAGCTTGCACGAGTAATGCCTGTGCATAAAAGTGGTCATAGAGCCAGTGTTGAAAACTACCAACCGATATCTTTAACAAGTATTTCTTGCAAGGTAATGGAACATATTCTATATAGTAATATCATGACTCATCTTAGCGCATCTAACCTTTTACATCCGTCGCAACACGGATTCCGGCAGGGATTTTCTTGTAGTACGCAATTAGTTGAATTTTTTCATGACCTTTTCATTTATTTACTCTTCAAGGTCCTCTTTCAGGGACATTACATAAGAGGGGGGGGGTGGTCCATTACATATCAGTCAAAGAAAGAAACATTGAAACAACAACAACCATTTCATCAACAAACACGCACTCAATAATAATCCACCAGGGAACCAAAAATAGAGAGCAAACAGGCAGAAATAATTCCCCTTGAAAATACAAAACCGAGGAGGAACGGAAAGCGTCCGGGCATATTATTGAGGCGATGCACTCAGGTAGTACGTTACGTTCTATTCTGAGATCGCTAGTGGAAAAAATTAGTTATTAAACGCGTTAGTGGATCCAGAGATGCGCTGCACAGAGTTAGAGTTCGTTAGTCTACGAGAGGATCGGGGAGGAGGTTGTAAAAGCATCGATCTGATGTCCGGATGATGGTGGAGTATTTTGTGAAATGGGCAGAGACGCGAGCATTTAGGGCGGGTAGCTAATGAAGTTAGGTTTAATTGAGACCTTAGAGCCGTAACGCTATCAGTATGATCGTATACAGAGAGAATGTAGCGAGCGGCACCTTTCTTTGGCAATTGACAAGCGACGAAGTATTGATTGTATATTTCTTGATTTCAGTAAGGCTTTTGATGTCGTTCCTCGTAATCATTAAATTTCTAAACTACAGGCTTATAAACTTAATGACAAAGTGTGTAACTGGATTCGGGAGTATTTGTCGTTCAGAAAACAGTATGTGGTTTTAAATGGCTTCCAATCGCAAATGGCCGACGTCTCTTCAGGTGTGCCGCAGGGCTCGGTTCTAGGACCGCTTTTATTTCTTATTTACATAAATGATATTGCTGTTGATGTTTGTTCTACCATTCGAATGTTTGCGGATGATTGCGTTGTCTATAGATAGATTAATAATGCGCAGGAAAGTGATTTTGCAAAAGGACCTGGACAGCATTGAATCATGGTGTCAGTCATGGCAAATGTCTTTGAACGTAAGAAAAACTGTACATGTCGCTTTTACAAGGAAGGTTTTACCGCCAGCATTTCATTATTCGCTAAATGGAAAAGTTCTAGAAACCCTAAATGAATTTAAATATCTAGGTGTATACTTTACATCCGATCTGCGTTGGAATGCGCATGTTGACTATATTTCTTCGAATGCCTCACGGATGCTAGGTTTTCTGCGACGAAATTTCAAAACAGTACCTCAGTCGCTGAGAGAAAGAATTTACTTTTCACACGTTCGTTCTATTCTGGAATATGCTTGCGTTGCCCGGGACCCTTATACCGCCTTTTCTATACAAAAACTTGAAAAAATACAAAATCTGGCTTTGAGATTTGTTTTGAGTAATTACGATTGGCGACTAAGTATGACTGAGTGGAAACATAAACTTAAGTGGCAGTTATTAAAAGATCGAAGAAAGCACCTCCGTCTCAAATTTTTTCACGATATTTATTATGGTAAAACCGGTATAGAAAAGGATAAATATATGAAACCGCCTTTTTACGTATCCAGTAAGAACGACTATGCTTTAAAAATTAGAAAAATTCCTTCTAAGGGTGACGTACTGCGACACTTCTTTTTTGTAGAGACCGCGCGCGATTGGAACACCCTTCCATCCCGCGCTGTCTCAATAGACGCCTTTTTTCACGCACTGAATGTGTGAGTTTTTTTGTGTGTTTGTATATTGTTTGTTCTCCCCCCCCCCCCCCAACACACACACACACACACACTGTAATGCCTGATGGCGAAGTGGGTACCTGAATAAAAAAAAAAAAGATAAACATAAAGACATAATATGTCACTGCAATCTTTGCACAAAGAAGCCGACAAACTCGTGTTCCGTATAGGTAGATTTTCTCTATAGGTTTCCTGCGGGAGCCAGAGTTGCGCGTCTGTTTTCCACGTGCCGTCGAGCCGCTATTCGCCGAGATCGATCACGCGAGGAGCAAAGAATCCTGTGCCGTGCAGGAAACTTACCGATACGATCGCTTCGCCGACGCTGCACGTGCCCCGGCGTATGTTCCCCTGCTTTTGCCTCCTACTCCTTTCCTGTTTTCTATGCACGGCTGCGCGCGCGGCGCCGCTATTCGCCGAATTCAGTCACGTGACCGGCCGCAATCGACGGAGCACTGCCCCTATACGCGCGAGCAGTGGATTTCGCGCGTATCTTAGGGTTTTAAGACGGCAGAACGTGCAACTCTGGCTCCCGTATGGAGCATAAAAGAACTCTACGCATAGGTATTTACCCTGTTTCTATGAAGAAGATACAAAATGGCGTCACAAGGACAATTCGCAAGGGATGCATTATGAATTAAAACACAAACACAATAATTTTTTTTTTTTCACTTCTTTTGAAGATACCTTACTAAGCATTAGCGAATGCAACAAGTCGAAAACAAATAATATCCCCCAAAATTGCGTCCTTTTACCTGATGAACTTATTTTTGTCTCTTGGGACGCTTTGTGGGAGACTTGACTTCATTGTCTGCCACCACAGATAGGACGTCTACGACGTTGTCACGGAAAACGTTTCGAGACATACGTTCTCCACTCTGTATCACCGTCTTGGTCGAAGCAGGACCAATAGGTACGCAGATTTCGCTGGACAAGCCTTTGTGCTTGTACCGTGTTTGCCAAGGACGTTGCGGTTGCTGGCGATGTTTTTGTCGCTCATATCCTTCTGCTGCTTGAGAGGTTGCCCAACATGACATTGTTGGTTCCTGGAAGACGCGACGTGCTACATTGTTTCGACAAGAAGTACGGTGCGACCACCCGCGTTAGCCATCGACTCTGACTTTCAACGTAATTATTTTTTTTTTTACTTTATAGCCTAGATAAAAACAAACGAAGTGTCCAGTGGTTGAAGACAAACCGTCAGCTCTTTGGATTTAGTCACAGCCGTCTTCTAAGATTCGCACTTTTAGACATCTACGATGAACGCTGCCCTAAACTCTAAAGAATGAAAGTTCCCTTTCCTTCACAAGATGGAGAGAGCCAGTCACGGCAAACAATAAAAGGATCCCAACGAATGGCGAAGCTCAGAATGAAATGAAACCAAACAAATGCGCTGTGGTCAATGAGCATGATGTGTCAATTGCACATTGCACAATTGAAGATCTGATCGTATTTTGAGCTTCGTCATCTGTGGGAATTTTAATTTGTGCCTTGGCTGGCTCTTTTCGTAGGCTAACATTATATACTCTTTTTTATAGTGTGGAGCAGCATTTATGCGTAGGTGTCTAAAAACATCAATACTAAAAGACGATTGAGACTTTCTCTGAAACGCTCGGTGTAAGTGGCTGTCTCCGTGCTATGCAGAAAAGTGAACTCAAATACCTTTTTTGAGCGTACCAGATCTTCGTTAATTCAACACCCTGATAATGCAAGGGGTGATGGCGTTTCTAAGCAGTACTAATTCTTGGTCACCAAAGTAGTTTTTTTTTTTTAAAGTTTGAATGACCAGATTTGCTCGGGGTCATGTTAATAATACGCGAGTGGCATGGTGAAGGCAGCCCTAAACTGATACATGAAGAAAACAACAAAACGCCGTCTGAAGCTAGACACCATTTTCTTTGCAAACGCCACCAGGTGGTGCTCCAGTCTTCGAAGTCCCAGCTAACTTCTGGTTCATACAACGAGTGAACAAAGCCCACCTTAATACCGCTGCTTGAAACGTCGATGAATCGTTTAACCATCAATTATCCAGGCAAACGCCAAAAGAACCTAGGAGCGCAAGATCTGTTCAGAAGTTTCGTATATGTTTCTAAACCAACTTGTCTCTTCCAAGACGTTAAATCGTACAGCCGAAGGCCTACGCTAAATCTCCAGCTTTGTTGTCCGTGTACCATTTATGCTTTTTAGCACTGGTCACATAAGCAAGTTCGATAGGCTTGCAAGGACGGAACGACCGGATGTCGCTTGGGACGCAAACAACGGTTGATGTTTGTAAACAGCAAAAGGGTCTATACACAGCGTTATTCCAAGCGCGTAAAAAAATTATTGCAAACTGTCCCTTTTTTCTTTTTTGCTGGAAAAGAAGACGGGTGCAAAAGGCATATCATGTGCTCATGTTCTCGTAAGACTTTAAAAGAAACAAGCCCAGAACCAACCGGTTGAAGTGCAGCGCGCGACAACGTTAGTGCGATTAGGATTTCGGCGTTTCATCATATTTAATGTTGAAAGGGTACTATCAGGCATCAACATTTTTTTTTTTAACTCAGGTTAGGTTAACAGGTGCCGGAAACTTTGAGGAGTTTCCGGCACTGTATAAGTTTTAATCAGAGCTTTTTAACACTGAAAGAGAGAAAACAAAAAGGTTTCGATGGCTTCTTCGCGCTAACAGTGTCGCAAAGTGTACTCAACATGATCAATGTGTTCAAAGCCGGGCACACAATCAACCGATCTCACCACGCATTCGACGCATGTATGACGCTGCCATAGCTTTATTTTATAGATGGTGGGAAACAGAGCACAAGAAGGCTCGTGCCGCCTTGTGCTCTGCCCGAGCAGAGCTCCTGCGAGGTTGTCGCGAGTGCAGAAAGACTAAAGTGCCCTCCATGCAATGCGCCATAATTGGCGTAGTCAAACCATGGCTGGTGTTCGTTTATTAAAAATACACAGGTAACAACTAGTGAAGTGCGAGCGAAGAAGAGGACGAGGGCCAGCCTGCACTCGCGCACGATTGCATAGAGCTCGCTTTTTATTATACAGAAGTTTTTATATTCTGAGCGAAACAGACGTTGCGAATAAACTCCTTCAGTCTTTATGAAGCTGCTTCTGTAGCTAGTCTCTTTTGTGGTGGCGTCTCATGGACGCTACAGCCATAGCCTCCTATATAATGACAAAGCCTGGGAGATCCCCACGTGAAGCGGTTGCCGAAATGGAAAAGGTGGAGCGGTAGACAACGGATGAGAGGAGAGCCGCGTGACTGGCGCCCCGCTGGGGCGAGACGCCGAAATACACTTCTCCGAGCGAACAAGTGGGTTTCGGGTCCTCGCCGCTGCAAAAGCTGTGCGTTGACGTCCAGGTTCCCCGAGGTATGGCTCTTTGATGCTCTGTGCTACCAGATCCTCGCGCTCCAAATCTGTGACCGGGCACTCTATGGCTCCGTCGTTGAACTTCCAGGCTTTGTGAGTATAGAGGAGGCTATACCACGGCGCACCTTTGCCGAGAGAAACAGGCCTATGGCGATTGAGGGGTAAGGGAATCTTACCTTATTTGTTGTCACTGATAACCTAAGAAGCGCCAGGGTATGGCAAATTCCGAAAATCTCAATATCTCACAGCAGCCTATCAGATTACAGATTCGCCGAGAAAAAGGCCGCAACACGAATCACGAAACCGTAAACTTAATAACCCAGACCAACATTTCTTAACCTGTCGGTGGCCATAGGCCGTCTTTTCGTGGCGGCTGCTATCTTGAATTCTGACGTAGCTGAGCCGGGAAAGAACAGAAAATCCATTTATTTGCCGACTGGAAGGCGCTAGAATTCAAGGGGTTTGTGCCAATTGTACTTCTTTGCTTGCTACATTTTTTTTACAGCGGAGCTGTTAAGGGCTAGGTTCCCAAGGATCGTGTCCGTGTATGTCGACACAAACCTGCCCGGACAGCTACCGCCATCTATATGCGACGGCGGCAAGCACACAACCAGTATGGTTTCCGCCGTCGCTCGTAGATGGCGGCAACCTCTTCAGCTATAATAGAAGAATGGATAGTTGGGCGCGTTGGTGGAAATTCATCATAGGAAACAGCGCGAAAAACAGACGACGATGAAGAAGAAGCACACAGTGTATCGAGTACAACTCCGCTGGTCTTCCTTCTTCACGAGAGTGGAAAGGCTGAACGATTTTTTTATTGCAGGTATGCTCCAACTATTTACTTTAGTTTTTAGCCACCCAACCAAACTACGTCATATGATCATATTTTAAGACGGGAACCGTAGCAAGAAAACGGTATATAGAAGGTGATGGTCATTTGCATCGTATCATGTTCTCGGCTATCTGGAGGAGCTCATCTGTCACAAGTCCAGGGGGGCTATGTTTCACGTTTTGGACTCCCAGGAGACTAGGGAGAAGGAAGTGACGTCAACAACGCTCTTTGGATGTTGATTGGTGGAGTCGCTGATGAGCGATGCGTGGTTTTGCTAAGATACGTTCATTCACACCTACGTCACTTCCTTCTCCCTAGTCTCCTGGGAGTCCAAAACGTGCAACATAGCCCCCCAGTTCTTAGCGTCGCAAGCTCATTTGGTTCTAATCAATATAGGATAACCTGAGGTACCATGAAAAACAAAATGATTGTGCATACCTTGATATGGTGACTGGATATCTGTCTGTTTATCAACCGCCGGAATAGAAAGTTATCAGCGTATGATCTCCCGAAGCTGCTTCACGTCCCTCTTCTTTATCGAAGCACAGCTGCGCGCATAGAATGGAAGAGGGTTGAAAATTATATTCCAACCGCGATGTACCGTGTGTTTTTATGTTTTTTTTTCTTTTCTTTTTTACAGTGATTTAAAACAAAATTAATAAAAATAATTTGTGTGAAATCATTCAGTCACGGGTGTGGGGACCATAGAGTTATTGCAATAAGCGCTAGAGGCTCAGCTGTTATTATTAGCAGTTATTAACTTCTTCAGTGATTCGAATTAGTTTATTTTAATTGCAACTATTCATAAACTTATAAATAACTCTTTGCATTAAAAAAATTGTCCAAACCTAGACATGCTTTTATTGAGGTCTGGCCACTCTGTCCATATAGTCTGACCGGTCGAATCTGGTTAAAAGGTCGAAGGTTCGTCGAACCGGTTCGAACCAGACGAACCCCGAAAGTTCGACCTAAAAATTCGGTTCGACAAAAGTTCGCGACACCCCTAATGCTAATATATGCCAAATCAAACAATCAAAACAGACGACTAGAACGAAGCATGGAGTTATGGAACGAAGAATGCGTACTGGATTAGTGTGCATGAATAATCATCGATAGCTTGTATTGATCGCTTGTATTCATTGATTGATAACTTGTATTGACATTTGATAGCTTGTATTACATATCATTCTGTACAGTGTACAACATAGACTCGGGACTCAATTGTTGCTGATTGAAACATCTCTCAATAACAAAAAAAAAAGAAGAAAACTTATTAACTAAATAAATTTCCCTTTTATAATGTGAATAAAGCTACGTAGTACCCATTAAGAGTGAAGAAACTACACTGATTTCTATTATTTCCTGGCGAAGAGAAAAATATCACGTACGTTTTCCCATAGGAATACATAGGAAGGCTGGAAAAGTAGACGGTTTGCTGTCCGCTTCAATTTGCAACCGGAAGTTCTGTAGACACTAGCGCCAGCTGAGCCTCTTAGCGTTTATTGTAATAAACTCTATGGTGGGGACAAAAGATAAACAGAGTTATGTCACCAGTCCCGAACACCAGCGAGCGAAAGCGTCGCTGTGGTCGGCCTTCCACGATTGGCCGAATGCTGATTATGACGTCAGCAAAGGCTCATCGAGGCCAATAAGAGTAATTTAAGAACTTCAATTTTGATGGTGTTGGCAGTGTTGGTTTCAGAGCGCGATGATTTCATCCTTCCTCCATGCTCATTTCAAGCACCATCGAATTTGTTGTTCGCAAGGTAATGACGTCACGAGAGGAAACCATAGGAGGGCGCCATCAAAACATCTCGCCGCTAATATGCAGTCGTTATAAGTTCAGATGTACGATGCAGTAGGAACACAAAATATGCCATGTTGAAATATAGGAGCAAAAACGTTCCACGTTTTAGCGTCTAATAAACGTTGCGGGAATAAGAGTATTTTCTGACCAGTGTTGCTGATCAAGTCATTCACCTGAAACGCAAGGCTGCGATTTGTTAATTAAACATGAAACCAAGATAAAATCAAGCAAGTTAATTATTGAAATATATTCCCATGAGAAGCCATCCCATGTTAATAGTTATAATGGCAGTCAGGAACTGCATTAATAAAATATATTGAACTCTTATATTAGCAATACGCTGTAGCGACATAACTACTGATATAAAACATAAAGTCAAAACAAGCTTGGCGAACGTGTCAACATAAATGGTTTGTCAATAAAAAATAATAACGAGAATGCAATTGACAGTGCAACAGATTCTGCTTAGTCCGGGAATTTTGATTTTCTCCTAACTAGAATTGTCGCTTTTCTATATTCATAGTTTTAGCGTAACCCGATTCTCATTTAACCAAATTCGCCATTAGAGCTGAATAGAGCGAAATGTGTGGTGGCAATGCCTGTTTAGCTCTACTTTTTTGCGAGCAGTGAAGAAAAAAGTTACAGTGCAAAATATTCCAAACAACCTCATTTCATTACACGCGCAAATGTTCCCAACTTTCGCCAAGAAAGTTGCGCTAATGAGGCCTTGATGTAGGAAGCAGCCTCTTACACTTAGGGTGTTGTTTGCCCTCTCTGTTTTTTTTTCACGGTTTCTTTTTAGCATTGTGTTGTTTGTGCGTATCTTCGTAATGCAGTCTCCTTTAGCGCTCATTTTCTGAACGTCTGCAAGATCGCTTCTGGGTCAGGCGAACCTAACGTCTTCGTTGTTGTTTTCTTACGAAAACTTTTGTAGCGTTGAACTATTTACTTAGAATACTCTTTGACGGGTTTCGGGAACACCTACTATCAACCGCTACTCACAATTTATATTTTTGTGTAGGACGGCGGCCTCTGTTGCAACCTGCTCAAAAAAAGTGTTTGACGATCGGTGGAATTCATCCGATGGGAGTACGTTAGTATTGGTTATTTCGCACCCCCTTTTCAGCACTTTGCATTCGTTTAGGGCACACTGCCATTTGTTTTTCACCACTTTCCTGTCGCTTATTACCTCTTTCCCTTCCTTACTGACCCCTTTTGAAACATTATGACCCGTTTTCTATATTTTCGTTCCTTTAATCTCTTCTTTCACTCGGATAGTTCCACCGTCACTCTTAGATACATCCAGCCATCGCCAGAGCAGCAACTGAGTTGGGCCGCATTCCAAAGCGACGCGGCGCCTGCTCTTCTCTGGCTCCGCGCCAGCTATGCGATGCTCATATTGGTCCGAAGAGATGACGTTAGAACGCGTAACCCTCTCCTTCTCCCTGCGTCGCATGGGTGACAAAGTATCTGTAAACACGATACTTCCTCACCACCGCACTCGTCTCGCGACGTCATGCATGGTGCTGACAAACGGACGCACGGAGAGACACCAACATGCTTTAGTAAAAACGAGCGTTCTAATGATAACGCAATAATAGGTTTCTATTGATGAAATAGCGAAGCCATAAATGCAATAATGAAAATACTCTAGCGAAACGAATGAAATTGCACGGGCGGCACGTCACTGCTCCAACAAGTGACGGTGAACAAGTATGGAAGTACAATAAGAAGTCCACAATACGATATTCCGAAAACAGACTTCAGAAAGCGACCATATACATGCCAATAATGGCGACGGAAGAACGTTATTCCAGGTATGGAATGGACATTTACCGAGAAGTACATTGCGCGCGCTCCAGCTCGACTCCCGCCTAATACTCATGCTCCGGTAGAAACAAAAAAAAATGTTCTTAGACAAATCACTGTACACTTTCAGTTGTTGTGAACAGTGCATGTGCATAACTTAGGTCGGTGCTCAAGCAGCGGGACAATAAAAGTTGCTACAAACGTTCTCTTAAAAAAAAAGGTTACGCACTCTTCACCTGCCATACTACCCAAGCCATGCCTTAGCAAAAAATGTCTCCACGTGATGACTTTGGAGAAATCTGGGGAACTCTCCCAGGAAGTAAATGCCATCTCTCCGTTGCCATTGGTGGCGTGAATACACGGGGAAGGGTACATTGGCGGTGTCAACTTAGGAACGCTACGTCGGCTTCGTTTCTTCTATTTTGGCATCTTTGATGGTTTGTGAGATTGTTGGTGGGACCTATAATCTCGGTGGTCGTGCATCTAGAGACTCCAATCGGTTTTTAATTTTAAATTGTACGGTAGAACAAAATACTGCGCAGCGGCGTGTTCCAAAGGAAGCATTAGTTTGCCAAAACAGTAACTTATGCAACGTTGATTTCTGAGCAAACATTTGTAGCTACAGAATTGCATGTCTCTTTGTGTTTTCTGTTTAGCCCATTTGGAGTACTTTCAGAACCTTGAAAAGTGCTATCAGTTTTTTTAAGTGGTCTAACACGACTCGTGCACTGGGAAGTGAAAGGCATGCTCACAATTAGGTAGCATAGAACAGCGTGTTTGTTGTAGAAGAGCTAGCGCACCATAAGTCATTGACAGAGCGCTGCACACCTTCGGGTGTGGTCTTAAAATGAATGAACGAGGGTTTGAGCATTGGCGAAATAACCTGTTGAAGGTAATGACTGTGGAGATACAGTATCCATAATTATAAAAGTCCCTTTCGCCGGTACAGATTACGCGGTGGTTCTAGGCGAAGGTTAATCAGTGGCACTTTAGTTTTAGAAAGAAAATGAGAAAACACCTTAATTTGTTTCCTCACACCAAGCAACATGGTCCTGCGGAAGGCAAACCCAGCACAGCTGCCAGAAACTGCTTCGTCAAATGGGTCTTTCATACTGAAGGGAGCTCTACAGTATTTTGGGGTGAAAAAGTGAAAGCGGAGGGCGGTTTATGTATGGGCGAGTGCTCATGAACAGACTATTCAATGCATTTTTTATATTGTCGTATCTTTTGAAGCACGGGCATGCGATGATCAGCTCCTCACGATGGGTATCTACGAATGGCGCATGTTTTCTCCATTGTAAAAGTGAGGTATCCTTTTTCACCAGACCGTTGTTGTTATAGTTGATGAAAATTGATCTGGACGTTGTCCTTGACGTTGACCTGGCACATTGAATGAATTTGCCCTGCTGTTTCTTCGGCTATCAACAACAAGTTTAGGTCTAAACGATATAATCGTTAAGTTTTTTTTTTTTGCGCGCATCTGAATATCGATCCTAAAATATATGACATACTAAAAAGCAAACCTGTATGCCGAAACGTATCACTGCAAAGCGAAGAATCTGCAAATATTGTTGAGTCTCTCTGAGCTCATAGAAAGAACGGTGGCCAAGGTAACTTCTGCCCACATATTTAAATATTGAAAAAAAAAATTAGGCACTTAATTTGCATGAAATACTTAATTACTAATCTTTCAAACGATCGCTGTCCTATTCACCGTTTTGACGATCTTGGGATGAAGTCTTGTAGACGAAGACAAGAATTATCACACGAGGCAATATTTTTTTTCAGCTTCGCTATGAAGGGCTAGAAGGGGACTTGCGACAATCGCTCACTTCGTCCAGCGGGAAAACAATGGCAAGGCTGTTCAGCACTCAGTGTTCGCATTGATAGACCCACAGCAGCGCCACAACGGCACTCCGCCGTACTGTGAACAATAAAGAAGCAGATAATGTTTTCACCGTTGATCACAGTCGTGAAATACCACATAATGAATCTTTCCTCGAAGTGCAGCTCGCTTGCTGCTGAAATTTCTTCTAAGCATTTATCGGCGCCAAGTGTAGCCCGCTCAGGTGTTCAGAATCTTACGAGTTCTTTCGGAGCAGATTTGCCTCATGACCTTGAAGACCCAGAGTTGGAACCTGGGTTGCAAGAGTGTTCTTGATCGCGGTTTGTTTGCCATAATGTAATTGGGCACGGCCCATTGAGCTCGACGCAATAGAAGCACGCTGCGGTGAAGCTATGGTAAACTTGTGAAGCCCCTCGATGTAGTTCTTTCACATTCTATTTCGTGTATTGCAGGGTGGCGCTGTTATCTACCTATCGATAACTTATCGATAGCTCTTTGCCCCGCTATAACCCACAACAGGTTCGCATGTTGAATCACTGAGTCACATTCGCAAATGAAGCCGTCAAACCTCCCTCTTCTAGCCCACCATACCGTCGAAGAAAATGGCAGCGTATCATCGGCTTGTGGCACGTGTCTTGCATGAATGGCGGTACTTGTGAAAAACCCCTTTATCAAGGGTATCGGGGGGGAATCGGTGGCCGAGTGGGCTAGTGCACACAAGCTCGGAGCACGTGGAGCGAAAGCTGGCGCTGCAGAACTCAGGGATCCTGGGTTCAATCCCCACCCCTGCCCGTTTCGATCTGGATGAGCATAGTACCGGCATGCGGTCGTGTATCACTACTGCGTGGTGCACGTCTTCCCTGTGTTCATGGGGATTTAAGGCAAGCTAATAAGTTGTAAGTTAAATAATCAATGAATAATTGTCGCGTAAATATTATTATGAACCTATCGGTTTTCTCATTAAGAGAGTAACAATTTTACATTACGTGCTCAGTGTTAAAATAGAGATTTATACAAGAGCCTTTCTCAAATGTTTGTATCAATTTTTTTTTTAAATTCTAAGTTTTATTTATTTAAGTCAAGCGTTGAAAAAAAAAATAGATAAACGTTCCCCAATTGTTAGCTATAATAATAAGTACACAGTGTTAAATTATAATTAACTTGGGTTTAATCTTGAATCAGAAAAATGAGGAGCAGGGAGCAATTTTTACTCGTTCATTATTTTAGCAAATACTTAGTCAATCACAATAATAGCTTCTCCTAGAATCCCCAAGAACACAGAAAATATGTTTGCTCAGTTACTCCTGAGCTAAAACGTTTAGATGTTGTCTAATACAATAAAAACCGTTATTGTTAATTGTGAATGATATCGTGGGAGTTGTTATTCCCCATTGTATTTACTCCTTGGTAATTTTCACATTTGCACAACGCTCTACAAATTGATTCGCCAACGTTCGTCGAACCACATTGCAAATGTCTCCCTCATCTTGGCAGAAATCGGAGCTCTTGGTTGTGAAGAGGGATGTTGCTCAATCCTTGGTGACTGTCCATCGAAATTGTCTCCCCTTCTTTAGGCAGCACAGTGAACTTCTGCATCAGCATCGTCAGGTACATGAACATCTCTATGATGGCGAGCGTTTCCCCGGGGCACATACTTCTTCCTGGAAATCGTTAGTATTCTCTAAGAACACGTGTGCTCAAACAATAATATTGGTCCCGAATAAAAACGCACAAGGAACCCTAAATGCTCTTTCACACACTTGTAACCGTGTGCGACCAAGAGAGACAAGCCCGGTTTTTAAGCCTCTTGCGACGTCTTAGGACCGGATGCGAGGCTGCAGAGCTGGCCCTAAGACGTCGTAAGAGGCTTAAAAACCGGTCTTGTCTCTCTCCGCGTCTACTCGAGTTGCAAGTGTGTGAGGACCGGATGCGAGGCTGCAGAGCTGGCCTAAGACGTCGTAAGAGGCTTAAAAACCGGTCTTGTCTCTCTCCGTCCTACTCGGTTGCAAGTGTGTGAACGGCGCTTAAAGGGGTACTCCGGCGATTTTTTGAGCTACCACAACTAACTATATTTTCTGACTCCCCAGCCTTTACCCTTTCCGGTATGCTATTTAGTATCGCGAAATTCATACCAGTTATTTTGAATTCGGCAAATGAAAATGATGCAAAAACCAACATTCAAATTTACCCGCACTTTTCAGTGCCGTGATGTCAGTGGCGGGCAGGCTTGCCAGTCGAGCAAGCAGTCTAAAAAATAGAATATGCCAATCATTTGTTCCGTGCAGGTGCGGGGGTACTGGAGCGAGCTTCCAAAGCATTCATTTGACACCATGAAACTGCTTCGAATCACTTGGGAACAAATTCTACAGCCCAAAGAGTGAACCCCTGCCTTCCACTGACGTCACTTTTTCGTTGTTGCCAGTAGAGACTTTCAGTTTGAAAAACACGGTAAGGACCAAAATTGTAAATTCAATAACTTCGCGAAAAAAAATTATTTTGACTTAATATTTGGGATACTATTTTAGCGATGTTTGTTGGCGAGTTTAGCAAAATTTCAAGCAAATCGGGGACCACGAAAAGATCGCCGGAATACCCCAGTTAAACACTTGCGTTCGGTGTCAAGGTTAGTCACTTGTCGTATGTTGACTCTATATTTTCTGCTATAGTAAGTTACAGGTCAAGGAGGTAGCGGAAAATGCCCCTCAAAGGGATTCATATATCCCTCCGCCACCTCCGCATCCAATAGCGTCCCATCGTTTCCGTGACGTCGCGGCCAACGCGGGAGGAGGGTCTTGCCTTCCTCTAAATATTTGCTTTATCTTTCGATTTTGACTTAGCGTTGTGGAAGCCACGAGAGGGAGATTAGAATTTTCCCCCTCCGATGGAAACGAATACGACTTTGTCTCCAAAGTCGTATTTGTTTGGTTAGGTTCCCCTTCCGATGGATACAAAGGCCACTTTCAGGGGCTCGGTTCCCTCTTTGATGAATACAAAGATCGCTTTCTTAAAAAGTAGGGGTCGGAGACAAGTTGGCATCACTCTGTAGTTATTATTTATTCATTGAAGCGGAACAAGGGGCGTTTCCAGGGGACTATTCTTTCGACTGCGGATGGATTTGAAATGAGCGCATCACGCTTATGGGAGGAGCTTCTCCTACCTTCTTGACTTGTAACCTACTATAGAAACTTGACGCAACCCCCTCCTGGTCGAATTGGTATATTCCAAGTACTAATTTTAACTAAAAAATAAAATAAACTAATAGGAGGAAAGGGGGGGGGGGGGGGGGGGAGACGAGGAGCTCCGAACGGAGCGACGGTGCGCCGAGGGAGACGCAGTCACCAGAGTGAATCAGAAAATGAGCAGTCGAGTACCTGCACTACAATATTTTTTTTACCAGATAAAAGTATTATAATACACGTTTAGCCACAACATAGTCTACGAAAAATAGAAGAGAGGTTTCAGTAAATGAAATTTACGGAATAATGTAGTTTTGCTCTATGAACATCCGCAAGGCGCCACCAGAACTATAAGAAGAGTTCATATTTGCTTCGCTAGATACTTACCTTCGCTATATTCGTATAACTTCGTTTTATGCAAACATTTGTTCTAAAGAGATCGTTGTTATATTTATATATAATCTGCCATGTAAATAAATATGCAATATACATATTTACTCAAAACATTCAGAGATAAAAAATGTTCTAATGTTTGTGAAATATTGTTTTTATTCATATGCTTATGGCTAATAGCCCCGTGCGCGACCGAAAGCGTCGCTGTGGTCGGCCTTCCACGATTGGCCGAACGCTGACTATGACGTCGGAAAGGGGATTTTCATCGACGGAAATAAGAGGAATGAAAGAACTTTAATTTTGACGGTGTTGGCAGTGTTCCTTTAAGAGCGCAATGATTTCAAGCTTCCACCATGCTAATAACAAACACCATCTAACTTGTTGTTTGCAAGGTAATGACGTCACAAAGGGGAACCACAGGAGGGCGCCACCAAAACTTCTCGCCGCTAAAAGGCTGAACTCCATGGAACGAATTATGTGACGAAGAACTCGCGAACGCCGCCCGACGGCACGATCGCTTTGCGCGCGACGTAGCAGCCACTGTGTTGATTCCACGCTCAAAGCAAAAGCCGCCGGGCAAAATTCGTCGGTTATTCGCAGCATATTCGTCCCATGGAGTTCAGCCTTAAGAATTCGTACTGGCATACCTGTACTGAAAGGAATGAAAGCCGCTGGCTTCGGCAGTAGTACAGTGTGATCCGCATTCAAAAATCGTGTAGGGTCGAAATCGAAAGGATGTTCCCACACTTCAGGGTCGTGGTGGACTGCCCAGAAATTAGACAGAACCACATCCCCGGTGGGAACGTGGAAACCACCCATAGTGGTATCGCGTTCAGCCCTGTGAGAAAACAAACAAACCAAAACAATTACCGTTCTCTTTTGAAAAACGAAACTCATAGGAAACTACCAGCTATCATCATCATGCCATTAGGAACAGCCATATTGGGGGGTTTATCACATCTTCCAGTTGCGGACGAGGCGCATCTGCATCTAACTCGTTTTTCATGATATTAGGGCGGTTTATTTGTACATTCAACGAGTTGCTGGTTAGTTTCGGTTCAAAGAAGAAAAGAAAGACGGCCCCAAAATCCTGGAAAAGGAATTGCCAGCAACGAGGTCGCAAGACTCGTCACTCAAGCAGTGAACTGGGCCATCCAGGTCAAGGAACGGTATTTCTCGAAGACGTTCTGTGACGGGTTTGTACTGGACTTGCAGCAGGTGATGATATTTTAGTTCTACGACTTCCACTTTGCCGGGGCTATTGTTTCTCGGGCGAAACCATCGGTACGGGAAACACAACACATCTGCTCGTTTTGTTCTGACGAACGTTGCTCGCCTTACTTCATTCCATAATACTTATTTTCACAATTACATCCTACGTGACCAATTGCTCCCCCACGCCCCCCTTTGAGGGAACGATACATGAAAATGAAAATACCTCATACAAGAGATGTATATGTCAAGATCAATACCCAGTACCAACTCGCCCACCAATCTGCACTTTACAAAAAGACAGTTTCCAGATACTGTCCAGGGTCGCTAAACTCGTCAAACACGAAGTCGGGGCCGAAGTTCGCAGAACGTGCTGGCTGGACTCTCGCGACGATGGCGTCACGCAGGACGAGATGTCAATCATCCAAACTCTCTCGGTGCTAAAATTCCAGCGAGATTGTGAAACACAAAGTCGTAGTGAGCTTCATCAGAGCGCGCGCGCGTGCAACACCGTGGGGCCAGCCGATTGAACGGCTGCACTGATGACGTCGCGCCCGCGTGTCCCTACATCCCTACGCCACGCTAGAGTCAATGCTGCGTAGATTGTACCTAGGCGGGCGGTAAATACTCTGAACTTTCTTGTCGCAAGATCGTCGTTTATGGAAGTTGTTGGTGACGACAAAGTGACGTTTCACAACTTTGGAAAGGAGTTATTTCAGGCCTAAATCTTGGCCACGGAATCGACGCGAAGATTGAACTTTGTGATGTTGTGGAGCCGTTCGCTGTGTACGCGGCCTTAGAGCTCCTCTTCCGCCATTGTCAACAACGCCACCGGGGTCACCCACAGGCGTTGTGTATAGAGACGTCGGTTATGTCTGAGAGATGAGGAGGCGATGGGAAATGGCGAGAAAAAACAAGGGAAAGAGAAATAAAAAAGGTACGACCAAAACACACAGACAAAAAAAAGGACGTGCCGTAGAAGTTGTTCGCGAGGCAGAGAGAGAGGAGTGATGGTGGTGAAGAAGGGGGACATCCCTTCCCCCGAATTTTTTATTATAACTCTGCAATGTCTGGGCACTATACACGTTTGCAAGTACGGCCACAGGGCGCCGCCTTCTTGCCCCTCCCCCCGTCCTCCTGTCTCGACGACCCTGCGTAGAGGCATTCCCACTGAGCGACGACGAGGAACAGCACAGCGTGCAATTTTCGAAATAATGTTTCTCGAGGTTCTGGAATGAAGACGGTTCGCGTTCCCAGAACTCACGAACGGCCATGACAGACTTTCAAGCGAGAGGCACGTGCCAAGGCTTGCAGTGTGCTGGCGCGTTCAGTGGCATCCTTTTATTGTTATACCTTTGACGTCAGGGTAAAGTTTACCAGTTACGAACGACAAATTCGATGGTGCGTGTTCGAATCGACGGTGACGAGCTTGATTATGTACGATGAAAGCTTGGTGTCCTCGCGTTCTCGAAACATCACCGTCAATATTGACAACCTGACATTACTCTTACTTCTGTTGATGAACGCAGAATTAATTCCAGTTTGGCGAATCTTGGAAAGCCTACCATCAAATAATTTTATTACGCCGATGGGGGGACAACTGCCCGGAGGCAAAATCCACTCGAAAGTGGACAGCGCTACTCGGCTGGTTCTGACCATGTACACCGTGGTTCTGACCCAGCCACGTCGGGCTACACTTCGATAGGCCGAGAGAAATAAAAGGAACGGTAGGGACGGACGCCTTTCAGTACATTCTGCCGGTTCTAGGCCAACTCGTCAAAAGCCAACTCGTCGACGGCCAACTGGTCGGCGGCATATTCGTCGAATAGGCCCATTCGTCATAAGGCAATTCGTCGAAGGAACACTCGTCGAAGAGGCCTACTGGTCGCCGCTTTTTTAAAGCCAAATATATAATTTGTGTTCTTAAAATTTAAATCAAATACTGTCCTATAATAGTCAGTGTTCTGTATTTCGTAAAAAAAATGTATCAGCAGGCGCCTCTTAAAAAAATTGACCTCCAGTCTGCTCTTTCTTGTCGAAGGTTACAACTTGCCGCTTTCGCCACTTTCGCGGTGCAGCGGGGCACGGTCACTATGTCGCTCGTGAATCAATGGGGGCGCGTGTTAACCTACCCGGCCGATCAGTTGACGCTAGAGTTTCTGTATTAGCGGCGAGATGTTTTGGTGGCGCCCTCCTATGGTTCCCCCTTGTGACGTCATTACCTTGCAAACAACAAGTTCGATGGTGTTTGTTATTAGCATGGTGGAAGCTTGAAATCATTGCGCTCTCAAAGGAACACTGCCAACACCGTCAAAATTAAAGTTCTTTCATTCCTCTTATTTCCGTCGATGATAAATCCCCTTTCCGACGTCATAGTCAGCGTTCGGCCAATCGTGGAAGGCCGACCACAGCGCACGGGGCTACCCTACGGGAGCCAGAGTTGCGCGTTCATCTCCGTAGCGCCGTCTTTCCTGCACGGCATGTTGATCCCGCTCGTCACGTGACTGAATTCGGCGAATAGCGGCGCCGCGCGTTCGAGGCGATCGGCGCGCTCAAAAGCAGGCGAACGTACGCCGGGGCGCGTGCAACGTCTACTTTGCTTCACGGCCACTGATCTCTATTTTAGTAGGCTGGATCGCGGATCGGGAGCCCGTCGGTGTCGCCACCGGCGGCCATTGCTTGACACCAGGCAATACACGCAACTCTATGGGAGAAACGCACAAAAGTAAGAATATTGAAGCATGTGCGCTGTGCTCTGAGACGGGTATTTTATGGTGTGCTGCGATCCTTATGTCGAGTGTTTGGAGATCGAATTGGTATTTGTCAAACGTTCGAACGCCGATTAAAAAAATCAAATGTACCGGAGCACCTACGGCTGAGCTGGCAAGCTTGCTCTCGTAGTGGAGCAAATAAAGGAACTTGCCGTCATTAAGACCGTCCTCGGGGAAGCCCAGAAGTTGATGAATGACAAAGAAGTTCCATCTCGACAGCGGCTTTCCTGGAGTGAGCAAATTCTGCGTAGCAAAGCCTTCGAGCTTGTCGTCTGCTAAACCCAACTCAACAAAACCGCCACCGACTCCGCGGTAACTCTAGGTAACTCTCGCCTCATTGAGCTGCACTACAGCGGAGTCACTCTCGACCGCAAAATATTTATTTATAAGAACTGCGAGGGCTGTCAGTTCTAATGTTTGTACTCAAGCTATGTAACGGGCTTATCGAAAAGCATCCAAAAGGTTTCAGTGCCGACAACAGTTTAGAAACGAGGAAAACGTCACTTTTTCTCGTTTTTCCCACAGATTCCCATGCATTGGCTGGTGTCAATCAATGGCCGCCAGTGGCGACACTCGGCCCCAGCTGCCGATGCCGCGGTCCGCGATCCAGCCTACTACAATAGAGATCAGTGTTCAAGGCACTCAATCCGGCTCCTCAAGTGATCGGATCTCGGCGAATAGCGGCGCGTCACGTGGAAAACAGACGCGCAACTCTGGCTCCCGTAGGGAGCCTATTAGCGGCGAAATGTTTTGGTGGCGCCCTCGTTCGGTTACCTTTCGTGACGTCATTACCTTGTGAACAGCGAGTTCCATGGTGTTTTTAATGGGCATGGTGGAAGCCTGAAATCCTAGTGCTCTCAAAGCAACACTGCTGACACCGTCAAAACTGAAGTTCTTACATTTCTCTTATTTCCGTCGTTGAGACATCCTTTCCTGACGTCATAGCCAGCATTCGGCCAATTGTGGTGGGCCGACCACAGCGACGCTTTCGATCGCTCACGTCGCCAATACAGGAACTCTATACTTTGTCTCACCTTAGCATGGACTATTGTTAGCCACTCGTGCAAAAAGCGCGAGCTAGTTGCTTTGTATGAAGCCTCGGCGACTGCACGAGCGCTCGTAGAGCGAGTGTTCCAGTCAAGGCAGTTAAAGCTAGCCGCTCGCACTTGCATAACCTTCGCAGTTAGTCCACGCTAAGGTGAGATGAAGTATAGTTGACGCCGCTTCGCAGCGACAGTCTGCGGCTGCTCATTACAATATAAGCAGTGTTGTACATGTTCCTCAAAAAAAGGAACGAAAGCTCGTTCCTCGTTCCTTCTGATTTTTGGAACGCGTTCCCGTTACAAGTTACATCTGTGAAAAAGGAACTCGTTCCCGTTACAGAGTAAAAAATGGAACGTGTCGTTACATATACGTTACATTTGTATTTTGATAATTACTATATTTAGTTAAATCAAGCAGAGTTTCTTTTATCTATCCCATTAGTAGTCAACATACGAGTTCGTATGTCGTTATGGAAGGGCAACAGGAGAAGAAAACAAGCGGAAGCAGGGTTTCATTTGCTGATATATTCAAGTTAAAAATCTGAGCTTTTAAAGGGGCGGTGCAACGATATTCAATTGGAATGTTTTTTACTTTACACGAGCTTACTGGCACTCGTGGGACTCAAGGTTACTCGCACGCAACCCCACTGGCCAAGAAAATCCTTTGTTGCGGTGTAATTTCAGAGACAAAAGCGATCATTTTCATTCAATCTCTCCTTTGCAAGATTTGATGACGTAAAGTGGGGATCGCAGTACACCCTTATGACGATATTTGAATGCTGTTCATAGATTGGACCCGAGCATTGCGTGGGCACTCGATTTGGGGTCGTGATAATTACTAGCTCGAGAAGCATTCGGATAGTGGCCCGTGTCCAATCGCTGCAACGACGATAGCCGAGCCATAACAATGTCTGGAACTCAGCGCGTGTCCTGTGCTTTGCCAACCCCAGCGCGTGGCTATGATCAACATTGGCGGCATATAATCGGCTCCAGATCACGTGGCCGCTTGTTCTGGCTGCGAGTTGAGGGGGTGAACGCTGCTCGTTTTTTTTTAATTTTTTTACTGGGACTTTTATTGCGTCGAATGAAAAACGAACGCGTGTTTCATAGGTCATTAACGTCAGGGATCCGTTCTAAGCGGTATTTGCGCAGAGTACAAAACTTGTTCCATCGCCCCTTTAACCATATTCATGTTTGTAGTGGACGATTCAGACGAGCCGAATGTACTTTTACCCAACATTGTACGAGCGTTTTACAACAACCTCACATGTTTCAATTGAACAAAGTCCCTTGTTCGAACTTAACAATAGTTGCTTCTCGATGTTGCTATCCGCAAGACGAGCAAGTGGACTGGAGGAGAGGGTAGGGCTTTTGGAAGATCAGTCTTAAAAGGGTACGGAAACAAAAATTGAAATATTCAAATTTCGTTCGGAAATGGGTCAAGCATGACGGATAATAACCGTAATTCATAATCGCACGTTTGTATTTTGAACGATTGGCTATATTTTTCGTTCCAAACGGTGCACTCGAGCGAGCGCACGAAGAGAAGCGAACGGAGGGCGCGGTGCGTCATGGGATATCCGGCGCAAACAAAAACAACAAAAAAGACTCCCCGCATCCGTGACGTGACAAGACAGGCTTGGTCATGAGCTTTGCCGTTGGTGGCGTTGTCAGCGCTGTAGTGGTGTCAATACCGTCAGCGCGTTACAACCGAGCCGTTGGAAGTGCCCGCGGGGTGACGGGCGTTTCACCTGTCGTGTGAGCGGCTTCGAAGTGTACAGCGAAGTCACACGAGCAACCCCGCGACGTGACTCAACGAGTCCATCATGGCGTCTGGTTGACTTTCGCGCTTTCGCATTCTTGGATGGAACAGCGCGGATGAACAGTCACACTCACATGCACACAAGAAGCAAACAGACTCGCAGCGCTGACTTTCAACTCAGTTCAATATTTCTTCTTCCTCAAATCTTCAACTTCTTCACCTTTGCCGTTAATGAGAACAATTTAAATTTTTACACACCAGAGACCAAATAGCCAATACACATTAAAAATAACTAATAATTAAATAAATCATGCAAAGACAACTAAAGAAAATAATACTAAAAAATTAAAAATTAAAAATTAAATTTAAAAAATAATAAAGCGAAAAATTTCTCATCACTATTGGTGCTTTGATGATATCTCTAGATAAACCAATTCCTTCTTTGACAAAGCTTCTTTGACAAAGCCAGGTTGGACAAACAATGTGTTAGTGTATCATCCGTAGCTTTGTCAATGATCGTTATCTACTCAATTACACTTGGCGCCGCCATGTAACTCCGGCCGATTACGGCTGTGTCAACTGTCGTTGCCTTAATGACAGTGAACAACGCTAGTGTAACTATAATTTCCTTTGTAATGGTAACTTTTTTATATTTTTGCCTAAAACAAAAGCTTTTGTTTTCTCGACTTAGCACTATCCCTCTCTTCCTGGCGTTGGGCTGATATGAAGTGCGCAAAAAACGATGAATGTTGTGCCACAAATGTATATTTTTTCATCAACATTTTTAAGAAGGCAGGAAAAAAAAAAAAACCGTAACCTGTGGACCTTTGATCAATTCCTTTTTTAGCCATAAAGTGGTTCGGGAACGTACCGGCATTGATAGGAACATCTACCTAAAACCCCCGACTTTTACTTTCCAGAGATTAGACCACGCGAAGAAAATACGGGAAATAGCATGCAGCACATCTGTTTTTCGAACGTCATTTTTCCCACGAACAATAAATCAGTGGAATAGGCTCCCCGAAGCTGTTGTTTCGGCTTCCGATGAAACTTTTGATTGTCTTTTAAGTCATTACTTACACAAGAATGAACCATGACTAATGTATTATTTTGCATTGTGCTGATGTTAGCAGCTTTTACGTAGTGATTACTTGTATGTTGTGTTCAGGTTTTCTTTTTTTTTTGTAATTGCGCATTGTATTACTTGTAGCAGATGTCAGCATGTATTGATATTTTTGTATTTACGCTTGTGTATTTGTTGTGTTTACATGTAAGTTACCCCCCTACAATAATGCCCCCAGGGCGAAATGTAGGTAACGAATAAATAAATAAAAGATAGGGTGTGTGCTGCGATAACAAATAAAAAAGCACGCACCTTGTGTGTACAGAAGTGTGCAAGAACACATACCGCTATTTATTTCAGACATGCCTTTTGCTTGCAGGCATAACCGGGGCAACTTGTTGGCGACGCTTCAGCTTGTAGTTTTCACATGTCTAATGAAAATAAGGTATGTTGCAGTTGCCATTTTTTCCAACGATTTTACCTGTCATCTTAAAAATGTTTATAAAAAAAATTAGTTTACAAGTCAAGAAAGAAATCCAACTGAACATTAAACCGGTATCAGTAAAAGAAAACATGCAAATGGTTTTCAAATTATTTATAGAAAGTTGTTTTAGTGGGTAGTGCCATCTTAAGTTCGTAAGCGTCTCCTAGAGTGTAACAGATTCTGCGGCCACGCTAGGTTGGGGCGGAAACTTACCATTTTTACCGGCAAGTGACGTGCGAAAGTGACTGTGTTCGATGAAGTACAGTTTCATGATCGTAATCCGTGCCTTTCTTCCGCTTTCCCCAACCCAGCAAAAAAACAAAAAGAAAGAAAAAAGCGCGGTAGCTTTTTTTTTACTCGTTCAGAAGAAGTGAGGAGTGGACATGTACAGATTTGATGTGCGTTCAAAATGCACCCGCGCATGTGTGCCTTTAGCTTTGACTGCACGGCTACAGAAAGTTCTCCGCGAGTACGGGAGCCTGTCGTACAAAACCCGAATGAGGCTTCGGTTTGCCGCCGAACCGGAGCCGTAACCATGTTGAGTTAGGAAGACATTTTTTATTGATCAAAGGACATTTAAAAAATCACACTGAAAGGTAACTTGGTTATCTCGTTCCCCGTGTTTATGGGGATTTAGGGCAAGCTATGAATGTCGTAGGCTAAATAATTAATTCGATAATTAGCGAGTAAATACTATTATGTACCTATCGTTTTTCCCGTTAAGAGGGTAATAATTGTCCACCGAGTGCTTAGTGTTGCAACAGAGATGTCTATGAAAGATTTTCTCAAATTTTTGTATCAAAGTGTTTTTTTCTTTTTTTTTTTAAATTCGAAGTTAGGATTTTTCTAAATCAAGCGTTGGAACAAAATTAAAAAAAAAAAACACGAAAAGAACTCTCGCCCAATCAATAAATACAGTACTGAGTACGCGATGTAGAATAATCACCCACTTGGCCTTGATATTCGATGAAAACAATGAGAAGCACGTAGCAATATTTACTCGTTCATTATATGATTAAACATTTAATCAATCAGTATAATAGCTTGTCCTAGAATCCCCAAGAACAAATTAATTTAGAAACGAACGTCGAACCACGTCGCAAATGTCTCCCTCATCTGGGCAGAAATCGGAGCTCTTGGCTGTGAAGAGGACTGATGGTTAATCCTTGGTGGATATCCATTGAAATTGTCTCCCCTTCCTTGGGCAGCACAGTGAACTTTTGCATCAGCGTCGTCAGGTACAAGAAGACCTCCTTGATGGCGAGCGTTTCCCCGGGGCACATGCGTCTTCCTGGAAATCGTTAGTCTTCTGTCGGTACACGGGTATTATAAACGATAATCTTTGTCCTGAATACAAACGTACGAGGAACTTGAACGTGCCTCTCGTGTGCAGTAGTTAAACGCTTGCGTTCGGTGTCAATGTTAGTCGCTTGTCGTATGTTTACCCTTTATATTTTCTGCTAGAAACTTGATGAAACCCTCTCCGCGTTGAATTGGCAATAAAATTTCTATTACCTATTTTAAAGAAAACAAAAACTAATAGAAAGTGAATCAGATAATGGGCAGTAAAGTACCTGAGCCATATTATTATTATTCGTTTTTAGCAGATTATTGGTTCAACTTGAATGTGTATGTGAAAACACGCAAGTTTAGTACTGTTGTTGGTATTAATCTGCTCGTTTGTAAAATGCAGGCATTCGTTGCTACAAGGGTAAGAAAAAAAGTATTCATAATCCACGTTTAGCCACGACAGAGTCTATATAAAATAAATATAGGTTTTATTTAATATATTTACGAAATCAGTAGCTTTTCTTTATGAATATCTAAAAGGCGCCGCCTGAATAATAAAAGTAGTATATATTTGCTGCCTTACATACTTACCTTCACTCTATCCGTATAACTTTGTTTTATGCTTATATGTGGTCCGTTCATATCTTCGTTATATTCATATATAATCTGCCATGTACATACATACGCAATATACGTATTCCTTGGAACATTCTCCGTTCAAAACGTTCTGTTTGTAAAACATTTTTTGGGTTTTGTTCATACGCTCAAGGCTAAGAATTAGTACTGACATACCTGTACTGAAAGGCAAGAGAGCCGCTGGCTTCGGCAGCAGTACAGTGTGATCCGCATTCAGAAATCGGGTAGGGTCAAACTCGAAAGGGTGTTTCCACAACTCAGGGTCGTGGTGGACTGCCCAGAAATTAGGCAGAACCACAGTCTCGGCGGGAACGTGGAAACCACCTATAGTGGTATCGCGTTCAGCCCTGTGAGAAAAAAAAAATAAATAAACGCTTACCATTTTTTTTTTAATGAAACCTATAGGAGACTGAAACGCAGTGCGGAGCGTAAGTTAGTCTTCTTTTTTGCAAGGGGGCTGTGATGACGTCAGGACGCCGAGTTCCGATTCGCCCTAATTATAAGGATAGAAGGTAGACCCCAAACCCAGCTGCCTTGAGGTCTACGCAGTATCCATTGATAAGAACCAATCAGAGGTCGGCATTCTGACGTCATCCCAACCTCCTCGCCAAAGAAACAGACGAACTTGCGCTCCGCATGGGTATCAATCTAAAATAACGCAGCAAGTGTGAGACAAAAAACCGCCTAAGCCGCTGTTACACTGCGTCGCCCAGCCCTATTGCTTTTCCCCCTAACGCCTGCTTCGCTCCAGGTTAATCCTTTATCAAAACCATATTCGTTCAAATTTTTTATATGTATAGTTTGTTTGGGATTCCGGACAAGCAACGCTCATACTTGCATTGGAAGTTATCTGAAACAGATCAGCTGGTTTTGTTCTCACAGTCTACCAGTGCACCGCGAGTGTCGCTAGCATAAAAGCTACTTTGTCATTGCCACCCTTCTCCTACCGCCGGAAAGTTGCTCGCCTTACTTTATTTCATAAAACGTAATGTCACAATTACATCCTACGCGACTAATTAACCACCCCCTCCCCCTCAGGTTGATGTTTTTTTTTTTCTCTTCTCGTCTCAATCACCAGCACAAAGTTGATATCCAAAGTTTGATCACCATAATGTGTCATTCATCTTTCGTCCCTTCTACATCCCGGGACTGGAGTCACCTCCTAGGTGCAATGCAGAGCGCAAGTTCGTCTGCTTCTTTTGCAGGGGTTGTGGTGGCGTCAGAACGACGAGTTCTGATTGGCTCTGATTGAAGATAGTGGGTAGACTTGAGAGCAAAGTGCCTTGAGGTCCGCCCCCTATCCTTCAATCATAGCCAAACAGAGCTCGGCGTTCTAACGTCACCACAACCCCTGCAAACGAAGCAGACGAACTTGCGCTCTGCATTGACACCATAACGGATTCTGAGGCTTTCAGAACTGTCAGCAATAATAATTATAATAAAAACAGTAAAATAATAATAATAATAGTATTAATAATAATAATAATTATATTCTCGTTGTTGTGCCCAACTTGTAATTTGCGTTTCGTTGTCCATCTTTCCCCTGGTCTCCCCTGTGTAATGCCTCCGGGCTTTGAAAGAACGATACATGAAAATGAAAATACCTCATACAAGAGATGCATAGGGTGTCCCAAGTCTCTAGGCTCGATCTAAACTGGAGCGTAAAATCGGCGCCTGTACGAAGCAATTTAAACTCTTCGTCAAAGGTATGTTTCACAGGTCGGTTTTTCCTTATAAAAACACAAAGCGAAGCTCTTCTTCTGTAAAAAAAAAAAAAAAAAATAAGTCCAAAAATAGGACGGCAACGCGGACGACCGAGTCGAGCTGCGGAGCGCGTTTGGCGCGCGTATATATAGATGGCGTCGGGAGCACCATCCGAAGGTGTAGCCGACCAGTGAAAGAAAGCAGACGACACGCACGAAACACGTTGGCCGCAGAAGCGCCGCCGTTATGCAAACGCGTTTTTTTTTTTTACTTTAAGTTTTGATTTTTTCTTCGCATTAACTTCTAAGCGAAAGTTCAATGTTCATTTTAATAAGCCACGGTTGTGGCGAGCAGTCTCAATAAGGAGGTAGCGCCATCTATCAATACGAGCGCAAAACGCGCCCCGACAGTCGACTTCGTCGCCTGCGTCGCTGCCCGCCGTTGACGGTGGCAAGTTTCTTGGCCCTTATTTTTTACAGAAAGAGACCTACACTTTCTAATTCTACAAGAACAAACTGACCTGTGAAATACATGTTTGATGAAAAGCTTAGATTGCTACATGCAGGCGTCGATTTTTTCTGTCCTTTTTAGATCGAGCCTGGTGAATTGGGACACCCTATATATGTAAAGTCTATGGTGCCTGAAACGATTCTCCGACTGGTGGGTTTAGCGCGTCTAAAAAAAGTGGTCCCTCGATTTGTTTTTTTTTATAAAAGTGTAATGCTGTCGCCGGTCGCGATCCTGGAGTTGTTCAGGCAGCGGTGGTGGATGTAGCAGACGCCTGTTCTTCTGCAGCTCGTTCTATGGTGTGGCAGTCCTCGGACGTGTCAGCAGCCAGAACTTGGGACGCCATGGCGACGACGACATTCGGGTTAGCTCGTCCTTTTCGCCAGCATTTCTGCTACCAACCGCCAGGATCGTGACATCCGACAGCATGCCACTCCTGTTTCTGTGACGTCATAAGTTGCCACTTCAGGACCACTTTTGATGTATGGGCGGCATAGGACTCTAAGCACACCAGTCGAAAAGACGCGTTCCAGGCGCCATAGTAAAGATGAATACCCAGTACCAACTCGCCCAACAATCTGCACTGTACGAAAGACAGTCCCCAGACACTGTCTAGAGGGCGTGTTGCTTCCTGCTAGGACGGGCCTGTATCGTTAGGGAGTTTTAGGGAACCTTTTTTGCCCGTCCGAGGAGGTGTGATGGGCACTCCGGCACGAAGTGCGCATGTGCGAATCTTCTGCGGTCGCGCATGCGCATTTTATACCGGATGGCCCACCGTACCGTATCGGAAGTGCAAACAGGGTTTCGTAAGACTCTGTAATAGAGAGTTTTAGGGAACCGGAACAAAATACGATCGATAAACAAAAACGATCGATACCTTGGATCGGGCGAGTCGACCGATCGTGTGCCTCTAAACGGCTTTGGGGGAACCGTATTTGCAGACGATAGCAGACGATCGGTACAGGTCGCGCCCCCTGGCAACGGAAACCTGCATCGGCCTCATCGAGAAAAGCAAATTTGCGTGTGTTTGTACAAATCGCAGAAACTGAAGTAAACAAAAATCGCATCCTATAAATATAGAGAAGCTAAAAAAATGTATACCTACTTATAGTTCGTCTCGTTTTTTTACTGGAATGAATGCGCTTCCGTAATACAAAACCTGGCGCTCCGTGGCGTGTCGCCACTGGCGCTGCGAAGTTCTAAAATGTTCGTCTGCTAAAGAAGCAGACGAGCTTTCCGACAACAAAGACGCTCGATCTTTTTGACGATGACTTGGAGTTGGCTCTATTCGGAGAAAACAATTTACAAAACTTTCTTTTGTACGACTGTCTGCGCACTAAGAGAAGGCGCTTGTTGGCGGCAAGGCATGGGACGTTCAACTTAGCGTCGATGGACGAGGAGGACGTCGTACGGCTGTTCAGGTTCACAAAGGAGGATCTGCTTCATCTCCGATCGGCGCTGCGCATCCCGGAGACGTTGACAACCAACGGCTGAATCTGGGTGTCAGGGGCTCGTTTGCCACCGTATTTTTTTTTTTTTTTTAGTTTACCCGATTTATATCCCCGGGAAATAAAATAGTTCCTCGATCGTACGTGGTAACTTGTTTTGTAAGTCATACGTTCTCAGTGGGCAAGCTTTGGTGTTTTACATCAACCAAATATTATGTTTACTTCAACCACGTCCTGATATGCTGAAAAGTCGCCGACAGCAAACTCGATTTGACACACAAATAAGAACACTCTCGCACGCGCTTATCATCAACATTCGAAGTCGTCTGCCAGCGATCCTGTGTCTTTCCCTCGAGGTCCACTGCAGGGTCGAGTATTAAGAAAGTTATGGACAAATAAAACTAGGAATATCAAATCGCGAAGAAAATACAAAAATGACAAAAATATACTCGCGTTCTCAAGTTAAGGCGGTCATTTTTCTTGTACAAAGTTACGAGGAGGTCAGTCCGTTCCTTCGCTCCTCGCAACGAGAAGTTCTTTTTCGACGCCGCGTTCAAGCCTTTAAGGACGTCATTCCAAAGGGCCGGAGTAAAAATATGATTAGGGCCTAACACCTCCCGAAGTAGGAATATATCATCTTTCGCTGAAACCCGCTTGCGAGGAGGAGGCGGAGGGACGGAGGTAGATACGGCGCTCATGTTGCTCTCTTACGGTAAAGATAGCAGACGATCACGGTCGGACGCCCGCGAACCGATCGTTGTGCCGTGTACGGTACTACCACGGAAAAAAAAAATTAATTAATAAAGGAAAACCTGTAACTTTACTGCTGTGCATTTATTAAAACTATCAACCAATATTTAAAGGGCTCGTTTTATAGAATATATGTGATTAGCATTAGAACACAAAGTTTTAATTCATGCAAAATTTTTAAACTAAAAAGTATCCAGATCCTTGATCCAGAAGGCTGTTGCTCACTCTGTTGACACTACAGATAACCCTCAGTCATAAAGCAGCTGTAAAAACGGGTAATAAGAGCTCGAAATGCACATCCCAACGTTTGTTTGGAAAAAAAATTAAAATATAAAAAAAATATAAAAATATAGCTCTAAACATTTTTTTTCTTCGTTGTAAAATCGTTTTATGATATCCTTCTTCCATCTAAGCTGTTTAAAAAAAAAAAAATTTTTTTTCTTTGCATGTGTCCTTTAACATATAAAAAACGTAAAATATAAAAAAAAACTTAAATATAAAAAAACTTAAAAAACAAAAACAAATTTAAATAGGAAAAAAAAAAAGGTGGATTGGTCAGCTCTGGCGGATTCGAACTCTCCACTACCGCACCCCTACGAGCTCACGAAATGGACGCTCTAACCCACTGCGCCACTGAGCAGACGACTTTCGCTGCTGCTAAACATTAATTTATTTCTATCGAGGATGTCTTATTGCGTTTCGATCTGTATTTTCTTTTTTATTTGATGATTCCAACTTTATGCACTTGCTGTCACATATGGCGCTCCTGTTAGGTACTACCGCGAGTTATTTTATTCATGTTTGAAGCCACGGCACGCTCTCTCCGCCAGCGAAATAGCCGTTTTGCTAACCAAGCGAGACCGTCCATGTCGGCCATTGGTCGTGCCGGTCGTGCCTTACGGTTCGAGCAGCGCATTACGGTAAGATCGCGGAAGACAAGCGCATGCGCACTTCGTACCGGAGGGCCCATCGTACCGTATCGGATGTGCAAAAACGGTTCCCTAAAACTCTCTAATATTCATGCATAAACGGTCCGCAGGCATGCTCGCAGCGTACATAGGTTGGAAGCGAACATGCTTCGATTAGACTTGACATGTGTCCGCAGATAATTGTGCCATCGTCTCTGCAATAAACACCGTGTCTTTTTTAAGGATGTATAAGCGGTGTTTTTTTTGTTTAGTGTTTCTTTGCTTTTATTTTTGGCACGTATGCGCCGTTTGTTCGAGCAACAACGCGCCCTGCATAAATGCAAAGTCACCGTAGAAAGCAGGCCCTTCAATGAATTCGGTCATTAATATAGAATCCCCAATTTCTAAAAGGGCGTCGAATTTGGTGCGACAGCTTATGACTAGAAACTTTAGTCCCTCTATGTTCAAGAAGTTTTTACGCTCATTTGCGTTCATTTTTTTTTTTTTTGTGAACATGAGGGTTATTAGGCAAGCAGAACACTTGACTGGCACTATTCTCCTAACAATGCAGGGTTCCGTATTGTGAGAACGTACAGTGCTCTTAACGCTTAAAGGGCCACTCAAGGATATTGGGTTGGAATGTTAATCACTTTACACGATCTCTGTGGAGCTGTGGGAACTCAAAATACACTTATACGCGTCACCAATCACAAAGAGGCTCGTTGGTCGCCTCGTAATTTCAAGGATAAAAGTAAATGTTTTGTGTCCCTCTCTCTTTAGCTGGACTTGGTGACGAAGTTGTGGGGGGTTATTGCAATGTTGGCGTTGTCAAAAAAGTGACAGACGTTTACAATTCTCTATAATGCCGAATTAGAGCTCAGCTCTGGAGGAGGAGGAGAGGAGAGTACGGAGGCGAGGGTATGCCTTTTCCATCCTCTCCCCTCCTCCTCCCCTCCCGTGTAGCGAAACGTTTCACTAAGTTTCACGACAAATTTTGCAAAAATGTCCCCGATATATTTAGCGAAAAGTTTTACCGCTACATTTTGCGGAGGAATGTTCCCGATAAATTTTAAGGGAAATTTAGCAAAACCTTTCCCACTATATAAAGCGGGATAAGTTTCCCCGATAAATTTAGCGGGAAAATATACGTCACCTGACCTCAACAACAATTAAGTATCCCCGATAAATTTAGCGGGGAACTCTGTCGTCCCATAATGCATGTGTGCGGTTACGCGCGGATGAATTGCGCGCGTTGAGCGACACCGACGCCACTCAACCTGGAAACGGACGCCTACGAGCTGCGCACTAAAATGCGATCCTCCGGATTTTGTCATCAAGCTTTGCGGTCCCCACGCTGAGGATATTTAAAGGGTCGATGCAACATCTTTTTGTCCTTTCAGTTAATACCACTTGAACGTATTCCCAATTGACATTCACAACCTATAAAAAACGAGTTAGTATCTTCTTTTTTTTTCTATCTCCACGCAATGGCAGTCGCAGAAAAAAGTGCGAGAAAAAATGATCGCATCTCCACGTGGTGAATGATGTTGATTGGGGCGAAGCTCTGGTGGTGCTGATGATACTGATTTTATTGTTCATAGGTAATGCTGATGGTGCTGATTTGTTTATTGCTCATAGGTAGTGCTGAGTTCCGGGTTGTGTTTCGACTTCATTATTACTGCTTTATGGTCGGTGAAATGCAGAGCCAGTGGTTCTTCTAGCGGATCAGCTTGGATCCGCTAGAAGCCGTGGGAACGCATCTCCACCGCTTAAGTCAACGGTTCATGTCAGAAAGAAAATCCGTGGTATGGAACGTGGTTATATACGCATTTGAGCATTTGACGGCAGCGCCCTCTCGTCTATAAACGTCGACCCAATGCATGCAAAGTTTGACGTGATCATATACGCATTTGACCGCAGCGCCCTTTCCTGTATAGACGTTGAGCGGCTACATGCAACGTTTCATCCATGACATCCCCAGCTCTTGAGTTACTACCACATCTCGGAGCCCCCTACTCGTCCCGTAGTCGTAGCCGAGTGGTTAAGGCGATGGAGTAGGTTCGAATCCTGTCGTCGACTGCGCAAACATTTTTTTCTTTTTTTTTTAAGAAGACAGATGGGATGGCAATCGATGTGAGCATGGACGGACGGACGGACGGACGGACGGATGGACAAGGCTAGACCCTAAGGAGCTTCGCCCCTAAACCGAGCAGCGTTGAGACCCTCAATTCAGGGCCAGGACAAGCGGCCCCTTTCTCTGGTGCCGATCATATTCCGCCAATTTTTATCATAGCCACGAGCCGGAGTTGGGAAAGCACGGGGCACGCTCTGAGTTCCATGGATTTTGAAGGTTGTGCCATTCCCGTCATCGCAGCGATTGGGAGGCGCTGATCGTCACTAGCCGAAATCAATGGTTCACGCAGTGCTCACATCCCCTGTCCGAGCCACATTCAAATATCGTTTCCGCGGGGATCGCAAACCTTGATAATGATATCCTGGGTATCGCGTTGTTGACAACGCCCACAATTGTATCCCCACAGCATTGTCATCAAGTTTTGCGAAGGGAACACTGAAAGAAAACATTTGCTTTTGTCCTTGAAATTACGCGGCGATAAAAAAAGCTTCTTGGTTGGTGGCATTTCGTGCGATGATACTTGGGTACCACTAGTGCCAGTAAACTTGTGTAAGGTGAGAAACATTCCTACCTAATACTGTTGCACGGCCCGTTTCAATCCGGCTAATTCACTTGAAACGAGCACTGCGTGAGCATTCGATTAGGACTCGCGACAGTTATCATGCCAGTCATTCCGGTAGTAGCTCCTGCCCAATCGCTGCGACGACTGAAATAGATGAAACATAACAATGTTTGGAACTCAGTGCGAGTCATGTGCACTGCCAACACCAGCGCGTCATTCTGGTAAACATGGGCGGCACACAATCCGCTCCAGATGACGCGCACCCTTAATCTGGTGTCGAAATTACGGGGTGAATGAATGCTGCTCGTCTTCTCAAACTTTTTCTGCAACTGCCATAGTGTGGAGAAAAACAACTATAACTAACGCGTGTTTTATAGGTTATGGGGGAGAAGAAATATTTCTAAGCGGCATACCAAAACAAAAAGCTGGTACCTTTAGATTTTAAGGGGTCATGAAATTATTTTAAACTTCTTCGTTCTAAGCTTTCCTCCTCATCAACGCACAAACCGCACTGCGTTACCAAAGGTACAGGGGGCGAGAGTGTACAGCTAGCAGTTAAAGAGGAGGGCAAGAAAGAATTACCCTGTTGCTCGGACCTTCATGTACCCGAACGCCGCCATTCTCCCCCTGGAAGATGAGTCCGTCGCTCAAAATTCGGACAAAAGTTGATTTCCTCCCTGACCCGCCCGTGTCCTCCTTAGTACTGCGCGCAACTAACCTCCTAATTGAAAACGAGCATATTTGTAAATAGATACGAATACTTGAAAGAATAGAAGATCTTGGATGGGGACGGAAACAGGACTTCTTTCAAATTCAAAGAAGTTCCGTTTTCGTCCCCGTCCTCGATGTTTTATGTTTTCAAGTATTCGTAACCATCCTCCGTCACCCCTAAGCTAACAGTGCTGTGGAAGCTACGTGTTCGTTGGGTATGTCACTTCTACTTTTTCCCACATGATCCGACTAACTCACGAATAATGGGGTAACATGACGAAAAGGAGGCTTCTGATTGGCCCGGCAGGAGCGTAGTTCCCACCGCACTGTCAGCTTAGGGGTGAACGGAGTATAGTGAGATAGTAAAGTGGCTCAGTGCTCGATTCCAGTGCTTTAGCTGAAGCCGGCTGACGTGCTTTGGGTACCGGAGATGCATCACAACGATAAGGCGGAAAGCTTTCGAAGGAAAGAAGGTACGAAATAGTCCGCTATGTTTTCAAAAGTTTTTACCGAAAAGCAGACGTTTGACTTTCTACCTTTTTTTGGCCCACAAAACAATATGCGATTATTAAAAACCGAATCTATATTCATTTATCCCAGTCCAAAATATGTTTCATGGCCCCTTAAAATATCCCACACGAGCGGTTGCCGAAACTGATATAACCACCACCTACCAATGATATCGAGGATGCTGCACAGAATAAAGCGGCTCTTCCAAAGACTATCGTCTCTTCAATATAAGTTGCATAAACTCCGCATTAATTTTTTTTTTTGTTTTGTTTAACATCCCACACTTACATCCTGATGAGTCCCAGCGGTGCTGGTGTCCTCCAACGAAGAATCTCCCAGATGAAAGCCATGGTGTAGGGCATCATGTGTCTGTCCTCCCATTCGGGAGCTCGCTCCCGGCCTACGACGTTGTCAACCTCTTGCTGAAGCTTCCTCTGAACACCTTCGGGTTCACGGGCGCAGTTGCGCAAGCTCCACTCTATGCTGGCCTTGACTGTGTTCGTGCCGGCTCCGAATATATTTCGGATATTGCCCATCAAAATCCGTACTGCGAGGAGGTCGTAGATAGCGACAAGAAACCATTATTTCTCCTTCTGAACAAAGCAGGCCAATCTATAATAGCCGCCCACATCCTAGAAAATACAGGGAGTGGCCTATGATGAGTACGTTTTAAAGCGACAGCTGTAAGGAGCTCGTGTCGAAGAAAAGCTGGCGTCGGCGTCGGTGGCGGGTGGGAAAATCCCGATTGGTCGATAGGGTCATGACGTCACAACCACATGACCTCGTGCGGGGATTTGAAAAAAAAAAAAGCCGCAACGCTCGCGTGAAATGTGACGTGACGTGCGGAATGAGTGTGGTTAAAAAATGACATGTATTACCAATTAAAGGTCGCCGCATGTCTCACATGATTTCACTTCATAAAGTAATTCATTTGCCTCAAAGAAAAAAAATTCAATGAATGAGACACGCTACCCACTTGGCTACGCAGATATTTTTTTCTTTATTACGTGGTAAAGACATTTTAGCACAGTTAATGGTTCTATTTACAGTTAACATTGCATATTCATTCTACATCGCAATTTTTCAATGTAGAGTCTAATTTGTAATTCTAAGCACATTCTCTATCCGCTATGTTCCCTAATAAAAATGTTATATGTACAAAAAACTTCCCGATTAAACAAGGGAATATGACTAAACAAGATCGCAGAAGAGCACGCAAGAGCCCTATAAGAATACATAGAAGCTATACAAGAGTATATAAGAAGTTATAAGAAACTGCTTATGAGTTTCTTATAACTGGCCATATAGTACTTACTACATTGCCTCTACATGCCCCTATAAGGCTATTTCATGCTCCCACAGGATCTCATCCAATCGCATACGCCAGTTGGACTTCCCACACAAAAGAATTTTTTACTGGAGTCGCATTTTGGAAAATGAAGCCGGTTGCAATCTTTCATGTCCTGCATTCGAAAAATGTTTTCTGTAGAGGAGGGTATTTAGCAAACTCGGCTACTCGAACACTGGTTGAAATTAAGCGAAGACTTTTCGGATTTGTTTCTATTAATTTCTATACATTTCGATATAATATTTCTGTCATTCATCCTATCATACCTCATACCGAGCAAAAGACGTTTTACTTCAAGTCCGCACTTCGCCGCTCTGTTTAAAACGTGCCAGGCAATGACCGATCTCGCCCTCGCACTATGGCTTGCATCCAAGCTTGCGAGTCGTCATCTTCTTCTTCTGTATCTGCTAATGCCTGCTCTTGAATGTCAGTGTCAATTTTCCCCTCAATGCCGACTGCGATCGCTGTGCTGCTTCCTGATGGTCTTTCTCACAAAAAAGATGTTTCGGTTAACCTCCAGTCAACTCATGTTGTTCTGGGAGCCTGGGGCGGGTTTCTCCGCTGTTGGTACTTCCGCCCGCTTTGTTTTCGTAGTAAGTGTAGCATGCAACGATGTTTTTTCCTGGGTTGCCGGCATTGCATCTCTTGTGACATGTTCTGCCTCAGTGGCGTCCGTAATATGTTCGCTCCTCGTCTGCAATAAATGACTCTGCGACTCTGGTGTACGTTTTCTCCCATTCGTCAACACTATGTCCAAATTGAAAACACTTTGGACATTTCGGAACTCGACACTCCCATATGAGGTGTCCTGCGCGTTTACTGCGTAAACAGAGCGGTGCACGACCTGGGATGACAATCAGCGATATTCCGACAAATATCTTCATCTGGTGGAGTACGTCTTTGAAGTTTACGCTTGCCTTCAGTTCCATTCGGGCTAATCTGGTTGTCGACTCCACACCTTCTAAACTTTCAGCATGCATGCATGTTTCCCTTGCAAGTTCAGTCACGTTCCCGTAGGCCTCCACAACCTCACGTATACGACCTTGTCGGGAACATGGAAGGGCCCCCATGGTGTAGTCTGAGGCGCACTTCAGTGCTGTTAGGGTCGAGCACCGAACACTTCAGGTTCTTTACATTGAGTTCCTTGGCTCCAATCACCCTCTGTTTTGCCACTACAGATCGAAGGGTCAACACCCGTACGTGATTTATCTCGTAGGACCTGAAGGCTGCGATTTCCGTCAAGACATTGCACCTTCCAAGCTCCTTTCTAAAGTCCTCGATTCGGTACGGTCGTCCTTGGAAGACAGATTGTAAAAACAACTGAGTGTACCGCAGCAGTTCCCGTGATCAGCGGTGGCAGGAGACCTTTGTATTCACCATTTGAGGGAAAAGACGAGGATCCACGTCCGTGTGCGGCCGTTGAAAACGTTCCTTGGGAACTCAAACTTTTCCGAACGTTCGCCTTTCTCGGCGTCTCCAGCCCACGCAGACACGCTTTCCCAGGTTGGAAACGAACTGAGGTTTATATTTAGCTAGCGTTCGAATCTTATAGGCGGAGGTTAAGCTTCCCCCTCTGATTTTCTTGCTTCGCGAAACGTTTTTTTGAAGTTTTCATTGACCGAGCCTCAATTTTATCGGCTGGGGAGCGATAATAAGATCTTCGAAATGCGCAACGCCCAGCGTTTCTTAAAAAAAAAAAAAACTAAAAAGAAAACAAATATTTTTTTAAGCAGTCGTGTTGGGACAGGCGTGTCGAGAAATGAATTTTACGCGAACGAAATTTAGACCAAGATTGACAGCGGGAGATTTATTTTAAATTCTGCGCAAAAAGTTCATGACTTTACGGAATGATGATACACTCTTTCCACGTCAACGAGTTCGTCATACACTCTCTTTACCTCAACGTGATGGCTAAGCCGATTCACCTCTCCTCCATGCGCCCAAAACGCCGAGAGAAAAAAACAAGTGGAAAGGTGATTTCCACTTACTTAATCACGTCCCGCGCCGTCAATATTAGTCTGAATTTTGTTTTTTAATTTAAGCGTAAAATTTATTTATCGAGACGCGTGTCCCAACCAGAATGTTTAGAAGAAAAAAAAAACACTTATTTTTGTTTTCAGGGGCCCTTTAAACTGTCCGTGACACTAACGCAAGTAAGAATGCACTCACGATTGAAGCTTGAGTTGGCTCCATTACCGTCGTTTATCTTCTTCAGGTAAGCATCGATAAAGTCCCTGTTCACGTCTGAACTCAGCTTCGAACGTTGGTCGGCCTCTTTTCTGAAAGTAAAAGTTAGGTTTCCTTATTTCACTTATTTCATTTCATCTGGACAAAATTTAGAAATGTTAAATATAATGCAGAAATGACGAGGATGTACGCATTAATGTCACGATCTCAATTTGTTAGAATAAGCAGTATACATGAAAGAAGTTGTTTGGTTCATTCTGTGCTTGGATCTTGTAGACGGTTCCAGTAGCCGCCCTCTGGGCGCAGTCAGCTTTCTCTACGAAGCTGTGGAGCGCGTTTAGAACATGTGCACTTGCCCTCCTCATCGAAGTATAAGAGGCCACGCACGCGTTCACACCACATTTACTCGTCATTTATTTCCTGGGTGATGAGCGTATTACAGAATATACTCGCCTGATAAAATCAAATAAACTGTCAGCATGCTCACGGATGATACTGGATTTGGACGATGGAAGGTACGATAGCAGCTTGCGCAAGGCGGGCAGGAAGTCCAAGGCTGATGTGAAGCCAGAATTCCTCGAAACTGTAACTGTTGCTTTGTTGAGGAACGTCCGCCTCGGATCATCGTAGCTGAAACGTTCTCCAAATAACAGTGCAGTTATGTTGTTAGAGACACTCGACGTAATCACATTTTCCATTTTCCCAGGTGTGCCATTCCATGATGTCAGGACATCGCAGAGCTGAGATATCTCCTCCTGTTGTCGCCAAAAAACAAAAACAAACGACAAATGGATGTAACTAAGTTTGAAAACACGTGATATATTTAGCCAAACCAGCCATTAAGATCAAAGTACCATGGGATATGATCACAAATCAATCCGGAAGCGTGAAACACCATAATTTTTCGACACTTTTTTTCTCTTTTGGAAGCTTCAGTGAATACGGGTGACTACTGCGTGTTGTCCAGACAGCACGATATTTAAAGAATTCAACACCCGCGAACTTGAGTTCTATGTGACCGTCGTCAGTGGAGCACCGGGCGTAGATTCACTATGAGTGTTTGGTCAACTATTGAGTGTTTCAATGATTAAAAAAAAGACCCAGTCAAACACTGTTAAAAAAAGCTGTTGTTCTTTGTTGTTTTTAGAGCTGAATTTGAAAAACGAAAAGCCCCACCGTTAGAGGTCGCCCCCATTCCACCTCCTGCCTAGTTATTCTCCAACATCATCCTCCCCACGGCAGTGCTTTTGATCTGCCTCGACTTTAGTCTTAAGCCTTCCTATCTCCTCCCCCTCCCCTCGCTCCGGTTTTCTGATGCAGAAACGACAGAGGCTTTCGTTGCGTGCTGAACGTATGTCATCGCCTGCGCCATTGAATAAAACGATGCGCAAAAAAAAAAAAAATGAAAGAAAACGCAAATAAACAATGCCGTTTTAGATTGCCTCATGGGCTGCATTGTTGGGCAGATTTGACCTGCGATAGAGTAACGATTTTGTTTTTGTCATTTAAGCTCGTTTTTTTGCTATTACTGTTTTCTCGCGCGCTTCATCAACCATTATACTCGTGAACTAGGGTTGGTAGGCAGATTTTTGTTTATGCAGGTACTTTAAAACTTGAAACATCTCAGGTCGCAGCAAGTTACGCAAAACGTTTGTTTGAGGTTCAACGCTGCCTTCATTTTAAAAGTAATGCCACATTTTGAGTGCTGCCGCATGTATTATCATGTTGGAATAAAATTCAAACACTGTACCCCGTGGCCATCGACGATTGCTGCTGTTCCTGGAGGCCACGGGAAACTGACAAAACTGTGAGATGGAGAGTAAGGCGGAGCAAGGGTGTGTGTCCTACTCCGATGTGTTCGAACCTCGCCCAGCATAACCCAAGCTTCCACGCTACGCCGGTGTTGCGCTAGAAGTTCCGCCCCTGTTCGCATTTAATTGAAACCCGATAGTACATTTAGTGGAAATTACTGTCTAACAAAGCTAAGCTCCTACTGACACCGTGTCACTTCTTCGCACCCTCTTTTCAAAGTGGATTTTTGCCGCGGTCTCTGACAGCTGGGAACCTCCTGCTTCAAGCCACATGGCTCGTCTCAAGGCACTTTGACATCGCAGAGTAAAGACGGACTCAAAATATATATATATATATATAAATATATATATATATATATATATATATATATATATATATATATATATATATATATATATATATATATATATATATAAATATATATATATATATAAATATATATATATATATATATATATATATAAATATATATATATATATATATATATATATATATATATATATATATATATATATATATATATATATATATATATATATATATATATATATATATATATCACTGAAGTCTTGCCAAATCTGCAAGGCTGTGTCACCCTACAAAAAAGCTTCCTTCGACCCACCAGGATTTTCTGAGCTAGTGACGGCCTCTTCAAGATTTCCAAAGAGGATTGAGAAGTATGTCATTGTTTTGTTTTTTTTATTTTTAGAAGCGTATGGGAGCTTTATACTGTTTCCAAAATAAACTTTGTCCCTTCAAGCAATTATTCTAGAGTACCGCATGATAACGCCGGAAAGGCAATGCAACGGGATAGTTGGCTTCAGAGGGCAAAATAACGAAACTCTGCAACAAAGCCCCTAAAAATATTGTTTATTTTTTAATTTTTTTTAGAGCGCAGTTTTTAAGCTTTAGTTTCCGGGTTGAGCGGCGTCGGCGTCGTGGCATCCGCGCGTTTGCAATATGGGACGTTTCCCTGCTAAAACTAGGGAGGAAATTTTCTTGCTAAATTTATCAGGGTTACGTTTCCGCTAAGTTTAGAGGGAAATTTTCCCGCTAAGGCTAGCGGGGAAAGTTTTCCTTTAAATATAGCGGAGAATTTAACGTCACGTGACCTCACCCCCAATTAAGTTTCCTCGCGAAATTTAGCAAAAAAAAAAAAGAAATGACGTCACGCAACGTGTTATGTCATCCATGGACAAACTCAGTGGCCGGAGGAGAGGAGGAGGAAAGGAGTAGGAGGACGAGGAGAATACCTTCCATTCCGTACCCTGCCTTCCGTACCCTCTCCTCCTCCTCCTCAAGAGCTGTACTCTAGTTTCGCATTACAGATATTTGTAAACGTCTTTTATTTATTAAAACGGTGTTGATTAAATTTCGTATTATCCCATATATTAAAATATATTGCACCTTTATATGTTCTTCCATGCTCTTCTTGGAGAAACCAAGGTCTCTTAACGCATGCAAGCAGAACCTGCGGTTGTCGACCCATGCTTGTCCATTCAATGTAGTAATTCCTGTAAGATGTTTTAATGTTTATTATCAGGCCTTAAGAATACAAAGGGTAAAAGTTTTCAAGGCTCCCTGCATTCTAAATAAATTACGCTTAATCTCGCACTTTAAAGGGTAACTTAACAGAATGATGGCATGTAACAAATAGATCCCAAACACCGAATTTATCCATGTGTGCTCGTATCACCTTCATTGACTACACTACAAAACTCTGCGCATGGACAAGAATAGCGAGGAAAAAAATAACTGTGCCAGCGTATATGGCCATATTCAAGTCCCCGCTCATAGTTTGAATTAGACCACCTAGCATGAAATTTACATTCATTTCTCTGGATAAAGGCGGTCAAGTAATTAGCAAAAACCTAAGATAGATGCACGGAATGTCTCTTGTCCGCCGAGTCGCTACGTCAGCTCGCTGCTGATTAGAAAATCAAGTGTTTTGACCAAGCTGCCGCGGGCGTCCAATGGGTCTTATAGTCTTATAGTCAGTGTCGGCGGCAACCCGTTACAAGTAACGGCGTTAATGGCAACGCGTTACCTTTTCCGGTGACGTAGTAACGTACTCGTTACTTGTTTCGAGCAACGAGTCACGTAGTTTCGTTACACATTCCTCTCAAGATTTAAATAAATTACACTTCAATTTTGTAGTATTTCTAGGTGCCAAATCATACAACTTTCGCGTTTTTTGCGTTTTTTTTTCGCGTTTTCTTCCTGTGAGTATTTACCTGGAAGCGTAAAAAAGATAAGATAATTATGTTTTATTTATGGATGGACATAATGTTTCTTGAAATATGACGCTTATGCATGACTGTAACGTCAGAGAGTAAAGCGTGTCAATTCACAATTTCAAAAATAACGCAAATTAACGTGCGTTACTTTTTAACGGTAATGGTAACTGTAACGCGTCACTTTTATTTGAAAGTAAGGAAAAACGTCTTTCTTTCGTTTCTTTCGGCAACGCCTATAACACTGCTGACGGCTTTAAATGGAAACTAAAGCGGTTTTGTGCTCGATAAAAAAAAAACAAAAAAAAACCACTTTAATCGCCTTCACACGGCCTCCAGGATTACAAATATAAAGATTATTTTCTAACTTGGTGCACGGACGCTGCAGAAATTAATTTTCAAAATACCGCCGAAGACCCTCCTTCAGGGGCGTGACGCCATACCAGGAAGTTTTGGAAACTCAGCTCTCGCGCATCTTCAGCGCCTGTCAAAGCTATGCACGCGCAATCTTGCTATTTTCAAAAATGTGAGAAAAGGACGTTACGACTGGTGTCATCGTGGAACAATATACCAGGCAAGCTTGCAATTGCACGCGCTGCCCACACGAGCGATACACCCTTGGCGATCCAAAATATCCTTGAATGACGTTACGATTGGTGGGAGGTTTTTTTGCGTTTTGTCGCATTTATTTACATATTCGAGGAAAACGAACGTGATACTCAGATTTACGTGATAAAAACACGCCAGAATTCACCCGTAACATGTATTTTTTTTTCAAGACGTCTTTCAACTTTACTTTAACAAAACCATAACGTATTTGAGCAAAGGTTAACAAATTCAAGACGAAACAAGAATGGAACACGCCATGACCTCGTCGGTGACGTTGAACGAGCTCACCCTCAATTCCGACGGTTTTCATAAGGAAATGTTTGGGACGGGCCAAGACGGCGTCGTTGTTCAATCCTTCTTTGATCGAGTCCAGGTCATTCAGCACAACAACATCTTCCGATCCCAGTTTGACTCTGTAACGGCATAGGTGGAGAGGGATTGTATTTCTGAACCAAGCTTTTATTTCGTGGTCTCACTCTCTTTGTGTCACTGCAACGCGTGAAAAGTATTTTCTAGCGGAATTAGTAAGCGACTCAATGTTTATACTGCATCGAAAATGAACCACCATTTTCCATGTAGCGACTATTGAAATGACATGCACTTTCAAAAATAGACTATTGTGATATGACTGGCGTTTGCCCCCTGCTTTAACTTGCTGTTGTAGTTTCTTGGTGTTGTTCCTTGCTGTAGTTTCTTGTAGCTTTTTGCAGTATATCCTAGCTGCAGTTTCCGGCTGTAGTATATTGCTGCAGTTCCTTGATTCTAGTCGACAGCACCTTGTGCGGTGCCCGAGTCATTATACTGTTCATACGTAATCTATTAGGCAGCCAACAGCAGGATCTAACGAGAAGAATTGGAAGAGAATCGTGAAGCGACGAACCCAAGCACAATTCGCCACGTGGTGTCAATTATGAGCTATAAGTAGCTGCTTTCAAAACCATCCGCATGCAAAACGTTTGTTTGTATTGGCTGTTATATTTGTAACTTTGCATCCGAGTTTTATGAATACCACGATGGGATATTCAGGTACAAATAAATAATAATATAATTACGGTTTTAATTTTCTCGCTGGTTTCGGAGGATTTGTCTTTTCTTTGCCGCGTTCATACTGCAACAGGACCTAATTACACCGATGTAAAACGAGACAGCTTGTCCGCCTGTTTTGTTGCTCACATTAGCACGCGTGAAGTCGAGGCCAAAGTTACAGTTCTTCCGCAACAAAGCTCAGCACTGTAGCGCTTTTTGAAAGATTCATGCGCAGTGTCTTGTCAACTAGACGTCAGCCGAATTTTTATTTTTTTCCTCACCACCGTGAGGAATAAACGCTGTATAAAGCAAGAGTCACACTGCTCGGCACATCATACAAAAGGCATGGAGTCCGATGCAGTCACGACGAGAGAATAGACCGTTTTCAAACGTGAGCTTCATCTAAGAGCCGCTGCGACAATCATTCGAGTGCGCCATTGTTTCTTGGGCGCGTACTCTGAGCATGCACATTGGTCACGAGGGGTGCGGCAGCGTTCGGCATCGAATCGGCTTAGTTCGAATCGAAAAAAAAGACTGCCGCGTAATCGTTCGGCAATGACTCGGATCAAATCACGCGCTTTGTGCCCCCCAAACATATCACGAACGTCAATGTTCCTCGAAGGTCTTTTAAAAATGGTCAATTATCTGCGGACACGCCGTAAGCGGGTTCGAAGTACGTTTGGCTCATATATTTATTTGCCTCAAACAAGTCTGCCGTCAGGCCTTGCACGACCGATGTGACATGGCCGTCGTACAAGGAAGAAACAGGCCTCAGACAGTAGGAAGTGTCGGGGCACCATTTTTGCACATCCGATACGGTACGGTCAGCCCTCGGGTACGCGCTGCGCATGCGCGAGTCTTCTGCGGTAGCGCATGCGCAGTTCGAACCGGAGGGCCCATCGTACCCTATCGGATGTGCAAAAATGATGCCCTAAAACTCTCCAGTGTGTGCAGACTGTCTTTTGTTCGACGTATCGGCAGTGTGCCCGCGGCATTGCAGACCAATTTCTGGCTGCACGTTCCCGATGAAAAATGTAGGCCAATTCAAACATGCCACGCGCAAAGAAATGGCAGTGAGTCCGCCGACAGCGCAGACTCTACAGAGAAAAAGCACGTCTGCGGACAGGGCAGTGAGTCTGACCTTATGATGGGTCCGTATTTTGCTGCGAGTCTCTTGTAGGTAAGTTGGGGACTGGATCCGATAAATGGCAGGTAACCTAGGACAGGGACACCACTCGGCCCCGGAGGTAGCGGCCTGTCCTGAATCCTCGCCTTCCTCTTTTTGAGGCACAGCGCTGCGATGACCAGCGCTATCACCAGGCCAACAGCGATGTCTGTTGCCAAAGAGGAATAATCCTGGCGAAAGACCTTCAATAAAAAATAAAAAAAACAGCACGGAAGCGCTAAGTTTTAGGACTCCCAGATACACGGGAAGAAGAAAAAAAAATTACCACCAACCTATCCCTTTAGTTTCTACGATGCATGAAAAGCAGTATTCAAGACGCGATCTTTAAAACTCAGGTGGGAGTGAAGCACATATTGTTCATAAATGTCTACGCTAAATTTAGCGCGGAACATAACGTCACGTGACCTGGCGTCACGCGAGACCAGGACTGGACGCCTACACGTCATGGTGTCACGGAAAATACTTCACTTGATTTGAGGGAACATAACGTGACGTCATCGTGTGACTTGACGTGACATCACATGACGTCAAGATACATGACCTCAATTTCGCCGCTAAAATTAACGGTGAAATTGACGTCACGGCTTTAAGTTATGTCCCACGATACTATGACGTAACCTGGCTCCTATTTCTCGCGATATTCAGCTTGAAAATTGACGTCAGGAGAACTGAGGTCAGGTGACATGGTCACGTGACCTGACTCTCCGCGTCACGTGATCTGACGTCACGTGGCGTCAGCTGGCGTGACCTCAATTTTCCCAGTGAACGTTCGGGAAGATTGACGTCACGGTTTCATTTCGGGGTGCCCCGTGATTTGATACCAGGCAGCGTTTTCACGTGACACGACATGACAATCTCAAGCCGTGGCGTAACGCGACTTGACTTCACGCGACACCAGCCTCCCCGCTAAATTTAGCGTGCAGTTGCACGGACGAACAAAGGGACAGATGGACGGACAAATCAATTTCTGGGATTAGGGAGTTCGTTTTAAATGCATTTGACGGTTTAATCTATTTGCTCTCCAAAATGTTCCAAGTTCTCATTGAATAGCACATTTGGCATATAGTTTGTCTTTCAATATGAAGTATATGAACATTAAAATATAAAGTTACGTATTAAAGTAAAAAAATATAGCTCCAACCAAATCTTGCAAGAAAACCCTACGTTTCAAATCCAGTTCGTTTTCTTTTCTTTCAGGGTGACTGAAAGCACGCGGAACAGCACGTCCTCTTCAAAATAAAATATACAAACAAAATTTTGAAAAATCAGTTCTATTTTTATGGAGACGGTCATCTCTTCAGCTTTCTGGTGAAGTCACGGATGTCATGCGCGTACAAAGCGGGCAAGGCGCTTATGGACCTGTTTAGGTTTCCTGTAATACTTGAAAAAGAGCGTGTTGGTGAATAGATACGAAAACTTGGAAGGATAAAACACCGAAGACGGGGACGGAAACAGGACTTCTTTCATTTGAAAGGGAAACACTCCGAGGACGGGGACGAAAACAGGACTTCGATGAAAGAGGTCCTGTCCCCGTCCTCGATGTTGTATCCTTTAAAGTTTTCGTAGGTTTCCTGGCGTGTGTTGGATTCGCCATGATTCCAAGAAAAGCCTTCTCGGATATTTCGCTCGGTGTTAATCACGTGCACATACTTCATTTTAAAATGTGAGCTTTTCAGGCATGTCAGTGGCACTGCAATGGGTGCAACTATCTCGGTCACGACGGTGAAACACACTATGGAAACAATCAAACAAAGAGCGCAGAAGTCTTTCCTTAACAGCCCCAAAGTATCATGCGCTATGTGGATGATTGATTCTGCTTTCTCAAGAAATCAGACGCCAATAATTTCCTGGCACACCTCAAAGTCAACCGGCCTTTCAGTTCACAGTGGAATGAAACCGAGCTGATTTCGAAACGTCAGGCTTCCTTTAAAGGGGCCCTGCAATGACTTTTTTACTAATTTTTAATTTGCACCAAACCTGAGCGCACTGAACGTAGTAACTTAATGGCACTTTTCTTTTCTCAAATTTCGCTTTATTTTAAAAGTTTTAGGCAAATTAAAATTACAAAAGCAAGCAAAAAATAACCTCCTTCATGACGTCCTTGGTTGCTTGAGTGGCCGTGAACTAGACGAGGGGTAGCGAGCTGAGCGAGCGCACACGGCTGCCGCACTCCGTGTCGACGGCGCGAGAGGGCGCCACTAAAGCGTGTTCTGGATAGGCTGTATGTAGCGGGCAGCTAGAGCGACTCTCATTGCATTTGCTGCGCGATTAAACACTAATTCGGCATGACACTTCATTGGCCACAAACGACAAAAAACACGGGGTAAAGATCAGTTCAGAATGGGAGCCACTTCGCGCTGCCATACCGCGAAACGGCCAAACCGCCAGACAAAGCTGCTCGCCGAAGGCCTTGGGAGCGCTCAGAGCCGGTCGGGTCCTTGAGTCCCTACCACCGCAGCGCCGCCGCATACATCCGGGACCTTTCCGTGTCGGCGCCTGATCCCACTACTCCTTTCTAGTATGCGCCGCCTTTTCCACCGCTTGGTGGCGGGTATGTCGACGGATCATTTCTTGTTTCCGTACTTTATAAACTGCATTTGTTTCTTTTCTGATCTAAAATACTGAACAAAAACTACTTTTATAAATAATTGAAACGGTTCGCGCCACTTACATTTTGTATTTCGACTAAAAAGAAGCTTTTAGCAGCTCTGTCCAGTAGTAAGCCCAGGACCTAAGACGTCACATTACGCGCGCTTTCGGTACCGCGGGTCGCCCCCGTCGGTGGAGGAGGTTTCCGCGTCGTCCGGTTAAAATATGACGCACGGATATTTTGTTACTCTCTCCGTGCCCGCTGGCTTGCCCAAACCGCAAGAGACGTGGAAACCGCAAAAAAGGTAGACGCTTAAATATGATTGCAGGGCCCCTTTAAAGATTTGGTTGGAGCAATATTTTTTTAGAGCGCAGCTCTTAGGCGCCCGTTTCCGGCTTGAGCGGCGTCGGTGTCGGTTTCGCCGTCGGCGTCGGCGTGACCACGGGCGGGGGGGGGGGGGGGGGCGTCACGTGACCCCCCCTCGACACATGACCCCCCAAAGGTCACGTGACCCCCGTGCCGTCACGTGACCCCCCCGCGGTCACGTGACCCCTCTTCCCCCAGGTCACGTAACCCCCCCCCCCCCCGAGGTCACGTGACTCACCCTTGAGGAGGAGGGGGAGGAGGAGACGAGGGGAGGAGGTTGAAGGATGAGGAGAGGAGGAGGAGGAGGTGAAGGAGAAGGAGGGGGAGGAGGAGTAGCAGGCAGCTTCACGAGGTGAGGAGGAGGGAGGAGGGTATACCCAGAGCCCTTTATACTGGGAGAGTTCGGCGGATGGGAGGGGCTTACGGCCCGCTAGGTTTAGCGGCTTCAGCGGGTTCCGCTCCCGCCATGATGTGCCTCCCGGCAAGTGGGTCCGCATTGACGTGCGATGTATACGCGTGTAGGTTTTGCCGTTCGCGCTTTTGTTGCCGTGAGGAGAAAGTCGAAAAACAAGCATTTTGTGATTCGGTGTTTTATTCATGTAACAATTAACAAACAAACCGCCCATTTACGAACGGCACTCATTTATTAATGGGGAATTGCTCAAAAACGCCCGACGTCCGACACAGCTCAGCGGCCTAGTGCGCATTTTTCAGTGGGTAAGTTCGATTGTCTGGATCGCTCCCCGACTGTTTACCACATCACAAGGTTTGTGCAGCGTCGTGCGGAATACGGCGGACCGATCGTGATTTTCCGCCGTGCTTCTTCACCTGCCGATTTTTTTTTTCTGACATTGTTTGGTTTGCTGTGAAGAAGCAGCGTCGGCATCGCGTTGTGCCTGAGCTTTTTGGGATCGACAACCGCTTTCGAATTCACTGTCTGCGAAGTGGACCTAAAAAAAAAACGCATGACAAGTATTTACTACGCGTATTGAAAAAAATATCAAAATAAAGGTATCGCTAGTGAAACAAAAGCGCTTGCGAGACGGCGAAGCGGAGCTGCGAGGCCGCTTCTAAAAACTCGAGCGTAGAGAAAGCTACGAGAGCGAGCTGCATGCTTTGAACGTGCCGGCGATGCGCGTGCGCTCGTATAGTGCACGCGTCGTTCAGCGCGACGTGCACGCGCTTGCAGCGATCGGCTCCGCTCGCACTTATACTGAAATACAGTATACACAGTTCAAAGTTCGCAAGCTAGGCCGCTCGCAAGTATCAGGTCTTGCGCGGCAGGAAATGGCTTCGTGATCAATGGACACTCTCACCTGACGCAGAGCCGTACTTGACGCTGCCGCGTCAAGTCGCTGCACAGCTTTAGTCAAAATAAAACGCGTTTAACTCACAAAATAAATTAATTATAAAATTACCTCACACAATCGAGAACTCGAAGTCGGCTTCCACTTAGCCCTCTTTGTTTTGGCCTCCCGGATCTTGTGCCTTGCACGGTTTTCTTTTCCTTGCGGGAACCGGTACATCCCTGAACCCTTTTTTCGCGCTGTTCGAGCACCCAACGGCACTACAGCACCCCATTACGTTTTCTTCTGACGTCTCGCAGAGCGCAGAAGGATCATTTTCAGCGTCGTCTATCGCTCCACGCTAGTCAGACGGCTGCCGGCTCGAGACGACAAGGCACATCATGGCGGACGACGAAACTCGGAACGCGATGCGGACAGTTGCCAGACTGTTCGATCAGTGCTGCTAGACTGGCGGCTGGATCAATAGAGCGCCGAACTCTCTCAGTATAGAAGGCTCTGGGTATACCCTCCTCCTCCTCAAGAGCTGCGCTCGAATTCGGTGTTACAGGGTGTTGTAAACGGCTTTCATTTTTTATTCTCACCCAACGAGGAGTTTTTTTGCCAAATGTGTGTACTTTCAAGAATCGCATATACGTCTAAGAACATTAGATGAAACTTTATCAACATAGCCTTCCACTGAAAGGCTGATGGGTACGGTTAAACCACCTTTGCGAACATGAGTGGATAACATTTGTTTCATTTCGGACGGACATGCCCGTCATTTGTAACGCCGCACGACATTTCATCGCATGATTCAAATATATCTTGGCGAACAAAGGTTTTCTCTCCAAAGCACGTGAACATGAAAGCTGATAATATTAGCGACGGGGTAGATTTGTTCGAGGACCTGACTTGATTCTAACCGGAGTCGAACGAACGACAAAGGGGACAAGGGACACACACACACGTCTCAATTTACTTGGCTCGTCTTATAAAAACAATTCTAGCGGCTATCATTATTTTATGCCTAGCCAACACTCACCTTGGGAAACAAAAAGCTATTTCCACTGCGCAAGTACATTGAATAGAGTACTATAGTACACAAACAACTTTAAACAAAGTGAATATAAAAAAGTACCTTGATCATTGAAACGTTAAACAAGAACAATCTTCTTTTTTTTTTTTTTGTCAATTCCGAGCGAAATTTTACAGATTCAGAAAAATTCAGTAAAGGCCTGTACTCGAAAAGAAATTGTGTTTGTTTTTGTTTCAAAGTTATACAGTGCATCGCCTAGCAGCCAGTCCAAGACAAAATGTAGCGCTAGCGGTACAGAACAGATGGCAAAGTTTCATTGCTTGCCATTATCTTTTTCAAGAGTTAAATTGCTTTCCGAAATGTTTAAATGGGAAAATGAAGGCCGACGAAATCCACGACTACATAGAGATGAATCACGCTGGCAAACGGAAACGGGCCCCATTTTTTCATCAACAGTTTCAAACAAGGACGACTAGCACCGTGACGATGCATTTTTGGTAGTTTTTGATTGTCGTCATCGGAATCTAGCGTTGGTTGCGGTAAAACTAAAGTAGTTTATGTGATGCCCTTCTCACGAGAATATAAACTGAGTCTCTAGTCTCACATCTACACGCTGTAGATGTGAGACAGAAAACTACCTTAAACCTAAAAACCACAGTCCTCAAAAAAGATAAACGACGAAGAGCAATAAACACCGCAATGACAAAACGGGAACGAATAACAGAGGAATACTCACCTTCCAAACAAAAGATGGTGAATAGGACTCGTACATCTCGTCGTTCATAAAACAAAACTATGAGGGTTGCTGGGATCACACAGCTCCTAGACCTCTGTGGTGGCGGTTGGTTGGCTCGGTAGAACCGCTTCGTTCAAACCCCGTCGATAACAAACGAGTCGCTTGGCTGCGAAGTTCTGTTAAAAAGACCATAAAATTGCCTTTTTCCTTTTGCCAAATAGCTTTTACATTAAATCGTCAATGTCCTCTGAACGCCGAACGGGCATCCGTTTTTATTTCGGTTAATTAACTTCTATTTCAATGCTTTTTTTTTCAATGTTTTTTTTGTTTGTTTTTTTTGTTTTTTTTTTCAGACAACATGCGTCAAACTAAACTCTCAATTGAGCGTCAGTACTGTGCCTTTGCACATGTTTTCTTTTCCTTTGTCAAATTGCGCTGTTCCCACCCTGTCACTTGGTTGGGTCGTATGACTGCTGGTTTTGGCCTTAACGAGCTTTGGCTTTCTTGCACTGCCTGCAACATTCCACGGGCATCTCTGGGTCTTTGTCTGACATGTAGGGAAGTCCCTTTTATAGCCCACGACATGGTGGTCCTGTCCTGGTTTCAGACTGGACCGCTGTTCTTTGCTCATACTTTTTTGTATCCTCCTAATCCTCAACAATGTTCAGTATTACAAGCCCTTTCATTCTCATACGAGTGCTGCTAACCTTCAGCTGAGAACGGGGGCACAAGTTCAGCACTCTTGTTAGCCGTGGCAAATCGGAAGTGCCTCTCAATTAAAGAAGACTAGCCGTGTAAAAGAGAAAAGCATTGAAATTTAAAGAAGATTAGCCGAGTTAAGAAGAAAAGCAATTGAAATTTGCTGTGGTGTGCAAGACACTGTCATGTCTAAACATTTTGAATATAAAATTTTATCCCATTAGGAAGTTCTATAATCCGATAAAATCTTAATAGCTAGAGCATTAGTAGTGTTCTTGAGTATTGGAGGGAATTTCTATCATAATATCGACAGTAGATCACGAGTATATGGTGCCACTAAAGGGCTTTGAGGGATAATGGTAAGTACAGCAGCCTGCGATACAAGTTAAAGTGCTTGAATGGCGATGGGGCAGTACAGGTCGCGCAGCCTAGTGTGTTGGGAGTGAAAGCCTCGGCAGCAGTGACGATGTTCCACTGTGTAGATGCACCCCCTACACGACATGGGGGATGTATTTTTATGTACCAATAAATATACATGCCCCAAGTCTCATGAACCTACTAAGCTCAAGACCCTAACCACAAAAACAAACACCCACAAATATTATTAAAACCTATGCTTTTGCTCTTCAAAGTTACACGGGTCTTTAGCGGTGTTGGAACCAGGGTGGAGTCAAATACCGCTGCTCCTTTGATCGACAGCTGCACGGGAGCAACATTGAATATCATTATTGTTCTAGCATAAACCAGGGTTGTTGTTTTTTTCCTGGGCGCAGTTCCTAATTTAGAGTTCAACCTAACATCTAGACCAAAGAAGGAAGACCTGTAGTATTACTGAGCATAATTTCCGAGCCTATCGTGCTAACCAGGAGCTCCCCCATGCCAGCCGCTGCTCCTAGCACTACGGTGCAAAGCAGTGAAGTTCCACGCGCACGCGCTTGAGTGAGGCGGTGAGGCGGCACTGAGGCATGCGGCGTACATGACAATCAAGTGATCTTATCAGGAGTAAAAGAACCTAGTTCTGTCTTATCATAGTAGTCACCGTCCTACTATTATGAAATGTAGGCTAAAACCAATTTCTGGTTTCTACACATAAAGTTTACCCAATTTTGTGCAGGAATAACATAAATGTAAATATTTAAGCTTAGGTAAGAAAGAGCTCTCCATGCTCAACCCTGTAAGAGCAGGGAAGAGCTCCCACAACATTTGAAATCGCAAACCATTGCTTTACTGTAAAGTATTAATGCAAAGCTTTCATTAATTCTGGTTAATTGCAAAGACACTGGCCAGAGGAGATGCATGTCATATGGCTTGCTTTGTCAAGAGGGAAAACATTGCGGTGGCTTAGCTCGGCTATGCCAGGATATACGTAGCGTGAGCTTAAGCGCACGAAATGAGAGGCGCTATCAAGCGGCTCCGGTGCGGCGTCAGACTTGGCTACTGCGCAACGGAGGCGCACAGCTGGGCACGCGGCGGCGCCAGTGCGTCTGCCGGGGCTATGACATCACTCCTCTGGAATGCGCAGACCGGCGAGGCGCGCGCGGCGGCTCCGGCGCGCCAGCTGTGCGACGTGTGACGTCATTGCTCCTCGCGCATGCGTATCACGGCTCTTTGGGAGCCACGCGAAACTGCTCAACCTCGGCCAGTGTAGCTCACGCTACAAAATAAGGAAGATTATGTTGTTGCTTAAATGGTCCAGGAAAAACGACAAGTCAATTTGCATGTCCCACTTTTAGTTGGTTGGAAGCCAGTACATGTCTGCGAATCCAGACTAATGTTGGTGTGGTATACATTACTTAGGGGACGATATTTTTTATTTGAAATCGATTTTGAGAACAAATGTGCTCCCTCTTACATGAATGCTGTCTTCAATGTGTTTGTGCGCCTCGGCAGACATTAAATCCGCGGATAACCGCAGTAATATTTTGACTAATTAACCAAACTGTGTTAATTTTTTTTATTTTATTTATTGATGGTATTTACATTGAGATAAAGTCAGTAGTACAAATTTCTACCATTCGTGCTAGTTGCTGCAGATTATGCCAGTTAAATGGCATGCAGGAGATACCTACGAAGCAGTTTTTTTAAGTTGGCTGAATGCGAAGCTGGCTAAATATGAAGCGGTTTTATGGGCCATGTTGCAATTGTAGTCTTAAAGTCAGCGATCATTAGAGCCTAACCAACGGAAAACATTCGCGAACCAGCAAGGAGCTTTGAGATATTAATCGGTCAAGTTTTGTGTTTTCTTCGTCCGATTTCAGACCTATGTGTGGTAAGGGCGCGGGAAGCTATGTACTTATGAGTGCATAAAATAGCGATGAGGCCTCCCGACGGTCTGTCCTTCGTAGATGGGCCGACGTCACACCTCTAAGATACTGACGAGCGCCTATAAAACCGCTAAGTCACTCTCCCCCTTCCCCGCTTCTGCCGCGAGTGGTTCTTGAATCGGGCAAAGAAAGCGCAAAACTTGATAAAAAAAATTATCAAAGCCCATTGCTGTTTCTGAATAGTTTTGATTGGGCTAGGCTTTAGTAATGACTGCCTCAAGAACAGTAATAGTTAAAAAGGTAATTTACGGATTTCAGTTAATTAATAAAAATGTTGCCACGGTTATCCGCCCATGCAATGTCCGCGGATTCGCACGACACACTGAAGACTGAATGAACGTGCAGTGAGCCCCTTTTTTCTACAAACCAGTTGATTAAAAAATATCCCCCAGTATAGCTTAAATAATGAGACAAAGGGATGCTACATTTTTCATTCCAGACCACCTGCTCCAAAAGATCCCCGGGAAAACGACCGGCACTGTCAGAGCGTACTTACGTCGCAAATGCAACAATATGAACTACGGCTCAAAAAAACACAAATAAAAAAATTATGTACATTGTACGCCTCGGAAACTAGCGTTATCTAACTTTTCATTAAATTATTTTAGCTAGACATTTTTTTTATATTTATCAATTAAAAAGTCTACTTTTATTGCAAAGGTAGTTTTTATTTTCACTGAGCTGGATTGGTTACCTTTATTAAAGAATGAATGTTCACTGTAAAAAACATTTAGCACAATTCGAAAGCCCGACGATCGAAGGCAATTGCACCAATTGTTTGATGCTGCAGATGCAAAATCATGCACATGCCTTTGTTTTCAAAGTGCACCGACACTTGCATACTGCCTCATAGGCTAGTAGAGAAATCATGTTTGCATGATAATCAAGTGTTTTTGTAATGCAGGTTTTGGCACACTATACCCTGTTTCAGATATCTGCATCCACAGCAAGCATAAGGACGGGAGGTCGAGAAAACCACGGCTAATAGTGGGGCCATAAGCTGCTCTACCTCGCATAGTCACATGCAGGGCAAATCAACTTCGGAACCGCTTAAGCGAAGTGGTGTTATGAATGAAAGCTTGGCTCTGAACTTAGCTGGAGAAATCGTCGCCTTCAGGTAACAACCTCCAGCTATCACGGAAAGTTTTTCACGGTGTAGATTTATCTTGCAAAACCCAAAGACATCTTAATTCACGTGAAAAGAACCTGACAAGTGCAACAACGAACACGCCACCATAGTCGATCGAGAATTCCATCTCACGATGGTTGCACCTCTTCAATATTATCAATTAAGTTGTCAACTATGTTTTTTGACATTTCACAAAAATGGAGCTATATGTCATGAAATTTCTCAGGTTGGAATCCAGCCGTTCAAAAAAACATCTTTGAAAAGTCAGCGTTTTAAATGCTGTCGCCGATTTTTCTGTCCAATTTTATACCGTTCTTTCCATTCAGAGCGCCCGACATACACGGCGTCCCGGATAACTTGCACCGTACTTAAAAAAACACCGGAGCGCCCTGCAGGAGTGAAATCAACTGTCTGTCGTTAGATAGCGTATTGCAAAAGTGCAAATTTTTTTAATGCGCCTGGATATCTAAACAACTAAGATTAATTAGCTAACCTTTTAAATATTCTTTTAAGGGCCGAGATGTCAATTGGAAAGTTGCGGGGCGCATTGAGAAACACCCAATTAAAGTGTTTGCAACATGATAGGCTTTTGTGCTTTTTTTCCAGCCTTCAAAGATCATACATTCGCGGCGCGCCCGCGCGCCGTGATTTGAGAAGGGAGTTGTCACGTGGCATTTTTTGTATTTCACGGGCGTTTTTTTAACGCTAGGAAAAAGGAGCATGCAAAGTGCACCTTGATGAAAATAGTTTAATTGGGTGTTTCTTAATGCGCTCCACAACTTTCCAATTCCCACCTCGGCCTTTAAACGAAGATTTCAAAAGTTATCTTGTTAGTCATAATTAAAAAACGAGGCGCACTAAAAAAAATCCGTGCACTTTCGCAAGAGACTTGCTAACAGCGTACAGTTCGTTTCACTCCCGCTGAACCCCCCGCTCTTTTTAATGTTTGGTACAAGTTATCTGGAGCACCCTGTATATATATGTACTGGTAGTCTAGATATAGTACACTAAAAGCATTCAAGAAGTGTACTAAATGTACACCAATAGGATGCTGTAAGTACACAAGAGGTACACTTATAGTGTACTACGGGTGTGCTTGTGGTGTACTAAAAGTATACTATTTTATTTTATAAATGTGTGAAACTAGTACGATTTCACTATGTACTCTACGTACACTTAATATACATTCGGTATACTGATATTGAACTTCTTTTCACCAGTCTTGGGTAAGTTACTTTTAAAAAGTAATTCGTTACAGTTACAGTTACTTTCAGAAAAAAATAGCTAAGTTACCGTTACAGCTACCGCAACAAAAACGTAGCCCGTTACAGTTACAGTTACTTTTACAAAAGTAATGACGTTAATTTTCAGTTACTTTTCTATAATACAAAAAATTTAGGAAAACCTCGAAAACGCCCCTCACCAAGTTTTATTGCATAAAATCAAAAAAGTACGTTGTTTACTTCATATTGTAACTTAGCAGCAGTTGCATCTCGAAATTAGTGTCTGAACGTTTCCCTTGTTTGATGGCGAACAGGTCCCTGCCCTTGCTGAACAGACCCCGCGCAAACAGGGCAATGAGCAAACCCCGCGCAAACATCAGTAAATTTTGCCTCGAGTCTTACACCATGCCAGAGTAGTGGCGCTAATCAAAATACAAACATTCGCAGTGCCCTCCGTGTGTATTGTTGTTTCACGGTTGATTCATTCGATTATAAAGCGTTTGTGCAGAAAAAAAGAACCGCAACATAGATAGTGCTTCAAGATTTAAGATGTAAGTGTTCAGTCACAAAGTACAAGCGCGTGCGTAAAGATAACTAGAATTTTTTTTCATCACGTCTACGCGTGGCTATATTCAGGTCGTGACTCTCTTGAGTCACGACCTGAATACTTGACTTTCTTGAGCCAACTTGACTTTCGAAATGTCGGAAGAGACAATTCGGAAGGTGCAAGGAATAGCTAGATTGTACTCGTTCAATGATATATTATTCATAAAAAAAAACTGGAAAGTAACGACAAACGTAACGTCGCTACTTTCATCGCTATCTGAGAACAAGTAATAGAACTACATGTTTCAAGTTACATTTTTTTAAAAGTAACTCGTTACAGTTGCAATTTACCAAACAAAGTAACGAAGTTACAGTGATGCGTTACTAGTAACGCGTTACTACCCAAGACTGCTTTTCACCAATGGTACCAGGTGCAACCTTCGTCGGATTGACGTTCGCTTCATGTCCGGAGATCGTGTGTGGGTCTGGACCCCGATACGACGACGCGGTCTAAACGAGGAACTCCTGAAGCTCTACTTCGGACCCTACAAGGTACTTCGGGGAGTCGGAGATCTGAACTACGAGGTGATGCCCGACGGAACAAGAACATCGTCACACCGCCCACCACGACCTGAGGTCGTCCACATCGTGCGCCTCAAACTGTGATCCTGTGCTACGCGTGATAGGACTGTGTTTTACCAACCACCGTATTTTCATATTCTTTTATTTGTTTTGCTCTGTTTTGGTTCCTTGCACGTAGTAGCATCGGGGCGATCCACTTTTTAAAGGGGGAAGTAACGCTGCGCACGCAGGTGGCCAAGTAGTCAACGCGCCTGTAACCGAACGGTTATCGTGTTGGCCTCCCACGCAAAAAGCCGAGGTTCGATGCCTAGTGGCGAAGGTACCTTTTGTTATTTTTCTAATTGTCACTTTCTGGTACATTTGGGAACTCTTTTGCATCATCGAGGTCAGAATGTTCTACGCTCCGATGCTTCTACGTCGATTGTTCCAGAAGCCCACCTATGTACAAAAGGAGCTCCGCGTGGCGAGCGGGAGTCAGTCTCGCCCCAGCGCTCGATCCTCCTCTTTCGCCGACATCCACACCTGCGACGCTAGCCTTTCTCTATTTTCTTTGGGGCACCAGTTCGCCTCGTTAAACATTCAGTTTCTTCAGTTATTCGCCGCCTCATCCTTTTTCACTCGTGACAGTACGATTCAACGCATTCTAAGCTGCTGAAGCGGGTGACTGCAGTACCATACATCGAGCTTTCTGCATACCCAAGCATACCCAAGAAGGGTATGCTTACAAGGCTGCAGACTTATCCCGGTGGGCCCTGTGATGAGTATGAAGGGTTGGCAGTCTCCCTGTTAAAAGTGGTTAGGGGTCGTTTTAGCTTTAATTTTTGGCAAAAACCGACATCCGGACCAGTTGTGGCTAACAAGCACAGTTTGCAGGTGGTGTTTTCAGTGCCGCAAACCGAGGTGGAACACATGCCTTTCAATCGGATGTTAACCTCTCCACATCTGTTGTCCTATTTGCCACAGGTATCTTTTATCCGGTCCCCCCTCACCTGTGGTAGATTGTACCATGAACAGATGCGTGAATGTGAGGGAGAATTTCCTTTGTCTTCATATCTCCCACTCGTTCAATCTTTTAACGATCTTAATAATAAAATAGTACCGCCAGGGAAATTGATGTGGCCTTTTTTATTCTATCGAGAGATGTTAGCGCTCCGTCGGTATACCTGTGTGGCGACGGGTTATGCCTTATTAAGAATTGTGGCAGGTTTGGTGAAAATTATATGGAATACATGTTAGGAATCGTTTCTTCGTTATTTTGTGCATGTTTGTGTTTCGCTTGTGTTTTTCTTTCTGGTTTGCTTCAAACTAAACCCTCAATTGAGCGTCTGCACTGTGCCTGTGCACTTGTTTTCTTTTCCTTTGTCGAATTGCGCTGTTCCCACCCTGTCACTTGGTTGGGCTGTTTGATTGCCGGTTTTGGACTTAAGGAGCTTCGGCGTTCTTGCACTGCCTGTAAAATTCCACGGGCACCTCTGGGGCTTTGTCTTACTTGGAGGCAACTCCCTTTGTAGTCCTCGACATGGCGGTCCAGTCCTGGTTTCAGACTGGACCGCGGTTCCTCGCTCATACCTTTTTTTTATCCTTCTAATCCTACAATGCTCAGTATTACAAGCCCTTTCGTTCTCATACGACGGTCGTAGGCGAGGATTTTCAACGCTCCCCGGTGCTACAAAAACCCTCGCCCCCAAGGTCGTTCCGGCAGTTCGCACGTCGGATCGGACGGTTTCGTCGTACATGTGTTTCGCGCTTTAACCAAAGACGGGTAAGTCACAACTGTCTCTCTCCCTCTCCCTTTCCAAGTTGTTCGACAAATATTTTCTTTCTCCTTAAAAGAAACGAAAGTGACGGAAGTGAATATGTCGCGTCTGATTGCTTAGAGGCTGAAATGACGAAAGTTCCCTCTTTCGTCATTTAGCCTCTAGCCAATGAGATGTGATATAGAAACGGCCGTTACTTCCGTTTCTTTTTAGAAGAATCCAAACATTTGTCGAACATAACCCCCCTGGCTTCGCAGACAACGCAAGAAAATTTAGATGATGTCGGCGATCAACCGGACAGCGCGGTGGACACAATCTGTATGCTTCATTTCATCTTAATGCCAAGTGCAGCGAATGCTTCGAGCCAATGGGACCAACCAAACAGTGTCAAAGCGCGACATCGACATATCATATCCTTCGACCATCTTCCTGTATATGTATTTCATTGACAAAATCAAGTGCAGTGCATGTGCTGTGACGTGTGCTTAAAGTGCACGTGTTTGTGGTTGTATGTGTTCGAGACTTTGATAGAGCTCCGACCTAAATTAAGTAAACTATGCGGTGGGCAAGAAATGCTGTGAAATACATATTTGTACCAATTTTCTTTCCTTCTATTTCTCTTAAGATTAAAGTCGACCAATAATAAAATATGTTTATTTTTTACTTTGTTTAAGCCCATCTTGGCGCAGGTGTGGCGCAATTCTTAGCAAAAATAGCTTTTTGGCGCAAGATGTAGCAAATTTTCGTTCGTGGTACAATTTGTTGCAAGCGGCGCAGCACTTCCATCACTGGGATTGCGAGCTAATTTGCCGAGCTGTGGTTTTCCTCCAGCAAATCTGTCCTCAACCTCCAGCTTCTATGTCCTTAATGTACAGGTATATTTCAAACTTTAAAAAGTATGGCAAATTGCTAGGCAATTGTGTTGCGTTCGTAAATTGTTCTAGCATCACAAACGTTTAGAGAAGTTTGTTTAGCAGCACGTCTAACCTGTTCAGCAAGACTCCTACATTCCTGACGGTCTTCATAAGATAATTTAACGTGTGGCATGCATACATTTTAATGATAAGCTTGGTGATCTTCCAGAACCTTCTGACCCAATCCTCCTCTCCCACCTCCCTTACCTCTCCTCATGCATGGAAAACATGAGTAATGAAAGTGGGCGCCGCGCGGCATTAGCCGCTTGCCTCTAGGCGCGCCACAGGCGCACCGCACAACTTTATCTGAATCGACCAGATTCGAGGTGCCGCGCAGAAGTGACGCAGGGACGCCAGCACTGGTTGCCATCCGTACTGGTGCGCGCTGTAGCGCGGCGCCCGTTTTCATCATTATCTGTCGCCTGCTTCACTCCACCCCTGATCACGACCTCCCTGCTAACCAGTCAGTGTCGAGCACCTCGCTCCTCTTCACTCACCCGTCAACTAATAAGTGTCGACCCTAGCGGCCACGCTTTTATCCAGGCTTCACTTTGAGGCTTCACGAAAGGCCGAACACTTAGTTTGAGAATGTTTCACACTAAGAGAAGTGATTTACATGGGCATCTATGAAGTGCTAGCTGCTGGCTTGAAAACTGAACACGTTTTTCTGGCACAAGGGCTACTTTTTGCTGTGTCCTGAAAATCCAGGGTAAGCATAATCATCACACAGCTAAGAACCAAGTCTTATGTTCCTTCTTGAGCTACAAAGGCAGACAACCAAACAAGAATCTGAAACTTTAAAAAGGTTATGACACGCGAAAAATAAAATATGAGATAACTATACTGCTAGGGCCCATTGTATGTTCCTACAATCCTGCTAAATTTGTTTTGAAAATGGCGCGATAGTTTCGTGTATAAATCAATTTATATGCGGGTCACTCGGAGGGGCGGATCCGGGCGAAGAGGGAGGCTGGCTACGTAGCCTGCCTTCCGCGTAGCGTCCCCTTGCACGCACTCACAGACTTGGCTCTCTTGGCGTCTCGAGCTTCAGCTTCCTCAGTTGCCTTCCGCGCTTCGAGCATGCGGTCCATGACGATTACGTGTATGGCATCGCTCGCATTGTCAAAGTGTTCGACATTGATCGCAGCAGCGATAAGAGTGATTCCTATCAAGAGATGTTGGAAGCTGATCATTTTGACCAGCCTTGGGTAGTAAAGCGTTACTAGTAACGCGTTTCTGTAACTTTGTTACTTTTTTGGTAACTTGTAACTGTAACAAGTTACTTTTTAAAAATATAACTTGTAACTGTAGTTCTATTACTTTTTTCTGAGGTAACGATGAAAGTAACGACGTTACCTTTGTCGTTACTTTCAACTTTTTATGAATAATATATCACTGAACGAGTACAATTTAGCCTATTCCTCACACTTTCCAAATCGTCTGTTCCGACATTTCGAGTGTCAAGTTGGCTTTGCACAAACTTGTGAATACGTTCTTTCTCGCGAGTCACGACCCGAATATTCGCGACTCCAGCGAACTATAGAGGGCGCGCTGCTCATGGTAAATGGCGGACGAAAGGAGGTCGTTTTAGTCGTTCAGCACGCCGACCACCACAAATTCCTGCACTGCAGCGTAAAATCAGTGTTTAAATTGAAAGCAAAGCGATTTTTCGAAGGTAGAAACCTTCTTCCAGTCAGTGCGTAGGAATGACACGGCGGAATCATAAAAATAATTACTGGAAACAATGTATGTTTCTATGCTGCCTACGAGAACCAAGCAGCGATAGCAGACGACAGAGTCGAAACGACCTCCTCTCGTGAGGTTCTCGGCGCTGCCGCTACGCGGCGTCGATTTCGTTGGAGTCGCGAATAGCGACGTGTAGATGTGATGAAAACATGTAGTTATCTTTACGCGCGCGCGGTTATACTTTGTGACTGAACACTTACATCTTAGTCTCTTGAAGCACTATCTATGTTGTGGTTTTTTTTTCTTTTTTCTGTGCAAACGCTTTTTAATCCGGTGAATCAACCGTGAACCAATACACGCGGAGGGTGCTGCTCATGTTTTGTATTTTGATTAGCGCCACTACTCCGCACTGCGCATGTTTCGTATTTTGATTAGCGCCACTACTCCGCACTGCGCATGTTTCGTATTTTGATTTGCACCACTACTCTGGCGTGGAAACTTTCAAATACTAATTTCGAGAAGCAACTGCTGCTAAGTTACAATATGAAGTAAAAAGCGTACTTCTTAATTTTATGCAATAAAACTTGGTGAGGGGTGTTTTCTAGCTTTTCGTAATTTTTTGTGTTATAGAAAAGTAACTGAAAAGTAACGTCGTTACTTTTTAAAAGTAACTGTAACTGTAACGAGTTACTCTTTTGTCGCGGTAACTGTAACGGTAACTTCGCGACTTTTTTTCTGAGAGTAACTGTAACTGTAACGAATTACTTTTTAAGAGTAACTTACCCAAGACTGATTTTGATTGCGACGCGCTGGCGATCAGCTCCAGTGACGGCGAGTGGTCACCGTCGTCCGGGAATATCTCCCAGGCGCATGCAGGGTGGCATGTCAACGGGCCGGGGGCGAGAGCGAGAATAGCGCTCGGGTTGCCGAGTTGCGTGAGCAGTTTTGATTGTACCGCGGCGACAGAGCTTGGGCAATCATGAAGGCGCCTAGAATGAGAGAGCGTGCATGATCTCGTGGTTTATGGACACCATGGTCTAACTTGGGCAGTGTTGCCAGGTCCCCAGCTGAAAATGATAAAAATTCGTAAATCGATTCTTGCTATTACCAGAGCTCTGAAAATTGTGTAACTTGGTGTATATACTAAGCAGCATATGATCATTTAATTTCAAGAATAATCTATCCGTTTAATTTTCGTGTCATAACCGCTTTAAGAACCTGAACTTGAGTAACATATTTCCCAGGTTTTCACTAGCATCCAGACATCGACATCCGCCAATTCAGCATGTTTGTTCTTATGTAACTTGCTACTGCGGCGCTATTTGTATGAGTGTGTCGTCAACAACTCGGACGTTTGTTCACAAATTGTTTTGCTTTTCTCATAAAAAATTAGATGTTTTCTTTCTATTCTTTGTCGTAAATTCTTGTTTCTAGTGGAATACACTTTGCAATGCTGAGTAGACTTAGCTCGCAATAATAGAAACTGATATTTCATACTTCTGATTAACTCAAACAATATTCAAAATTGTGGTTGTCCTGCTACGTTTTCTCGCTCGTTAATGTATTCATAAGCCGCTTAATTCGTACGGCGCTTTCGTGTAATTCAAAAATGTTTCTTCTTGCGAAACCGTTGAGTGTGCTTCTTTCTGAGCACTGGTGCACTGCAGCGAGGCAACACCTGAGAAGCTTGCTTCCACCAGAGCCATATAAAGGGAGAGAGTTCGGCCATTCACTGGGAAGTGTAGGAGGCAAATGAGGAGCCGCTATTGGCCCAAAGCTTGCTTGGCGTGTTCCAGGGCGTCTTCACAAATTCGATTGTGGCCAACCAGAATCTGAGAATAATACCCTGGCGCCGGTCACGAGAAACAGAATTAATAAGTGCGTTGGATTAACTCTCAGTGTCTGAAAATATGGTGCACGTGATGTTTCGATCACGGTCATGCAAAATCGTGGTGGAAGATATACAAAGATATAGAAGATATAAAGAACGTGTTCGACTAGCAGAATGATCAACGTAATCCGTATGCTAGGCGCCGAGGGCCAGGAATCTGCCGTCCGAGTGGTCAGACTCCGTTCAAACAAAACAGAGTTTGAGCCAGTTCCGGGTTAATATATTTTGGGGCCCTGGGCTAAGATTGTTTTGAGGCCCCTACTCTAGATAACAATAATAACAACGGTGGTAGAGGAAACGACAATAAAGGCAGGTATATTTAAACACCTTGTGAAATCTGGATACTCTTTCATCGTATGATTTTTGTCCAGCCTTTTCTAGATTTGTAGATTCAATGGAATTGGTATTTTACACACTGGCAATGAGGTGGAAGCCATTTTTAATAAGAAACTGCTTTGCAAAAAAACCAACAGATCGAGCACAGTATAGATAATTTTGAGGTACAAAACTCAAATAAATAAAATATTGAGGAAATATTTAGATGTGTCGGTCACATTCAGTACCTTCATTAAGCAAACTAAAGAACTTCCGTTGAAGATGGTGAAACGCTCACTTGTTTGACTAGAACTTCATCTCGATTTATAGGGTACATGTCTGGGCCAGCTTATACAAATTTATCATAATGTCGACTAGCAGTACAGGTGACCTTGTTGCTAACATGTAGAGTGTCACAATCATTCACATCTCAACTAAATTAGGCAGCAATCAAAAGGAGATATTCAAAATTCCCATTATAATTAAGAAAACAAAAGTTCGCTCCACCTAAATGGCTTGCCTCGCACTTCGACAACTGACACGAAAAATCCAAAGCACCGATTCTCGTCGTTGTTCCGAATACTTGGAAGTTGTCCGACTAGCCCTTTGTCGATTCATTGCTGACGTGAACAGTAAAATAAGCAAATAAGCAACACAGGCAGAACAAAATATTTCAATAATCAAAACAGTTTTTCTTCTTTTTTTTTTTGGGGGGGGGGGGGGGGAGGGGGGGTGAATAAAACTTCAGCTTTGATTTAGAGAATTTCTCATGAAATCTGAGGAGATATTTTCGAACTCTTGTACCTACACGCTGTCTTTTTAAAAGGGAAAATGTTTCAATCAATTTTAGTCGTAATCTTGTTCTTTCTAAATGCAGCAATTTAGACAGCGGTTGTAACTTCGCTAAAATGTTGCAAAAATTGTGTGTACCATGCGTACTGATCGAGCAATCTTTGAGAACACTTGCTTAACTTTCGACCGTCAACTGTCCGTAAAAAGTCCAAGAAAACCTCAGTACAAAAAAAATAAAAATAAAGTAGAACTCCATTGCCGTCTTTTTGTGGAGTTTAAACAAGAAGAGACTTTAAGACGCGCGCCAACGTGGGCAGCTGCACCCTCTGACAAGGGGCATGACAGGCCACCTTACGTTTTGTTAATCTGGCACGCTCTTGTACAACGAGCTCACAAACGCCAGCTTGTCTAAAGATGGAAACATTAAAATATCCCCATCTCCCTGCTATAAAAAGAAAAAAGGAAGGGAACGAGAAGGCCAAAACGCCAGAGGCACCTCTTAGTGATTCTTCAGCTCTTGGTCTCAGCAGTAGTAAATTAGACACGATTAATTTGCTTTTTCTAATTTTTAAGGGCCAGCACGGGTCTCCCCGAGAGCCTGGGGCCCAAGGCTGCAGCCCCCTTAGCCCGTGCCTTAGTCCGGCCGTGGTTTGAGCGGCAAATTTGTTTCTTACATCGTTTTGGATGATCACAATCGAAACAACACGTGCAACATTGTTTCAATTATGAAGAGTTACTACATTTAACATTTACGCACTTGGCGTGCACCATACGCAGATAGAGCGGTTGATATGCTCTCTCGGCCAACCATAAGACGAAAATAATCCTCTGGTGGCGGTCCGCTAGGGGATTATTTTTGGCTTCTGGTCGGTAAAGAGGGAAGGTCAAGCCCTCTATCTGCGCTTGGTGCACGCCCTGACTCCGCCCGCTCCTCCCATTGACCAAACTCTCTATATACGGCTCCTGCTTCCGCGGGTGTTGCTTCCGTGCACTGCACGAGTGCTTCGTGAGAAGCGCACTTAACGGGGCTCACGCGGGCACACATAAGCTATGAAAACAGGCCCCAGGCGAAACTTTCTATTGCACAACACAATTGCGCTGACGCTGTGACGTGGCGGCATGGCTAAGGTCCACGTCACTGCGTCCACGAAAGTTGCAATGAAAACTGCCGTGCGGTGCCCGTTCTCATCGCTCGTGTGTTCCCTGCTTAATAGTCGATATTAGACAACTTTTTGGCCCGATGAAGAAGCTTAATGGCGTTTTGAGTTGTCATGTGCTGTCTAAAGGCGTACCTGCTTATGATCAGTAGGCCTGTGTAGAGGAAATCATCAAATATCTGCTTTCTGTGTGTAGCCATTCATACAGCAAATCATAATTTTATCTTGCATCATATTTGGATAAATATCTAATAATTCAAACAAAATTTGTGGCTTCCTGAAGTTTCAATTAGTAAGAGTCTATTGTATTTCTGGTGCTATCACGACAGCTCGGTGTTACTTACGAAAACGAACTTGTCAAAAGTTGATCACCGTTAAGAGTGCCTTTAAAAAGATGAGCTTGAACTTGCAGCATTTAGAAAGTTTTGAAAGGTGATTTTTATTCTTACTATTTTTTTTTTTCTAAACCCACAACCACATTACCTTGTCGCCCATTTGGAAAGCTGCACGAGGGCACAGCACAATTGGCAAGCCTGGCAAGCTACAGTCCCTAAGTGACGGAAAACTGCAGAGGGCATTACGTGAGCATTTTCCACATACATCCTTAATCATGTCTTATCTACATCATCGTGTATAAAACAGTCCGTATAGACGATCATTTCTCCAATCCACTTCCTGTTTCTTGCGGCGTACCCCAGGGGAGTATTCTGGGTTCTTTTCTTTTCAATATGTATATAAATGACATCGTCTCTGTTCGATCAGATGTTGATATGATTATTCTCGCCGACAATACCAGCATATTTATAACCGGAAATATATATATAAAAATAGACGATAAATAAATAAATAAAATATATATATATATATATATATATATATATATATATATATATATATATTTGTAAATAGGGCCAAGAGACTTCACAGGGTGAACGGCGCGCGGCGACGCAGATGATTAAGTCAAGTGGCGGGGCGCGCTTGGCGCTCCTATTGATAGATGGCGCTACGTCCTCATCAAGACTGCTCGCGACCACCGTGGTTTATTAAAACGAACGTAATTGTGTTGTATTGTACCTTTGGTTAAAAAATAAATGCCGACAATAAAACCAAACTTAAAGTAAAAAAAAAAGCACCTTTGCGTAACGACGGTGCTTTTGCTGAAAACCTATTTCGTCTGCGTGTCGTCTGCTTTCTTTCGCAGGTCCGCACGATGCTCCCGACGTCATCTATCAATACGCGCGCCAAACGCGCCCCGCAACAGGACTTGGTCGTCTGCGTCACCGTCCGCCCTATACTCTGGCAAGTTTCTTGGCCCTAATTTTTTGGGGAAAGGGAGCTACGATTTCTAATTTTACAAGAAAACATCGACCTGTGAAATACAATTTCACGTAAAGTTTTAATTTCTACGTGCAGGCTTCGGTTTTTAAAGTCCATTTTAAATCGAGCCTGGTGACTTGGGACACCCTATATATTATTGAAATTTAAAAGAGAAGTCCGAAAGAAAACCGCAAATGCAACCATGCAGACATTTTTTGATATATTTATATTTTAGCCATAGGGTGTGGGTTGCATGCAGTAGCAAATAAAACAGAACGCACATTGAGTGTTTTAGACAAGTGTGCAAGAACAAATACAGCTTTTTATTTCTGATATACCTTTTGCTTGCAGGTATACCGATGGGATGTCGTTGGCGACGCTTCAGGTTGTAGTTTTCACATGCATAATCAAGTGTAGTACTGTTCCCATGCCTCTCAACTATTATAATTGCGTTCTTAATTAAACAAGTTTATAAGCAAATTTAGTTTACGAGTCAAGAAAACAAAAACGGCTACTGAACAGGTATCAGTTAAATAAAATCTGCAATTGGCTTTAAAATTAAACAAATAATCAGTTTTTTGGTTGTTTTATTTTAGTGGGCAGTAGCATCTTGAATTACGCAGCATCTTCTGGTGTGCGACAGATTCTGCGGCAGCACGTCGTTGGGGTGGAAGCTGACCTTTTGTACCTGCCCATGACGTGCGAAAGTTACGGAGTCCGACGCAGTAGAGTTTCAGGACCGCCATCCGTGTATTTCACCCATTTGCCCCGATCCAGCATGAAGGAAAGCGCGCAGTAGCCCTTTCCCACTCGTTTCCGAAGTGCAGAGTGCACTTGTACAGATTTGATGGGTGCTCAAGATGCACAGGCGCATGTGTGCCTTTAGCTTTGACTGCACGGCCACAGAAGTCCGCGAGTATAGAAGTCTCTCGTACAAAACCTTATTAAGGCCCCGGACTCCACGGCAGCCGTGTTCAATGGGTTAAAGACGGTTTTAGTTGATAAAAGACATGAAATTTAAACTCAAACGTAACTTAGCTAGCATGTTCCTTGTGTTCTTGGGATTTCGGGCAAGCTATTAAAATGAAGCTGATGATGTTCTCGAAAAAAAAAGGGTTAGAGATGAATTATAGAGAACCTTTTATCCCGTGAATCTAAATATTACGTTTGTTTACCCCGACGATGTAACTAAACGCGATAAAACACGAAAAACCTCCGACCAGTCGCTACGTCATAAAGGGATCTTTCGGTCGCCAAGCCCGTGTCGCTCGTGCGGCAGCACGTGCAATGGACCTTTTCCACATACCGCCGGCAGCAGCCGGTGGCTGCACGAACTAAAAATCGAGGAAGTGACCTACCTGCGCTACCAATCGATAATGGGAGCTACGCTACCAGTTATTTACGGTCTCTTTGCTGATGCGCGTGCCCAACGTGACTTCAAAGAGGGGCATCCGTGGCGTCCACCCAAACGTCGCGTTTTTCTTTCCGTCCACATTCTTTTTTTGTGTGTATCACAATTATATGCATGCTGCAATTACGTGTTCTAATCGCTGATCCACAGCCTCCTTCCGAATTTCCTCGATTTTTCGTGTCGACTTCCGCCGCTTGGCATCGGACGCTCGCGCGTGCGCAGAACGCTTCGCGGAAAAGGTCCATTGCAAGCTTGCGAGGTATATGCCCCCCGAACTGACAGCAGTCGTGATGTCAATTTCTCTCCATTTTGAAAATTGCAAGATAGCGCGTGCATATCTTTGATGGGCGCTGGAGATGCGTGAAAGTGGAGATTCCGAAAACCTCTTGACATAGAGTTATTAAAATAAATGCTTGACTAGAGGTTCAGGTGGCGCTAGTGTGCTGTTGCATTTTGAAGCAAACAGCAACCGGTCTAAATTTGGCTTCCGGTAATGCATTTCTATGGGAAAACGCAAATGCGTTTTATCTTCGCCCTCTATTTTAAAGGCCAATATTGCGTAATATTGTGAGATAATAAAAAGTTCAAAACGTTTTGCAATCGAATGTAAAAAAATATATTAGAGCGTTTTTATTTAGAATTCATGGCGTCGAACACTGCCCTAAAATAGTCCAATACACAGGTATAATACGTGTTGACGTTGCAGACTACTATTATAGGCCACGTATTTACGCATATAGCCAATGCCATGAAGCACACAAAGAAATCAGCTTGACAAAACACCAAAAGGATACTAATATATGCCAAATTAAACGATCGAAACAGACGACAAGAAAGAAGCATTTTGTTATGGAACGGAACTGAATTAGTAAGAAACTGTTCATGAACAATCAAAATCAAACAGAAACGAGCGTTGTTGCGCTGAAATAAATATGATTGTTGTTGATTTATAGCTTGTATTGACATATCATGCAATACAACATAAACTTGGGCCTCGACTTCTGCTGAATTGAACATCGCTCAGCAATAAAAAAAAAACCTTAACTAAATAAATTACCCATTTATAATGTGAATAACGCTACATGGTACCCGTTACGAGTAAAGAAACTACGCTGGTTTCTAATATTTACTGGCGAAGAGAAAAATATCACGTACGTTTTCCCATACGAATAGACAGGAAGACTGGAGAAGTAGACTGGTTGCTGCCTGCTTCAATTTGCAACCGGAAGTCCCGTAGACTCTAGCGCCAGCTGAGCCTCTAGCCTTTATTGTAATAGCTCTATGCCTCTTGATATGCCATCACACTCCAGAATTAGATGCTTCGGCGGTACTTTGATTTTTTGTTTGCAGCCTTCGTGAATTAAAATGGAAACTAATTTTGATATTCGTGATCCTGGAGGCCAAATGAAGACGATTTAAGTGTTTTTTCTCAAATACAGAAGCGAATCAGTTTCTCTTAAAAGTCATATAGTTTAATAATTATTTAGATAAGATACAAATAAATATTGTTAGGTACCTTTAGTTTTTCTCCTCCAACATTAATGTTAAGAGGGTATACTATGTAGCATAATGAAGAAGTGGACGATATCCTTTCTAAACTTTTTTTGAAGTGTTTTTTGTATACGAGAATTGGGTATTTTTTTAAAATCAAACATTGAAGCGAAATTAAAAAAAAAAAATTGTGACCTTTTTATTTATATTACTGAGTACACGGTGTGTACGTATCACACTCTAGGCGTTAATACTGGATCATAAAAAGGAGAAGCCCGTAGTCATATTTAGTCGATCATTACATTAGTAAACATTTAACCAATCACTATAATAGCGTGTCCCAGAATCCCCAAGAACACAAGGAATATGTTAGCAGCAGCGTTGAAAGCTGGGCTAGTTGGTACTGCTCCATCGTAAAATAAGAAGCGCACAAAAAAACAGGACACAATGGAGGACATATGTACACGACGGACGAGCGCCTTTCTGTCGTACGTGTCCTCTTTTTCGTCCGGTTTTTTCGGGGCGCTTATTATTTTAATGCGGAATATATTAGCTCAATTACTTTTGTGATAAAGCTTTTAGATGTATTTTAATACATTAAAAACCGTAAAGTGGTGATTCTGAATGATATCGCGGGAGTTGTTATTCCCCATTTCATTTAATTCCTTGTAATTTTGGCATCTTCCCGACGCTCTACAAATTAGTTCGCAGACGATTGTCCAACCTCATCGCAAATGTCTCCCTCATCTTGGCAAAAATCGGAGCTCTTGGCTGTGAAGAGGGATGTTGGTTATTCCTTGGTGAATGTCCATCGAAATTGTCTCCCCTTGCTTGGGCAGAACCGTGAACGTTTGCATCAGAGTCGTCAGATACATGAAGATCTCCATGATGGCGAGCGTTTCGCCGGGGCACATGCGTCTTCCTGGAAATCGTTAGTCTTCTGTCATTACACGGGTATTCTAAACTATAATATTTGTCCCGAATACAAACATACGCAAACTTCAACGTGCTTCTAGTGTGCAGTATTGAAACCCCATCCGTTCGGTGTCAAAGTTAGTCGATTGCCATATTTTGACACTTTATATATCCTGCTAGAAGCTTGATGCAACACTATGCTTATTGAAATGGTAAAAAAAAAAAAAAAAACATTTCGAGTACATATTTGTAATTAAAAATGAATACAGAGCAGATCAGAAAATCTGCGGTCAAGTACCTGCGCCACATTATTATTATTATTATGATTATTTACCAGATCAATGTTTGAACTTGAATGTGTATGATAAAAACACCCAAGTTTATTACTTTGGTTAGTGTTACTCCGCTGGTTTTTTTAAAATTCGCATGTTCCTTTATACAAGGGTAAGAAAAAAGAGTATTAAAATACACGTTGAGACGCAACAGAGTTTACATAAAATAATATAGAGGTTTTAGAAAAAATATATTTACGAAATCAATGGCTTTGGCTATCTATATTCAAAAGGCGCCATTATAATTGTAAGAGTACTTCGTTTTTGCTTCGCTACATACTCATCTTCGCTGTATTCGTATAAACTTCGTTTTATGCATATATTTTATCTATTCAAATCATCATTATATTCATATCGAAACCGCCACGCACATAAATATGCAATATACAAATTTAATTACAGCATTCTCTGCTAAAAAAAGAGTTCCAATGTGTATGAAATATTTTTTTTGTTTTGTTTTGTTCATATGCTCAAGGCTAAGAATTAGTACTGACGTACCTGTACTGAAAGGTATGAGAGCCGCTGGCTTCGGCAGCAGTACAGTGTGATCCGCATTCAGAAATCGGGTAGGGTCAAAATCGAAAGGGTGTTTCCACAACTCAGGGTCATGGTGGACTGCCCAGAAATTAGACAGAACCACAGTCTCGACGGGAACGTGAAAACCACCTATAGTAGTATCGCGCTCAGCCCTGTGAGAAAAATAAACGCACAAAACACTTAGCATTTTAGTTTGAAAAATGGAACTCATAAGAAACCAAAAGACAGTAGGTATCAATCTAAAATAACACAGATGTGATGCAGAACACCCTTTAAGCAGCTGGCCCACTGCTAATATGTCATGCAACTCCCGGCCCTAGAGCACACCCGCCCCCCCACCCCCCTTTTCCAAACGCCTGTGTCATTGAAGTTAAACCTTTACTAAACCACAATTCGTTCTAAATTACTATATGCATCATTTGTTCGGGATATCGACACCCTCATCTCATTTTTGCATTGACAGCCATCCGAAACAGTTCTTCCCGTTTTGTTCTCACGAACTACCAGTGCACCGCGAGCGTCGCCAGTATAAAAACCGCCTCGTCATTGATTTCCTTGTCCTTCCCCCGAAAAGATGTTCGCATTACCTTATTCCATAAAATTAATTAAACAATTCAATTCTACGCGACCAATCCCCCCCCGTTTATGCTTTCTCTCATCTCAATTATCAGCATAAAGTTGGCATCTCCAGTTCGATCCCGATAATGTTTTATTCTTCTGTCGTTCCCCGTACCTTCCACGACTGGACCCACGTTTCCGGTGCAATTGCCACCATCACGGACACCTAGCCTTTCATAACTGCCAACAACAACAACAGCAGTAACAACAACAACAGTAACAATAACAGTAACAATAATAACAGTAATAATAACAGTAATAATAATAGTAATAATAATAATATAATAATAGTAATAGTAATATTTAATAATAATATTTAATGCAGGTGCTTCAAATAAGGAACTTGTCATTACCAAGGGACGATAAGTGCCATCATGGCACTCATTGGGCCGAACGCAATATCAAGTATTCGTCGACGGACTGATTGTTGACCAGCGCATGCGTCCGAGTTACGCATTGCTCCTGTCCAAGCTGTGAGCCGCTACTTTTCAAATTTTCGTACCGAAAGGCAGGCTTTAGGCTTTCTACGCTCATGCACAAGTTTTTGTTTCTTTACGCACAAATTGATATGCGATTAGTGAAATCCAAATTTATCCCAGCCGAAAAGTCTTTTCATGGTCCCTTTAAGGTCTGTTCACACGGGGGCACTTTCCTAGATTACGTTGCGTTAACGACCGCTTACGTCGCAAGTCACCGGGACATCCGTGCTTCGAATGAATCGTGGTGGCCGCTTCAAGGACCAACTTTGCACGCGACATATGGAACACGAATGTCCCAGTGAGTCGTCGCGTAAGGACAGAAATCGTAAGCAAATGCCTTTGTGTGAACCGACTGTAGTGTTCACCTAGTTTCAATTTTCACTTCATCTTCTTCACAGTGATGAAATTATTTCGATTTTATAATCATTCTTCTCTTCTTCATCTTTATTTTTCTCGATTGGATCTATTTAATAAAAAGGACAGTCTATCAGAACGCTCAGACCAGACTGATCGCTCGTCGAACAGTGTCCCCGTAGCCCAAAACACAACACCGACCTTTACGCTAACGGAGCATACGCAACCGGCGCTTACGTGACCTTAATTACCCGACCTTGCACTTCGGCCACGGGCATTACGCGAACTTAATACGCGACCTTAAAAATATGACCATAGGGACATGACCTCTAGGACAAGGACATGACCTTGCCCGTGGTTGGGCTTATAAAGTTACCGCTTTATATCTTGTGGACGAGGGGTGAATTGTTGATGTTGCGGGTGTTTCTGTCTCTGATCATTTGTTCAGCTGGCATTAGGGCGGTTCTTTTAGGCCTAGTAGCGTTAGGCGTAGCAGCGGTCTTCGCGACGGTAATCTTCGCGAACTTCGTCATGGGCTGCTGACTTCCAGCACTTCTAGTGGCAGAAAACAGCGCAGTTCTTAATGTTTTCAAACTTGCGTACCGAAAAGAAGGCTTCAAGCTTTGTGCCCTCTTTGTTGGGGGTCATTAAATAATGCCCACTTAGTGAAATCCCAATTTAAATTCATTTATCCCAGCCCAAAATTTATTTCAAGGCCCTTTAAATATAACACGTAAGCGTTTGCCAAAACTGAAATCACCGCCACCGACCAATGAAAACGAGTATGCTGCAGATAGTAAAAAGGCTCTTCCCAAGACTATCTACACTCTTCAATATACGTTGCATGACCTCCTTTTTTTTTCTTACATTCCACACTTACATCCTCATCAGTCCTAGTGGAGTTGGTGTCCTCCAACGAAGCATCTCCCAGATGAAAGCCATGGTGTAGAGCATACTGTGTCTGTCCTCCCATTCGGGAGTTCGTTCCCGGCCTACGATGTTGTCAACCTCTTGCTGAAGCTTCCTCTGAACACCTTCGGGGTCACGGGCGCAGTAGAGCAAGTTCCACTCTATGCTGGCCCTGACTGTGTTTGTGCCAGCTCCGAACAGATTCAGGGCATTGCCCATCAAAGTCCGTACTGCGAGAAGTTAGAAGGTAGCGACAAGAAACCATTATTGCTCCTTCTAATCAAAGCAGTCAAATCTATGGTAGTCCCGACATCTTTAAAAAATATAGGGATTGGCCTATCATGCGATTCTTGTTTTGTGATTCGTTTTTGGTCTTTTCATTGACTGACGCCGGCATCTTATTGGCCAAGAAGCGATAATAAAATGCTTGAGAATCGCCACGTCTTACGTTTTCTAAACTGACAGTGACAATAGCACAAGTAAACATGTACTCACGATTGAAGCTTTGGTTTGTTCCATTATTCTCGTTTATCTTCTTCAGATAAGCATCGATAAAGTCCCTATTCAAGTCTGGACTTAGCGTTTTAGAACGTTGGTCAGCCTCCTTTCTGGAAAAAAAATTTAGGGTGCCTTTTTTTACCTAACAATTCAAGGTTTCCATTCTAGACTAAATTTTAGAAATGTAATAGTAACTGCAGAAACGACGAGAATGTAGTCAAGCTGTCTCTGTCTCAATTTGTTAGAATAAGCAGCCTACAGAAAGAAGTCATTTGGTTCATTTTGTGTAAGGATCTTGTCGACCATTCCAATAGCCGACCTCTGCGCGCTGCCATCTTTGTCTATGGAGCTGTGGATCGCGTTTTTAGAATGCGCACTGGGTCTTCGCTTCGAAGTATCAAACGCCATGCACGCGTTCACAAGCCATTCACTCGTCATTTCTTTCCTTGGTGATGAGCGAGGGATAGATATGTACTTGCCTGATAAAATTAAACATATCGTCCGCGAGTGCGCGGACGATATTGGATCTGGACGATGGAAGGTAGGAGAGCAGCTTGCGCAAGGCGGGCAAGAAGTCCAAGGCCGATGTGAAGCTAGCGTTCCGTGAAACCCTACTTGCTCTTTTGTCGAGGAACTTCCGCCTCGGATCACCGTAGCTGAGACGTTCTCCGAATACGAGTGCAGTTATGTTGTTCGAGACACTCGACGTGATTACATTTTCTATTTTCCCCGGTGTGCCATTCCACGATTTCAGGACATCGCAAAGCTGAGATATCTCCTCCTGTTGTCGCCAAAAAGAAAAAAGAAAAAAAAAACATCGAATGTAACTAAGTTTTAAGACACGACATATTTAGCCAATTCAGCCACTAATATCAAACTACATGATATACGGTAATCACAAATCAATCTGGAAGCGAGGAACGCCACACTTGTTCGACGTCTTTTTTCTTTTATGAACAATTTGGAGACTATTGGTAACTATTGCATGTTGTTCACACATCTCGGCATTTGAACAATGCAAGACCCGTGAACTTGGTTATTATGTCACCTACCCCAATCAAGCACCGGGCGCATATTTACTATGAGTGCTTTGTCTGCGTTTGGAAGAGACTAGTACTGATCGAGGTTTCAATAATTAAACAAAGTCCCAGTCACACGCTAGTGAAAAAACAAAATGCTGCTTTCGTTTGTCACGCCCAGAGCTGAATTTTAAGATGGAACATTCCCACCGTTAGAGGTGGAGCTTTTCCATCTTCTGCCTAGTTGTATCCCAACATCATCTTTCCTACGGCAACCCGCTTGATCTGGCATCAACATTTGTTATTCAGATTGGTCGGCTTTTGTCTTAAGCCACCCTTCTGCCCCGTTGTCTTGTGCAGAAACGACAGACGCTTCCATAGTGTGCTGAACGGGTGTCATCACCTGCTCCATTCGATGAAAGGAAGCGCCGAAACAACGCGGTGCATCAATGAAAATGTAGTCTGTGTGATTCACTGTATTACTGGGCATTAGCGACCCGCGATGCAGTAACATCATTTTGTCATGTGAACTCATGTTTGGCTATTGCTGTTCTCGCGGTACATCGGCCATTATACTCGTGAACAAGGGATGGAAAATGGATTTTTGTTTATGCAAGTACTTTAAAGCTTGAAGAGTGTCAAATCGCAGCAAGTTAAGAAAATGTTTGTTTCAGCTTGAACACATAATTTCTTTTAGAAACACTGTCACATTTACAGTGGTAAATGTGTTCATCCAGTGGAAAATGCTTTTTTAACAAAACTAAGCTCCTACTGACTCCGTTTGATATCTTCGCACCCTCTTTTCAAATTGCATATTTGCTGCGCTCTCTGAGAGCTTCGAGCCCCCTGCTTCAAGCCAGTTCTCTTATTAACGTACGTTTCCCTCGGAGGGGTAAAGACGGACTTAAAAATGTTATGGCATATTGCTGGGCAACTGCATTGCATACGTGAAATGCTATAGCATCACGTGAGATCAGGTCACGTGACGTCCATTTCTCTGCTAAATTTAACGGGGAAACTGAATTGGTGTGTAGGTCACGTGACGTTAGTTTTTCCGCTAAATCTAGAGGAGAAACTAAACTGCCGCATTGGTCACGTAACATCAGGTAACGTGACTTCGAATTCCCCGTTAAATTTAGCAGGGAAACTGAGTTGGTGTGTAAGTCACGGGACTTTAATTTTTCCGCTACTTTTAGCGAGGAAAATGACGTCACGTGACCTGAAGTTGCGTGCCCTATATACCGATACAACTTCACCGCTAAATTTAGCGGAGAAATTGAAATAATATATAAGTTTGTGACGTCCCCTAAAGCTAAACTGCGCGCGTTGCATTATGGGGCGCTACAGGCCACGGCTTCGCGAAATGCGGCTTCACGAAATCTGGAACAACTAGCCAAAGAACATTTCCCATTAAAAAAGTGCTTTGGAAAAATAAAAATACACAGAGGGTTTGCCAAATCTACAATGCTCTATGACCCTACCAAAAGCTTTTATTATTTTATTTCACAATACTGCAGGCCTTGTTAAGGCCCAGGCAGGAGTGGTAGGGAAGGGATGGCAGAGACAGAAACACACACGTTCTTCAACACAACACAGATCCTAAATAGCATATATCATCGTAATCTTGAAAAAAAAAATCCATCAGGGGTAGGGCTATCAACAGTGTCTTTTTCTAAGCAATTCCATTCTAATATGGTCCTAGGAAAAAAACGAATTTTTAAAAATATTGTTCGCGCTTTGGTATGGCTCTAAAAGACTCCCATGATTAAAGCGTGTATTTCGGCGTGTGAATCGCTTTATGTAAGGTGAGGATTCTAAATAAAATAAATTATTCGTGATTAGGTACAAAAACTTCAATCTGAAAATTTTCCGGCGCGATCTCCAACACTCCAATTCAAGTGATTTCAACATTTCTGAGGGGCTGTCTAAGCGACGATACCTATTGCCTATAAATCGCGCAGCTAGCTTTTGAACTTTCTCTTATTCCTCTATAGCTTTTTGTGTACACGGATCCCAGAGTACGCACGCGTATTCTAAAACTGGCCTAACTAAAGTCTTATAGGCACACAGCTTGACACTGGAGGGTGCCAATGGAAATTTGCACCTTACGGACCACACGCTCGTCTCGCAGCAGCACACACATTGGCGACATGCGTATTCCAGTTCAAACTGCTCGTAATTGTTACCCCGAGGTACTTAACTTCAGAGGCTTCTTTAACTTGAGTGCCATTAATTGTATAGGGAAAGTTCAGTACAGTTTTTTTATTCGTAACCATTAGTAATGTACATTTCTCCAAGTTTAATGGCGTTTGCCAATGTTCGCACCATGCATAGATATCCTGAAGATTATTTTCAAGAGCTAGCTGATCATTACGGGTTTCTGGAGTCGTCTGCAAACAACCGAACCCGAACTCTGTCATCAACACTGTCAACTATGTCGTTTGTGTAGATAAGAAACTATATCGGTCCCAGAACCGGTCCTTGTGGAACACCCGATGAAACAGATAACTGACTTGTTTGCTTTTCTCTTTCAATAAACTGGGAGCGGTTTGAAAGGTACGACTGAACGAATTGAACTAGGTCGTTTTTTATACCGATCGCGTATAGTTTCTGCACTAGTTTATGATGTGGTACTTTATCGATAGCCTTCGCGAAGTCTAGAAAGATGGCATTGACTTGCTTTCTTTTATTTAGAGCGAGAAAACAAAATCATGTGAAGTTGTTACTAACTGCGTAACTGTTGATAGCCCTCGACGAAAGCCGTGCTGAGCACTGGTAAGGAGATTATTTTCTTCCAGATAATCAGTAATGTTCCTGCACACTATGTGCTCGAGAGTTTCTTAGACTCGCTAGGATTATCTGAGAAAGAGTGATGGCCTCTTCAAGATTCTCTAAGATTGCAAAGTACGTCAATGTTTTCTTATAAGTGTGTTGCGCGCTTCAATTTCTTTTTTCCGAAAGAAACTTTGACCTTTCAAGTTTTTTCTAGAGTACCACATGATAATTCCGGAAAAGCAATCCAGTCTGATAGTTAGCTTTGGAGAACAAAACAACAAAATTCTGGAACATGTAGCTTGAGAATAGTCATACTTCTTTCAAACAGCGTTAATTAAAGTTTGTTCCATTTCATACATAAAAAGATTTTGCACCTTTATATGTTCTTCCATGGACTTCTTTCCGAATCCAAGGTCTCTTAACACGTGCATGCAGAATCTGCGGTTGTCGACCCATGCTTGTCCATTCATTGTTGCAATTCCTAAAAGATATTTTAATATTTATTTCCAGACTTGTAAAGTACTACAGGTAAATGTGTTCAATGCTCGCTCCCACTTGCAAGGTTAACTCAACAAAATGATAAAACATAACAAATAGTTTCCACGCACTATTTTTGAAAGTAAAGTTTCTTATGCCTTGGAAAATCCACACCAAATTCATCAATGCCTGATTTGTGACACCTTCATTGGCTACATTACTAAACTCAGCGCATTCACAAGGAATGCACTTCAAGCCCTGCAAGCCCTGTTAATACTATGAATTGTACTAGCTAGCGTAAAATTAGGATTAATTTATTTTGATAAAGGCGGGCAAGCAATTAGCAAGAAAATTAGATATACGGAATGTCTGGCTGTCTGTTGTGCCACCACGTCAGCTTACTCCTGATTGGAAAATCATGCATTTTGAAACAAGGCATGAGGTTGGACCAGTTGGTGTGGTTGGTATTATGAAAACTTGAAAACAGCGCAAAATACAGGAAGAACAAGAAAGAGAAGTGAACGAACAGAACACTGACTAGCGACTGAAGTTTATTTCTGCACGCAACAGAAAAAAAAAACAGTAAAATAGGAAAAAGAGAATCAACCCTTTTGAGGCACGTCTGCCAACATTTAAACAAATTTACCGAATTTCTTCATAAAAGCAACTTCATCATTCGCCAAAACCTCAAACGGGGCACTCACACACGTGTTCGCTCCGTATGTCGCAATAAAAAATGAAAGCCGTTTACAACTCTCTGTAACGCCGAATTAAAGCGCAGCTCTTGAGGAGGAGGGGAAGGCACGGGGGGGGGGGGGGGGTCACGTGACCTGGGGGGCCATGTGACATAGGGGTCACGTGACCTCGGGGTGTCACGTGACCTGGGGGGTCACGTGATTTGGGGGTCAAGTGACCTCGGGAGGTCACGTGACCTTAGGGTCCTCCCGAAGGAACCTGAGGTCCTCCCGAAGGAACTCGTGGTCCTCCCGAAGGAACCCGAGGTCCTTCGGGAGGACCTTGGGTCCTTTCGGAAAAATTCACCCATAATGCACCGCGCGGTTACGCCGACGGCGACACCGACGGCGACTCCGCTCAAGCCGGAAACGGGCGCCTAAGAGCTGCGCTCTAAAATGCCTTGTCAATTTCTCTCATCACTTTGTTGTGGGGACGAGCGAGAATCTTGATTTCCGTGAAAACCGGAGAACACATAAACCTATCACAGTGAACTGCAAGGTGTCCCGACGGTGAAGAATATAGGAAAAGAGAATGCTCTCTGGTCCTAACATTTACACACCTCCCCGTCTGACCTACGTAAACCCTACCACACGACAGAGGGATCAGATACACGACGCCCGTCGAGCACGCAACATACCGGGTGTGGTGGCTAACCACGCAACAGATAACCCGACACTATTAACTGCGGCATAAAGATGGGACAACTTCGAAGGAGCTGAAAACACAACAGGTACGTCAAACTTCTCAGCCCCCTGTGTGATCCTAAGTGAAAAGGTGTGTACGTACGGCAGAACAACCGGCCTACAGGATATCTTCCTCCTTACCCTCAACCACCAAAGACCTCTAAGCACTTTGAGAAGTGATCCGAAACACCCACGAACGCAGCCAACGGGAAGCCAGCAGAATGCAACCTGCTGGCCTGGGACAAATGACTATTTCCGCAGCTATGGGGACAATATTTCACCAAAAAGGAGCGTAAAGAAGACACGGCAATGGCCCTTTTAACAAGTTTGGAATAGCCGAAAGGCCGCGGGCGTCCGACGGGACTTATTGTCTTATGACTCAACAAAACCAATAACGTATTTTACCAAAGTAACGCATTCAAGACAAAACAAGAATGGGAACACGTCATGACCCCTTGGGTTATGTTCAACGAACTCACCATCAATTCCGATGCTTCTTAAAAGGAAATGTGTAGGACGGCCCAAGACGGCGTCTTTGTTCAATCCTTCTTTGATCGAGGCCAGGTCATTCAGCACAACGACATCTTCCGATCCCAGTTTGACTCTATAACAGCATAAATGGAGGTCATTTTCATTTCTGCAGCAAGCTTTTATTTCGTGGTCTCACTCTCTTCGAGTCACTACAACGCGTGAATATTTTTACCGCAATCAGTAAGCGACTCAATGTTTACACTGCATTGAAAATAAAAGACCGTTCTTCATGTAGCGACTTTTGAAATGGCGCGCCATTTTGAAAATAGTTTAGTGTGATATGACTGGCTTTTGCTCATTCCTTTAGCTTGTGTTTGTAGTTTATTGTTGAAGTTTCTTGCTGTAGTTTCTCTCTGCTGAAGTTTCTGGCTGTGGTATCGTGCAGCAGTCTTTGATTGTAGAAGGTGATATTTTGTGCGGTGCCCGAATTATCTTCCTCTACCTATAATCTGTTGCAACTCAAGAAGGTAGGGCGAGGGTAAAACAGGCCGGGGAGGAGGAAGCAGACGGAACGCTGGAGAAGAGAGGAGGAAACCTCCTTCTCTTTTTTTGCATTCCGTCTGCTTCCTCCTCCTCGGCCCGTCTTGCCCTCGCCCTACCTTCTTGAGTTGCAATGCACTTTAGGTAACCTATCAGGCAGCCCGAAGCATAACCTAATGGGAGGAATTAGAAGGGAATTGAGCAGCGACGAACCCAATCACAATTCGCCACGCGATGTCAATTAAGAGCTATACATTGCTGCTTCAATATTCGTCGAAATGCGAACCCTCTGCTAGTATTAGCTCTGCTAGTTGTAACTTTGCATTGCAGTCTTATTCATAAAACTAAGGGATTTTAGGTACGAAAAATTATTATTATAATTAGGGTTTTTATTTTCCCCTTGACATTTCTGAAATCCAGACTGCATTATAACTGTCAGTCACATGTAGCTTTTATGAACATTGTCGTCATCCTCCATGAGTCAAGACTTGAGCATCATGCGCACTTCTGTAATATTTTCATAGAACTGTTTTTGATGGATATTGCTTTTTCTTAGAAGCGTTCATACGGCAACCCGACCTAATTACACCGATATAAAGCAAGACAATTTGTCTGCGTGTTTTGTTGCTCACGCTCACTCGCGCACGCCTGAAGTCGAGGCAAAAGTTACAGTTCTTCAGCAACAAAGCCTAGCACTGTGGTGCCTTTGGAAGATTGGTGCGCAGTGTATTGCCAACTGTACGTTGAATTCACAGGGTCCTGGAAAGCAGCGCAAGGCCGCTTTACCAGAAACGTCATTTTTTTTAGTTCAATAGAATGGGCATGTTTCTCTTGGACCTCTTCATTCTTGGTGAGCCGAACCAAACTCCGGGTGAAAGGTTGCTCTATAATGACATCTCGTGTGTACCGGCGAAAGAAGCGCACTTTTTTTTTTTTTTTCGCGAGCACATGCGGCGTCGGTGCTTGGCGGCATTGCAAAATACTTTCTCCCTCTTAAAATACCCGAGAAGAACGACATTATTATAAGCGATCTGCGGAAATAAAAATAATTGATCAGTTGAATGCATGCACAATGCCAACGACGACTAGAATGGCGAGGAACTCTTTCAGTATACGATGGCGCTCTATAGAGATCTTGGTGCGACTGGCTCAGAACGACCCCTTCAAAGCTTCAAACATCCGAAAGAACCGAAATGATGATTACCATGGCAACAAAAAGCCCATCAGCCAATCACCTTGCGAGGTTTCGGTCCCTTGTACCTTATTACACCTCCGCGTCCGGCTAGCAGGCTGAGAAGGCAATGGCGCTACTTTCCCAGGATCCAGTGACTTAGCTGGACGTCAGTCGGCCTTTTTTTTCTTTTTTTTATTATTGATAACACGTCCGAACAGAAACCTTATGCCAGCACACAATATAAAGCCGAGGTCACACTGCTCGCACACCATACAAAAGGCACGATGTCCGATGCAGTCACGACGACAGAATAGACCGTTTTCAAACGTGAGCGCCATCCAGTAGCCGCTGCGACAATCAGTCGAGTCCGCCATTGTTGTTCGGGCTCGTACTCCGGGCATGTATGTTGGTCGACAGGGTTACTGCACCTTTCGTCATAAAATCGGCTTAGCTCGTATAGAAAAAAAGAGTGCCGCGTAGTCTTTCGGCAATGACTCGGATCAAATCATGCGCTTTGTGCCCCCAAACAAATCACAACCGCCAATGTTCATCGATAGACTTTTCAAAATGATCTATTATCAGCGGACACGCCATAAGCGTGTTCGAAGTATGTTTGCTTTATATATTTGTATGCTTCGTACAAGTCCACAGACAGGTCTTGTACGATCAATGTGGGAGGACCTTCGTACCAGGAAGAAACACGCTTCAGACAGTAGAGAGTTTTAGGGAACCGTTTTTGCACATCCGATACGGTACGATGGGCCTTCCGTTACGGACTGCGCATGCGCGAGTCTTCTGCGGTAGCGCATGCGCAGTTCGTACCGGATGGCCCATCGTACCGTATCGGATGTGCAAAAACGGCTCTATAAAACTCTCTACTGTCTGCAGGCTGTCTTTTGTATGACGTATCGGCATTATGCCCGCTGCAGTGCAGACCAATTTCTGGCGGCACGTTCTCGCCAAAAGATGCAGGCCAATTCAAGCTTGCCACGCGCAAATAAATAGCAGTTAGTCCTGCGACAGCGCAGACTCGAAAGAGAGAAGGCACTTCTGCGGACAGGGGAATTAGTCTGACCTCACGATGGGTCCGTATTTTGCAGCGAGTCTCTCGTAGGTAACGTGGGGACTGGATCCGAGAAACGGCAGGTAGCCTAGGAAAGGTATACCACTCGGTCCCGGAGGTAGCGGCATGTCCTGAATCCTCGCATTCCTCTTTGTGAGGCACAGTGCCGCGATGATCAGCGTTATCACCAGGCCAAGAGCGATGTCTGTTGCCAAAGAGGAATAATCCTCGCGGAGGACCTTCAATAATAAAAACAAAAGAACCACACAAGCGCTAAGTATCAGGATGCCCGAATACACGTAAGAAATTACCACCAACCTATACCTTTAAATTTTAACATTGCATGAAAAGCAGTATTCAAGATGCGATCGTTAAAACTCGTTTGGGAGTGAAGCGCATATTGTTTATAAATATCGGCGATAAATTCAGAGCGGAACATAACGTCACGTGAGCTGGAGTCACTCGAGGCCAGGACTGGACGATTAGACGACACGGTGTCACGGAAGTGACGGAACCTACTTTACTTGATTTGAGGTCACATGACGTGACGTCATAGTGTGACTTGACCTGACGTCACATGACGTCAAGATACGTGGCGGAAATTTCGCCGCTAAATTTAACAGTGAAATTGACGTCACAGTTTTAAGTGGTGTCCCGCGTTACAATGACGTGACCTGGCTCCTATACCTCGCGAAATTCAGCTGGAAAGTTGACGTCATCGACTTGAGGTCAGGTGACGTGGTCACGTGACGTGACTCTCGATGTCACGGGTTCTGACTTCACATGGCGACAGGTGGCGTGAACTCAATTTCCCCACTGAAGTTTGTGGGAAAATTGACGTCACGGTGTCATTTCGAGGTGCCCCGTGATTTGAAACCAGGCAGCGTTGTCACGTGACACGACATGGTACAATATCAAACCGTGATGTAACGTGACTTAACTTCACGTGACACCAGTCTCCCCGCAAAATTTAGCGGGGAATCCCACAAACAAAGTAACGCACAGATGGACGGACGAATCAATTTCTGGGATTAGGGTGTTCTTTTAAAATACATTCGACGCTTTAATCTATTTGCTCCCCAAAATGTTCCAGGTTCTCATCAAATACCACCTTTGGCGTATAGTTTGCCTTTCAATATAAGGTATATGAATATTACAATATATTATTACGTATTAAAGTAAAAAAAATATAGCTCCATCCAAACCTTGCAAAGAAACCCTACGTTTCAAAACAAGTTCAGTTTTTTTTTTCTTTTTCTATAGTGACTGAAAGCACGCGAAGCAGCAGCAGCTCCCAACGTCAAGTTAAAAATAAGATATACAAAAAAACATGAAAAATTATTTTTGTTTCTATGAAGACGTTCATCTCTTCAGATTTCGCGACAAGTCACTGAGGTCATGCGCCTACAAAGCGGGCAAGGCGCTTATGGACCTGTTTAGTTTTTCTGTAATAACTGAAAACGGGCGTGTTGGTGAATAGATAGGAAAACTTGAAAGGTTAAAACTTTGAAGACGGGGCAGAAACAGGACTCCAATGAAAGAAGTCCTGTTTCCGTAACCGTCGGCGATGTTTTATCCTTTCAAGTTTTCATAGGTTCCCTCGCTTCTGCTGTATCCGCCATGACTCCAAGAAAACCCTTCTCGGGTATTTGGCGCTGTGTCGACCACGCGGACATACTTCACTTCAAAATGCGAATTATTGAGGCATGTCAGTGGCACTGCAATTGGTGCATCATTCTCGGTCACGGCGGTGAAACTCACTATGGAAACAATGAAACAAAGAGCTCTGAAGTCTTTCGCCAACAGCCCCAAAGTATCATGCGCTATGTGGATGATTGTTTTCGCAATCTCACGAAATTAGACGTCAATAATTTTCTTGCACACCTCAACTCCATCGAGCCGGCATTTCGGTTCGCCGTGGAATGGGAGATGGACGGCACATTGCCGTTCCTCGATGTGCTGGTGAACAGGCGATGGGAACATCTGAAGTTTACGGTGTACATAAAACCAACACATACACACCAAACTTTACATCGATTTTGACTCCAACGGCATCGCCCGACGCGCCGTTCGACGCCAAGTTCTCGGCAGGCCGAAACCAAAAGCCACTAGAAGGAAGGCAGCCCCATTGAGTCGCGCGTATCAGTGTCCCCTACAAAAAGGGAACAAGGGAAGCTCTAGCATAAGTACTTGGGAAAAAAGGCATTCTGGTGGCCCTCAAGCCCGTGTCCACACTGGAAACGTTCATGCCAAGACCCAAAGATCGTCTGCCAAATTAAAGAGCACAAGGCGTGGCTTACACGATTCCTTGCGCAGAGTGCCCCGCAGCCTATATCGGCGAGTCGAAGAACTTTCCCGAGCGAATCCGCCAGCAGAGGAACGACGTGCGGAAGTTGGAACGTGAGCGCAGCGCCGTCGCCGAACACTGAGAAACCCTAAACAGTCGCATCGATTTCGCGAACGCGCACGTGATTGACGCACAGCCAAATATCCAAAGAAGGCTTTTGTTGTAGCCATGAAAAATCCAACAGACGCCAGGAAACCTAAACATATTCCCGAGGAACTTGCCCTCTGTGTACGCACATGGCCTCTTTGACCTGACGAAAAAGCTGAAGAGATGACCGTCTTCACAAAAACAATGTATTGCTATATTTTTGTTTAAGACAAGGATATTAGGAGCTGCTGCTGCTCCTTATGTTTTCAGCCACCCCTGAAATATATATATATATATTTATATATTATTCTCACCCAACCAGTCAGATGTTTGCCGAATCTGTTTACTTTCAAGGATCCCATATGCGCCTAAGATCATTAGATGAAATTTTGTCAGTTATGTCTGGTACTGAAAAGCTGATTGCTACGGGTTAACTACCTTTGCGAACATTATTAGAACATATTTGTTTTATTATGGACATAAACGTTCGTCATTTGTAACGCCGAATGACCCTTCGTCGCATGGTTGAAGTTTATCTTGGCGAACAAAGGTTTCTCTTTAAATCACGGGAACGTGACAGCAAATGGTAGCGACATGATAGATTTGTTCAAGGACTTCACTTGAGTATAATAGGAGACAAGCGGACGACAAAAGAGACAAGGGACCAACACACACGCCTGAATTCACTTGGCTCGTCTTGTGCGAAAAACCAATTCTATTTGCTAACACTATTTTGAGCGCACCCAACACTCAGTTAGGGAAACGAACTAAATATTTCCACTGCACACTTAAACTATTTGAACTGAGTAGTATAGCACACAAACTATTTTAAGTAAGGTGAATATAAAACATTATCCTGATCGTCGCTTCGTTAAACCCGAGCAATATTTGTTTTCTCAATTTCCAGCAAAATTTCGCCAAAATACGAACCATTCGGGAAAATTCAATACAGGGTGTATCCAAAACAAAGACGTCTGTTTTTGTTGCAAAGACAAAACAGCGCATCGCCGAACAGTCAGTCTAAGCCAAAATGTAGTGCTACCGGTCCAGAGCAGATACCAAATTTTCAGAGCTTGCCATTATCTTATTCCGGATTGAAAAGTACTTTTCGAAAATTTTAAATGGGGAAATGGTAGCCGACGAAATCTACGACTACATAGAGCTGAATTTAGCCGGGTAACAGAAACGGGCCCAATTTTTTTATCAAGAGTTTCAAACAAGGACGACTAGTGCCGTAAAGATACATTTTTGGCACTGTTTGATTGACGTCATCGGAAATAACGTTGGCTATGAAACGTTTTAAAACAAATCTTCAATTTTTAAAGTAAACATTGTATTTATTTTTTTCAGAGCGTGTCGTATATCGAGGTAGCAACGATCAAGTTTTTGTGTATTTTTTTTTAATATTCACTTTGCTAAAAGTAGTTATGTGCTGCCCTTCTCCCGACATTTTTAACTAAGTCTCTACTCTTACATCCACACGCCGTAGATGTGAAACAGCAATACCCTAAATTTAAAAGGAGTCGTATTTTTCGCCCCCATAATGCAAAGAAACGAAAGCGAAAGCTGTAGCACGGTCGCGCAATGCGGGTGGAATTGTGCCGTCATGAACACGAGGACGGTGGAGCGACGTCGTTAATTCTCATAGTCATCGTGGTTGGCGTCGTCGATGCCACTGACGGCCACCACCAGTACTCGGTGATCTTAAAGTAGGTGGGTAAGCAGGGGGAATGTTTCTAAAACCATCCAATATTACGCGTAGCACCTGGATACTCCCAAATCGGGATCTCGCATAACGCGAGTAATGTCTGAAAACAAGTCTTTCAAGGAGACGACACGGATGAGTCTTCTTTCGTCGCGTCGTTACTGGCAGGATGCCGGGGCGGCCGACGGAAAAAACCCGACTTTTCTGGCCTCGCGCCAAGAGCGGACAGAGGGTTTTTTCTCTAACGGCGACGATTGGAGACGAGATCAAACATTTCTGCGAAGTGTCGCCCGTAATGCTATCGCTTTAAAAACCGCATTCCTCGAAAAAAAAAAAACGTCTAAGAGCAATAAACACAGCAATGACAAAACAGAACGAATAAAAGACGAATACTCACCTTCCAAACAAAAGATGGTGAATAGGACTCGTACATCTCGTCGTCCATAAAACAAAACTATGAGGGTTGCTGGAATCACACCGCTCGTTGTTCTCTGTGACGGCGGTTGGTTGGCTGGAAGAACCGCTTCGTTCGAATCCCGTCGATCACAAATGAGTCGCTTCGCTGCGACGTTCTGTTAATGGCCTTCCTTCCTTCCGAGTATGCTCCGCGTTTTGACGATATCACCAAACCTGTCGTTATCATTAAATGGACTTTGACCTGCCTCTGTACAGCCGTCTCTGACTCTTCTCGATAAGATATACTCTTCATCACTCGAATCCGATGTGTCAAAACAATTGGTTTGCACGGCCGTTTTTGTCGTATCTTGGGGGAAAAGGAAAACAACAGATGGTTGGCTACCTGTCACAACTTCTCGCGGCGCTGCATGATGAGAAAGATGTTCTCTTATGTAAAGTAGAGCCATCAAATAGGTCCCGTTTTGAGTTTATGGCAGTTTATTTCGCGGATGGTTTGAGAAGATCGTCATTTGAATACTCAGCAACAAGCGAAAGCGATTGGCCATCGTTACAAATAAAAAAAGCGAAGTCCTGAGCTTATAGATGCGGTGCTAGGAGGATTAATCTCTATATTTTGCTTTTCATCTATCGAAGACTGTTTTAATATTTCCGGAGGACAGAAAAGCTATTCTTGCGATTCAAATAAAACTTGAGATAAAACTGGCTACAATGATTTCAGCCCTCAAAAGATGGCCGAAGCATCATAACTTTGAAGCGTATCATTTACATTGGCTCCATTGTAGGCTACGTAGCACCCAGAGTCACTGAATATATCCGAGTACCGATTTCGATACATGGCTTGAGCTGACGTCGCATCAGCCGCCATTCTGGTGGACTTACGTGTCTCAAGATCAATGGACCTTTTTCACATACCGACGGCACCAGGCGGTGGCTGCACGAACTAAAAATCGAGGAAGTGACCTACCTGCGCTACCAATCGATAATGGGAGCTACGCTACCAGTTTCTTCGCTCTCCGAGCAGCGGCGCGTTGCCAACGCGACTCTAAAGAGGGGGATCTGTGGCGTCCACCCAAACGTCATGTTTTTCTTTCCGTCCACTTTCTTTTTTTGTGTGACACAATTATATATATGTTGCAATTACGTGTTCTACTCGCTGATCCACAGCCTCCTTCCGAATTTCCTCGATTTCTAGTGCCGACTTTCGCCGCTTGGCATCGAGTGCTCGCGCGTGCGCAGAACGCTTCTCGGAAAAGGTCCATTGGGGGGCTAGTTGGTTGAACATCTAGACAGTGGTTTTAAAAAGAGCAAATGACTAAGAAGAGAAGAAGGGGAAAGGACAGAGCGCTTACTTACAACTGTCGATTTAATGGAGCCTGGAGAGAAAGACAATGTGAAAGTGAAAAAAAAAGAAAAGAAGGATAAAAATAAATTCACTGCTGCTACTAAGACAACATATTTAGTTTTAAAAATCGAAATAAAAATTATTTTATCTTCACCTAAGGACAGAGTATTTGTCACGTAAAAATTGTCTATAAAACAAAAAGAAAACATGAATAAAAAAAAAAGAAAAAAGAAGAAAAGAAAAGAGGACACAGAGCAAACGATTTTAAAACTCTTCAAAGAAAACACCGCTTGAACTGAAGTTCCTTCTGTGTTTAAAGTCTTCAGGGGAAACATCGAAGGAACTGAAGTTCTTTTTGTGTTAGGGTCACTGAGGGAGTGCTTATGCATTTTTCACCACTGGTGAAGATCACCTGAGCCTCGTACAGTTCTCTAGTGTTTTTGTCTCGGAACCGCTTCAGAACGTGGGTATATCATTATGTTATGCCCAGCCAACACTCAGCTTGGAAAAGAACCAAATATTTTCACTGCGCACACAAACTTTTTTGAACGGAGTAGTATAGCACACAAACTACTTTAAACAAGCTGGATATTAAAAAGAAAAAGAATAACTTGATCGTCGCTACGTTAAACCCAAGCGACCTTTTTTTTTTCAATTTCGAGCGACATTTTGCAAATATACGACGCATTCGGAAAAACGCGGTACAAGGTGCACCCAAAATATAAAAAAAAAAAGTTTGTTTTTGTTGCAAAGATAAACAGCGCATCCCCGAACAGTCCGTCTGCGTCAAAATGTAGTGCTAGCGGCCCAGATAAGATGCAAAGTTTCAGAGATTGCTATTTTCTTATTCAAGCTTTAAAAGTGATTTTCGAAACTTTTTAAATGGGAAAAGGGTGGCCGACGACCTCCACGAATACATAAAGATAAATGGCGCCGGCTACCGGAAATGAGCCTCATTTTTTAATCAAGAGTTTCACACAAAGACGACTAGTACCGTGACGATGCATTTTGGGCAGTGTTTGATTGACGTCATCGGAATACAGCGTTGGCTGCGGTAAAACTTAAAAAAAACTGTACTGCTTTTCTTTTAGTACACACTGTATTTAGTTTTTTTTTTTTTTTCTGAGCGTGCCGTATTTAGACGTAGGAACAATCAACTTTTTGCGTGTGTGTGTGTGTTGTTTTTTCAATATTCACTTTGCTAAAAGTAGTTTATGTCCTGCCCTCCTCTCGACAATGTAAATAAGTGTCTACTTTTATATCTACACACTGTAGATGTGAGACAGCAAACCAGAGCCGTGTATACAGAGAGTTTGGTCAATGGGAGGCGAGGGCAGAGCCAGGGCGTGCGCCAGGCACGGAAAGAGAGCTTGGCATGCTCTCTTGACCAACCAGAATCCGAAAACAATCCCCTAGAGGTGGTAGCGAGAAACAGTTCTGCTCAAAGGTATATGTTCGTATATGGTTTTAATAAGTGCGTAAGAGTGAAATGTAGTAACTCTTCGTGGTTGAAAATAAAGTGCACGTGAAGTTTCGATCATGATCACGCAGAAAGATGTAAGAAACGAATGCGCCGCTCAACTCTGTTTTGCTCGAACAGAGTGTGACCGCTCGGACGGAAGATTCCCGGCCTTCGACGCTTTGCGTAAGGATAATGTCGATCGTTCCGCTAGTCGCACTCTTCCACCATCATTTTGAATGAGCGTGATTGAAACATCACGTGTACATATTTTCAGTCACCGAGAGTTACTCCGATGCACTTATCAGGTTTGTTTTTCGCGACCACCGCCAGGGTATTATCTCCGGCTTCTGGTTGGTCACATTTGAATATCTGAAGACGCCCTGGAACACGCCCAGCCCGCTTTCGGCCAATGGCGCCTCCTCATTTGTCTCCTATACTTCCCAATGAATGGCCGAACTCTCTACATATATGGCTCTGCAGCAAACTACCCTAAATCTAAAAAAAGTCGTTTTTTTCGCCCACAATGTGCGAAGAAACGAAAGCGAAAGCGGTAGCATGGACGCGCAATGCGGGTGGAATGGTGCCGTCACGTACCTGAGGAGGGAGGTGCCGACGTGGTTAATGCTCATAGTCAGCGTGGTTGTCGTCGTGGATGCCACTGACGGCCGCCACCACTGCTCGGTGATTCGTAAAGTAGGTGGAAAAGCGCGGTGAATGTTTCTAAAACCATCCAATATTACGCGTAGCAACTGGATACTCCCGAAGTGGGATCTCGCATAACGCGAGTAATGTTTGAAAACAAGTTTTTCAAACAGACGCCACGGAAGAGTCTTCTTTCGCCCGTCGTTACTGGCGGAATGCCGGGGCAGCTGACGGGGAAACCCGACTTTTCTGGCCTCGCGTCAAGGGCGGACAGAAGGGTCTTTCTGTAGCGGCGACGATTGGAGACGAAGTCAAAAATCTCTGCAAAGTGTCGCCCGTAAAGCTATCGCTTTAAAAACCGCAATCCCCGAAAAAAAAAAAAAACGTGTAAGAGCAATAAACACAGCAATGACAAAACAGGAACGAATAAAGTACGAATACTCACCTTCCAAAGAAAAGATGGTGAATAGGACTCGTACATCACTTCGTCCATAAAACAAAAGGTTGCTGGGATCACACAGCTCCTTGGCGGTCTGTGGCGGCGGTTGATTGGCTCAAAGAACCGCTTCGTTGAAACCACGAACGAGTCGGTTTGCTGCGACGTCCTGTTAATGTCCTTCCTTCCTTGCGAGTGTCCCCCGCGCTTTGACGATATCACCAAACCAGTCGTTGTCATTAAAGGAACTTCTACCTGCCCCTGTACAGCCGTGTCCCACTCTTCTCGATAAGATATACTTGCGCCTTGTCACTCGAATCGATGCGTCAAAACAATTTGTTTTCACGGCCGTTTTCGTCGTATCTTGCGGGGAAGAAAAGACATCATATATTTGGCTGCCCGATAAAGGTCCTCGCGGGGCTGCATCATATGAAAGATGTTCTCTTATGTTGAGTAGAGCCACTCAATAGGTCGCGCTTAGAGTATTGGCACTGCGTTCCCCGAATTGTTTGAGTATGCCGCCATTTTAATACTTTGTGCAAAGCCGGAACAATTGACCATCGTTAAGATTCAAAAATGCGAAGTCCTGAGTGTTGTGTTTCTAAGGCCATGGAGTAATCGTAGTCGTTACGAATAAACCTTTAGTACACATAGAACAACTATTTACAATCAGGGTGATTCCGGTATCGGCAGACGGCAGCGTTCGGCTGGCTCTCTGGCTCGCGTCGGTCAGCTCGAGCTCGCTTCTTCCTCGTCGTTCCGTGTGTCTAATCACAGTCCGTACTGAGACACCGGCTTGCGTGCTCTCGAGGGGTATCGGCGTTCCGCGCTTTCAGACGTTGTTGGGGCACCCGGAGAAGAGACAGTTGCTTTTAAATCTGGCTTCCCGTGTTCCGCTGATTTACTTTCCTCCTGTTCGGGAATGAACAGAGTATCTGACTCGGATTCCCCGGTGCCTGCAACTTGGTTTGGTCGGCGAAGAAGTTGGTTGAGGTGTCGTTTCCAAACTTCGTTCGGCTGCACCATTCGTTGCAGGATGAAATGGAGCGCAAACCTTGTGCTGGATTCCATTTCCCCTTAGAAATTCTTCGAAAACTTCAGAATGGAAGGGTGGTCCATTGTCCGAGACAATAGTTCGTGGTAGTCCATGCTGTGCGAACAACTTCCGCAATACTTCCACGACTTTCTCCGTAATTGTGCTCGACATTATTTCCACTTCTAGCCACTTAGAAAAGGCGTCGGTGACAACAAGAAACTTTGCCATAAGGAAAGGGCCAGCAAAATCGATGTGCAGTCTTACCAAGGGTTGTTCGGGTGTCGGCCAGTGGAAATACAAATGAACCGGTTGGTTCCGAAATTTCTGACACAGAGAACACTCTTCGACTGTTCTGACAATGTCACTGTCAATGTTGGACCACCAAGCACGCAGTCTTGCCAGACTCTTTATGCGCACAGTGCCGTCATGTACCGCATAATGCTCGTGCAGTACTCTTCCTCGGCATGCTTCTGGAATAACAACTCTTCGGCCCCACAATAATCATTCTTCCTCCACCGTCAGTTCCAGTTCCTCTTGAAGTATGCTTCCATATCTGGACTTACGTTCTCAGGCCATCCGGTTTGAGTGCATTTCAGTGCCGTGCTGCACAGTTGGTCTTTCTCTCCTGCCTTCTGCAGAATATTCGTGTCTACTGGACACAGGTCTAGCTGTCCCAAGTAGAAACCTTTGGCCTAGTCATTCACCTTTTCTCCTTGTTCATCAATTGGCAGCCGAGATAGGGCATCTGCGTTGAGATTGTCTTCTGATTTCTTGCAGACCATTGTATATTGATATGCTGACAGAAGCATTGCCCAACGTTGCAATCTTGCAGCTGCTATTGTTGGAATGCCTTTCTCGGGTCCAAGGATGGTTGCCAACGGCTTGTTGTCGGTCACCAAGATGAATTTACGTCCATATATATAGTCATGAAATCTCTTCACTCCAAAGACCATCGCTAGAGCTTCCTTCTCTAGTTGAGCATAGTTCTCCTCTGCTCGAGCAAGTGTCCTTGACGCATAAGCAATAGGACGCTCTGTCTTGTCCGGGTACACGTGCGCTAACACGGCTCCAACTCCAACTGGGGAAGCGTCGCAAGACTAAATCAGTGGTAGCTCTGGATCATAGTGAGCCAACACTAGGAATCTGCTCAAAATTCCCTTGAGTTTCTGGAATCTTCTGTCGCACTCTTGTGACCAGTTCCACGGCACGTCTTCATGCAGCAGACGCGTGAGCGGCTTTAGTATTGTAGACAAATTGGGCACGAAACGTCTGTAGTAGTTTACAAGTCCCAGGAACGATCGTAGCTCGCTCACATTCTTGTGAACCGGTGCTTCCTGTACAGCCTGGACATTTTGCTCGTTGTGCTTATTCCAGAACCGCTAACTGTATGTCCCAGGTAGTCCACCTTGTCTTTCATGAACAGGCACTTCTTTTTCGCTAGCCGAAGTCCACGATCCTTCATGCGCGTTAGTACTTCGTGCAGTCTAAGTGCGTTGTATCGTCCTCTGCGGTTACCAAAACGTCGTCCAGGAACACGCAGACACCCGGAATCCCTCCCAATAGTATCTCCATTTGTTTCTAGAAGATAGCTGGGGCGGAGGCGATCCCATGAGGTAGACGTTTGTATCTGTAGAGCCCCTTATGCGTATGTATGGTGACATACTGGCGAGACTTCTCATTCAACACCAGTTGCTCATAGGAGTGTCGTAAATTCAACTTTGTGAACTTCTGTCCACCGTTCAAAGTCGTGAACAAGTCAGTGGCTGTTGGCAGAGTGTACTGGTCCACTTCAAGTTGTGGATTTACCATGAGCTTGTAGTCGCCACAGATCCGGACCTCTTTTTCTCCTTTTGGAATGTTGACTGTAGGCGTTGCCCATTCACTGTAGTTTATTGGATCGATGACGTCTCTTTTTATCATGTCATCTCACTGTGCTTCGATCAGATGCTGGAGTGCATAGGGAACTTTCCTGCTTTTCATGAACTTTGTTTGGCCGTCTGGCTTCAGCTGCAGATTGACTTCAACTCTTTTGAAGCACCCTAGTTCCTCTTTGAAATGTTCGGGACTCTCGGCCAGAATGCCTTATAAGCAATGCGCATCTTTCACAGGATTCACCTGGAGTGCTAGCATCCATGTCTCGTCCAGGACTTGTATCCAATTTCTTCCCATCATTGGTGGCACCTCTGCATTCACCACGACTAGTGGCAGCGTCCAGGTCTTCTGGTTGCTTGTGACATGGACATCAGCAATACCACAGACGTTCAAGCTTTGTCCTGAGCAAGTACGAAGCTTGGTTCTGAAAGGCTCCAGCGTACGAATCTTCAGTTTTCCTTGCAGCCGCTTTGGAATCACTGTCATCGTAGCTTTGGAGTCCTACTTCATTTCCAGAGTCACACCATTAATAAAGACGCTTTTCTTGAGGGGTGGTACAGTCAGCAATTCCGCGTTTGTCTGCAGGACTAAATATTCTTCCGCTCTCTCTTCCTCTTTCAGCTGTGGCACCGCTCCCTTTCTTTTCTTGGCTGGTCCCTTGCGTTTGCCTTTTCCATGCTGATTTGACGTTTTCCCTCCTCTTTGTTGCACGCTGCTATTTTTGCAGGCTCTCCACAGGTGACACTTTTGTCCACATGCGTCACAGTCGTAGCCTTTGTAGCGGCAATCTTGAGGAGTGTGGTTGGTTTGGAGATAACGCCAGCAGGCAGCGATTGTGCTTGCTAGTTGTTTCACTTCGTCTTCAGCGGTGGCGCATGCATCCTTGAGAATTTTCATTTGATCCTCAGCCGCTTCCAATCCCGCCACCAATTCCACAGCTCGCGTCAGAGTCAGATTTTCAATTGTTAGGCACTGCTTCTGGGCCATCGTGTGATTGAGACCACAAACAAATCGGTCGCGCAGTTGCTCTTCGAGTTTGTCTCCAAAGTGACAGGTCTCCGCCAGCCGTCTTAGTTCTGCCAGATACGTGGTTGAAGGTTCACCTGATCTTTGATCCCACTTCCAATTTTGAAGCGTTCGGCTATCACTAACCGCTTTGGCGAGTAGAATCGACTTAGGAGTTGTACAAGCTCTTCATAAGTCCTCTTGCTCGGTTGCTCAGGAGACGACAGATCCCGAAGTCTGGAGTAAGTTTTCTGTCCGATGGCAGTGATCAAGACAGAAACTTTCATTCGATCGGTCTTGATATTCTCTTTTTGCAACTCGAAATACTCTTGAAGGCGTTCCTCGTACTCGTTCCAGCTTGTCCCTTCTTCATAAGGTCCAATCGAACGTGATAGGTCGTCCATGATGCACAGTACCTGGTTCGGTCGATTCTTGCCCTGGTAGATCAGGTCTAGGTTGACACCTCGTCGCCACTTTGTTGTTTTTCTAAGGCCATGGAGTAATCGTAGTCGTTACGAATAAACTTTTAGTACACATAGAACAACTATTTACAATCAGGGTGATTCCGGTATCGGCAGACGGCAGCGTTCGGCTCGCTCGCTGGCACGCGTCGGTCAGCTCGAGCTCGCTTCTTCCTCGTCGTTCCGTGTGTCTACTCTTGGACACAACACTGAGCTCATAGATACGGTGTTAAGAAGATCAGTCTATATGTTTTTTTATCTATTCAAAACTGTTTTAACATTTCTGGAGGACAAAAAAGCAATTTTTGCGATTCAGATAAAACTTGAGACATAACTGGCAACAATGATTTAAACCACCAGAAGATGGTTGAAGTGGCATTACTTTGGAAGCGTAGCTTATACAGTGGCCCCATTTTAGAGTACGTGGCACGCAGAGTCACTGAATATCTCCGAGTACCGCATTCGATACATGGCTTGAGCTGACCTCACATCAGCCGGTATTGTGACAGAGCCGTATATTGGGAGAGTTTAGCCATTCATTGGTTTGAATAGGCGAGCATCTCGGGGCCAGCCACATGCCGAGAAAGAGCCCCTAGCGGTGGTCATGATCTCTAAAAATGCTCCTCGACTAATTTCAGCCGTCTTAATGACCGTGCACACACTTGCGACCTCTTAGAACCGAGTGCCTTGGAACCTCTTAATATGTTTTACGACGAAAGGACACACTGGCACCATCTATTGGGTAGCAATGGAAACTTGGCGGTCCCGCATATTTTTTATTTCTCTCGCGCGTTATCCTTCTTTCTTGGCTCGAAAAACTTTTGTCAACGTTATAAACGCGACTTTCTCATGGGTATTACGCACATTTGACCTCGGAAATCTCGCAAAACCTTCGCTTTTGTGAGATTCAGTTCCAGGGTCACCGCATGGATGGCGCCAGCGTGCCAGTGTGTTCTCTCGTCCTAAAAAATTTTGAGACGTTTCAACGGGTCTCGTCTCTCTTGGTCGTACTCGGTTGCAAGTGTGTGAACGGGCCTTTAGCGTCGCTCGAGTAAAAAGGTATAACTCTTGGTGACGAAAAACTGGCGCATGTGAGGTTTTCGTCACGTCCACATTCAACGGTAGAATAAAGGAACGTGCGCACAAAACCAGGGCGGACTTGCTAGAAATAGCGTCTCAGCCGAGACTGGGGGAAAGAAAGCACTGCTTAACGTTAATAAATTACCTCAGTTGTGGAACTCCCGCGGAGGGGGGTACCCCCCATCACCCGCTTCAGTTCGCCTTCCGTCGTTCGAAGCGCTATCGAGATTTTTGTTTCATAACTGTCCGTTCCATAGAGCAGAGCTGAAACGACATCTACACGACGTGCTTCAAAACGTACGCATTCCATAGAGTACACTAGGCATGAAGACATAATTATCGGCGGACACGTATCAATCGTGTTGGAAGGATGTTTCCTTCGTAGGAATGCATTCTTCGAAAACATCTGCAGTCAGACTTTGTATACCCAAAGTCACAAACCTTTATATAAAAAACACCCCTCAGAGCAGTGACCGCAGACTGTCTCTTATATGATGCATTAGCAGTGTAAGCGCGACTTCAACATACAACTTATCTGCCCTTTCAGCTGCCTCCGGCCGTTCTTGCACGCCTGTTTTCTTCCAAGTTTTCGGGGTAGTTCTAGTTCGCCCTTGAAAAGGTCTATGAATAATATTACGTTTTCTCTTTGTTGTTCTTGTTTCCTCAATTTTTGGGATGTCTTTTAACACTTTATTCCCCCTCCACCCTCACCCCCCCTTCCCCCTTCCCTCCCTCCACCCCCTCGAAATTCGGTGTTTCTCGTGTCAATTTGAGAACTGGGACAAAAAATTAAAGCCGTTTACAACTCCCTGTAACGCCGAATTGGAGCGCAGCTCTTGAGAAGGAGGAGGGACGGGTACTGGGGGGGGGGGTCACGTGACCTGGGGGTCACGTGACGATGCCGATGACGTCATCAGTGACGTCACTGATGACGTCATCAGTGACGATGACAATGACGTCATCAGTGACGCCACTGATGACGTCATCAGTGATGATGACGATGACGATGCGGATGCCGATGACGTCATCAGTGACGCCATTGATGACGTCATCAGTGACGATGACGATGACGATGACGTCATCAGTGACGTCACTGATGACGTCATCAGTGACGATGACGATGCCGATACCTCGGGGGGGGGGGGTCACGTGGCCTCGGGGAAGGGGAGGGTCACGTGACTTCGGGGGGTCACGTGACCCCCCTCCCCGAGGTCACCGGATGTACCCGAGGTCCTTCGGGAGGACCTCGGGTTTCTTCGGGAGGACCTCGGGGTCCTTCGGAAGGACCTCGGGAGGACCTCGGGTTCTTTCGGGAGGACCTCAGGTTCCTTCGGGAGGACCTCGGGAGGACCTCGGGTTCCTTCGGGAGGACCTCGGGAGGACCTCGGGTTTCTTCGGGAGGACCTCGGGAGGACCTCGGGTTCCTTCGGGAAAATTTACCCATAATGCACCGTGCGCTTACGCCGACGCCGACGCCGACGCCGACGGCGACGCCACTCAAGCCGGAAACGGGCGCCTAAGAGCTGCGCTCTAAAAATCGGCCTTCAGTGGTGCTTGTGTTGAAGAAAACAGTACACGGACATGGGATTTCCCACGCTCCAGGCAGCACACGCGTGACCCAAATGTTTGGAAAGCGTCCAGGCACTCGGCAGCAAATAAAACGGGACAGTGGACATGTTTTTCGAAGAAAAAAACAGCCTTGCGGACAGTTCCGTGGGGGCAGCGTTCCGGATGAACACAGAATAAAGCCAAAGACAAATATTCATTTCAGCGAAGCTTGAGATTTTCTTATTCCAGGCTCCACTTTTGGGTTCTTCGCTGTTCCCCGAATTAGATCAAACATATTCGGGGGTTACTTTTAGGGGTTTACCGGAATTCCCCGAAAACACGAAATGCTAGTTATGAATGGTTCCGTGTTTTTGGTATTTTCCGATTGACTCCAAAAAGTAGGGGGTTTTATACCCTAGCAACACTAGCGCTCTCAACTGTCATTAAGCCAACGATTGTTAGCAACTCCCAAATCTTATTCAGCTCAGCTATGTTGTCCTATGTTACATTGTACATAGGTCTAACAACCCCGCTTGAGAGGCGCGTCAAGGGACACAGTTGAAACCGAAACGAAATCAAAACTACTGTCGCATTACCTTGTTTTCAAAAAGTGATGCAAATTAATTATATGCACACTTTTTATTATTTCTAAACGTTTAAAACAGAATGAAATTTACTTATTTTAATTTAGATTAAATAAACGATAACCAGAACATTTCACAGGAATCCAAGCAACAGAGACAGAATGAAAGCCTTATCGGCCAAAAGGGGCTGAGGTCCCCGACAGCACAAAACGACGACTTGAGGGCTGGTGGCAAAAAAATAGAGAAGTCTAACCGCCGAATTCAGAAACCTCACTCCAACTACACTCAAACTTAAGGGCCCCTCCACTTCCTCGAGGAAGGCGCGAGGGCCGGCGCTGGCCAATCGCGAGGACGGACCCGCCGTCGCGATTGGCCAGCGCCGGCCCTCGCGCCTTCCTCGAGGAAGTGGAGGGGCCCTTAAGTTTGAGTGTAGTTGGAGTGAGGTTTCTGAATTCGGCGGTAAGGAATGAATTCTGGCAAGAACGGAGCTCGGACATTGTTTTTGTTGTTGTTTTTGTTGTTGGCCTTTGAACGCGTTGGCGCATACCCAAGAAGGGGATTGGCCGAGGATTGACGTGTCCATGAAAAGTAAGGGACGTATCTATGCTTTAAATTTAGAAAGACTATTTTGTTTAAGACTGGAAGGCAGGACACGCGTGAGCCAAATTTTGAAAAAGCGTCCAGGCACTCGGGAACAAATAAAACGGGACAGTGGACATGTTTTTACATAAAACATCTACATCTACAGCAAGGTAATCGTGTTTTTTTTTTTGTAATATATTTATGTATGAGGGAGCAAAAAGCGTTGTTTGAGGATCCAAAGTACGTCGCTCCAAAAGGAAAGGATATTTTCAGTCGTTACGGGGTGGCCCAGTATCGAAAAAGGCTGCGTCAAGAAACGTTGGCGCTGGGCACTGCTCACCCAACGTTCGCTCAACCCCAAAAAAGGGAAGAGCCAATATAATTCAATACAAATCCAATCTAATCTCAGGGAGATTTGGATTCTGCGACATGCCGTGATCGTTGCAGCGGAAGCTCTAGCTTTGAATCATACCTCATCCGACAATATTTGTGACTACGATACTTTCTAGATAGCTCCACCAATCTTCCGCAATAATGCTTCGCTGGCGCTGGCCATGGGCGGCGATGCGGCGGACGCCGCCATCTTTAGCTCTATCAGGGCGAACCCGCCTCAGTTAATTTTTATAATAATTATAATAATAATAATATTTATTTTGCTTCAGGAGAACCGCGCCGCCGCAGAAAGGCAAGTGGCCCATACATGGAGTCCTACTGCGCCGCATCTAATGACGATGTGATGAGATTGTGTACAGATGACAGAGAGGTTCTGATGATGTTGAAATGGAGCTTGTGGGCGAGGGTGGAGGGATGAGGTTACGGGTGATGTAGGCCCAGTGTTTTTTTAGTGAGCTGCTCGCTGGGACGGTTTTCTTTGAGCTGGTCTCAAGTCTGGCTGAACACAGGGAATTGAGGTAGACCAGCCCAGCTGAACTCAATGATTGTTGCAAGCGACCCATTAACAGTTGGCGCCGCCGTGTAACTCCGGCCGATCACGATTGAGTCAACTCCCCTTGGCTTAATGACAGATAAGAGCGCTAATGTAACTAGGACATTAGTAGATTGTTCCGCAGACTCTGATAACGATATCGGACAGTCCGCCGACGCCTCTGGGCGTGCAACGTATTGTTATCGTTTATCGTTATCGGAGGTATCCGAACGATTTTCTCAAACAATTTAGCAACGCCCGAGCCGCTTCGAGCCCACTTGAGGAAACCGATAAACACCGAATTAGAGCCGTCATTGAACGAGAAAAACCCAAGCCTTGCGGGAAAAAATCGTCATTTACAGCTTTTTGTGCAAATCCAGATACAACCCACACTGGACTGTCCACAAGACTGCTTTTTTTTTTCTTATCTTTTTAGCATTTTTTGTTTTATAAAAGGGGGTGGAACCACTCCCCTTATTTTCGTTTCCTCTCTTTTAGGTACCGGGACGCTTTCAAGGTATTTGAGTCCCGCCCAAACGCCCCCTAAAATATCCCGTGCACGTGACATGTTTTCTTCAACATATGCCCCGATAAACATCGAAGTTTTGTCTGACGCCGAATATGGACACCAAGAAACACCAAATCCGCAGGGAAAATTAACCTCTAAAAAACCCTTCCGAATTCGAAGATAATTAACACCTCGAAAACTCTGTACCTTACTTATAAATAAGGCCACGGGACCTTATGGTCTCAATGAATGCTGTTAAAAAAGAGCTTTGCTAGTGGCGCCTCGTACGTCTGATTATGATGATGATAATGATGATGGTTATGGAAACGTTGTTGATTTACATAAAAATAGATACACCCAGTTCTCTTGATTATTCATCTAAGCCGAAAGACAATAGGAAGGGGGGGGGGGGGGCAAATGAAATGGTTGAAAATATCGGTGACCACACCCATTTTCAACTCAAGAACCGTTGTAAAAAACAAGCCTGGCTCCTCGCGGCGCATTACTAATTTCCCCCTTTATGTGGGCACTTAAGATATAGATATAGGTGAATTTTTGAGTAGGTATATGTTACCTTATCAAGACGTTCGCGATCCAAACGCCAAGAGCATCGCTTTTTCCTCCGACAACCGAATCTTGTAAGAACTACTTCTCGCCGCGTATGAACAATGCGCAAAACTTGCCTTTTTTTTTTTTTTCTTGAGGTGAAAACGGGTAAATATCTACTGATGAGATATCTGTTTCTCGCACGTACGTCAGTACGAGACGCCACACGCTAAGGCGCCCCTTGTATTCCGTAGGCGGTGCTAAGAGTACTGTAAGCTGGCAAGAATAGTACTATCGGGGAACCAGATTAACTTTTTTTTTTATTATTTCAGAAATATGCATGCCAGTTAGACCTGACACGTTCCGAATTCAACTGTCATCGCTTCGCTTATCTCGGTATAAATCGGATCTCTTGGGAGTGCAGGGGAAGGGTGATGACACCGTCAAAAATATCCATGGAGATGGTGTCTCCCTCCTTGGGCAGCACCCTGAACCTTTGCATCAGAGTAGCCAGGTACATAAACAACTCCATCGTGGCCAGCGTTTCTCCGGGACACATGCGCCGTCCTGTTCGGAAAGATAGAGTCAAATAAGAAAAAAAAAGTTTTCTTTACTCTAGACATTTCCCGTGTAACCACCGTCTGATGGTCGGGCGAGGGGGAGGTGGAGGGAGAGTTGTTTGTGAGCTAAAAGTGGAGGGAAGCACTACATGCCTCTGCAGCCGTCGGAAGATATTTCAATTGTACTGTTGCATTGGGTTTCATTTCTTTCTGTGCCATATACTACTAATATGAATACAAGAAAGTGTAAAAAAAAAAGACAAAACACACTCAAAGATGGGTACTGCATCTGTTCGCAGTGAGGGAGGAGCCCTCCGAAAATGAAGATAGCGGGAAGCAAGAAAAGGTGAGAGTTTAAATCTCGTCTGCAGGGGCTTACTAGAAAACAAATTAATCAGAGCGGCTGTGGAAAAAAGTAACATAAAATACGCGTCTACAGGTTGAAAAAGGCGTACCTTCGCGAATATGGTATCTTTGATTATGCCTCCACGAGGTTTCAACGCGTGGATAGATGCCTGGTTCTGTCTAACTCGAAGGAATCCTTGACTTCACCATTTATTTTCCTTAGATGTCGTGGCTATAGCTTACAATTCCTTTATTGCACCTCGCTAAAATCATAAACACTCACAAACATTGCCGAAGTTACCTCAATATTCACTCAGAGGTTCAGTTCAAAATCTCTCGGTCGGGCCTATATAATAAGGTATTCGTATGAAAATAGTGCCACCGGCTTCGGGGGGCATGCGTATCTAGGCGAACTATCTATCCATTGGAACTTCTATCACGCTTTTAATTTCTTATAAAGTTTATTACGGTTTCAATTCAATTTTACCCATATAATTTCTACAAATCTTATACCGTACAGGTCATACATATAAACGTGACGCGCATCAAAACTGAAACAGTGACCTCATTTAGTTTTTTTTTTTTTTCCTGAAACGCCGAAGCCTCGACAGACATTGCCCTCAACGCCATATGTCTTGCAAATTTTTGCAGGAAAAAGGTGCAAATACGCAAATTCTTGTAAAACATCAGTTAAGCGAAGCTATTTTCCGAGCTGCCTCATACACATATATTCTGCCGCATTTTAATTTTTCTTTCATTTACAATTATGTCTTTTGTGTAAACTTTCAGTTAGGCTGCATTTGTTTTCTATAATTTTCTACAATCAGTGATTACCTTCAACAATGCTTTCGTCAACGGTGATCTTGCTGTTTAAATAATAAAAAAAAAAAAGATCTCCAGCGCCGACAAAGGCGGGGTTACGAGGGCGAGGGTGGCGGAAAGCGTCTTTCACGTGCGAATTCTTGTACAAACAAAACACAATCTACTGAAATACGCTTAGGCCGCTGTGCCTCCGTCAGCCCTGCGGTCGTCTGTGGTATCAGCTCGATATCTTACCTGTACTGAAAGAAAGCAAGGCGGCTGGCTTCGGTAGTAGTTCGGTCTGCTCCGCGTTTAGAAATCTGGTCGGATCAAAGTCCATGGGGCGTTCCCAAATGTCAGGATCGTTATGGACCGCCCAGACATTCGGCAGTACTACGGTGCCAGCGGGAACGTAGAAACCGCCTATGGTGGTGTCGCGTTCGACTCTGTAGATAAAAAAAGAAAAGAAATGACCGTTTACCCACAATATTGTTGTTTAAGCGTGTCAAAGTGAACTCAATAAATCCCTTTAAACGTCCACGGAGCAGCACAAGCGGTCACCATCTCTTAGGGACGTCTTAGGGATGAAGCGTGTGGGTGGATCTAAATCCTTGCCAAACTCTCACTTGGAACTCGTGTCCGGTACACGAGAGTACGAGCACAATTAATGGCAGGCTCGGTTCAATGGCACGGCAGAATGCTACTAGATGTCGCGCACTTTTGGAAAGGGTTAGAGTCCCCGTATAGGCCCCCTACGGGAGCCAGGGTTGCGCGTCTGTTTTCCGCGTGCCACCGCGCCGCTACTCACCCAGATCGATCACGTGAGGAGCAAAGAATCCTGTGCCGTGCAGGAAAGTAGACGTTGCACGCACCGCCCCCCGGCGTTTGTTCCCCTCCTTTTGCCTCCTCCTCCTTTCCCGCTTTCCGAGCGCGGCGGCGCCCGCGGCGCTGCTATTCGCTGAATTCTGTCACGTGACTGGCCGCAATCGACGGAGCACGGCTACTACACGTACGAGAAGTGGCTTCCCCGCGTAACTTGGTATTTCAAGATGGCTTACGCGCAACTCTGGCTCCCGTAGGGAGCCTTTACAGGAACTCCAGAAAGGGTATAGAAACATTTCAGTGTAAAAAAGATTGCAAGAAAGTGGGTTATTATTTACGTGTAACATTCGCAAAACATGTATACTTGACAAAGGCGTAAGGCAGGAGGGAACCTGGTGCTTCTGTTTACTTCCATACATGGAATTAAAACAACACTGCGTTTAGGTATTCAAGGGACGGAGGCAGCGTGAATACAGCTCGGTGAAACGTTCCAAGCAGTCTCTTCATCTGCCGTTAAACGTTTTCTTTTGGATCGCACTTCACATGACCGCAACATGCATGGTGGTCATTCCTACTTGTTCTTGCCGATAAAATTAAATTCGATGGTGTGAAATGTTTCCTGCACAATGTACGAGATCAGCAGCAAGGCCGCCACAATGACCATTGATACGACATCGGTGATAGGGCGCATTCATGGGCGCTTTGCTTAGAGTGATGACATCTGACCATTTTGTTAACGACGATTCTGTTTCCTTCTTGTTCCTGAGCACGAGCTCTTTGGCATTGACAGTGCTCGGGCGGCATTTTGTTACCGGCTATTTCTTCGCACTTTTCTCGACAGCCCGTGCTGTCGGCATCGCGTACTACAAGAAATGTCATTACCTTAAGCAAAGCGCACACGAAGGCACCCTAGTCAGTGCAAGCTATGTATTTGTCCAAAGAAATTGATTGATGTTCTCTTTTTTTTTTTCAAGGTACTTCAGAATGGTCGGTATGTTTTAGGAAAGAGAACACAGTTTTTCACATCCTGTAATTTTTGTCGAGATCTTCACATTTTGATGAATCGTAATACTGCGTGATCATACACACAACAGTATATATCGCAAGCTGCTGACAATAGTTATAAACATGTACTATATTTGCATGTTGTTTACGTTGTCTAGACTTAACTGTTCAAAACGTAAATTTAATTGTCTTACTCGCGTCTTTTGTAATGAGCTGGGGCAAGGCCTCCTGTAAACTTTATGCCTGTCGGAAGCGCGCCCCGAGGCCGTCCCGTTTCCTAAGTCCTCCTCCTTTTCTAACGTTCGTGTGAGCCGCGAGACGGCGCTGCCTACGTACGGACGAACACCAACTCAACTTTGTTACATCACGCCGCGGTGGTGGCGCATCAGGCGCATTTCCGGTCTGGGCGTGTGGGCGGAAGTCGCCATGCGGGCCGGGCATTGCTGTGTTGTTTTGGAAGAAGCCAGACTAAAATCTGCCTTCTTTGTCGAAACGCCGAGACTGGAGCTACACCAAAAGAGCCGGGAGAGGTGTCAAGATAGTTTTCCCGTGTTTTCTGCCTGCCAGATTTGTCCGAGAACGAAGGTATGTGCCATGAAAAAGCAAAACCAGACTCCGTCGGACCACGGTTGCTTTTGTGAGGAGCACTTTGAGTTGAATTCACGGAGATTTGTGATCATCAGGTAGGTTTATTTTGTTCCAACAAGAACATGAAAAAAAAAACGTCAAGTTGTCTGGACCACATGCGTACCACGTTCGGTGAGTTTTCACGCTCAAACAACCGTCTAGTCGTTCAAGCTGTTGTCTGCTCGTTCAAACTTGTCTGCTTGTTCAAACTGCCGTCCGATCGTTCACTCAACATCGGCCTGTAGATCACACGTTGACGCGGTAATTGTGGTAAGTAATGGCAGGTCTAAAAAGGTTTCAAATTTGAAGGTTGTTTGGTGTAAGTAGGCTCGGTGTAAACAACAGATACGAGACTGTGTTGATCATTGCTACCGGTGACCATCACCGTCTTGCTATGCCTGATTCCAATGGTCCAATTCTCCTAGCGATCTCTAGTACCGACGTCGAGCATCGCTGCTACCAACCACGCTTTTTTGCAACCCAATCGACGTCCCGACTGAAAATAGCAAGCAGAATCTCATCATATGTATCATACTTTAGGGTTCATTCTGCGGCGTCCACGCGGAATGAATCGCGGCATGTCCGATTATTCACGTGAGGTTTCGGGGTATCACGAGCCTCGTTAATTTCGCTGAGGCCACTAAAATAGTCAGAGACGTACAATCCCCAATTCCAACGTAAAAAATTGTACGGGGACTCACATCGAGGCCGACACCATCACATTCCAATGCTTTTGTTGATGCGCGACAGTGCGCTTCTTGCCCACACCCCATCGCGCATGCGCGGAGCCGGTGGCGTCTTCTATAGGGGCGCTCCGGTTTCTTTCTAAACATGAGTTGGTGTATGAGAAGCCGATTAAAGAGAGGGTTCATCTCAAACCATGGGGACCGTTTGCAATTTAATGGCTAAAGCCTACTGCGGAAATTGGTCGCGAGCGCGCATGCGCTGCATTTTCCCTTGGAAAGGAGAAAACCAGAAGGAAAGGCGGATATGTTTGCAGACGATACACGCTTTTCTCACCTCCTCGCAGCTCGTATTACTGATGTGTTCCATACAACACTTGACCCGGACCGAGCAGTTGGAAGCTCTCTGTAATACAGGCTTCGCGCGCAAAGCCCCGGCGTTCATAGAGTTATTACAATGAACGCTAGAGGATCAGCTGGCGCTAGTGTCTACGGCACTTCCGATTGCAAATTGAAGCAGACAGCATGCAGTCTACATTTCCAGCCTCCCTGTGTATTCCTATGGGAAAACGTGCGTGAATTTCGTCTCTTCGCCGGAAAATAACATGAATAGCTTTTGTTATTTCGGTTGTACCGGATGGTATGTGCCTTTATTGGTGTTGTTAAAGTGTAATTGCTTTAGTTACAGCATTTTTCTTTACCACTGAACGATGTTAAACTTCGCTCTATTTCAGGCCCAAACCTCTGTTGCATGGAAGGTATGTAAACACGAGCGACGATTCTAAGCAAACTAACGATCGAAAGGAATGTAGAGTGTGTTCAAGGCTCGCCAGCATTTCGGTGGTGCTTATATATTGCTAATATGCCCGTCCTGTCATTGGATGAAAATGACTCCGTCGTGCATCATTACGATCGGTTAAAAAACATTCGAACGCAAAAAATAAAGCACGTGAGCTACGAAAAGTGTGTCTTATTATTTTCTATGTCGGGCAGTTTTTATCGGGTACTGCACTCTGGCTTCTCCCTATTTGCAAAGATTTGGAGCGTGCGGGTGATGATTTGAACCCAGAACAAGAATCTTCACACATATTCATGAGCAGAAAGAATAAAGCAGTACTTATTTATCGCAAATCTGACTATATTACGTGGCTTTCAATTTATTTTGATCGTCTGAATGCACAAGGAGTTACTTATCCGGTGTTACTGCGCAGTTCTTGCCGTCTCTCTTGGTTTTCCACATGTCCTTCGTTCGTTTGGCACGTATGTCCCCCATGCTAGAAAGCGTCGACGCCGTGTTCGCGCTAACAGTGTCCGACAGTGCACATAAATACACGTATGAAGCGGTTTTAGCACCGTTTTTCATGCCACGAATTTCAAATAAAAATGCTGTAACTGACCAATTATTTCGTCTGCGTGACAGAGAAATGTTCCAATGTGCCTAGTATGTACAAATTATTCGTGATATTTGCTCTTATAATCGAGCGCAGAGAGAAAATGCACTCGCTTTTTCCCATAGAAATGCATTACCGGAAGTCAATTTCTGACTGCTTGCTGTCTGCTTCAAAATGCAACAGCACACTAGCGCCACCTGAACCTCTATCGTTTATTGTAATAACTCTATGCCGGCGTTAGCCTCCTGAGAGCCTCGATTACAGAGAGTTTCCAACTGTTCGATTATGGTCACATGGTTTATGGAACGCGTTTGCCATACGAGCTGCAAGGAGGTGACGAAAGCGTTGATCGCCTGCAAACGTATCCGCCTTTTTTTTTCCTTTCCTTCTCACCACGCGAAAACGCAGGACATGCGAACTTGCGACCGATCGCCGATGGAGGTGTCCGCCATTAAATTGCAAGCGCTCCCCATGTATTGAGATGGACCCTATCTTCAATCAAGGCTCTCTACCCTGTCCCAGAGACGTATATAGAGACAGTTTGGTCAATTAGAGGAGCGGGCAGAGCCAGGGCGTGCCCCAGGCGCAGACGGAGGGCTGGACATGCACTCTTGGCCAACCAGAAGTCGAAGATAATTCCCTAGCGGTGGTAGCGAGAAACACTTTTAACGAGTGCGCAAGAGTTCAATGTAGTAACTCTTCAGGGGCTGAAAATATGGTGCAAGTGATGTTTCGATGATGATATGCAAAACGATGGACGAAACGAATGCGACGCTCGAACTCTGTTTTGCTCGGACGGAGCCCGTCTGCTTGGACGGCAGATTCGTACGCCAGGCCCTCGGCGCCTGACGTACGGATTACTTGCCGTGATCGAAATACCACGTGTACTCTATTTTCAGTCACCGAGAGTTACTCCGACGCAATTATTTATTTCGTTTCTGCCGACCACCGCTAGGGTATTATTCGCAGCTTCCGGTTGGCCACATTCTATACGTGGCTTGCACATGAAGTCATTTCCGATGCGCTCCAGAGAAAAGGGGAAGAAGGAGCTCCCCTCTTATCAGGACCCTCCTTTGTGCCTCTCGGATTTGCACAGGCGTCGCTATTCTCTCCCAGAAGATTATAGAAGATTAACCTGTCACTCAAAATTCTTACAAAAGCAGCTTCCCTCTCCTCCTTTTACATGGTGTTCAAAAGTATGCGATGTGACGTCAATGCAAGGAGCCTATATTGTTAAATTGCCCTGGAACACGCCCAGCCCCCTTTCGACCAATGGCGCACTGCTTTCCTCTATATATCTATATACGGCTCTGCCCTTCCCAAGAGCCGCGTATAGAGAGAGTTTGGTAAATGGGAGGATTGGGCAGATGCAGGGCGTGCACCAGACGCAGATAGAGGGCTTCATGTTTTCTTGGCCAAACAGAAGCCGAAAAGAATCCCCTAGCGGTGGTAGCGAGAAACAGTTTTAAAAACAACGTAAGGGTTAAATGTAGTAACTCTTCATGGTTGAAAATATGGTCCACGTGATGTTTCGATTACGATCTTGCAGAAAGATGTAAGAAACGAATGTGCCGCTCGAACTCTGCTTTGCTCGGGCGGAGTGTGACCACTCAGACGGCAGGTTCCCGGCCTTCGCCGCCTGGCGTACGGATTCTGTCGAGTGACCCGCCACTCGCCCTGTTGCACCATGGTTTTGGATGACCGTGATTGAAACATCACGTGCACCATATTTTAAGTAACCGAGAGTTACTCGGATCCGGTCCACTCATTAATTTCGTTTCTCGCGACCACCGCCAGGGTATTATTTCCGGCTTCTGGTTGGCCACATTCGAATTTGTGAAGACGCCCTGGAACACTCTCACCCCGCTTTCGGCCAATGGCGCCTCCTTATTTGCCTCCTACACTTCCCAATGAATGGCCAAACTCTCTCTATATACGGCACTGCCCTGCCCCAACGAAGGTGGCGCCCCCACCCTGAAGCGATGGCAGCGTCGTGCGACCGTTCGGGTGGCGGCCCCCGTTGTATTTTCCTCCGTTCGACAGGCATGAGTACACAGAAGGTGGTGGTTAGAGTCACGTCAAGCTACTCTTGCTTCGACTTTTGGACAAATAAAAAAAAATTGATTGATTGATTGATTGATTGATTGATTGATTGATTGATTGATTGATTGATTGATTGATTGAAACCATAACAACTTCCCCTTCCACATGGTCCAATTTACTTACGCTCTGATGACACCCAACGGCGCTACTGTCCTCCAGCGCAGCATCTCCCAGACGGCAGCCATGGTGTAGGGCATCTTGTGCCTGTCCTCCCATTCTAGAGACCTGACCCGGCCCACGACTTTGTCCACTTCTTGCTGAAGCTTCCTCTGGACACCCTCAGGGTCTCGGGCGCAGTTAAGCAGGTGCCACAACATGCTCGCCCTCACAGTGTTCGTGCCGGCTCCAAAAAAGTTCAAGGCGTTACCAGTCAATGTCTGCGCTGCGAGATGCGAAAGTTGCAAGAGCGTGAGATCCTTGCTCATTGACACACCTCAGCTGCACGAACTGTAGCGCAGCAGAAACATGCTTCCCAAGCTAAGAGCGCGCCTTCTAGCTTTCGCTGGAGCATGCTTCTGAGAGCGTGACTTGAGTACGGCGCGAATCCGGTGCTTAGTCAACGGTAATCCGGCTCTATTCATGTTCTTACTGATTGAACACGTGTCACAGCCTGACGCTGACAAAGCACTCGTGTTCAATTTGTGTCCCGCTTTGGGTAGAAAAGTGAGATCATTTACTGCTACGGCATCTTTACCTAGAAGGTGCTGTAACACTCCATGCAAAAAAAAAAAAAGAATGCGAAAAAAGGGGGTAAATTAGTTTACCCCAGTGGAGAAGCCAGGCAGGCTAAGCATAGGCTGCCGTGCTCAGGATATAACTAGGGTTCCGTGTTTTCGGATAAATTCAAAGAACTACGAAAAAACACCCACGGTGAAATTTTCGTCAACGCGGATTTCTCCGATAGACTTCAAATTTCGATTTACCAATGCCAAAAAAAAAGGAGGTAGTTTTACAATTAAGTTTGAGCAGACCGCGGGGTCAATGGTCTCAAGAAAATGTCACCCGTTTTCTTTCAAATCTCGGACCATTCACAAAAGGAATTTTAACTCTTACCTCGTCAAGGTTCATCAGGAAAACAGGTCTTTCGGGTAATGACAAAAGCCACAGTTCAGGTTTCCAGTTCGAACTATACTAGTTTTTCTTTGAAACAGTGAAAGCCGTGAACCATAGAGATTTCATAGAAGGGGGAAGAGGGGGCGGGCAGTTGAAGCTTTTAAGTTTCACCCTTTACCATTCCACCCAGCGTAGCCACGGGGTGGGTTGATTGATAAGATGGGATGAATACTAGCTTCCCAGCGACTACCTCCAGGAGTTTATTGATTTTCAGGCTTCGACGTTTCTCAAAGCCACACTTCTTTGCAACTTTTATGGTGGGAAAATTTAGAAAAATTTAGTAATGCCAATGGCAATGGCACCAACACCAAATCCAGCCGAAGAAATATTAACTGATACAAGTTTGTTCTTTTGAATCTAGCTATGTCTACACAGAGATATTATTATTTTTTATTTAAAAAAACACTGCAAAATTAAGTTCCGAATTTCAGAGAATGGGGAATCGAAGAAAAATAAACTCCGAAAATGCGGAATCCTAGATATAACAAATAAGCAAAATCCAAAATATTGATTGCTCTCTACGAGAATACAAATGCGAAGCCCTATTGGCCAATATGTCTAATAAGAACCCAGTAACAAACATCCTGGGCCCAAATAATAGGCCCATAGTAAATAAGGACTCGCAACACAATGACTAGGTCGAAGTACGGCCCATGTAATAGGTTCGAGTAAGGCGTAAATAAAACAAGGCTCACGGCCCAATTAAAAAGCCCTTGTAGGACCAGACTCACCACCCAAGTAAGGTTCGAGTAAGACAAGGTTCAAGATCAAAGTAATAAAATAAGCTCACCACCCAAGTAAGGCCCAAGTAAAACGCATTTGATCGCCTAAGTGACGCGCGAGTAAGGCCCAAGTAAGTCATGGCACGCGGCACAATGAAAAGGTCCAATTATGACGAGGCACACGACCCAAGTTAGGCTCAAGTCTCACGGTTGAAGTAAATCTAGGTTCAAGGCCTAGTTAATAGGCACAAGTAAGATCCAAGTAAGATAAGACTCCCGGTTCAAGTAATAAGCCCAAAAAAGGCAAGGACAAGGCTTAAATATTATGCACAAGTAACGTCAAGACAAGGTTCATGGAATAAGTAATAGGCTCAAGGCCTAAGTAATGGGCAGAAGTAACGTGGAAAAAAAGGTTCATGTCACAAGTAATACGCACAAGTAACGTGGAAAACAAGGTTCATGTCACAAATAATAGGCACAATTATGGTTAAGTAGCAAAAGACTCCCGGCCCAACTAATAAGCCCAAGAAAGACAAGACCCAATGCCCAAGTAATGACGAAGATAGGCTCATAACAAGTAATAGGCACAACTAACGCCTAAGTAACAAAAGACTCCCGGCCCAAGTGAAAGGGTAGCTGCAAAGAAAAAAAGTGATTTTTTAACAGCCTAATTGGGACAAGCATGTCACAAAACAAATGTTCCGCGAAAAACAAATATTTTTTTTAGCAATATTTACGCCACAGGACGTAATTTAGTCGGAGTCAGAACCTCTCCACATTTGAAACTCCCACTCTTTCGAACCCTGCGGAAGAGAAATACGCCCCGCCCCTCACTTTTGAATTTGCTCTTTTGAGTTGAACGACGCAGCGTCTCGACTTCCGGTAAGATCTGGCAACAACGCACGTTAAACATGGCGCTGGTATTGTTTTGGTTTGACGGGACACCAGAAGCTGCGCGGTTTGCGAGCACATAGCGAAGACGTGACCGGAGAAGTGCCCCTGTGATGCTCCCGGAGGACGGAAAGTATCATTCGTAATCGTCGTGTGTGCTGTGAGAGCGAAGGGAGTCACACAAGCCAACGTTCACGACAGCGCTGCGTTGACTTCTGCGATCTCGTTCTGTTTGGTGCAACACGGCGATGCGACAAAGAACTGAAACGTTCGTGGTGTGTGTGGTGCGGTGCTTCTAAGTAGACACCCACACTAACACGGAGCGCAAATTGGTTGTTGTGGGGTTGAGGTTCAACGGGCTCAGTCCCGTCGTCGTTAGCTGATCCAGTCAAACTGGTCCGGGAGGACGCAACGAGCGTTTTTAAAAGTAAAATCTTCCTTCGCTCTGTTTCAAAATGTGGAAGTTTCTCGACGCATACCGTGAGTAAAAAGCTGTGGGCGTTTTCAACAAAATTACGTCGTTTTAATTAAACAATGAACTCCGAATTGTTGTCTTAAATCTGCCATTTTTATGCTTCGTGTTGGACTGCGTTTGTACAGCGACGTGTTGCGCTCATCGTTCGGTGTGAATAAATTTGGGCAAAATTTCCTACCTGCCCACAGATGCATGAACTGAGGCCATTTTTTACGTAGTGAACATAGTGCTTTTTTATTTTGGAAAGAGGCGTTGTGCATTTATTACGGTACAATCACAAGTTCAGAAATTGGGGAGGGCGAGCAAGCTTTCCGAATTTTGTCTCTTTGCTCTCTGGCACTGCACCTACTTTCAAGTTTCAGTTTCAGTAGACATACCTACTAGCTACTACTACTAGCAGAACGAATAAGTTAATCTACAAAGCCGCGATCACAAGCCAAGATTTACGATAACAGTGCACATTCATTCAAACAACTTTACGTAAGATGGTTCGGAAGCCGAGAAAAAAAATCTGTCGGCTAAGGGCAGCAGGTGCGACCGCCACGTGCTTTGCAGCTGGGTCCGCCGCGTCGTAGTCAGAAATGAGTCATAGCCAAGGTTCTCCGCAGTTAGGCCAGGCCTCTCTCCCCTTCCGGAGCGCACGAACCCACACGCACACACACACACGTCCCGTTGACGTCACGGACGCGTTGAGACACGTTTTGGGCAGCCTTCGACAGGTGGGCGTCAGTCCTGAACACGTCGGGACTCGTTTCGGGACTCGTTTCCGCAGCGTTGAAACTCGGAAGAAGGTTGCCGAAAGTTCCATTCTTAACAGCCCCTCCGGGGCCAGGGAAACCTCGAATGGCCGGTGGTACAATCGCTGGCCTGAAGAGGTGGGCTTGGAGTGGGCCTTGAGAAGACGCTGCAAGCACCAAACAAACTCCCAAACCTCTCACAACGGAGGCATCAGCGGAAACGTCCCCCACAACACCACGCCACACCGCAGTCAAACGCTCGGAATTCGCCAAAGACCCGCCAGACTGGATTACGGATTACCAAAATATGGTACAATTCCGGGTATCGAGACCCCCTGTCGCCAAAAAAAACTCATTTTTCCAACGAGGTCACTAAGAACAAAAGACAAAAGACAAAAATTCTTCGCAATTTGTGAGGTCCTTTTGGGGTTTCAACGAAGTGCCCCCACTTAGATCCTCATTCCCGTGGATGACGAAGACCTCTGAGATCATCCCTACTAATTTTCGTGATGTCAGAAAAATCTGCTCAACCCATCGGCATTGCCGTTAAATTTGCCTTTTCTTTTTCTTACGCTGAAGTCACAGTGATCGATTTTCACGTGATTTCTAGACGTGAAAATGCGGTCCTTATAGCACCGATAAAACAATCCGCCTTTTTCATGCCCCGTCACCTTGGTCCTAGCAATCTCCTGAGCGGTACCGCGAAACCCTGACACACTAGGGTCGCTCTTCTGCTCGACTGTCAAAGACACTCTGTCTACTCGTAGCAGAGGACCAAAGTTACGCGACGCCGGAGCTACGAGAGATCTTTCACTGATCCCGTCTTCCTCCGCCTTTTTCGCCGGCGCGTTGGGACGGCGTACGCTTCCTAGTGCTACGAGATCAGGCTGTTCTAAAACCTGGTCCCTCTCATCCCGGTTTTCTGCCTCCAACTCTGGGAGTGCTTGCTCCCCGTCAGCTGCCTCTGGCTCTGGATCACTCGTCAACAAAGGGGCGACCTGACGCGATTTGGACCTCGTACACGACTGAACTAGCCCTTTTCCCAGTTGTTGACCCCTTTCGCGCAGCAGGAAATCTGACCGGTTAGAAAACAAATAAGGATATTCCAACGGGACTGTTTGCGAGACAGCCGCCTCTGTCACTAGCTCTCCGAACGGGCCCGTTATCCTTACCGTCGCCATAGGCAGACAGACACTGTGCTTTTCAAGCAGCTGCTTGATCCAAACTACCTTTCCGGTAAAATCGGATGTCGTTACATACGACGGATGAACAACGTCCATCGTCGCTGCACTGTCACGAAGCACCCTGCACGGCTTTCCGTTTACCTGGAGCTCGTGAAGATAGGGACGAAGGAGCTTCAGGTCCTCGTCACTACCGTTCACGTACGAGAACACCACCCGCGGTTTCTTACATCTGGCCGCTGTGTGTCCCGGCTCCTGACAGTTGTAGCACAGGAACGGCTTCCTTGCCTCGAACTGCCCTGTTGGGCTTTTCCGCGCCTCGTCCCCGTTCGAGTGTTCTGCGCTCTTGTCTGGGACCTTTTGTCCTGCTTCGGGCTTCTCGGGCCCGTTTTCTCGCGAGTCATTTCCCTGTCGGAAGGTCTTGCGCTGATCGCTTCGGCCGGATTCGCTTTCCTCACCGCTCAGCTTTCTACGCGTTGCGTACTCTTCGGCTAGCTCAGCGGCCCTTTCGACAGAGTCGACTCCCACCCTATCCTGCACCCAGAGCTTGACTGACTGCGGAATGCTACGAAAGAACTGTTCGAGGCACACACACTCGACTACCTTGTCTCGGCTTTCGTACACTTCCTCGCTCTTCAACCATTCTTATCAGGTTGGTTTTAAGCCCGTACGCGAATTCCGAGTAGCCCTCGCTGCTCTTTTTGGATGCGTTTCTAAACCTTTGACGGAACGCCTCGGCAGAAAGGCGGTACCGCTTCAAAAGGCTGGACTTCACCTTGTCGTAGTCGTCCGCGTCTCCAGCACTAAGGCGCGCGACAACCTCTGCAGCCTCACAGGGCAACAGAGTCAAAAGCCGTTGCGGCCACGTTTCTGGGGCGAAGCTCAACTTCTCACATGTCCTCTCAAAGTTAACTAAGAATAGGCCCACGTCTTCCCCAACTTTAAACGGCTGCATGAGCTTCTTCATTTGATACGACTCGGTCTCACTTGCTCGTACCGGAGCCCCAACTCTACTGTTCTGCGAGTTTAATCGCTGTTGTTCAATTTCGAGCTCTAGCCTTTTCAGCGCTCGCTCCTCTGTCGCCGCAGCCTGCGCTCGTTCCTCTCTCGCTGCAGCCAGTTCCCGCTCTCGTTCCTCTCTTGCTGCAGCCTGTTCCTCTTTCGCTGCAGCCTGTTCTCGCTCTCGTTCCTCTCTAGCTGCAGCTTCGCTCTTAGCGTTCTGAAGCTGTTCCCACGCAATTTTAATTTCCTCTGCTTCCGCGCTCTCTGAAATCGCTTTACTGATCTCAAATTTCTTCATCTTTTGCTCCACCTCCACACCCAATTCTTCACATAAACAGAGTAAATCTGTTCTCAGTAACCTCATCAGATCCATGATCGCTGCTCTTTAGCTTTGGCTTTGCAATAAAACTTGTCGCGAGGTTATACCAAAACCTAGCGCACGAGTCAAACACTAAGGATTCCCAGCAGTTCAAAATTAATTACCCATAATCTGAAGCCTGGCGAATCTCAAAGCAAAGTCCAAACGCTCACCCGCAGATGTAGCACGATGTCGCATGGTCCGATCCCAACCGCTGCCAACCAGTTGTTCGAGGCGGGGCTTAAGCCGCACGTCCGGGAGCTTCCTGGCTCGTGACGACGACCATTCCCCGAAGTGAAGAACCCAGGGGTCCAGTGGAGGTGGGAGAATTGGTAACGTAACGAACGGTTTAATTACATGGTAGCGATACAGTCGTCAAATCCAAGAGAACAAATGGAGCCCTCACGCCCCGCCTTATATAGGGGTCCGTTTTCTCCCTCTCTCTCCGCCAGGGCAGCAGGTGCGACCGCCACGTGCTTTGCAGCTGGGTCCGCCGCGTCGTAGTCAGAAATGAGTCATAGCCAAGGTTCTCCGCAGTTAGGCCAGGCCTCTCTCCTTTTCCGGAGCGCACGAACCCACACGCACACACACACACGTCCCGTTGACGTCACGGACGCGTTGAGACACGTTTTGGGCAGCCTTCGACAGGTGGGCGTCAGTCCTGAACACGTCGGGACTCGTTTCGGGACTCGTTTCCGCAGCGTTGAAACTCGGAAGAAGGTTGCCGAAAGTTCCATTCTTAACACGGTACAATCACAAGTTCAGAAATTGGGGAGGGCGAGCAAGCTTTCCGAATTTTGTCTCTTTGCTCTCTGGCACTGCACCTACTTTCAAGTTTCAGTTTCAGTAGACATACCTACTAGCTACTACTACTAGCAGAACGAATAAGTTAATCTACAAAGCCGCGATCACAAGCCAAGATTTACGATAACAGTGCACATTCATTCAAACAACTTTACGTAAGATGGTTCGGAAGCCGAGAAAAAAAATCTGTCGGCTAACGCAGAATTTGGACGCCCGAAGGCTTCTGTGGACAGCTATTACGTAATAACCTGGCTGTGCCAGGTTTTTTACGTAACAGCTGTGTCTAGTCGTGGACGTTCGATGCACCCGGTGCGAATCTCGAAGGCCTCCGGAGCGATATGACGAGAACGTAACTGGTAACGTTTGTCGCTACGCGAACGCCCGATTGCCTCCAGCCAAAGAGCATTCGTTTCGGGGCGACATGGCTGCTGGAAGGCTCGCTGTCGGGATCACTCCTCTGACATCTCCGAAAAGTCAACATTTGCACGCGCAAGCGCGAAAAAAAAAGCACGCTGAGCAAGCAAAGAGAAGAACAAAAGAACCGCGCTATGAAAGCCAAAACCCCGCGTTCCTTCCTATAACTAACACCTGCGACAGCTGCCAAACACACACTACTTCACTTCAAGAAGTCTCACTCAAGCACCTGGGTCGGCACGAAACACTGATCACTTCGGCGAAACGATTAGTCGAGGTAGGCGAGACAGGCGGGAGCGGAGACTTCGGCGGCCATGAAAGAATGGCGAAGCTTTTGTTTGTTATGGTATGAATCCAAACGGAAGTGCCCGTCTTGTAAATCTTTTGCAAAGTATAATAACTCTCATCCCATTGGTTGTTCTTTAAGCGTAAAAATATGCCGCTCAAAAGGAATTTGCAACATATAACAAAGGTTTAACAACCAAGATCTAAGCTGTCAATCAAACTCTTAGCCAATGAGAAGTATAGCAGCCGATTGGAATTAAACGTCACGGAATCCCAACTTCGTGGCGCGCGATTTAAAACGGACGAAATAGCCGCAAACTAAAATCAGTCTCACAATAAATATTGCTGTAAATTGTTTTTCTCGCGGAAAATTTTTTTTTGACATGCTTGTCCCAATTAGGCTGTTTAAAAAAATGTTTGTTTCCAGTTACACTTTAAGACAAGACTCAAGGTCCAAGGGATAGGCACACGTAACGCCAAGACAAGGTTCACGAAATCAGTAATGGGCACAAGACAAGGGTCACGTAATAGGCACAAGACACTGGCAGAAGTAAGGCCAAACTAAAACAAGACTCACGATTGAAGCTTGCATTTCCTCCGTTATTCTCGTTAATTTTTTTCAAGTATGCACCAATGAAGTCCGTGTTAACATCTGCCTCCAGGGTTTTAGAGTGCTCTCTCACCTGCTCACTGCGAATGAAAATAGATAATGCCCGATCGTCACATGGGGTTGAAGGGTTACTGAGGTATGTAGGTGTGCCTCATAGTTTTTACTCTCATTTTAAGAAACAAAATACTACATTATCTAGAATATTGTTGTGTGCGTACCAGTAGACGACTCGCCATTAACAAATACAAAGTAGGTAAGACGTTTTAGTTCACACAAAGGTTCCATTCTTTGCAAATAAGGCCTTAACACAAAATTTTTAAAGTGAGTATCTTACGAAAGATAAAGAGTAAACTGGTAGCAAAGAAGCCTCTTGCACTCGACACTGCCAGCTTGCTTTTTGGTCGGCTACACTAGTACTGTCGGGACGTAGCTCTTCTGACAGTATGACAGCATCACCGCCCTTCTGTAGCTATAATGAGTTCATAACGTTACCGAATGAAAATAATCTAAATCTAAGTGGTCAGCGAACACGTTATACAATTGTTGAGTGTACTAAGTCCGACTTAGATTGTCAAGAGGTAACTTTCCCGGTCACGTCGACTGCCGAATACCATACTTGCCTGATGAAATCGTGCACACTCTTTAGTACGTCCTTAGTGATGCCAAATTTCGACGATGGAATGTGCGAGACGAGGTTGCGCACAACGGGAAGAAAGTCCAGGGCCGAGACAAAGCTTGCGTTGAGGGCAAACTTGACCGCCCTCGTGTCCAGAAAATGACGCCTGGGGTCATCGTAGTGAAAGCGCTCTCCAAACAAGAGGGCCGTGATGTTGTTTGAGACGCTCGACGTGAGCACGTCCGTAACCACTTTCGGCTTGCCGTCCCATGACCGCAGGACATCGCAGAGCTGCGAAATCTCCTCCTGTCGGCAGCCAAAGACAGGCGTCTTTAAGCCGCAGCCGCACCCCTCGTACATCATACAAAAGACAATGTGTTTGCTGCAGACATGAGAGGATTATCTGCGGACAGTTTTTGAATGAATATGTGATGGGACCATCATACATGGAAGAAACATGCCTCAGACAGTATCGGCAGACTGTCATTTGTATGGTGTATGCTTAGTGCCATTGCAGCTTTTGAGTCTCTTCCGACAAGGCGAGTAGACAACGAGCACCAGTGGATACCTCACTTAGTGTCCTCCGGGCAAGATTGAGTACAATGACTTACTTTGATGTGTTCTTCCATGGACTTTCTCCCGAATCCAAGATCCCTGAGCACGTGCAGACAGAACCTACGGTTATCCAGCCACGGTTGCCCGTTCATGGTAACGATTCCTGGAATTCAAGTTTATATGCTGAATTAAAATTGCGGTTCTGCGATGTTCGGTGCGTGACTCGTGACGGTGGAAATATTGCTGTTCAATTAAAGCGTTATGAAGCCAATTATTACAACTCCATGGCCACGTAGCCATGTCTCAGGAATCACCGCCTGAGGAGCCAACGAAGTGGATGATTGTGACTCATTTAGAACATCTTCACCCCGGACCGATATTTGCTTAGTTCAAGCATAGGTGCTATTCCGAATCGATGTAACGACTGGAACATATAATTAAGAATTAATAAAGTTGTTTTCATACCTATTGATCATAAAAAATAAATAACTCGTGTTTCGCAATGTCATGTGCAACTTTTATTTCCATCCTACCTGGACATGCACGGTCCACAGTATTGAAATGAAAATAAATAACAAGCCGCAGTCTACCCTGGACTCTGGTCCTGAGCGGAACGGTTGAGATTTTATAAAAAAACGTGTCCTCGGGCTTGCCTTTTTGTTATTTTGGCTAGAGATTATGATTTGTTCTTCACACTTTTTTAGATTAAAAAATAACACCGTGCTTCAAGTTCCCAATAACAAGCTACATTGTTTTTATACAAGACAGTTAATCGGATCACCCTTTGCTCCTAAGAGACAATAGGTCAGGTAGATAAGATAAATAGAATATAATTCAGTTAGTACTTACCGCTACTTACTTTCCTATCAGTTAGTAGGTATTTGTATGTAAGTTAACCGTTGTTCATTCACTTTGTCGCAATTATGTTATTAAAAAGCTTTTCTCAAGAACATTGAGGACTCCTCCTCTAGATTCCATGCACTATGACAACTTTGCTCCAGATATAAGAAAACGAAAGAGCACGCGACATTCGCTGTTCAATATTAACCTATTAAGTTCATACTAACTGATCGAAAGGGAAACTCAGCAGGCGCATCTGTTCAAAGGGCTCTCTCCACACAGGACACGGTTTCTGGCGCACTCGACGAAAAACAATCGTGCCCAATTTTCAAGCCTCGTATTCCATTCGGTACGCGCGTACGATTTCCGCGGTTACACATGAACTTTGCTGCCCGGCGCGAAACATACCGACTTTTCTCCTCGTCATCACCATCGCCTCCTCCGATTTCCTGTTTCCGGATGGTTCGGAACGGACAACAGCAGCGGGGGGGGGGGGGGGGGGGGGGGGGGGGGGGTGTTTTGATTGACATGAGGTGTCAGTCAGTCAGTCGTGTCAAGAGCACATTTCAAAGACGTGAGTGGACGCCCACTTTCCTTTCGAAGAGAATCGTTTTCAGGCGGTCCAAAAGCGGAAGAAAAACCCGCACTCCTGTCCGGCCAAAAATTGCACACGACACAGGCCGAAGCGAACCGTGATTCTTTGTGGACAGTTCTTAACGGCCGACGTCCAGACTCGAGATTCTGCAAGGCAGAAGATCCTCCTCACGGCGGGGGAAGAGGAAACAGGCAACGTTGGACAGGATAAAAGAGGGAGAGGAGGTAGGGAGGGGAAAAGTGGAAAGCGCGAACTGGCCGCCGGTCTTTAAAGCAGCTGTCACACTGCTAAAGCATCACACAAAAGACAGTTTGCAGACACTAGATTTCTGGGAACCATTTTTGCGCGCCCGATACGGTACGGTGGGCCCTCAGGCATGAACTGCGCATGCGCTAGCACCGAAGACTCTCATATGCACAGTTCGTGCCGGAGGGCCCATCGTACCGCATCGGATGTGCTAAAACGGTTCCCTAAAACTCCCTACTGTCTGAGGCATGTTTCTTCCTTGTACGAAGTTCCTGCCACATTGGTCGTACAAACACTGTCTGCAGACATCTTAGAAGCATACAGATATATAAAGAGAACATGCTTGGGGCGTATCCGCAGATAATTCTATCATCATGTCCGCAGAGAAACTCCGCGTCCTTTTGTATGTTTTACTAGAGTGGTCGCGGCTTTCACTCTCCTCACCGTCCATTCCTAAGCTTCTTAGACGAAAATACGGCGGACGAGCCAGCACCTCGTCCTTGTTCAGTCCTTCCTTTATTGACTGGACGGTATGCAGCACCAGCACGTCTACAGACCCCATCTTGACCCTGCAACGGTAGGGCAGGACATTATCTTTATGGAAACGCAGCCTTTGACACGAGGCATGAATTGGCCTTGTGCCAGTGATATCATACAACTACAACAACACGGGTTTGTTGAACTAGGTTATCGTTTCTCGACGCAATGCTCATAAAGATTAGCAAAAACGCACATGGGTCGGAATTTTCATCGTTCTAGGAGGCCTTAGAGCACATTGTTAGGTCACCTGAGCTCCGCAAGTACCGAATGTGCTTACGAGATTCTACTGAGATCAATCTGGTTTGCAAGCTCCCGTATACAACAGCCTGCCTGAACAAACGGTACTGCAAGAAGCAAGCAAAGCAGATGCTGCATACACGTAGGAGTGCGCTTACCTTACAATGGGCCCGTAGACTTCGGAAAGCTTTTTGTATTTAACGTGGGGTCTGGGTCCGAGAAATGGCATGTATCCGAGGATCGGAAGGCCCATTGGTCCAGGGGCTAATGCTCTGTTCTTGTCAGTAGCCTTAGACTTAATCTTGAACAGCAGGACTGAGAGTATCAGTGTTGCCACCAGAACAAGGATGATGTTCATCGTTGAAACGGCGTAACCGTCTCGGAGAACCTCGAATAAAACGACAGCGTTAAAAAATCTGTAACGTGTGGTACCTAGAGCCACTAGATAACGCACGCTCAACGTATCAGCACCCTATTCATATTTTTCCTTGTGCGCATCGCCATTTTGTTGCTTAGTGAAGAGCGGGCGCCAAAGTCACATTTAAAACCCCATGAGGCAACATAGGTGGTCGCCATTTTTGGGCACGAAGCATGTGATTGGATCCGAGTTCTTGCCGAACGCTGACGCAGACGTCGTATCCAACAGATACTCTGAGTGCGCGTAGAAACAATGGCGGAGTCGGGAAATTGGCGAACCAGCTACTAGATGGCGCGCTGGTTTGAAAAGGGACTATTGGCGATCGATCGTTGCAATACTAAAAAGCAACTTTCGGAGCTTTAGATACGGTGTCAGGAAAGTAAGGCGACATCATTTTGCTCTGTCGCTAACTGCCGCTAACTACTTTAACGTTTTTGGAGGACGTGTAACCGTTTCCTGCGACTTGAGGTAAAGCTTCCGATGACTGGCAACAATGATAAAAGGCACCAAAATGGCTGAAGTATCGTCACTTTGGAGCGTAACTTATGTTAGGGTTTCAAGATGGGATCGCAGCGAAGACTGCGGGTGAACCGTCTTTTTGCCTCTGAATTTACAAGTAACCCATGCGATTTGAAGAAGCTTTCGGAAGTGAAAATCTCGCGTTCATATCTTATGGTAAATTTCGCGTGCAGATTTGGATCGCTTCAAAATCGCCCCTTTTCTGAGCGCGCATCTTCAGCTGGTAGATTCGGCTCAAGTTGGTCATCTTCCGCTCGCAGATTAGTGGCAGCGCAAGCTCCGTGAAGCTAGTGTAACTGTATAAGCTCTTTGGCAGAGCCAGAGTAAGGCGTTCCATTTCCTTTCGCCGCAAACTCCGCATTGGCGGAGAAGCGGTCACGTGCGCCGAGCTGGATCCAACCTTCATGCGGGAAAGTGACCTTGCAAGCCCCGAGTTTCGGGCAGAGCATGTTTCTCACTTTGCGTTTGTGAACTATACCTTCTACGCTAAGATCGAACAAACTAGAAGGTTCCTTGACCATTGAAAATTATGTGAAGTCATTGGGTGCAGTATACTCGATTTGTTTTATAACGCGAGCAATGTTTTACAACATGTTTCCAAAACCTGGCTGTACGTTAAGCATCTCTGATCGGCTGATAAGCGCAGTCTCAGTGGCAGTCAGACTGCGCCACTGGTCTTCACTAGAGCCAATAAATGAGCTGCACTTTGAATGTCGGCACTCCATTCCCCAACATTGTTGTGGGCGCCGCCATTTTGGTGCTTGTGTAGAGCAGACGCAACTGCCGATCGTCATGATTCAAAACGGCGACTTCCTCAACATTAGATTCTGCGTTAGGAAGCTCATGTGATATTGCTTTTATCTGTCGCGAACTGTTTAAACATTTGTGGAGGACGGAAAGGCGTTTTCTGCGATTTTCAGATAAGCCTTCAGATAACTGACAACCATGATTTCAAGCCACAATATGAGCTATTGTCGTTACTCTGAAGCATAGCTAATTTAGTGGCAATAATCTCCATTCTAGGGGCCTGGATGGCGCATAGCTGCTTTCCGAGCCTGGTGCAAGTGAAGCCACCGGAAGTTCGATGCTTGTCCCGGAAGTCGGGCGTGTGCTGGGATTCCTAGTGCATTCAGTCGTTATTTTGGTCCATGCCTTTTTGTGTCTTTTGATTGGGTTTTGATACTCCCGTTCTTAATTGAATCCTGAGAATAAGGCATTTGAACGTGGGACATACGCACACATGATCAACTAGAATTTCAAAATTTTCACATCGAATGGCTTTCCAGGAGACTTCTCGGGTCCGCATGCGCTGTTACTCCGCAACAAGCAGGTTCTTTTGGGATGACAAGAAAAAACCCAGCGCCCTGAACGCAGTTCGATTCAGCCTTCCGAAGAGTTGAAAAGCCTGTCAAGCGCTTATTTCCGAGACAAGCCGATTACTTCGGGTGGCGCCATCCAGCCCCCTATGGTGGAGATCAGCGGACTGCGCTTATTGGCTTTCTGGTAGCAGACGGAAGCCGCGAAATGCCGTCAAGATACCTTGGTAGCCATCCTGATTGTACATCGAATGTCTCTGTCCGCTCGTCAGGAACCTTTGACGTGCAGGCATACGAACGGTTAGGGGATATAAGGGTTGATGGTACAGGCGTACGACTATTACGTCAAGCGATATTATTTCGGGGGGGGGGGGGGGGGGAGAGAAGTTTCCGTATGCACGAGCAAACGGTTTCGGGACACAAGCAAAACCGCTGGTGTTAGAAATAAAACAAGCAGGTCTTTTGACAACCCTAATCAAAAACCACGCTGACGACGCCAACGCTTTTGACCGCGGTGGATTCGTCACTCGTCTTCGCTTTGACCGCTCATCCTGTCGAGCCTGTCTGGGAGCTATGACCGATTTAGTGGAGTTCGTCCTCGGTGAAACGCAGTTCATTGTGAGTGTGGTTTACGTTAGGAACTTCGAGGGACGATTTGAGGATGGTAAACTATCCGAAGTGTACTGGGCCGGGTATGCGCCAACAAAAGGAGTCTACGATGCAAAATAATCCACATGGCAGGTGAGTAGAACCTTAGTACAACAATTATTGTATGGAAGCTGCACGTGAATTACACTAGACGGGTGCACATGCAGCTGAAGCATTTTTGAGAGCGGTGTGCTCGTGGTCTGAACCTCGCACTACGATACTTACAGTACCCGGGCTTTGTCCAAGAGGTTTAGGTTTATAGCACCGGCGTGCGTTACTGGCATTACTGCGGTGCCTTATTTTGTTATTATTGTCTAGCCTGCAACACTAGAATGTGGGCGTGAGCGTGTTCCAGGCCAGCTTAGCTTGCACGGACAAGCGTGCAAACGAGTTTGCGTGTTTTCGACAGCAGCGCACGCTTTTTTTTTTCTTTTTTTTTTTTGAAGTGAGGTGTGGGTTGTGGGGCGAGGTTCAGACTGCGAGTGCGTCTTTGGAAAACGCTCCGGGTGCATGTGCGCTCTACTCAGAACCCGTATTCGTAAAGACGTCGGACGTCATCCGATGGACCATCAAGGTGCGTTCCACCAGGGGACATCCTGGCTCCTTGATGGAATTTTCAATAGGGTAGCTCCGTGCGGGTACACAAACGAGGGTCCGAGCAAAAGAAAGTTCCTCCTTTCCCTCCTTTTGAACTGTTAGCGGTATACTCTCGGCCCTGTATCTTTGGTCGGCGCTGCGCGCTTCTAGAAAGGTAGGGCATAGATATATATGCAAAGCTAAATCTTTTTTTTTTTGTTTTGCAGTGAAAGACGCCGAAAGCGTAAAATCGCAAAATTAAAAAAAAAAAAACTTGTTTTTAAAAAGAAGTTACAACCCGCTAACGCTGAAAACTCGTAGCCAAGGCGAGAAAATAAACATAATGCTCCTTAACAGCCAGAAGTCATTTAAGACAGACGCGCACGACGAATACCCTAGTTACACGAGCGCACTCAACTGTCATTAAGCCAACGATCGTTTGCATCTCCCATTTGTCACTGAGCTCAACTAATACCCTAATTACAATCGCGCTCTTAACTGTCATTAAACTAACGATCGTTGGCATATCGCAACTGTCATTTAGCTCAACCGAGTTGTCCGGTGTTATACGGTACGTAGGCCTAACAGACCCAGTTGACCTGCAAGTCGAGGACACAGCTGAATCCAAAGCAAAACCAAAACTGATGTCACATTACCTTTTTTTAAAAATTGATGCAAATCAGGCACGTAGCCGAGGGGGGGGGGGGGGGGCGGGCTTCCCTCCCTTCGAAATATTCTATTGTGCTGGGGCCTCCTCTCCTCCCTCCCCCTCATACAGCATTTTGTCATGGGTGCCCCCCCCCCCCCCCTCCGAATCAAAATCCTGGCTACGTGCCTGATGCAAATAAATTATTTGCACACTCTTCAGGAATTATAAACGTTTACAACGAATTCAAATTAACTTTTTTTGTTGTTTTTAGAGTAAAGAAATGATATTCAGAACGTTTTACAAGAATTCAAGCAAAAGAGAGACATAACCAAAGTCTTATCGGCACCGACATCACAATGGCCGCTCTTGCCGAGCTTCGGCTTCCGCGACGTGCCGTGATTGTTGTAGCGGAAGCTCTACCCTTGAATCATACCTCATCCGACAATACATTTGCTGCTACGATACTTTCTAGATACCTCCGCCATTCTTCTGTAGTAGTAATTGCTTCGCTGTCGCTGTTCGTGGCGGCGATGCGGGGAACGCCGCCATCTTTAGCTCTATTGGGGCGAACTCTCATTAGTCAAAAGTTAACTGAGGAAGACCAGCACAGCTGAGCTATATGATTCCTAGTAGCTCAATGACAGTTGGCGCCGCCGTGTCCGACTGCGATTGAGCCAGCTGTCGTTGGCTTAATGTCAGTGAAGAGCGCTCGTGTAACTAGGGTATTAGATAACGATATTTTCTATGATTTCACTACAGTTTCTCATTCTCTGAGAAATCACAATCACTTGAAAGAAACTGAAAATAAAGGTTCTAACAAAAGTTAAAAAGGAAAATACCAACAAGTAATAACTTACCTTCCAGAGCAATTGCGATGAAAGAGAATCGGACATGGCGCCGTCACCAACGCAAGAGAAAAGGAGCTTTAAAGGCTTCCAGAACAAAACTTTGCTCCAGCTTCAATAACACTCGGTTAGCTAGAAGCACTCGGATGGCTAGCGTTTGCCAAAATAGGAACATGTACTTCGCATGACGACAGGGACTTCCGCTATATTTGTATGAAGGACAGATAGCATGCACTGGCCTGTTTCTACCTCAACGAGACAAAACGTTTCAAGGCAGTCATATCGCTGGCAGCTTCCCGTTTCCCGGGGCTCTAATCTGCACACAGCAAAAAAGACTTAAAAAATTGACTTCCATGACCTGCCAGCGCCAAGGTGAAGCGCACCACCGTCCAATCGCGGCCGCGGAATTCGACTTTGTCGCCAAATGTCCAGGTTAGGGCCCCTGATAAGATAAACGATTAGCGGGTGTAGGTGAGACGTTAAAGCGCGGACGTAAACAAGACAGACGGCGGAGACAATGAACCTTTATCCTGGCGTTTTTCTTTTTTTCGTCGCTGATCTCTATAATACAATACCTTTCCCAAAAGGCGTGTGAGAACGCGCTTCCCACCGAGATTTTTTACTTCTAGACAAACACGCCAAAAAATTCTCATGTCATATAACACCTGAGACTGTGGTGGAAGAAATTGGAAACGTTTTAGTAGAAGAACAGACACAGAGGACACACACACCACACACACCAAAAGCTTGCAAGCCTAACTTCCACGCTGGATACGTATATGACGTTTTCAGTGGCATCCGCTTAATTTAAAATATTTTTGTCCTTTCGTTTTTGCCTTCGAGACTTTGGGGATTTTTGTTTTCTCTTAAAATATTCTTGTAAAAGGGGAAATAGGAGGCCTGAAATTGTTACCGCACCACAGCGTAAAGCATATGGAGCGAAAGCTCGCGCTGCAGAGCCCAGGAACCTTTGGTTCAAACACCACCCCCGCCCGTTTCGATCTGGATGAGCATCGTACCAGAGTGCGGTAGTGCATCACTACTGCGTGGTGCGCGTTAAAGATTCTTGGCTAGCGGTCGTATTGCACAAGAGAACTTCCTCCTCTATACAGTGAGTAACAATGTCCACTCGACATACGCTGGCAGTCGAAACTCAGCCCTGTCTAACTTACTAGAGTCAATTAGTTTCGTTTTGGCTCGGAATTGACGTTCCGTGTTTCTTCGTTTATTTCTTTGTTTTTTTTTTCCCCCTTTTTTTAATAGGGGGGTGGGGAGGGGGGTATGTTTTTTTAGAAGGATTCTGTTTTATTTTTTTTTTTTTTTCTGGTGGTGTCGGCTAAAAAGAGATGTGTATGGGTAGTTGTTCCTTAGCATCCGGAGATTGTGCATCTGACCCGAATTCTGGGAAAAACGTCTCACTACAAACAAAAAGAAAAATAAAACGCAAGATAAGTGCGGTGTCGTTTCCCGAGGAAGAAGTGACGCGGTCAGTTCAGTGCGGACGGTGCTCCGGGTCGAAACAAAATAACGCTTTGGATAAATATTTATTTGCGGGAATCTTGCTTTTTCTGTATTAAAATATAAGCTAAAATTCGGGAATTTTTCGGTTTTTTCCCGATTTTGATAGAACCCGCTCGGGGTTTAGTTTTCGGGGTTTGTCCGTAAATACAAAATGCACCGAGCTCTGCTTATACGTAAGATCACAGGACCTTTAAGTTCTTAAAAGTGCTAAAAAAAAATCGTTTCTTGCACGTGGCATTGATCGTGTTTAGGAAGAAGCTGCTAACCGTCCATATGATATAGGAGGAAGTTTTAGCGGATCGTTTCAATGACTCCGATAACGATACAGGATACCCAGCCGCTGCCTTTGCGCATGCATCGTATCGTTATCGGGTGTATCGGAGGTATCGGAAGAATCTGACAAAACTCTCTATCATCAAGCTACAGTCGATGCATTCAATTAGAGTTCTTGAATATAGCTACCTACGGTTGCAGAGTTGCGCATAGGTCCGCCATCTTGCCCTCAAAAGCATCCAGATGTTTTGTAGGAAAGCCACACTCGTATCTGCAGGAGTCGGGTACGCTTGGCGCAGCGCCGAGCGTGAGCGCTCGTTCATTCCGCTTTATTTCTGGCAACCACATTACGCATTTTATGCACCTGTAAATAAATGTTCGTGTAAATACGAGCCTGTGCACCACGCTCGTGTAAATAAACAAATATTCCAAATAAACAGGTTGCAAAGAGATTGGTGGCGGCGCAGTCGTGTTCGGTGTTTCGGCTTCTCAGCAGCGCGTGGATGCTTTTTGAACCTCGTGATCTCGTTCGACGAATAAAGATGCAAGCGGCGCGGGGAAATCAGATGCGCGACTCCGCTGCCCCCTCCGGGGGAGCATATAGACGCTTTCAGGCAGCTTTGGTTGGGCGCCGCCATAACCGACCTTCAGTTTTTCTTTCCTCTTATTCCGTTCGCTTCACTTCATCATGACAGCAGCAGCACAGGTTATCGCCGCTTTAGGTGCTACTGCGTCCCTCTTCCCAGCATAGGCCTCTGTGGAGGCTCGTAAGTGCCCGTTTCAGTGGCTCAGCATTTCGGTAAAACAAGAAAAGGTCGGCTATGGCGGCTCCTAGGTGGCTCAATCTGGCTCCTGATTAAAGCGTCTATAAAGGAACTCTACATTATCGCTCGGCGAACGGCGCGCGCGCGAAACACAACGGGGCTTTAGTGGATCGTTTTGGCGCTCCGATAACAATGTCCTATATCGATACGATTCATCCGCGAAGGCGCCAGCGGAGCAGCAGATATCGTTATCGCAGTTATTGAAATGATGTACCAAAACTTTCTAATAAGCGGCATATTCTGTGCTAAAAAGATATGTTTTTTTTGTTTTTGTTTTTACATAATCTTTGCTAATGAACCGGTATTCCGGCATTTGCTCGAACCACATATTGAAGGAATCACAAGATCAAAGTCGATTACTTCGCCTGCCATGCTTCCCTGCGTTGTATGAGGCCGCGGTCACACTGGCAATAGATCATACAAAAGGCAGCCAGCCTGCAGACACTAGGGACTTAGAGGAAACCGTTTTTGCACGTCCGATACGGTACGGTGGGCGCTGCGGTACACGAACTGCACATATGGGAGTCTTCTGTGGTAGCGCATGCGCAATTTGTACTGGAGGGCCCCACCGTACCATATCGGATGTGCAAATACGGTTCCCTTAAACACTCTACTGTGTGAGGCGCGTTTCTTCCCTGCAGAACGGCCTGCAGTCACGTCGGTCATAAACAAAACGTGTGCGGACATGTCCGACGCATGTATGAAGCCAGCATGCTTCGCACAAGCTTGAGTCATGTCCGCACATGCTTCTGTCATCATGTCCGCTGGAAAGTTCCGTCCTGTTTTTCATGATGTACGCGCAGTGTGCGCTGCTTTCGGCTGGTTTTCGATCCTACACTAATGCCGTGAAATTTTCGCTGTCACAAGAAACAACGAATGAACAAAAGAGGAAAGATAAAACTTTCAGCCTTTCCAGTCTGGTGAACAAGGAAGACCAGCGAAGCTGTGCAATGGAAAGTAATGGCCGGCCGCGAGTCGGCAAGCCAGAGTGGAAAGGCCGCCGCCATCTATGAGCAACGGTGGCAACCAGATACGTGGCTTTCCGCCGTCGCTCATAGATGGTGGTAGGTGTCCAGAGTTCGGTGCCTTCATTTCTTTGCGGGGGACACGATCCTGGGGAAACTAGCCCTCAACAGCTCCGCTGTAAAAACTGGTGCCACATAGAGCGAGCTCTCTGCTCAAGCAGGCTTCCATTGCGCACTCCAATCACACCCATGAATACGATAGTAGCGGGCAGCACAAACTACTTTTGGACCATGGTCTCTGAGATCCCCGGTGCGTAACGCTCTTTGCTTGCCTTTCGATTTGCTCGGCCGTCCCACAAAAAAAAGCGTGATCATACTCAGTTATCCGCGGAAACGTGGTGCTTTCACAAACAAGCACTGCCTCGGTATTCGCACGAACAATGTTCAAAACCGAAGAGCCCCTAGCGGCTCCAGCGGGTATTCTTTCCTTCACGTGCCACTGAGCATGAAAAAAGACGAAGACAAAGCAGACGCCGGCTTCCTTTAGGTTAAGAGCGCGTGAATATATCGCTAAAACCACGTTGTTGGTTCAGGCAGTGGAGTCTGGTTGAGTCATGGCGGACGAACACGGTCTTGTTTCTGATCCCTCAGGTAAGGAGGACTTGGCAGAAAAGTTTGTCTACCTTAGGCGGGCATGACTTCCGCCCGAGAAGCCGTTATTAGCTATGCATTGACCATGTGAGTGTGCCTAGCGTCCCAATACAGTCCAGTGACGCCTGTGGTAATGGCAATCCCCAGAGTGATGTAACTTCATTGCAAAAAAAGCAAAAAATAGAAAGACCTGTTGTTTCTAAAACAAAAAAAAGGAAACTAAATGTATTTACATATAAAATCGTCAGTTCTATGCATGGCATGCATTGACGTTTTATTAGCGAAAAGCCCTGCTGCTGGGCGCATATTGTCTGCATCATACTTTTCACACCAGATAGTACAGAGTCTTAGTAGATCGTTCTAATGGCTCCGATAACGATACCTGAAAGGCGCTATTGCAGGTATCGGAATGACCTACTAAAACACTCCAATTTGTGTTTCCCGACAAGAGCGGCATAACCACCATTATTGTGGGATGACGTGACATTTGAGCCATCGGGCATCTAATTATGTTGTGTGCTCGTTTAGAGAGCGGGAAGTTATAGTCAGCCTCAATAACCATCTGATGCCTCCGCTGTACATCAGCAATTTAGCCATCGCAGTGCCACGGCTAGCCTGGGGTTGAACCCAAGCAGGGGAAGGGATTGAACCCAAGATGGTCAGGTTTCGGAGCGCGAGTTTTTGCTCCACGTGCTCTGAGCCCCGGAGCGTTAGAACGATCTTCACCAGAGGGATCAAACGAAATAGCAGACGACACTTCAGTTGGCTGCTTTCGCAACCAGCGCATGCGCAGGACTAGCCTCGGCCACTCTCTTCAGACGGGCAGGCCTCAGGTGCAACAAGAACGTTCCCCCAAATTACGTTTGTACATGACGAACACTGGGTGCTCTTTCTGCCCAGAAGGAGTAAATCCGGGGGTAAGTCAATTGTTGAAACTTAAAGCGTTGGCCAAGTGATATTAGCTGCCTTTCGTATGATGCATGAGCTGTGTAACTTCGGCTTTAAGCGTTTGTCTCCAGTCATCCGTCCATCGTTTCGTTACTGAAAGAATCGGGGACTCACAGGTGCAACGGACGGCGGCTCTGCGTCGCGTCTCGCACGTGTGGCAGGCAAGGGGAGTTCGCTCTCCTCTCAGTTGCACTCGCCGGCGCATCGCGGCTTCAAGGCGGCCTCTCTCCGAGCCGACGACTCTCCGTCCGGATGTCGGAGCACGTACTCGTTCACGTCATTGAACGCCGGACCCGGGAGGTCTTCAAACACCGGCGAGCCTCTAAGACGGACGGGCAGTGGGGACATCATCATCGGTCGGTTTTGCCTCATTGTTTCAATGCACGTTTGCGTGTTACGGCCTCCGGGCGCCGCCATCTTGCTGGCTTGGGGTGCGCTCGGGCGCGGCAATAATCAGATCACGACGCCTGCGTCGCAATCGGAGTATGGAAGCACCCGAGCGCACCCCGAGCGAGCAAGATGGCGGCGCCCGGAGGACGTACTTGCAAACGTGTATTAGCGCGGAAATGTTACTGTGGCGCCCTCTTACTCTTTTGGTCCGCGACGTCACGGCCAGAAATTGCCTCGCCATGAGGACATGAGCTGTGATGCAGAATATTTATGCCCAGTAGCTCGAGAGCGACAAAACAATGGTGTGTGTAAAAAGAAAGGTAAAAAAATAGCACGGTGGCAGTTTAGAATCATCACATTCTAACACCACCACCGTCAAAGTGATCTGTCTGATATTGGACTCGTTTCCGTCAATACAATCTGAATTAATCCATATAAAGATGTCCTAATGAGCGTTGGCCAATCGCGAATGCCGACCACAGCGACGCTTTTGGCCCTCTGCGTCGCCGATAGTTGTTGGTGTTGCTCTTGTTTCGCCAATTGCAAACGGATATGGTATTAAATTTCTAAGAGTTACACGAAACGACCATACAACAAGTGACGTTTTTTTATATTCATACACACTGTCTACAAAGAAGCCCGCTTTGTGGGCACTTCGGAGAACCAAAATCGAGAGAAGTGAAGCGTGTGCGCATCCGCAGAGCCGACAGCAGCGCCACCGCAGTGCCGTGACGTCAGAGAGTTGAGGGCGTGGCGAGTTCCGTGCATCTCATTATCGATGTACAGCCAATCAGATTGCGACGTTGTCCAACGCCGCAATCAGCGCGGCAGAGGCGCCGAAGGACCAATCAAAAAGTCTTGAATATTTAACGTGAAAAAAACCCAATTAATCTACACTTCGGGAAATACGTAAACCAAACTTGACATTGGAGGATTTTTTTTTTTTTTTTTTTTTTTTTAATGCCCTTCCACGAGATGTTTTCGAGAGCCGAATTCTACCGCCCGAGTAAAGGCACCAGATAACTGCATTCAGGTGCACTAGTATTTTTGGTGGCATTTTTATTTTGTTCTTAAAATACATTTAAAAGCAGGCGTTATCTCGTTCACGCGAAATGTGCCACGTTCTTTACCCCGAGTAATAGATTTTGACGAATCTACAACTAGCCCCTTCCAAATCTTTGTTGATCAAATATATTCATTGTAAATCCGATCAGCTGCTCTTAGTTTAATATTATATTTTTGATTGTGCTACAGTGTACATAGGCGCAACTCGGTGTATATAAATGTGAACCCCGTGGCCTTGCATAAACGCCTCTACACCCATACGCAAGACCGAATATTATTAGCAAAAGCTGCGGTGCCTACCGCTCCAGGTTCGCTTAGATTCGTACCGCTGCTTGATCCTTGGCGTTATACTTTTGCGTATTTAATACACAGTAGAATCATGAACACTACTCATGCGGAGCGCAAGTTCGTCTGCTTCTTTTGCAGGGGTTGGAGTGACGTCAGAACGCCGAGCTCCCATTGGCTATGATTGAAGGATAGTAGGTAGACCTCAAGGCAGCTTGTTTTAGATCTGCCCACTATCCTTGAAGCAGAACCAATCAGAGCTCAACGTCTTTCTAACGTCACCGCAACTCCTGCGCAAGACGCAGACGACTTACTCTCCGCATAGGCATCGATAAATGCACTTTATTTTTATTTTAGCAATGGAAATGCCGATTTATTTCGTCGACATTTGCCAAGTACAAATTTTGAAAACTACAAACCGTACACATAAGAGGTACCAGCAAATATATTTCCCGGCTCTTATAAAGCTATCCGTCCTTACTGTCTCAATTGTTCTTTTGGCTCACATTTAATCAACTCTAGTTGACTAGCTTTCCTGTGCTTCTGGCGATTCCCGTTTGCCGCTGTTCAACATCAAACCTGTCCTCATTTTTGAACTTTTTGACCGGTCCTGCGACGTGCCCAGGAGAGGTACTCCTAATGAAGCCGTGTCGTCGGATGGTGGCATCCGGTGATCTCTTGTCCGACATGGTTCAAGTTGAGCTGGAATCTAAGGCCGACATTACCAATTCCCACGGAGCCCGAAGTCAGGCCGAGGAGGAAACTCCTGCTTCTTGGTAAGTGCGGTGAACCTCCAACTCTCTCTCTCTCTCTCTCTTTGTCTGGTTTCTTTTTAAAGAGGAAGGAATAAACTTTCTGCTTTTCACAAGATTGTTTTGGGCTCTTCAAACCGTAGCCATAGGTAAAAAGTGCGCGGGCTCCCGACAAACTACTTTGGGCAGAGGATGCATTCAGGCGAGTGCCTCCTGACGTCACGTGGTCACGTGATCGGGCCATGTGACGTCATTGTGTCACGTAACAGCGTGACATCAAGGGGTCACGTGACCATATCATCTGCGTGCGGGAAGTTCTGTCCGTGACGTTTTCTCTCTTCAAGACCACCAAGAGGGCCAAAAACCCTTTATTCTCAGATATAAATAACAGATCAAATTTTGCTCTAAATATATTGTTATTATTATTAAATATGTATTTAATCAAATGGTTTTCTCATACCTTGTGAACAACGTCAATGTACATTTGTTGTGACCTTCCCGTGAGGCGTTGATCCTTTTACGTGGGCACACCACAGCACCGAAATGCCATATTAGACTTGATCCAAGTGGATTGTATTCGGCAAGCGTAGCTCCACGAGTTTATTTAACTTCACCTCCTTTTACTCATTGCATGACTCTTGTATCTACCCTTCCATTACCTCCCTTGTACCCCAGCATGTTCTCAGCATAGTAGGAAGAATGTTTATAAAGTCAATTGATTTCAAGCGAATAGATATTACGATTTTTGGTTGCTGAGCGTACGACTTTACTAGCTGACTTGTTATGAAAAACATTCAGCCTTTCCACTCTGGTGAAGAAGGAAGACCAGCGAAGCTGTACGCTCGCCCCCTGTGTTTCTCCTTCGTCCTCGTCTGTTTTACGCGCTGTTTCCTACGATGAATTCCTAACAACTCGGCCAACTATCCATTATTCTATGATAGTTGGAAAGGTTGCCGCCATCGCTCATAGATGGCGGTAGCTGTTCAGAGTTTAGCGTAGTTTTGCGTCGACATTTGTTTGGTACCGGACACGAAACTGGGGAAACCAGCCCTTAACAGCTCCGCTGTAAAAATCGTTGTTAGCTGCACGCCCCGATATTTTTTGCCCTCAGTGATTACAGTTGGTTTTATTTATTCTTTAGCGGTGGAAGCAAAAATTTAATTTTCTATTAACACTTGTATTTGCATATCTTGACTCACCTGCGATGACAACGGCCCTCTTCAGCGTCAAAAGAGGCAAAGCGTTTGGCAAGATGGCCGGTATCATAGTACTTGTCGTCGGCTGGTTTGTTCTGGTGGCCGGCTTCAGCACTTATTATTTCCTGAGTGAGTCAATGCTAAAAGTTTCACGCGGAGTTCTTATCTTGGATTAATTTTTGTCAAATGAATAGATAACGTCACTGACTTCGTCTTTCGCCCTAGCGCTACTAAAGCGACAAACGCAAACAAAAGACACCGACCAACCTCAAACCCGAGCAGTGTGCAAGCGAAGATACTTTTGGCAGGATTAGTCTCGCGGTTCTCGTGAAATAAGCAAGAGCGATTGAAAGCCTTCCGAGGGCACATATTGATCTATTGCGAGACACTCAAAGCTACTTTTGTCACTGCAACCGCTGGAATGTTTTCTTCAGATTGGGATGTGATCGGGATTCAAAACTGTTGGCTTCCGTCTGCGTGGGTACGTTTGCGTGTGCTCTGCACGTGCCGCAGGTTGATCGGTGTCGGTTGTTTCTGTTTGTCACCCTAGTGGAATTCAGGCATTACGGAGCGTTGACTTGATCTGACTGCTCAAAAGAACTAAGCAAAAAGAGGCAGCTTGATCTTTAAGACGATGTTCCATGAAAAAAGCAACCCGCCGCCGGATGGCTCTAAAAACAGGCGTTTCGTGCAAGCCTCGTCAAAGTATCAGGCAGTGGAAAAAATAAATCATCGGCGTTAAGTCCTTATTTCCAACTCTTGTTGCTCACGTTCCGCTCATTGTAAACCACGGCGAAAGAGCCCAAGAACCTAGCTGATTTTGCCACGCCGTCGCCTCCCTCCGTATGATAACTTGTGTTCTTTGTGGTCACCGTAACCATGGCAGCTTATTATCAGCTGAATAAACGCACAAGTGAATGCAGCGTGTGATGCCATCCACAGCTGAAGTCATTTACCTAATATTTTGACAAGCCGGCAAGGTCAAAAGCTACACACCATATAAACTTGAGTTCAGTAGTTCGAGGTGGTATCAACTCCTCCGTGTAGAATGTTCTAGTTGCTAGTGCCGCGCAAATTACATGTAGTGGCGCGTATTTAATTACGTTATTAAATATCCCTATCTCATTAGCCAGTTCGACTACGCCACCGCTGCCTCAATGGATCAAGGGAACTTTAGTCTCAGCACGTGCGACCTGGAGCTCTGCGAGCGTGGAGCACGAGAGTGCGTTGCCGTCTGCCTGTTGTGAGCTAAAGTTATGGCGGCATCGCGCATGCACCTAAGGCAAACGTGGCTAAAACACTCAGTTGGGGTACTCGCCTTTGAAACCCTGAACGCTCGCGTCCTCTGGGACTGAACGGGATACCGATTACAGCGCCTCTCTTTAGCGGCGCTGCAATCATGGCGCTGCGAAATGACACTAAAGTGAACTATAGAAGGGGTAGTGAGTTTAGCAAGCGCTCACGGCTGGCGCACATCATGTCGACGGCACGAGAGGGCGCCACTAAAGCATCGGCTGTCTACGTCGCTTCAGCTTAAGTCCAGACGCAGCCAATGCTACAAGCGCGAGCATGTGGCCCAGAACAGTGCTTGCACTGCACGAGCGCGCGTGCTTGGCAGCAATGCTGAAAGCCCCGAGCTCGCGCTTGTAGCATAGGCTGCGTCTGGACTTAAGCTGGAACAAAGTATAGTAGCGCGTGCATTTGCTGCGCTACTGGCGTTATCGTTGTCTGTCGTCGTCCTTGTCGTCGTGCAATTCCCGGACTGGCCACTGCAGGAGAAATGTCGGCGCTGCGATCGCGTTTAATTCGGTTCTCGAGTACGGATCGGAGCCACTTTCAAAGCAGGCTACGGCAGTTCCCCGCCTGAGTTGTTTTAGTAACGTTGCCGAAAGCTTAGTGAGATCGTTTTATTGTATCTGTAGATATACTAGGTCGAACAAATAAAATAAATTCCTGTTTTCAGGCCGCATAAGTAAACTACGCAACGCAGAAATCTAGGTAAAACTCCATGAATGTGGCGCAGCCGGTAGTGATAGGCTCCCAAAATTTGAAAACATAGCACTACCTAAATCAAACTATGAAAAAAAAAAAAAAAGCTTTCTATCAGCCGACGTCCACACAGATATTCGTCAACCGCGAATAGATGTTGTGTGGATGTTTGTGACGTTCAATTCAATAAATATCTTGTCGGCAAAAAAAAAAAAAAAAAGCTATCTTACTATTTGTATTGCTGACAATTTGTTGGAATTTTTTTTTCAATAAATTCCGGGTTTTTTTACAATGTATTTTTTTTTTTGTTTGACGAGCATAGTATATGTGGACGTCGGCGCTTAAAATTTTCGTTTTTCTGTATTAACCTCTGATCCTGGTCACGGCAACGTTCCAGAACTTTTGCATTCTGTCACCACCGCTGGCGTCGCATTCCCAGATCTTCACCTCTCTTTGATAATACGTCGTTTACTTATACCAACGGGTGGAAAAACCTGTAATAATATTGTTTCTTGAACTCTTTATTCACACTTACGTTATTAGCCGCCATATAATAAGGAATTTTAGCAAACCGTTAGCGTGTTTCGCGTACCTACCACATTACCGGAGCTTTTGAAGCATGCTTTTAAGTGTCCGCCCCGCGTTCATGATATCACCCGGGCGCGCGCTTAAAAGCATGCTACAAAGGCTCCGGTAGTGCGGTACGCTGAACACGCTTACGGTTTGCTAAAAGTCCCTAATAATCGCATCTCCCGTTCCGCAGGTTCAAAGATGTACGTGTTGTCCACGAACAGGACGCTGAATCTCTCGGCGGTACTTTCCGTGGATTCTCCAGCCGGGCTACATCACCAGTACTGATGTCGTCCTCATTAATGATTTTGCCTTCGTCAGAGCCCTTTGGTTCCTTCTTTGAATTATACGAAAAACGAAGAAAGTGGATCACAGCAATAAATAAGAGACCTGCTCGTTGTATATCGCTTTGTTTCCTAACTCCCAGCAGAATGTATGGATATTTATTGTCTCGGCAAGCGACGTCCGAAAGATTGTTTTTTTTTTTTTTTTTTTTTAGAGCTCAGCTCTTAGGAGCCTGTTTCTACTTATAACGGCGTCGGCGTCGGCGTCGGCGACGGCGTAATCGTGCGTGTTGCATTATGGGACGTCACAGACCTATACACCAATTCAATTCCCCGCTAAATTTAGCGAAGAAACTGAATTGGTGTGTAGGTCGGTGACTTGCCATAATGCAACACTGCGTATTCAATTTCCGCGCTAAATTTAGCGGAAAAACAGGCGTCGCATGACCTCAACACCAATTCAGTTTCCCCGCTAAATTTACCGAGAAATTGAATTGGTTGATGAGGTCACGTGATGTCAATTTTACCGCTAAACCTAGCGGAGGAACTGAATTTGTGGATGGGTGACGGGACATGAACATTTGATGTCATTTTCCCCGCTAAATTTAGCGGGGAAACTGAATTGGTGTTGAGGTCACGTGGCGTCGATTTTCCAGCTAAATTTAGCGAGGAAACTATGGGAGGAGGTGAGGGTATGAAGGAGGAGGAGGAGGGGAGGGTACGGAGGAGGCGGAGGAGGAGCATAGGAGGAGGAGAGGAGGATATTGTACGGGATAGGAGGGGCATACCCTCCCCTCCTCTTTTTCAAGAGCTGCGCTCTAAGTTCGCGTTAAAGAGATTTGTAAACGTCTTTCATTTTTGTTACATAACTCAGTTTCACTGGAGCATGAAGCGATATTGGCTTTTAGAACAAAAAGATTACATTTTGCATAGTTTTGAGGCTAAAAACGTGACACTCGGAGTTTTCATCAATTTCAGCAAAGCATACGATAACTTAAACCACAATCTGATAATCAGAGAAGGTGAAATGTGCGAATTCCGTGGTTATGCCTCAACTTTAATTACGTCATATCTATCGCATCGAAAACAATATGTTCACATAAATGGCTTGTGTTCTGATGTAAAACCAATCGTATCCGGTGTGCCGCAAGGGAGTATCTTGGAGCCTTTTTTGTTTAACACATATGTTAATGATATTGTGTACGTAAACTCAGATATTAAATATATATTTTTATGCAGACGGTGCGAGTTTTTTTTTTTTTTTTTTTTCAAGCAACTGCTGTCACGAATTAGTAATTAATGCAAATAAAACTCTCAAGGACCTAGTTACTTCGAGTAGTTTTAATTCTTGAAAAATTAATGAGAGCAAAAGAAACCCATTTTATTTCGTCTATTTCGTCTAAGAAACAAAAATAATAACATTACCAGCAATATTATACTAAATTCAACAAAAATAGAAGTTGTTTCTAGTTTTGAAACACCTGGCATCATTTTCGCAGATCGAATGAGATGGGACGAGCATGTGAATTATGTATTGTATTATGTACTGTCCCGCGTGGTGGACATGATATACCTCACCACCATATTTTACCAAAACGTGAAATTACTAGTTTGTAAATAATTATTTATTTCCCACGTGAACTAGTGCCGTCTAGTCTGGGAAACTACAACAAATACAAATTTAAATATAATACCTGTCCTTCAAAAAAGATTTTTACGAAACATCTGCAATGTCCCATGTGACCATCCTAGTGCGCCACTTTCTAAGGGCCTGAGTCTGATACCTATGAATTGCCTGTATCAATATCGACTTTTTGTAACTTATATATCACATGTAAAAAAAACTGCTCATACAGTTCTGGAACTTGCTTCCCTAACACCAAGGGTGACCGCATATCCCACTCGCAACACCGAGTACTGGATGCTCCAAAATTACAAAACAACGTATGGCGAGCAAATAATATCAAGTATACTACCTAGGCTGCTCAGTTTACTTCGCACCGAAAAGATCCATCTCCCTACCTCGTCATATAAAGACCTTCAAGCATTCCTTTTTCTTTTTTTTTTTTTTTTCAAATATGACTGTGTAGCAAATGTATAATATTTACCTCTGAAACAATGCTACCAAAAATGTATTGCCTTACTTTGTTGTTTTGAACTGTGTTTTGCCTGTATGTATTCTTTTTTTGTGTGAATATTCTTTCACATGAATTGTTGTCGTTTTGTTTTGTTTTCGGTGTCACTGCTGCAAAATGTATGGATGGGGGGCCGAGGGCTCGTCAAGCTGCATCGTGCAGCTTTTTTCCTCGGTCTCCCTCCGTCATACACTTTTTGACGGAAAATAAAATACATTATTATTATTGTCATTACTATGAACACTCTAACTTATGCACCAATGCAGTGTTTACAAACAACAACGCATAAAGTTGGGCGAGTTGGTTTCACATCATGAAAGGAGAACAGCGCGAAAATAAACGAGGAACGAGAAGAAGAGGTAACGACAGACACGGCGCTGACTAGCAACTGAAAGTTTATTTGTGCACAAAACACAAAATAAACAGAAAAAAACCCACAAACAACCCGTCAAAATGGTTCCACGCACAGCCTTATCTGCGATCAAACGAACTTGCCACAAGTCATGATAAAGTTCCCTTCGTCACCCCTCAGAGCTAAGGACGGCGCACTGACATACGCTTCCTCGCCTTTCACAGATAAAAAAAAAAAAGCATCATCAATCTCCCTCACTCACAGTTTTGTTTTTGTGGCGGGCTAAAATTGTGATATCATAGAAACGTGGCTCACAGCCGCATCGGCTACAATGAATTACGAGGTGGCCAGAAGGGGAGGAACGAAGGGAAAGGGCATGTTCCCTTGCCCTTACTTTTATACACCTGCATGTCTGTCCTTTGTAGGCTCTGCCGCACGAGAGAGGGGTCTCGTAGACAACCCCCGTGGCACACGTGACATAAGGGGTGCGGTGGTTGATGTCCAAGGTCACTCGAGGGGAACCGCCTCCATTCAAAGAAGTGCACAGTTCGGGACAGCTTGCGAGGCGCAGAGAAAACAACAGGCACATCAAACTTATTGGTGACGCGCTTAATATTGTGGGACAGGGAATAGAGATACGGCACGACAAATGGCCTCGACGCTAGTTTTTCTCGTACTTCAAAGCCAGCTGGACTCCTGAACTTTTTTAACAGGTACTCAGCAATCCCACAATGACCCCCAGAGGGAAGCCTGCTGAGATCAGCCTAACCACCTGCGCTTGGAGACTGCTCTCGCGCCTGTGGTAACACGACTTGATCAAGGCTGCTCGCATACATGACACCGCTATAGCCCGCTTCACCTGGAGTGCGTGGAGTCAAACGGCACTCCAAACGGGTTTACAAACAAGCCCGTGTTTGTCAACACCGGGTGTGGGCACTGCACGCGCGCAGAATCCAGATTCGCGTGAAGCGAAGCATCTGCGCATGCCCAGTATCGACAGCAGCTCCACCGCAGTGGCGTGACGTCAGAGAGTCGAGTTGGTGTATAGTTGTTGCTAACAGGTTAAGAATCCAGCCTCCAACAAACGCTTGGATTGGGTTGGATTCTTTCGGCTAAACTCTGTATCGGGCGATCACAGATTAAAACTGGACCTAGAATTATAGAGGTTTAAGAAACAGGGAAAAACATTCGCTCGTTGACTTCCGCCCAACGTTGGCTGCGCCTGCAACGAAGTGTTATCAAAGGCAGCAAGCTCGCACTCTAGGAAGAGCATCTTCTGCGTTATTAGCCTGGACAGGTTAAGAACACTATGGCCGCCAGTATTCGCAACTTTCAGCGATGGTGGTACCGCGGTGTGAGAATCGCGCTCCCCAGCTCCTGGATGATCTGCTTCACAATAAAGGTGCTTGCCTACACCTTCCTGGCGGGAAAAAAATAAAGTAAGGCTCCAATACTGCTCGCAGAAAGCAAAACTATGATTCCTTACGCGTCGCAGACCCCGCCTCGTACCGCTGTTTTATGACAATCATCCAGATGACAGCCATTTTGGTAGGCGCCAGCACGCCCCCTATAGGTCGTGAAAGTTGCGAATTCACTGGCGGCCGTAGTTGTGTGCGCGACTGCTGAGCGCGTGCTGACGGTAAGCTTCAACAGTTTTTTTTTTCAACATGCCATTTGAATTATCATGAATGCCGGTCTTAGCAGCCTAGAAGTGCAAGCTTGTTCTGGTCATGCGCTGTAAACACCAAGCGGCGTGCCTAAAGCTCTTCAACAATTCGCTGCTCGATGTATGCAGCTAACACAAGAAGCCGCGTATGACCCACCCCAGCCTAAACAGAAGTACCCAAGGCAATACCCACGAACCAAACGCATTAACGATAGATCCCGGCCGCAGAGGACACCAAGAATGGGGACCGCGAAGCAGAATCTTACCAAGAAATTCCACAAATCCCACACTCGACACAAGACACCACAGAAATCCCACACTCGACACCACAAGATGGCGGGCGGCCTCCCAGAGCTGACGGGACGTCGTGCAGTAATAGAACATCTCAAGATCTTACGCTAGTTCAATCCGTCGCGCCGGCACCCTTCACTACGACATCGGTCTCCCAGACAGACAACGACTAAGAATGGCCCTTACCAAACACTACCTCGCGGAAGAGTAAACGAAACCCACAGCTACGAAAAACGACGACGAATCTATGCCGAGGCTACTTCCAGTTGAAACTGTGATGCTTCGCCCTGTAGTGAAGAAAGAAGTGGGCGCATTCACAGGGAAAAAAATCTGCCAGGTAATGGACCTCTTGGCGAATATGTGCTGCCACCTAGACACGCGACTGGGTTCGAGGCTAAGCGGCGAGAAAACAACGCACGCGCAAGGCCTCTCCCACCCGTTCTACACCCAAAACGTCAGCTACATCCTGTTCACCCATTGAGGTGCTGTGACCTAGATACGGCTCCCCCAAACTCGCCGTTGTCCCCATCGTGCGTAATCTTCCGCCCCGAAGTCGACACAACGAAACCATCTTCCCTCTCTGCTCGACCAGAAGGAAGAGAGAGAGGGTACTGGAAGCATTTACTCTCGAACCGATGTTTCTACAAAAGGTCCATTGAACGTGCTGGCGTCCAGGCCCTGGCAGACTACACCCTACACCGAAATTACAAGGAGAATGCCCTGTCTATCACCACCAGCGACCTTGCCTTCACAAAAAAACTCATGTAAATAAGAAAAATTCGCAAGGGGCACGAAGCTAACACCTTCCATCCATACATGTACCTCACCAGGAACCAGTGCCGCGGAGTAATACACTTACGCGGTCAGGATTATCAGGTTACTCCTGAATAACTTCAATTGGACATCGCGTGCAGAACCCAGAAGGTGGTAGCAGCGCTCCCCCTCGGGAAGAGGGGGAACGTAATACTTATTAAATTTGAAGGAAAGACTCGCCCCAAACGAGTATGTTATATGCATGAGGTCCTCAATGTTGACGAATATTATCTGAGGCCGCTAGTTTGCTTTAGATGTCACGCGATTGGCCACAATATCGACGTATGCCCATGAAAAAAATGCACGCTGCGGAACATCCGGTTGGGAACACGATGACATGGAGGAGTGCACGAAATCTCTGAGGTGCAGCGAACTGTGACGGGGACCACGTGGCCACCAGCAATGACTGTCCAAAGCGCGCCATTTTATCGCGGCGAACCACCACGAAAATAACGTTGAAACCAGCGGGGAGGTGAGGTGTGCCCACGCGCCCTCCACTTGCGACAATACCATTGAGCCAAGATGCTGCGGACCGGCGGATATGGCAATGCAGGTCCTACAGCTTCTATACAAAGGCTTCGCGAAGGCGGAGAAGCAGCTGGCAGAACTGACGGCGGCCGCCTAAAAACTCGTTAACAGTCATAATGACAGACAGTAATTTGCAACATAGAAATATGAACATCCGAGGGGCAACACACGAACGTAAACACAAGCGCTGACGCAACCCGCAACTATGGTTTTCCCACTGGAACTGCGAAGAGCTACAACAGAAGATTCTTCTCCAGGAGGCTAACGTCAAGAAGATGAATATTAAGAGCTACAACACTTACATATATATCCTAGCATATAGCGACAAACCACCAATTTGGTAATGGGGCCACACTTATAAAAACACGCACAAGAAAACAAACTGAAGCTGCGAGGCCGCGTGCTCTCACAACCGCGATGTCGTTTCCAAGCGGGTCAAAATCGAAGAAACACGTATTAAACTACATACATAACATATCCATCAAGCCGTCCCTGGGTTCGAGCGAGGCCAACTGGATCAAAACCATCATGCAGAAGGACAAGCACACCATACTAGCCGGGGACTTCAATGCCAGATATAAAGCGGGGAGGCGGGGTAAGCGAAAAAGGATGCCCAGGGCAAAAACAAAAGCGTCGTAGCCGGTATCTATTTATGGAATGACCTTGACACTTCCGCGCGGCTGGCCCAGGCCACGAAACAGGATCACGCGTCCCCTGACCTGACTTGGGTATCTCCACGTCTACGGGTCCAGTGGCAAGTCCAAGTCGATCCAGTGGGCAGCGACAACCTACCTATATTCACATCCGACTTCTCAACTGCACCTTGCCCCGGTTACAAGTCACTTTCACAAAGTGAGATAACTGCCTCACCGTGATAAGCCGCCTCCCGGGTGTAGTACCATTCAGCACGTACTGAATACAACTTGAGGCAAGATACACTGACTTCCACCTTGTCAAACCGTGGGACAAGCGACTGCAAGTTTTCCGATGCTTAGAGAGTGAAGAATTCCCTCCAGAATAAATTACGCTGAAATTACGCCATAGCCGAGGCCAAAAGATACAGCATTGAACTCTGCCGCACCACCTGGCACAGCCCGTGCGACTATTTGGACGAACAGACAGGCTACCGCAAGCTCTGGCAGAACTACAAAGGGCTCGCCGAGAAAACAAAAACCTCTGCGGACGCATTTTCCCCAGATCTTAGCGCATAACAGTTTCGCTGCAAAAATAGAGAAAAAAAAATACGAGGACAGTAACAGAAACCGAACACAGAAGCCAGACAAGCGATAATTTTTCATCGTGTTCCAATAGTACCAGCTGATCACCTTACTACACTGTATTTTTAATAATAATACTTAAATAATAAAGTAAAGAGCCAGGACGATCGGGATACAAACATCATTCCTCTGCGTAACAGCCACATACGTGGCCAACTCTGCCAAGCACGCGGCTTTTTTTTTCGAATTTGGACGATGCCACAAGGCAGTGACACACAATCGCGATGAAACACTAAAGGACACCAGCCATCTTAGTTAATGTCGAACATACTACAAGTCCTTGAGGGTAGACAACACCTTAAAAATGAAAGCCGTTTACAACTCCCTGTAACGCCGAATTAGAGCGCAGCTCTTGAGGAGGAGGGGAAGGCACGGGGGGGGGGGGGGGTCACGTGACCAGGGGGGTCACGTGGCCTCGGGGGGGGGGGGGGGCACGTGGCCTGGGGGTCACGTGAGGGCGCTGTGGGGCAGGGCTTGGCGATCCGAAGGCTGACAGAGGCCTAGAGGTTGCAGCAAGGATGCTTTATTCGGCGTGAAAATTCCCGTATTCTTCGATTGGTTTTGTCTTCTCGGTTGTAAGAACGAAAAGGTTCCACTCTATCTCACAACTCTTTAAAAAAGCGTGACTTGCGCGAGCAGCACAAGCTTATTTTCAAAGTGAAAATGCCATTTGGAAGCGGTCAGTTTAAGGCTGAACTCCATGGGACGAATTATGTGACGAATATCTGGCGAACGCCGCCCGGCGGCTTTTGCTCTGCGCGTGGAATCAACACAGTGGCTGCTACGTCGCGCGCAAAGCGAGCGTGCCGTCGGGCGGCGTTCGCCAGTTATTCGTCACATAATTCGTCCCATGGAGTTCAGCATGACTGTTGTCTGCCGCTCTACCTTTTCATTTTAGGCCGCCGCGTCTCGTGGCGATCTACAAGGCTTTGTCAGTATAGAGGAGGCTATTTGTAACGAGTAAGTAATTCTAGTTTTGCTTTATGCGAGCAGTATTGCAGCCTTACTTTATTTTTTCACGCCAGGAAGGTGTAGGCAAGCACTTTTATTGTGAAGCCGATCATCCAGGAGCTCGGGAGCGCGATTCTCACACCGCGGTACCACCATCGCTGAAAGTTGCGAATGTCTGAAGACAGAAACGCACAAGCTCACTCTACCAGCGCGTGGTAACGCGGAACCAGGTTCGCATTCCAGGCGTGAAAAAGAGGACGACTGCCCCTGTTTGAGTCACCGTTGTGAAGGACCCGAACATCATGGCAGCCGAACGCCAGCGACGACGAAATGCCGGCGCCAAGCGTACCCAGTCTAGGACTCCTAGCTGCTCTGGCCTCGACTACGCAACATCTTACAAAGAAACACCGTTGAGTACACCCTCGCTGTATTTCTTTGTTCTAAATGCATGGCATTCATAGGGCGAGCTTCCAAGGCACAGAGTAGCACGGAGCACCGTTTCCTCACGTTGTTCTAAACTTAACGTTGTATTACGTTGAAAGAAAGTCACCGAGAGATCTGCACTTTGTATAAGCATGACAACCAGTTGAATAGGTGGACCTGCACGCGACATTCGAGGCACGGACGTACCAGTGACTCATACGTAGCGTAAGCAAACACGAGCAGACGCTCATGAGCGAATGGTCCTTTAGCGCTTTCGTGTCCGTGGCTTGTTCTGCATGTGTCCTCCATGGCGAAGTCACGCTGATGACGCCACGACATTAAAGTGACGTCATCAACGCGACACCATAACATCACACAAAACCGTATTTCGTATAACAACGTCATGATGTCACTGCCATAAGGTCACGAAAGGCCGGGACGACGTCAAGTGACACTGTGACGTGACATTGTGACGGCACGTCACGTGATCCCATGACGAAACGCTACACACGCGGTGTTCCAAAATTTACTCGATCCGACTCCGCGGAGTGAAGCTTTCGTGCCGTCGCGTTTAAGAAACTTACTCGCGTTCCCTGGATGACGTCAGAACTCGCGTTCCAGAAGCGGGTTGTATACACCGAAGTATAATTACTCAAGCTACACTCCCGCGATCGGTGGGTAACGTCGGATAAAATCGATAAGGACGTCACGTGAATTGTTCGCCGCGTGCTCGTCGTCTGCTTTCTGCGTTCATAGTTCCGTCAGAGCTCGTCTGCTTCGTCGGCTTTGCTGACAGACGCTCTGAATGCCAGAGAATGATGTGCATACATTTATGTGTGGTCATTGCGATTTCGTGTTTTCAAAGCATGAATGGACTGTGCACCACATTCAGATCGTGCACCTCTTTATTCTTATTAGAGTGCGAGCGTAAACAGGAGTTTCTCTGCATCCTCGCCTTCGGAGTTGGAGTGAACTCCGTATTCTTGCCTTGAAGGCTGAAGATGTTGGCACGCACTAGATGATGTGAAAGTTTTTTTTTTGTTTGTTTTGTTTTTCAAAGAGTGTGCGTAATGAGAGGATAGCGCTTGTAATGCAGTAAATAAAGGCTTCGAGGATTTCTTTTATAAGATCAATCAACAACCCCACCCCCCCTCCCTCCCAAGAAAATGCCTATAGCGGTTCGGAAGTTCTCCTTGAGATTTTTTAATCCTATTCTCGTCAAAGCAATCTTAAAGGTGCGGTGCAACGATATTCAATTGGGATGTTTTTCACTTTACACGAGCTTACTGGCACTAGTGGGAGTCTAGGATACTCGCACGCAACGCCACTGACCAAGAAACTCCTTTGTTGCGCTGTAATTTGGAGGACAAAACCGAGTGTTTTCATTCAATCTCTCCTTCGCAAAACCTGATGACGTAGCTGGGCGGTAGCAGTACCGCCCAGTGACGATATTTGAATGCGGCTCATAGATTGGACCCGAGCATGGCGTGGACACTCGATTTGGGCTCGTGATAATCGATCGCTCAAGAAGCATTCGGGTAGTGGCCCGTGTCCAATTGCTGCAATGACGACAACAGCCGAACCATAACAATTTCTGAAACTCAGCGCGTGTCCTGTGCCTTGCCAACCCCAGCGCATGGCTATGATCAACATTGGCGGCATATATTCGGCTCCAGATCACGTGGCCCCTTGTTCTGGCTGCAAGTTGAGGGGGTGAACGCTGCTCGTTTCTCTTTAATTTTTTACTAGGACTCCTATTGCGTGGGGTGAAAAACAAACGAGTATTTCACAGGTCATTAACGTCAGGGATCCGTTCTAACCGGTATTTGCGCAAAATACAAAAATCGTTGCATCGCCCCTTTAAGTTACATATCACTGTTGAGAAAGGCGCCTGAACTGCACCGCTAGTCCGTGTGGAAGCGGATTCTAAATTTCCGGAAAACGTATATGTTTAGGGCACCTAGCCCAGATTTGCAGCGATCCCGTTGATTAATAAAAGCAATCTCTTTTATGTCTAACTGAAAGGAGTGAGTAAATTTGATCTCATAATAACCCAAAAGGAAGGTAAGCAAGTGGAGCCGGTGGAGCCACCTCCAAGAACATCGCGTCGTCACTGTAAGAGAAAAACTTCGCAGCGGTTAATATTATCGTCTGCTAGCCTTGGAGTGCTTTGTCCATGGTCAAAAGCGACCGTCTGCTATTTTCCGCCATCGCTGTTGTTTTTTCTTGCCGCAGCCAAAGACGAAGCCAATCCGTGTACTATCCAGGTGATAATCCCGGCCGTTCCAAGATTGAGTCGCGGATCATTTATTCGCGATGCCACGTGGTCTTACCCGCTGACGTGGGAGACAGGTTACTCGGATAAGATTTGGAACATAGCCACAATGACGAAAGTTACTAGATTAGCTTAGTTACGGAACTGCCCATAGACGCTGCTTGCACAGGCAGTACCCTCCACTCACTTCCCCCCCCCCCCCCCCCCCCAGGCCTCGCCTGGAAGGGGGGGGGGGGCGGCTGTTATGGTAACGGCAGTGTATTCTATGGAACAAATATGTTTTGAACGTAAACTTTTCGGTGGACGGTTTACGTTCACAAACACCGAGCAATTTACAAGACGACGACAAGAACGAAAACAGCCACCCGTGAACAAGGGGCCGCACTGGCCTTGAAACGTCGGGCTTTGTATTATTTTTTGGTAGAGTCTTTCTTTTACATTAACAAGTATGTTTCGATGCACAGCGTCCGGATGGCCTCTCACCGTACTCTATGAAACACGCGGTTTTGAAACAAAAATCTAGATGGCGCTTCAAACGACGGGAGTAGGCTAAAGCGAGTGAGGGGGGCTACACCTAACCGCGGGAGTTTCAGAACTGATGCAATCTAGTAACGTTGACAGTGACGCCATGGTGTCACGTGCTCACGTTACTCAACGTCATGTGCCACCGGGACTTCAGGTAACACTAGGACTTAACGAAGGATCTATAAATGCTATAGATTTATCATTGAAAGAAAACCTAACCTAACCTAACCTAACCTAACCTCGACAGTTCGCCGGCGTGCTTTCCCTCCTTACAATGCATTTAGAACGCCTACGGGATATACGGCAATACGCTGTTTGGCCACATCAGGTCTTCGCGCGTGCGCATAAACCATATTCGCCTGGAATGAAGCCTCTGTGCGCATGCGCTGTGCCGACTGCAGCGCCATCGCGGTGGAGTGATGTCAGTAAGCGTAATTAGTGTACAACCAAAAAAAAAATTTCTTTTTTGCAATTTGCATTTTTGGGAAACGCGTGCCAACATGTCCCTTTTGTAAACAGGCGCTCCCTCTCATATTTTTAGAAGACACTGAAATGGGCGGAAGTGTCGACATTGCCAAACCTGCACTTAAAATTTTGCCGTTGGGATATCAGATTCACCGGACTGTTGTCGAAGAATCTCACCGGCCGCCTCCGTTTACATTATCAATTTTACCACACGAAACTCTTTGAGCCATTAAGCATTCGTATGTCTTCAGCACCCAAAGTACATATATAAATCTGCGGCCAAAATCTTTCGCGTAGAAATAAACCAGAAATCGAACCTGAATTAACAGTGTTCATAAAAAAGTTGATTTTTGTTTGGCGTTGTTTTCTCGACAGGGAAGCTAGCTTTCTGAGCGACAAACCAAAGCGGTGTGTTACCAGGATTTCTCACAAAAGGACACAGACTCCGAACCCAAGGTATGTAGACAAGGACACCTCTCTATACCGTGAAAATTCTTCAGTAAATAAAAAAGCGCTTATTGATGGCATAAAAAAATGTACAAAAAGCTTTTCTTTTTTTTTTAGTCGCTCTTTACTGTCTCCTGCATCTCTAACTGACACAGCCGCAGGAGCTGGAGCGCCAATGAAGCTGCCGGACCCGTTCGAGTAAGTCGATGATCAGCCAAATTCGGAAATCTGCAAAGTCGGGCACTCTTGGCCGACAAGAACGATGACTCCTGAGCACCGATTTGATATAGACACTACACCGTGCAAAGCGTCCTCCAGACCAACTTATTGTTTATAAACAGGCACGGTTGCCCAATAAAGCTATAGGGACTGCGTGTGCGCAGGAACCTCCTTATCGAAAAGCTGGGCATCACTATATGCGCTGTTGTAACCCCAGTCAATACGACCTGCACAGTCCCCCATCTTGGAGTGATGTCAGGAGTATGAATTGACGAATTAAAAGTATAGATACCGGAGTCTTCTTGTGTTTCTTGCATGAGCGCTCTCTTGACCGACTAGCGGAATGGACTATCTGCAGGAAGCTCGAAAGGACGTGTGGGAGTCGCGCAATAAATTCTGGGAACGTCCTGTATGCTCAGCCTTGTTCACGCAGAATATACCACGTGAAACTAAAAACAAAAACCGGAAAAGGGGGAGGGTAGCCCAGGTGGTCTCCTCGCCCACTTGCCTAAGTTACCTCCGTCATTTAAGTTGTCTGCTACAGCCGGTTCTACGGCGCCGTTTTCCACAATACCTTTCGGCACTGGCGGAGGGCGCTGCAGGTTTTGTGAAATGTATATTCTTTCATTCGTGCGGCGGTGCCTACTCGCTCTTTCTCGCGGGAGTTGAAAGGTTTTGGCGCCAGTTTGCAAATAGCCCCCAACCACAACCGTTTATGAACTAGACGGCGGGTTTCGCAGTATTTTCGAAATCAAGCTTACATGACCTTCTGAAAATGGCCACCTATAGCACTGTCACAGATAATTCACTCCTGATAAAAGAAGAATGGGCAAAACATATTCGGAAATTACGTGAACTGGAGAAGTGCCGGGGCCACCCCACAGATGGCGCCACTTTGTTCAATGCCAAACAAAAAAGGGGACTTTTAAATTTTAGTGTAAGCACTGAAAGTCTGTATAAACGACAATAAACATTCCTCGAAAGTACCTTACCATAGCGCGTATGTCGAATACGTGACTCCTTTAACTTCTTGACCAAGGCTATGATGTGATGAATGCCTGTTTCCAGATACTCCGAAGAATTGCCACAACACGGTGTGCTTTCGGCGCAGGTGCCTCCATCTACGGCCGAGTAAGTTTATTAATTGTAAATTTTAGTATTTTGTTGCTGTTCTTGTTTTTTTTTTCTTTTCAAATTGTTTAGAACTCAAACTGTAATGAAGAGTTAACCACATTCATTTAGATTTAAGCACATTCATTTTTCATCGAAACTTATTTCTCATAAATATCTACATGCGTACTGCTAAACCTGCTGAAAACCAAGAGCGTCTGGTATAGGCTCCTTCGTTGTCCCTGATTTGAGGACAAGATGTGAAAACAAATGAATTTATTTTATTTTATTTCTTTTGACAAAGGTGCTTATGTGGTCCTTTAAAGTTTTGCTTTAGCAAACAGGATGCAAAGCCTACAAAATAACTTTCTTACAACGAAGGTATATACTCTCCAAGGTACCACGTAGAACCACTAAGAAAGTACGGCACTGTCGCGCTGTACACTACACACTCTGATAGAAAATGCCCATTCCGGGACGCAAACTTTGGCGGTAAAATGGGATGTTGGTGAAAAAAACTTCCGTGAGCAATAGGTACAAGCTCCCCGAAGTTGCACTGGAACTAACTGCATCTCGTGTTATATGAGTTTACTCAGGTATGTATCTGTGCATGCACGCAATGTTTGCGCACATGTGTGCTTGGTTGCAGCACTGGCACAAAGAGCGGTTCCATCAAACTGGCCAACAAGAGTGTGCAAGCCTCTTGTACCGTCTGCAACCCGGTACTCGATCATCTGACGCACCATCACTACCCGAAAATCATCGTGGAGGGAACCGCTCCTATCGGCAAGAAGTCGAGCCTCCGCTTCTCCGGGAGGTAAGGCCGCCAGCGTGCAAGACAATATGATTGTCGTATGGTTACAGGGAACGAATCGTATCTTTCCGAACAACTGGGAGCTCCATGAAGACATGGAGAAGAAACGACACTACACCGGCATGGCTTTGTGGTGCCTGACAGCGTTAGGAAGACAAGTAGAAGACAAAACATCGAAGCACCTTGGCGGTGTTTTCTCTTTTGTTGCCTTCCGGGTGATTTCTGTTCTATGAATATGTACAATCAGGTTCTTTTCAAGTGCATATCCTTTCTAGGGGCATCTCTTAGTGGGGTCTTGCCCGTGGCATGTACCCTCAATCACTGACGACATCAGCGTTTTAGAAGGTTTATCGCGACGTCATCACGAGAACAGCATGATGTCATGTGACGCTGTGATTTCATAGTGTCATGAAACGTGGCATCACGTCACGAGGTCAGGTCATGCAGTGTCACGTGACACAGTGACGTCAAGTAACAACATGACTTGATATCGTGATGTTTTTGTGCTGCTAGAACCTTCCACGTTTTTTGTTTTTTTTTTTTTTAATGTATGAATGCCCATGTTTTGTGCCGCGGCGTTTAGTTTTTGTTTTAAATATTATTGAATTGGTGCAGTTTGGTGGCTTGTTCAACGCCCACATACGGTACTCCTCTTACAGCTCGACGTCAACGCCAGCGACATCTTCCGCCTTCTCGGGCAAAAAGTCTGTAAGCTTCAGGTATGCACAACGATGAATCCTCTCCTTCGCACAAGGTCCCGGGCACTCCTTAGAAACACTATGAAACTGGCACCAGCCAAACATCTACGAAGCAGACACTGGACCTGAGAAAAAACAATTCCTAAATCAATCTCCAAAATCCGAATAAGATTTCTTGAATAGGAGCGGTAAACTTTCAGAGAATTCGACCAGGCTCCATTTTTACATTAGCTTCAGTCAACGTCAATATAAATACTATAAATTCAATGCCGCTCAGCATTAGAACACGACAATTATTTCGGCCCCTCGAACAATCACAATGAGAGCAGTTCTATGAGTAGTTTGTACCGCGAGAACTTCTGCTTCGTCAGGATCAGAACAATGGCGAGGGGCAATGCCGATGACGCCCTCATTATTTCTGCAGTGAATCGCCACTGAGACAAAGGGAAACTTACTACGCCTGCTAGACAGACACAAAAAAGAGCAGTGTAGTACAACTGGTAACAAGGAGAAAGGTTGCAGCACCGATGCCATACGTTCTCTGCATGTGCTTGTTTTCGTGGCTCATATTGTCACGAATGACAAGGGGACGAAACAGAATACTTAAAGGGACACTGACACCCCCCATATTTTTTTTTTCCTTTTTTGTCAGGCGATTTATTATGGTATTTTTATATTTGTATTCATATTTTGCTACAGAGTCACGTATGTTTTTAATAAAGCCAAAAAACGCAACTGCTCTAAACCGAAACCAAAACTCCCGCACCGCACAGAGAAGAGGAGAGGATAGAGTGACTGGCGGAAGTCACGTGGCTACACCCGACCGTGCGGTCTTTTTTTTTTTTTTTTTTTCTCTCCGCACGTAGCAGATGAAATGCGTTCGTTCGCCATGCGATTGCTTTGCAGTTATGTTTATTCCGCTCGCTGTTCTGTACTTCAAGATGAGTTGTTTTGTAGATTTAAGTGTTGGCAATTAGTAGTGAGTGCCGTAGTGTGGTGAATTCCCGTGATCGGCTCCGAAAAGAATACTCCCAAGATGTTGCGTGAAGAGGTGCCTCACATGTCTTGCATCTGAAAGTGGCATTGTGCGGCAGAGTGCACAATTTTCCGAAAGATCAACGGGTCGGGGTCAACGGCTGGCTGCAATGTCTGTAGAACAGTTACATGAAGCTCGGAAAGCGGACGCTAGCCGATTCATATGCTGCTTGCATTTCGTGGAAAGTGACTATATTGAGTTCGCAGGTGTCAAAAATGGAATCCCATACCATTTAGTTCAGCAACGTATCATCCACAACAATTGTCTTTTTTCAGTGACAATTGTTAAAAAAAGAACTGTAAACATCGCAAAATGCTTGATCAAAAAAAAAAAAACGGCGCACCCACACCAGGAATCGAACCCCTGACCGCTGCGTGTGAATCGGATGTATTTCCACTGAGCTACTGAAGGAACTCATTCATGCGTACTAATGGAGCAGGTAGACTGCATGTCGGAAGTTTGCTGCCATCACTGATTACATGCACTCCCAGCTTGAAGTCGGGCAGCACCACGCAGACGCCACATTCGCACCTCGTAAATAAACCGCACGCGTGCGTCTTCAACTCCAAGTACGCACTTCGTGCTTGACGTTTGAGCGAGCGATGTCTTCAGCAACGAGAAGGGACGACGGCTCGGCGACGTCTTCGTGCAATCGGCTTGCTGGTCGGGCGTGTCGTACGGGATGAATATCGTCCAAAATTTCTCTTTCGAAGGAAGACAGAATTCACCGGTACCGTGAACGACAGTTCTGAAGTAGAGGTCCCACGCCCGTCGTCCGCTGCCATCCGCTAGACCCACGAAACGCGAAACGACGCCATGTTGAGAATTTTCAGTGAACGCACAGAATGCTTCCGGTTGTCTGTGCTACCTTTTTTTTTTCAATCAACGTATTCGCAGCTTTTTGGAAGCCAGAAAAAATGGGTTTCATATTTTTTTTCTATTTTTAATATTGACTGTGTGCCTTCAATGACCCACGACTTTGATTAAATTTGGTGGTCGCTTCGAAACCTTAGAAAACGGCCCGTGACCACAGAAAAAAGAGTGAGCGCGACTCAAACCGGCCAGTTCTCGATCGGCGGTTTTCGGGCGGAAAGAAACCGAATTTTGAGCCGCAAATTCTGTTCTGGGTAGTTGGGCTCTCATATGTCACGCACAACTAAAAACCTCGGCGAGCATAAAAACCCTGTTAGTGTCCCTTTAAGGGAACTTAAACGTTTAATGGGGCGAACTTGTGCCCAAAACAAAAAGAAAACAGAAGATAACAACAGAGTGTCGCGGGCGTCGAAGTCGGCGTAACAGCAGGATTGAACGCTGGGGCGAGACTGACTCCGGCTTGCCACGCGGAGCCCCTTTTGTAGCCGCGTGGGTTTCTGGAACATTCGGCCTAGAAGGTTTGGCGCGTAGAACATTCGTATCTCGATCTGACAAGAAATTTCTCGAATTTGCGAGAACACCAAGTAGAAATAAAAAATAAAAGAACATTCCACCCGCTGAAATCGAACCCAGCTCCTCCACGCGACAGCCAAGCACGGTAACCATTCGGCCACGCACGCGCTTTTTTTTTCTTTATTCCCGGCCACGCACGCGCTCCCGCAGCGACGTGCGTGGCAATAGGCTAAAGACGGTCACAACAAGCCTTTCATGTTGTCGAATATTTCGGGTCTCTAGTACCTATTCTATGATATCAACGACTGTACAGTATTTAGGCTTCAAAACCACTCAGTCCTCAGACACCGCGATTAAATAAAACAGCGTTCAATTGGCCAGTGTCTTGCTAAAAAAAAAACAGTGTGTCAGTGGAAAGTACAAATGTCGTCTTATATAGTATTTTGCAACATAATCTTACAGGAGCAGTTCCGTCCCTTAGTAGGAACGGAGTATTCTTCTGGCGTCAGAAAAAAGAGAACGGACTATGCGAAGCAAATATGCTGCGGGAAAACGATAAACTTCGTCTGGCGGCATTCGCTCTGCGTGCGGTGTCGGAACAGCGGCTGTTGCCACTGCGCGCAAAGCAAACGTGCCGTTAGGCGAGGCTCGTCAGTTCTTCAACGCGTACTCGCTCCAAAGCGTTGAGCCTTGATGCCCATTGCACCTGGGCACGTTGGGATACATTTTCTGCCTTCGCAATTTCTATGTCACGACAAACTATAAATCGCGTCTCCAAGTTTACTGCACAGTGATTAAGGCGCTCGGTTTATGGTGCGAGGTGGAAGGGACGTTAAGGCCCAGATTACGTAAAAATCAACATTTGAATGCGTTAGCATTAAAACGCTCTTTTTGACGAACCCCGGTGGGGTCTTTTTTTGTGTCAGCGTCGGGGTGAGAGGGAGAAGGAGGGGGAGAGGGTGACGCATGCGATGCTCCCATTGGTCCGAAGCGCTAACGTGAGCACGCGTCAACCTCTTCCTCCCCCCCGGTGCTGACAAACTGACAGACACCACCGGGTTTTCGTCAAGACGAGCGTCTTTGTTTTCGTCGAAGTCACGCGCACAGCAGGTGCGGAGCCAGAGAGGAAAACGCGCCAAGGAAAGTTGGAATGCAGGCGTGCTCTGTGAACACCTTCTATATAAGAAAGCCTAAGGGCAGAATTTTCCTGCGTCACTATACCATTCTAGGGCTTCGGCGACTTCGGCTTGAGCTTTCGGCTTGGTGTCTACTCTCACTGATCCGACACAAGTTCCAGCCGAGTGCTGAATCAGCACTCGAGTTCAATTTCTGGCCTACGGTAGGTTTCTTTAGTGACGCAGGAAAATGCATCACTTAGGCTTTCTTATCTAAAAAGTATTGACTCAGTTGCCGTTCCGGTGTAGCCGGCTATTCTTCGCTCTGGGTTTCCGTAGTAGCGGTGCGTGGACTTTGAAGTGTAGTTAAAACGATGAATGCGCTTCCCTCCCCGAGTGATATGGGTACGGTTTCTTCCGCGAGTAGCATGCATCTGGTTCTTTCCATAAGGGATATCGATGAACGTATCCAAGGGAGTTGACGTACTCTGACAGGCAGAATACAATAAAGGGGTGAAAAAATTACAGGATGATCCATTGGTGGATTCTTAGCGAATGCGTTAGCATGACCCTTGGGAAACAACACACACGTCCCGCTTTGAAAAACGCTAACGCCAACCCCCTAACGAGGTCAAAAATAGGCAGTAAAAAATAGAGGAAGCAAAAGAGAAAGCCAAAAGAGAAAGCCGAAACAGAAACGTGAAGGGGTCAGCGTTAGCGATTCCCAAAGGGGGACGTATGTGGCGTTCCTCAAGGGCCATGCTAACCCATTGTCTAAGAATCCACCTATGAATATTCCTGATTCATTTTTATTTTTTTAAACGAACGGAAGTGAAATAGACTTTGTTTTTCTTTCTGCTGACACAACAAAGGTTTTTTTGGTTTCCGTCACGTCTAAAATAATCATTCAGTGCGTAACATGCAGCCTGCTAGCTAAGCGCCATCTTTGGGTGTACGCGAGTGTAATCAAACTTGATACTATGGTCACAGTGGGCTTAAAAAATGCAGGGAATGGCTATTAATCTTCAAGCTGTTTGCTTTGTTTTTCGTCCCTCGCGCTCTTATTGACCAATTCCGTAATTTGATTGTCTGTGGGCTTCGCCATGTTTTCTGTTTTGTAAGCTCTCCGTGACTATATAAACACTCACTTCCTTCGTTTAGCATCGTGACATACCGCCTTCCGAAGACGGCCTATTGCATCACCGCTGTTGTCCTCGGAGCTGTCTTCCTCAGCCCCATGGTCTACTTCATCGTCGCCCAGAAGGGTATGGCATCCTTCTTGATTTTCACGTCTCGGCCAGTACGTTGGTCCCTGGCTTCGTTTGCATAAAATGTGACAGTGGCGCATTGAATCCAGTTGGCGTATTGAATCGTCCCGTTAAACGCCTTGGTTCGCTAGCCAAGCGCACCGAATCCAGTTCCATCCGATCCGCTCGAAGGGAAGGGTTCCGAGATTTTCGAGCCGAATTGAGACCTCCGCGTAAATGCACATTGAATCGAGTGCTTGAAGGGAGAGAGGCAAAGGAGAGGGCCGAACACTCGGTGATCCAATCATCGCGAACCGCAGAGCACGTCCAGTTAACCGAGAATCCGCAAATACGTTAGCCCCGATGAACGGAATCTGCGATCAGACACTGCGAAGGACTTTCTAAATAATCACGTCGCTCCCTAGATGAGTCAAGCTGGACACTTTATTTTTTTTAATACTACCTTTTTTTATTCCTGTTTTGTCGTTTTATCATTGAGTAGATCTCAGTTACTCTCTTACCGAGTGGTCTGCGTAAAACTATATGATCGGCCATCTTTCCGAGTATACCGAATAACACTTTCTGTAGTTATGAGCCCTTGCATTTAAAGCTATTCGCGGCCGTACACGAGTGGATTCACGAAATTGAACGTTGTTCATTTGTGGACAACTTTATGCTAAAAAGGAATAATTGTGCGTTTTGCGTGCACGAAATCTGCCCGACCAACTAGTGGCATAATTCCGCTAAAAGAAACGGACGGGAAGGCATTTTTCACTCGGGCCCCGGCGCAGTTAGTGGGGTGTTATAAAAAAAAAACTTTGCATTGAAACACAATCATATATAAAGGCCGAGTTCACAATCACATCCCTAACGTCACTACCAATAGAAACGGGTCATACAAACAAAAGGTACGCGCGTTTCGCAAAACAAAACAACAACAACAACAACAACAATGAGCGTGCACGTTTAAAAGTTAGGGGACTCTTCAAATCATTAAAACGATACTGGACAGACAAATGGCTTGTTTTACGTATAGTATACCAACTTCCATAATATTTTTAAATCAAATAAAGCCCCACTATGAAGTCTTAAAAGGGATTAATTCTGCTTTCATCGAGGGACACAACACTAATATGCTGGTCTTTTTAAATGTAACTCCGCTACATTTTCTCAATTTTAGGGTTACATCTGTTTGAAGTGAAGGAAGTGTCCCAAAACACGAGGTGCCATTTATCTTTCGAAGCCTTGTGTAGCTTTCTAAATATCTTAAAGGGACCATGAAGGCAGTTTCGAAGTTTTATTCGACGATTGAAATGGATGTCAGGCACGTCTCAGATACTGTTGACCAAGTTCTAGCCCGAACAGAAGTTTGGGTGCCGCACCAATCGAGCAAACAGGCGCGGTAATAATAGCGCCGGGAACGATGCCTGAGACCCCACTGGCGGCGGCAGAAAGGTGAACTAAAGTGCGCCGTTGAAGCGTGACGACAACGGGCTCCTCGTCTGGCGATTGGTTCAAACGATAGACGCGCTCTTGGTTTCGATTTCGGTGGTGAGATGTGATGAAAAAAGTTCATTTGAACGTTGGATAATCTTTTAAAGTTGTAGTTGGGAATTAATAGGTTTCATACCGTGTATAAAAGCATAATCTGAAGCGATCCCTCCGTTTGTCACTGGTTGAACGCATCCCGCACTGCTACCTCGGGCGCGTAACAAGCATCGAGCAACCATGGAAAAAAAAGAAAAAGGTACGAGCGCCGTGGGCGGCGGACTTTTGGTTCTGGTTTCGTGCGTCGTCTCGTGTTCGCTTTGCGAACTGGTGTCTCACCAATCATGCCGCGTTTATGTGCAGTAGTAGGTTGCGCGAAAGGTCGGCTAAAGACGTGTGGTCGATCGGGCGACGTTAGTTTGCATAAACTGCCGACCGATGCAGCATTTGGTCGCGCGCCGTCGTCTTGCGTAGAGCTGTGGACAGCGGTGTCAGGATTTGTTCGTTGCATTTCCGGCCAGAAGACTTTAAGCAGCACCTTCACGTCAGCCGGAGTCGCTCTGAGGCGGCGACCGAGGAGCTGGTGAGATTATTGGCGACGTGCGCGACGCAGATCGTTGATGCGGGCAATTCCCGCAATAGGACAAACTCTCACTATGAAGTCTTAAAAGGGATTAATTCTGCTTTCATCGACAGACACAACACTAATGCGGGTCTCTTTAAAACTCTGGTACATTTTCACGATTTTAGGGTTACATCTGTTTGTAGTGAAGGAAGTGTCCCAAAACACGAGGTGCCATTTATCTTTCGAAGCCTTGTGCAGTTTTGTAAATTACTCAAAGTTTTGTATGGGGGGTCTACGGCGAAACCGAAACTACCAGCTCAAGCATGATGGCAACCCTTATGATTAGCTGCATTGCCATCGTGTGACGCAAAGTTCGTGTCGCGGTATCACAAAACGTACGACTGGCCTAGTCACAACAGCAGTTCCGATCAGTCAGGTAAGACGATAGGCTGTCTTACTTCTTTGCTGCGTAGATATCAAGCATATGTTGCAAATATTAAAGGGGTAAAACGAACTTTTAGCTGTTATTTCTTTGCTTAGCCAGAAACTACGTTGAGTCGGCACCTTAGAGACACCAGTCTTTCGTTCGTATACGCAAGAAAACTACTTTTAAAACAAATCAAACGATTTCTAAATACCACCTGGTACATGTTGGAAGGCCGATGTAGTTATGGCGTTGAATGCCTGCCGCCCCAGGGCCACTCACAGAAGTACAGCGCAAATGTATAGATAACTCGGACTTGAACACAATCACGAGGCTTGGCAAAGAAATCCACTGTGTTTTCGCAACGTGAATTCCACAGCATCAAGATCACCGTCCTTAGCAGACGATAGGTAGGAACCTGATCTGAGGATGCCGGGACCTCTGCCAGGCCAAACATACCAGACCCCCCCGCCTCTCCTGGTGTGAGACTTACACGGTGAACCAAACGCTCGTGGCACATAAAATCCCGGCATTGCCGTGAATGACGTCACGGGCAAGCTATGTATAGGTCATAGGGCGTACAGTCCTCGGATATTACTACTAGGCGAGATTGTCACGCGTTGGCGCCACCAACTGGCAATGCTCGCAAATACAGTACCGTTGGCCTTGCAGAGGCATTTTGACATCACGAGCGCGATACGTATTGCGCTGCTCGCTGACCGATCTTTGAAGCGAGAGGTAGAGAGTCCGCGGCCACGTCATTTGGTTTCCGTACCACATACACATTCATAAAGGTTCCGGTAGAATAACAAGTTTGCGCAATGAACGCTGACTCAGCACAGGCTCAAATTGAGCCCTTACTTATCTCATGAGAAGAACTACGATCTTGGTGGTGTGCAATACAAGTTGCACAAGCGTTGTGTAAGTTTATCGTAGGCTCGCGCTGAGCATAGACGGACTAAACTGTGGCCGCCAGTGAATTCCACTAAAGTCACTGAATTCTGGAAAAGTAGCGCCATTCAATTCTCTGCATGCTAGCCGGAGACAAACCAGTACCAACATACAAACGACCGAACCTCGAAAAGGTGATTCGCTGATATGTACCTTTTGTAATGGCGAATGTCATTTAAGTTCATTCAAATCTTCGAAGCGTCAAAATGGTCGTTCTGAACCCGTCGCGCTAAGACCGCGATGAAGCTTCATCGTACAAAAAGCGCTCCTCGCTAATATAAGCACCTTGGGCGCTGTGCATGCAATCAACTTACCAAGCACGTTTATCTATTCAGATCTCTTACAACAATATTGCTCTTCTTGCGTATTTCAAGACAGGAAAAATATTTTTCAATGCATCCATTCACCATGATAGGGGGGGGGGGGGGGGGTTACCAAGATGTTCGCTTGTTTCGCCGGTGTGTCGATAGCAGAATCTCGGTATAGAAGAAATTTCTCTGTAAATCTACACTTCACCAGCAAATTTAGGTCGGCTCACCAAAAATGAAGAGGTTATTGATAAATTTATCATTCCATGAACCAAAATGTCGACCATTTGGGCAGCTGGGCGCTACTTGCCCAGGATCCAGTTACCTCAAATGCCACCTTCGGCACCACAACGCGCTTGAGCGAGTAGGGAGTCAATAATCTTCGTGAGCGATGGCTGAGGAGCACTTACAAAATACGGCCGCAGATACATAACAAAGCAACCAGAAATCACCCGCTGGGACGGCTGAAAACGCAACAAAAAAAGACGGCGAAAGAAGCGGCAGTTCTTCAGTTCGAAGACGACGTCAGGGCAGGAGGTCGCCTGACAAACTACCAAGCAGCTGAATGCCCGCTGAAAAGCTGGCGGTAGCATTTTTAACATCTGTTTTAGAATGAATCACGGTTTCCTATTAGTGTAATATTTTGGCTTTGATCGTATTTATGCTCCGTAAATCGATATCAGCCATTTATTTTGATACTACATTTGACCGAAGTTACACTTTAGCGTGTAAGAACACGATGACTCCATGCTTCTGCTGTCTTTCCTACACACACCATCGAACTTTTTATTCCCAGTTGGTGATAAGTAGCTAGGATTAGAACTGGCGACGTCACAGCGAGGAGCCTTGCAGGGACGTTACGTAAGGAAACCACAATAAGGACTCTTTGCAAACCGTTACCGCGTTCCGAGGAGCGCAGTACCGGAGCCTTTGAAGCGTGCTTTTAAGCGCGCACCCGGATGATGCCGTGACCGCGGGGCGCGCGCTTGAAAGCATGCTTCGAAGACTCCGATAGTGTAGTGCGCGGAACAGGGTAACGGTTTGCTAAAAGTTCCTAATGCCAGAATCCCACTAGAGCGACAAACAGAAACAACCGACACAGACAAGCCTCAAACACGTGCAGCCTGTACTATCGGGTTCAAATGACATGCGAACAGTGGAGCGCGTGGCCGTCGGCACGTGCTGCGCCTGCTAGAGGCTTCTTGAAACTAATAAAACTGCGGGTTGGAGAGTAGGGCGCAGCGAGGGAGTGCGTCCTACTCCGATGTGTCTCACCCTCGAACAGTACAACACATGGCTTTGAGGCTGCGCCGTTGGTACGCTGGAAGTTCTCCGTCACAGCAACTCTCGTTGGCTCGGCATGTGCCATGCGACGAAGCTCGCCGTTCGCAGCAGGAACAGTCTGCTTGGTGCGCGTTCGTGGAGCATTACTGATACGTGATGCTCCCTCCTAACTTGCGCGTTTTTTTCTTAATACACTTGTCATGGTGGTTGAGGCTGAGTGGGAGCGCCTGCGAGCTTCGGACCTGGTATCGCGCCTTATTTGGAAGATCTACATCCTCGGATGGCTGCCGTTGTAGACGCTGAAGACACCTTCACAGAGTATTAATTGGCTCCTCACCAAAACCAGCTTTGTCAAATACGACAATGAAAGCAAGCCTCCCCAGACAGCTACTGCTGCGGCGCTGCCTGAGGCGTGAGTCATTGCCGGTTGCAGCATTCGTGTTCCCTTGTTGTTCATTATTCATGTTTTCACAAATGATTCCTGGCAATGAAAATGTCATTTCCCGTCCACGCTGTTTTACTATTTTGCAGGAGTCATGCGCTATAGGTCCTTCACGATGACGTCTGTGTAGTTCTGATAACTGACATCGATCAAGGTTCATAGGTCTTCGGCGCACGATCGAACTGCCTTAAACTTCTATTTCACACTTCTCAAACACGGGGGGATCATCTAATGAGCGCGCTGAACAAGATCCTGGCAGCCTGCAAAATGTCAATGGTAAAGTTACTGCATGTTTGGGAATCCCAGCGCCACACACGAGACACAAGAACTGGAGGAGGCACAGGGCGAGCACTGGGAGCTGATACATAAAAGTTTTCCAGGTAATTGACTTGATACACGTAGCAGAGCGCGTTGGATGGAGTACAGTTCACACAGAAAGATTAAAAACACAGAAAATATATGAGGGACAGACACACACAGTTCTTTCATTTAGATCCTTGTTTGTGCTGTCCAAGTCCCATCTCAACATGTCACATTTCAATGAAAGAACTGTGTGTGTCTGTCCCTCGTATATTTTTTGGGTTTTTATTCTTTCTGTGTGAATTGGCTTGACTTAGGCGTAGGCAGCCGTCCTGGTTCCCCTCTTGTTATTCTGTCTCGAATTTTGCACACTTTCTCCTATACTGTTCACAAGAAAATGATAACGCGCATTGAGAAACAAAAAAAACTGCATAAGTTAGAAGGGAGGTTGACGCTGCGGTAATGCTTCACGAAAGCGCGTACGCGGTGCGTGCGCAAGCAGCTTGCTTCTGCCTGCGAGCGGCGAGCTTCCTCGCATGGCCCATGCCGAGCCAACGAAAGTGGCTGTGACGGAACTTCCAGCGCACCACCGGAGCAGCGTGGTAGTTTGGGTTGTGCTGGGCAAGGGTCAAACACATTGCAGTAAGACGCACACCCTCGCAGCGCCCTACTCTCCAACCCGCAGTTTTATTAGTTTCAAGAGGCCTCCAGGAGGCGCAGCACGTTCCGGCGGTCACGCGCTCCGCTGTTCGCATTTCATTTGAACCTGATAGTACGCTATGGCACCTTTGGCAGACTTCCAGTCTCTCGGAGCTCGCGAAGTTAACACGAGTGATTGCAAGCCGGCCAAAGTAACCATCGCGTTCATGACGCTTGTGTTTGTGGCTTTTCAGTGTCGGCTGTCTCCGTTTGTCGTTCTAGTGGGATGAGGGCATAAGAGGACATCACCCAAACAGGTCGGAGCTAGTACGGTAAATTGATTCTGCGATTTCCTAACTATTCCTCTTTATGACGCCAATGACGCCAATGACGCCAACGATTTTTTCCTATACCTTTCGAGCTGTGCCTCGTAGATCCTACATTGCCACTCCTCCATCATGATCGTTTTTCATTTCTGCAGGGACAGTGATGACCTCGACGTTCCAACCTGCAGGTGGGCTTCCCATACATAACCAAGCGTTTTCATTCAAGCTCGAACTCAAATTTGCGCACTCCAAAGGTCTTCGAAAACCGCAAAGAGTACACATTCACGTCCTGCTTCCGTATACAAAACGTGATCAAGATGCGGTATCAGCGGAGGGAAGGATGAAATATTAAATCAACCACGATTAGCTCACAATCACATGAACTTGACGCAAGTTCAAAAACAACTATCTTTCTGTCCCCCAAGGGCAAGTAAACTTCATCAGTGGACGGCGAGATTCATTCACTTCGAATTTAATTTATTGTACACTTGAAAACCCTATTGAGAGGCATGACCTAAGCGAGTGGAGGAGATATAGCAAATCTAATCAACAAAAGAATCATTTAGCTTTCAGTTAACAGTGCTGGTGCTTTACAGAAACAAGAATACAGGGACAAGTTCAAGAGCACTTTGTTGTGAATATAGGCCTCTTAAAGTGATCCATTACTACAAAAAAACAAAAAAAAAACATAGCACTTTAAAGAAAACAGGGTGATATACGACTGCTTTAGACCGTTTTATCGCAGGTAGCGCGATTTTAAATCCTACAGAGCCATCTAGCGAGCGCCAGGTTCAGCGGCGACGCTATGTGGACAGAAACATTAGGGAGTTTTCGTAGACCGCGTTTCCCCCTCCGCAACGAAAAAGCCGCTACTGCGCCTGCGCGCCGATAGCCTTGACTGTAGAGTTCTGGCTATCGTAGCGGGTTGCGGAGAGCGTTACGGGACGGCAAAAACGATCTACGAAAACTCCCTATTAGCGAAAGTGCTCTTCCGGGCGCCGCTACCGCGTTGGGTGCGCTAGTTGGGTGCTCCAAAGTGCTGGGTATCCTACTTAGGGCGCGTCTTGTGTTATTGTGTACCGCGGATGGCGTTTTTCAACTCATTGGGAACGTTTCATGCCCCGCATTATGGCATCCGCCAGTGCGGCGGTTCACAAAAGTGCGGCATTGAACGCGCCACTAACAGAAATTGGAGGCGAGTACTCAAAATATTGTATCAGTCAACAGCGGTTGAATTTCTCTTCAGGCTTTGTGTCGTATTAGCTGCAGTACACCGATTATATTTTTGGCATTTTGTGTCGCCATCAACAATGAAATAATGTTAACATGAACGCGCGGATTAAAAGCATTGCTTGAAGATGTTTAAAGAAAACATTTATATGTGCATACCGTGTCGGCGAGTGTGTCCTTTGTTGAGAACTGAAATCAGCCAAGTCAAGACGGGCCAATTGCCGGAGCGAGTCGATCAATGATTCAGCAATTCGAAATCGGTGCATGAGCAAGTTTCAGCGATATATTAAGTTTTTTTGTTGTTGCATGATGTTTTTTCAGCCACGTTATGTATTAATTTTCAAAATAAGGATAATCCAGTCCCATTGTGACGGTCAACACAAGTTCACGGCTCTCTGATATGGCGCAGGAGATCGCGATTCAGGAAAACCGATATAACTAACGTTTCGACAATTTTCAGCCACACCCGGCGGCGGAAATGAGCCTTCAACTACGTGTTGTAGATAATCAAATCGAGTTAATGTCACCACTGAAAAATATCAGCATTGGAATAAATGAAGTTACAAAAGGTTACAAGCTGAAACAGCAATTCTCACGAGAAAACTTTCACGAACCTTGCGAGCGTGTACCCTATGCTCATCGATGGTTCACTGTTCAGTTCGGTGCGCGCTCTATTCACAAAATGTTCCGAGCACACTCGAGAGGAGCGTCGTATCAAAGTCTTCCGCTTTACGAACGCAACCCACTGCCGGCCGAATGTCTTGGTCATTTCGAAAGCGATGAAGTTTGAAGACGTTGCAGCCGCAGTTGCCTTGTCGGATCCCGTGCGCGATACAGATGTCCTCCGATAATATTTTGTGCTTTCGGTTGTTATTCGTGCAGTTTATTACCGAACAATGGTGTCCAAATGACCAGTGGATTGTCGTCATTGAATGCGCTATCTCAAATTAAATCTAGCAGTAAATACATGGAGGAAACTGCGAAGAAAACAAGCGAACTTGGAGCAACACACGAGTCCAAGACGTTCATCCGGGTCTTCCGCTCGTTTCTAACACACCAGCAAGAAAGAAAACTCCGGCAGCCCTTTCCTCGTTTCTCTCTTGCCCTCGTTCAGTATACCGGTCTACAACGAACGGCAGGTCATTTCAGTAATTAATGAAATTCGGGGGAAAAATAAAACTTAAAATATTTTGTGCGACCAGTGATCCCAGCTGCATGGGACGAGGAGTTTAGTAGTGACGTTCTGTTATGAATAAGTAGTAGTAAGTTATGAATCCACGAATAATAATAAAATAATAATAACTTTTTATGGAACAGAGATAAGTGTGATATCTTACGACGCACCTGTTCAGATCTTTTTGTGTGTGTGTGTTATAAAAGCGGAGACACTTGTAGTTCGGTTATCGTTAAAAGAAAAACCGTGTCGCACAAATGCGAACCGAGTCACGATGGTTTGAGATGAATTTGATGAGGGTTCTAAATTTCAGCTTCATATTCAAATTTCGGCGGAACATGCTTTTCTCTTCAAGCCATCTCAGATCAGAAAACCTCATATATCTCATTAATTTGGCTTAATATAAAATACGCATAAAGCTTATAAAAACCCCATCATGAATACCGTATTGCCAAATAATGGGTTTTATTTTTATTTAGTTTTATTTCTAGTCTCGTTTTTCAAGCCTATCCTTATTAAAGCAAAAAGCCGACCCACCAGAGGTACCCTTGAGACGCAAACTTTCTTGCTAATGCCTCCTACACCGTATCTTTTACACGCCTTCTCTTCGTCCTGGTCTCCTCACCCAGCCATCTTTCTCTCCACGTCCTAACCACTCGTGCAAACTTTCTCGTTACACTTGCCGCCCGCCTTCATTTCTATATTCTTGTTTTTCCCCAAAACTCTATTCCAGGAGAATGACCGGCCTAATCTCATTCCCACCTAATCTAAACTCGAATGTTTTCGGGCACTTGCTTTGAGTCGTTGCGGAACTTTATGATTTTTTGTTCGATCGATCCCTGTTTATAGCGTGGTGGTTCTGAGTAATTAGAATAATTATTGAATAATCTGTGTTTTTATTTCGATTAATTTCGTAGAGCATTAGTCGTTTTCTTCTTTTTTGCTTCTTTTACGATTCTTTCACTGTTTTAGTACTTTTCTTCCCTCAGAATCTTTGTTTTTTGTCTTTCCTCTTTTCGTAATGCTCTTCTTGAAGGGGCATTTGAGCTATACCAATAAATAAATAAGTAAAAGTCTGGATCGTGTTTTGTCGAGAGTCGTGCGTTTAAAGCGGCCATTAAATAATTTTTTAACTTTTTCCTTCTCAGCTTTCCTCTTCGTGATAGGAATGAGAAATCACCAAGTCGTGGCGTAGTTATTCATCGGATGCGATTCGACTCCAAGCTTCCACCGTACTTTCTAAGCATGCCATGGAACTTGTCATTCGCAAGTGATAATAAGTGCAGTCACGGCACTCATCGGCCACAAACGCGAATCCAAATATTCTTCGACGGATTGATTGCCGACTAGCGCATACGTCCGGGAGACGCGGTGCTCGTGTGCAATGCGCGAATGACGCCGGCGTACGTGCTTTGGGTATAATAAAACCAAGAACACCGCGAAGACAAAGACAAAGTAAAAGGTAACCGAAAGAACACAGTGCTGACTCTAAACCGAACTTTATTCATGTTGCCATCTACAGTTGGTGACAGGTTAATAGTTCGGAAGAAACTCCTCCCACCCCTTTCCATTTTAGCAGTGCGAACGCTGGAAAAGAGGCGACCTTCTCTCCGGCATTTTCTCTGCTAAAGTTGGAAGAGGTGGCAAAAGTTTTCTCTAAAATTTGAACGTGTCACTGACTATAGTATGAATAGCATAAATGTCACCCATATAAACCATGAAAAAAAAAACACAAATCATGCATATCACGTGTTCATTACACCACCGTCAATTATATGCCCTCCTTACTTTGTCCTCGACTTCGCGCTGTTTTCTTTTTTTTTTATTCTGTCTGTATGCCACTAGCTCAAAATTCAACGCGAATTCAACTTCTTTGGGTACAACTTATCAGTACCAGTGAAAACGCAAAGAGCTTTCGAAAGAAAGGAAATACAAACTAGTCCGTTATATATTTTTTTTTTAATTTTTGTACCGAAAAGCAGGCTTCTAACTTCTTGCCTTCTTTCTTCTGACCCACTAAAAATGTGCGATCAGTAAGATTCTAATGTAAAATAATGATTAATCCCAGCACAAAAATTCATTTCATGGCCCACTTTACACCGCTAAGCACGGGAACGGTGTAACATGCCTTCGCTTTCTTTTCATCCTCTATTCGCTGCACTTCACCACCATGGTTACGGAACAGGGGTTTGCCCTTTCTGGACCCCATAGTACCCACGTCTCTCACCCAGGCTTTTTGTGTGGCATTAAAGCTTTGGTTTGGGCTAGTTGGTCCATGGTAGGTATAAGGTTTAAAAGCGCAAACAGACAGGGACAAGAGAAAATAACACAAACGACAGGGACAAGGCGCTACTCTCAACTGATTTATTGGAAGACCATTCAACGCTTATATGGACAAATCATCTACCATTTACATTTCAAACAATGCCAACAACCAATAAAATAAAACAAAACGGTCTTCCAATAAATCAGTTGAGAGTAGCGCCTTGTCCCTGTTGTTTGTGTTATTTTTTCTTGTCCCTGTCTGTTTGCGCTTTAAACCTTATACCTTTTTGTGTGGGTCCCGCGAACGGCCGCTGACATGGCCCCACATCTCGGTAAAACAGTAAACGTTCAGCAATGACGGCTCTACCAGTGGCGTACTAACTTGTTTTTGAGTGAGGGGGCAAACCGGACCCCCCCCCCCCCCCCCCCCCCGGGGCCGGGGGGTGGTGCCCTTGGTATCCCTTGGGCGCCGCCGGCCAGTGTTTGCCCTGCCCAGTGGCGGCTGTTTCAGGGGGGGGCAAAACACATGCCTTGCCCTCCCACTCTGAGAACTGGGGGGGCAAGCGCCCCCCTTGCACCCCCCCCCCCCCCCCCGGTTGGTACGCCCATGGGCTCTACTCTGGGGCGCGCTGAGAGCGTCTAGGGGATCGAGGCGCGCATGGAAGTAATTTGTCGTTTGGCGCTCGTCCGAAGCGCTCACAAGTTAACACCTTAACATGACCCGTAACAGCTCATAAAACGCAGAGTACGGCGAGTACTAACCATCTCATTATCGCTCAACAGCTAATGACATCGCGAAATTCAACGATGATAACGCCAAAGAACTAGGCACGAAGTAAGAAATGTGAACATTAGTATCCACGACACGCTTTTCTTCAGCCATCGGTGACTGTAGGTGAAACACGGTTCGCATAGCTCAATATTTCATTCTCGTCACCCGCAGAAAACAGCACTCCAAACGCTTCGTACGACGGAGGTAAGCAAACGCAGCTTCGGTTCAGACTGCGAAAGTGGTTCCATTTAAGGTTGGGACTTCCCGATACGGGAAGCGAACGGATAACAATGGTCAACGCAGTCCGAGACAAAGTAATAAAATCGAGATTGATGCGCAACCATTTTCCCCCATTTATCTCTGTGGTTTCGAGTAACATATGTATAGGGTGTTCCAACTTACCAGGCTCGGTCTAAAATGGACCGTAAAAATCGACGCCTGCACGTAGCAATCTAAACTTTTCGTCAAAGATGTCTTTCACAGTTTCTTTTTTTTTCTTTTTTTTTTGTTAAATTACAAAGCGAAGTTTTTTTTTCTGTAAAAATTAGGGCCAAGAAACTTGCCAGGGTCTACGGCAGGTGGCGATGCAGACGAAACAAGTCGAGTGGCGCGTCGCGTTTGGAGCTTGTATTCATAGATCGCGCTATCTCTTTATTGAAACTGCTCGCGACCACCGTGGTTTATTAAAATGAGCATAATATTTTTGTAATGTATCTTCGGTTTAAAAATAAATGCGGACAATACCATCAGAACGCGTTTGCATAACGACGGCGCTTTTGCTGCCAAGGAATTTCATCTGCGTGTCGTCTGCGTGTCGCCTGCTTTCTTTCGCTGGTCGGCTGCACCTTCAGACGCTGCTCCCGACGCCATCTATCAATACAAACGCCAACACACCCCGCTACTGAATTTGGTCGTCTGCATCGCCACAAGCCGTTGACTCTGGCAAGTTTCTTGGCTCTATTTGTTACAGAAGACGAGCTACGCTGTCCAATTTTACAAGAAAAAACCGACCAGTGAAATACACTGGTCGGTTTCGAATTCGCTTAACTGGGGAGACGACAACCGTTGCTGATTTAAGGCCCGCGCTATTTCCGAATTGCGGCAGTGACGTGGCACGTCATCTCAGCTCGCAAATGTCGGAAAGGGCCCGTCTTCCAAGATATCTAGGGAACCACTCCTCCAAATAGGTACAGGCTGCACCGTGTATATAATAGGAATGAGTGAAGATTGACAAGTGCTGCCGTCTCCCCAGTTAAGCGAATTCGCAGTCGTCTCCCCAGTTAAGCGAATTCGAAACTGAGAGTACACAGAGAGCTGGTCAAAAATTGAGTCCGCCGAAACCAGTGGCCGGGATGGTCTAATCGCTTAAGGCGTCGCCCCGCACAGGCGAAGGTTGCGGGTTCAATCCCCGCTCCTGGCCCAATTTTTCGCCAGCTTTCTTTCCCTTTCCCTAACTTTAATGCAATATATTCTATAATCACCTTCTCCCCTCTTCGTTGACAATATTACTACGGCTGCACTTGTCAATCTTCACTCATTCCTATTATATATGTATATATATATTTTTTTTTTTTTTCAGACGGTTCTGATTGGGTAGTATCATCACTTCCGATTCAATTCAGCCATCTTTCTGTGTGTATTTATTACAGGCTTCGAGGAGTACGGTGACCATAGTAAGCATATTTAGTTGTTTTGTCGCTTACTACACATCCTTTCATCTTAAGTCTAGACGCAGCCCACGCTACGAGCTGATATGGGACCAATCGCACAGCGTGAAAAGCGCACCATCGTCTCTCATGTTTCTGTCCGTGTTCTATCATCACTGAACCAATCAGAAAAGGCTTAGTGGCTTGCGCTCCTGACGTTGCTTGATTAGTCCAATTACCTTGTAGCTTCCGCTGCGTCTGGACTAAGGCTTAAACGAAGTACATGGACGTTTCTGCTGTTCTCGAATAATTCAGAGTACAAGAACGTCTGTGAGTTCACTTTTCTGCAGAACACGGAAACAGCCAATCACGCCGGAAAACGGAAGGATATTAGATATTGAAGTAGCTTATCGACCAACACACTTTTTATGAGCGAGCCCGCGTCTGCTAACATGGGGTGTAGGCGCTGCCCATGCGCAGAAACCGAATTTCCGTGAGGCCAGACATCTGCGCATGCGTTGTGACGACAGCAGCGCCACCGCGGTGGTGTGACGTCAGAGGGCTGAGTTGGAACATAATAGAAATAGATTTTAAAAAAAAAATCCGATTAGCGTTGGAGAGAGCGACGGCGTGCCAATCGCTCCTGTGCACATCCCATTTTTTGGTCTAATATTCGGAGCTTCATCATTCGCTGGGATGTCGATATGTATTATTATCCGGAGTTGAGTGTTTCTTGTTTTGTGAAAAAAGTGAACTCAGGGTCCCCTTTTTTAGAGTGTAATCCCAGGTCAGTGTTGGACAAAATACTCGATAAAAGCATTTAAGTTAAGTTACTATAAATACCTGCTTCATAAAGTATTTAACATACTACTCAAGTTACTTTCACTGTAAAGTATCTTGAGTAGAGTACAAAAAATTAGAAATGTAATTCAATTATTTTTAAAGATACTTCCGCATTTCGTAATTTGTATCTACGTCAGTGACAACAACAATTATACAGTATTGCAAATCTGGTTTACCAGAATGGTTTATTAGCCCGCAACAACAGAGAACAGCAAAACAAGAAAAAAAGCATCGGAGGGCTATTTTATGCAGTTCATCTATAAGGAGCAAGATCTTGTCACCAATGACAAATGATGAGGCGGCGAATAACTGAAGAAACTAAACGCTTAATGGGGCGAACATGTGCCCAAAACAAAATGGAGAAAGGGTAGCGTCGCAGGCGTCGATGTCGGCGAAACAGTAGGATCGGGTGCTAGGACGAGACTGACTCCGGATCGCCACGCGGTGCACCTTTTCTATTCGCGTGGGTGTCTGGAACACTCGGCGTAGAACGTTCGGCGCGTAGAACATTCGTAACTCGATCACACGACAAGGTTCTTGAACTTACGAGAATGTCAAGTTGAAAGAATAAATAAAAGAGGAGTCCCCTCAATGGAATAGAACGCGGAACCTCCGCGCGAGAGCCAATCAGATCAGATCAGAATACGTTTATTGAAAACAAGAATTACGGAGAGTTGCCTTTCACTTGAAAGGGAAACCTTCGCGTTGCGGTGGTTCATGAACTTGGCAACTTCATTCTTGTATGATTATGAGGTGAGAGGTGATGGTGTGATGGAACATACGGAGGAAGCTTAAAGAGAGGACGCCAACTCTCCCTTGGACACATAGTCCAGGAGAGACCGGAGAACCTCCGTCCGTCGTTGGGAGTCGCCCACGGGATACGTCCAGTCCGTTCATCTTTGTGGCCGATGGTCTGCTGGGAGCTTCTCGATGGCTTCTGTCCTGGGCGAATCGAGGGCCTTGCATTCCCATAGGATGTGTTCTAGGTTAGGAAGGGCCTCGGGATCTTTGCATCTTTGGCACCTCGGGTCCGGTGGGACCGCATAAGGCTGTGTCTTACGTAACTGGGAGAGGGTAATGTGGTATTGGAGTCTTGGCGTGATCGCACCCCCAGTGCGAATGCGCCGAAGCAGCACCATCTCCCTTCTCTTAAAAACCTTGTCTGGGATGGGGTAGACCTCCGGTTCCCAGGTTTCTTGTAATGCTTTCTTGCGCGCCCTCCGGGCTCTTCGGAGCTCCTCCGTGGGGTCGTAGGGCTCCTCTTCGTGTTTCTGGGCTTGTTGTGGGGTATCATCGCAGTCAGGCGCTAGCCGGGACGGCAGTGATGAAATTCTCATCTCGTGCTGTGCCGCTGCATGAGCCACCATGTTGCCGGGGATTTCTTCATGTCCCGGGATCCAGCGAATGCTGATTCTCGTACCGTGATTCCGGAGGAGTCTCAGCGCCGTTTGAATGATGAGATCGATAGTGGGGCTAGAGATTGCCTTGTGTTTAGTCAAGTTTTTGACCGCCTCTTGCGAGTCTGTGTAGACTATGAGGTTGCTTCTCTTGTTGGGGATACCCTCATAGTTGACCAGTGCCATTAGGATGGCCCTTTCTTCTACCAAGTCTGGCGTGTTCATGGCGTCGCGGCCCGAACCCGCTATGACGTCGAAGGGCTGGTCACCGCTGCCTTGGTAGAATACCGCTGCCGCTGTCCAACCCCGAGGGCCCGCCGCCCCGTCGACGTACGCTATGGTGTTGTTGGCGTCTGACTTAACCGTCTTGACCTCATCTATGTGTTGTTTTACAAATTCTTGGCGTCTCTTTTTGTTCTTCTCCGGGTGCATCCTTCTGGGTATGGGCTTCGTACCGTGAGTGATGCAGACCATCTCCCATGGTGGCCTGGCTTGGGGGAGGGGAGGGAGCTCAGGGAGAGTGATGTCCATGAACTCAGCGATCGCCCTGCCTTCTTCTGTGTGATGCAGCCGCGCCATCTGTGCATCTTCCTGTTGCACTAGAAGATCTTCAATTTCTGGTAAATAAACGCATTTGTGAAGCTCTTCTTTCTTTGTGTTTCTCGGTAGCCCTAGAATGGCGCGTCTCGCGTCATTGAGCATAGTCTTGAATTGGTTTTTGTGGCCCTTTGTTAGTTTGTAGAATTGTGCCACATACGTGACTTTTGAGACAAACGTGGCCGTCGCCAGTTTCCGTGCCGTTTTCTCCCCAGCTCCGCCAAGCCTATGGGAGATTCTCCTCACTAAGTTGAGGCCTTGCTTCCACTTGTGCCTAATCTCGGTGAGCCATTTGGTAGTGTTGTCGATAGCGCAGCCGAAGTTGACCCCGAGGACTTTAATAGAGTCTTCCTTTGCTATCGGGTCTCCAGCGAACGTGAGCGCGAGGTCTGTTTGTTCCCGACCTTTTCCGAAGACAGTGTACTTTGTCTTCTCTGGCGAAGGGAACATGCCCACTTCCTTAAGGAAATCAGCAATGGTGTCCAGTCCTTCTTGCAGGGCGGCCTTCTGGTTGTCCGGCGTACCTTTATGGGTCCATATCGTGACGTCGTCGGCGTATGCCGTTGCTTTCAGCAGTTGAATCTTATGGAGCCTCCAGAGCAGGGGCGCCATGACGATGTTAAAGAGTGTTGGCGACAGCACAGCTCCCTGTGGGACCCCAATGTTGTTCTCCTTGGTGGCACCTTCGCGCGCTTCCTTTCCGTACCCAGCCTTGACTCGGTACTTGCGGTCGGTGAGGAAGGCCTTTACGAAGTCCAACTGCTTGCCAGTGAGCCCCTGCTCTTCCATCTTATTGATGACAGATGCGTGGGGGACACTGTCAAAAGCCTTCTTAATATCAATTGACACGATGACTCGGAGGTTCCGCTTAGTCCTCGGCAGATCGACAACGTCGTGATAGATCATTGCGAGGCTGTCATGCGTGCTGAGATTGGCGCGGAACCCGGTCTGCGTGGGGTGAAAGATCCCCTTGCTGCTGGCGTTGTACTGGATTCTTGCCAACACCATTCTTTCCATGAGTTTTCCTATAACGGACATCAAAGAGATTGGTCGTACGTTCTTGGGATCCGTAGCAGGCTTCCCAGGCTTTGGGATTGGTGTGACCACCGAGGTTTTCCACTCGTCCGGGAGCACGCCAGAGTCCCAAATCTGGTTCAACCATGCGAGCATGGCCTTCCGGGTAGGGTCCGGCGCATTACGGAGCATGGGGACGGTGACACCGTCCGGGCCTGGGGCGCTCTTGGTCCTGCATTGTTTTATCGCCGCATCCAGCTCCCATTCCGTGAAGGGCAGATCTCCTGGGTTCTGCGAGGGGCCGGTATGCTGTCTTTGGTAGATGCCTGGGTCCGGCTTCTTCTGTGGTTGGGGGAAAAAGACTTCACCAAGTTTGTTGAGTATGTCTTCGATCTTCTCGTTCGACAGCAGCGCAATCACGGGGACCGGACTTATCCCTTTCTTCTTCCCATACATGGAATTAAATGTGCGCCATACGTCGCCCATGTTTGTATGCCTATCGAAGGTCTCGCAGTACTCGAGCCACCTCTCAAGTCCGAGCTGCTTGGCGTACTTACTAGCTTCATTCGTGAGCCAATTCACCTTGGTGAGATGTTTTCTTTTCCTCTTTTTCCTGTACAGCGTTAGGGCTTTCGTTCTCCTATCCCACAGGGAGAGGAGATGACTATCCGGAGTCGGTGTATCCTCGTCGACCTGTCTCGTATCTACTGCTACTTTGGCAGCAGCTGTTAGCAGAGACGTAACATGGTGCGGCTCGAAGTCATCTCCTTGATTCAGAAGGTTCTCTCGGAACTTGTCCCAGATGATTGTCTTAGTCTGTTTTTTGGGGTGTTTGCTTTTGGCTCCTATGTTCAATTCGATGATAATGGGGAAATGATCACTCCCCCATGCATCGTCCAGAACGGTCCAATGCAGCATGCGTGCGGTGTTTGCCGGGGTGAGAGTGATATCGATGATGGATTCCCTCTGGTTAACTATTGTTGGGTACCTCGTAGGTTTGGTGGGATCGTTCGCCATTGTTACGTCGGCTTGCTCCATTATTTCATAGAGTGCCTTGGCGTGCGGGTTCTTGTTGGGTTGACCCCCACTCTCTACGTGCACGTTGAGGTCACCACCAAGAACCATAAAATCTTCGGGGTAGTCTTTACGGAGATGCATGATCCAGGAATAATCCCGTTTCATCTGGGGCCTGAGATATGCCGAAGCAATGGTTAGACTTCTTTCCGTGGACTGCAGGGCTACGCGGATCGCCACCACCTCCTGCAGTTCCGTGCACCACCTTGACGTATCAATGATGATATGATGCATCTTTTCTTGTATGAAGATGGCAGCTTGTGCTTGAATCTTCTCCTCCTTCTTGTAGGTATGTTTAATGGATGGCATGTAGTATTGTTTGTATCCTGGTATGGTTACCTGGTCAGTCTTTGTCTCTTGCAGCAGCAGGATATCGAATGTCTGATCCTTTAATCTGTGGTTCAGCTCTGCTCTCCGTTGACTGAGGCCGCGGCAGTTCCACTGGAGAATCCTCAGCGGTTTGTTAACCATGGCGTTGGGGAGCATCTTGAGGCAGAGGGTAGTTGGTCGAGGGTGCTTGTTGAAGCATCATGAACTGCTGCATTTGCTGCAACAGGTGCTGCTGCATTTGCTGCATCTGTTGTTGTTGCGTCTGGAGCTGCTGCTGTAACTGCTGTTGCATTTGCTGTTGCAGTTGTTAAAGGGCTTGTTGCCAGTCCGCCGGCTGGTGCTGAGCGTGGTCTTCCGTGGTGGAAGGTTCTACCACCTGGGTCGCGGGGGCAGACTCCTTTATCTCCGGAGTCGGGTTTTCCGCGTGCTGCTCTTTCTGCTTGCGTTGCTGCTCCCGTCCTGTCCTGCGGGCTTCCATCGCTGCCTTGATGTGACCCAGTATGGTATTCCTTCGTGCATCCCTGCGCCTGTCTGATTCTTCCATCTTGCGCTTGAGTTGCATTAGTTCAGCCTCCAGGCGCTTGTACCTCCCTATTGAAAAAACCAGCAAGAAAATCAAGCTGGCCAAGCTGGTTTAGCTGGTTTTTAAGCTGGTTCGAGCTTGTTCGAGCTGGTCTACGTGGTAATCAAGCTGGTTCAAGATGGTCAAGCTGGTTCAAGCTGGTTCGAGCTGGCACTGCTGCTGGGCAAGCTGGTACTTGAGCTGGTTTGAGCTGGTACTGAAGCTGGTTCAAGCTTGTCAAGCTGGTTCACGCGGGTCAAGCTGGTTCGAGCTGGCACTGCAGCTGGGCAAGCTGGTACTTGAGCTGGTTTGAGCTAGTACGGAAGCTGGTTCAAGCTTGTCAAGCTGGTTCGAGTTGGTGCTGAAGCTGGCCCAAGCTGGTTCGAGCTTGTCAAGCTGGTCTTGCTGGGAGCGCGCACGCCAAGGTCGGCTAGAGAGGTGGTCGAGCTGGCATTGCTGGGAGCGCACGCGCCAAGGTCGGCTTAGGCTGGGGCGAGGCCACGTCCTGTTTTTTGTCCTCTCGTTTTTGGAAGACGACCGGGCGCTTCAGGCTCACTGCGAGCTTCCTTTGTGTGCGAGAAGAGAGGGAGAAAGTGGTGGGAACGGGGAATTTGAAACACGTTTGGCTATCATGGTCAAATCTTCGAAGGGACGGCTGTGTGCGCGTTGTTTGGAGACTGCTTGGACGGCGGTGACAGTGAAGCGGGATTTGAGGAGACAGCGAGCGGCAGTCCGGTCAGCGCGGGAAGAAGTCGGATGCCCCGACTGAGGCGTCATTTCCTATCTTCGAACATGTGTGTGCTCGTGAATAACGGTGGTGCCGAGGAGTATCGCCAATGCCATCCAAGCCACACGGATTTCCTCGCTTCTGCCGACTACGCAAGAGGCCGCTTCGCCCCCATTACTGGCGGGACCCAGGTTCGCTTCTCTCATTCGTGTAGTATTTTTTATTGTTATTGCCTGCTTTTGGCGTGTGTCTAGTATTTCTCGTGAGATAAGCAATCTAGTTTTGATAGTATTGTTTGCTTTGCACCGAGAACCACTGTCTGCGTCGGTTAGTACTGTGTCAGCGCCGAGGACGTGTAGCATCTGAGCTCATGTGAGCAGGCCGCGCGTACGAAAATATTAAATTGGATGCCGAGCTGGCTTTTCTAAACAGTTTGGCTTGTTTATCCTGTGTATCTATTTAAACTGGTTAAACTGGTGGGGAAGTCCACCGGCTTAACCATCATGATATACTGGACATGCTGGGGCAATTACTCAGCTTGAAGCTGGGACCAGATCAACCAGCATGACCAGTATGACCATATCAACCAGCATAGCAAACTGGGCATGCTGGAGCAATAACCAAGCTTGAAGCTGGGACCAGATCAACCAGCATGACCAGTAAGACCGGATCAACCACCATGCCAAACTGGGCATGCTAGAGCAATAACCGAGCTTAAAGCTGGGACCAGCTTAAGCTGGTTTTTCCAATAGGGCTGTCGTTGTCGGCTTGCTTCTCGGTGTCAATGGCGCGCAGCTCTTCCTGCCATGCCCCGACCTCGTGCTCGTCATCTGCGTAGTACCCCTGCGGCCTCCCAACGGCCTGAGCATAGTCTCTGGAATTGGTCCGGCGTGCCAACGCATTTCTGCCACGAGACCTGTTTCTTCCATGTCCGTTGCGCGATGCGCTTCTCGACGCTTTCCTGCCGGTATGGAGGCCGGCAGATGTCGTACTCCTGCTTCTGCTTCTTCCGGTGGCTGGGGCTTTCCTGCGAGAGCTGCTGTCCTTGTTGAGTAGTGGAAAATCCTCAATTGTCTTTTGGGTGGCTTTTCCGTCGTACTCGCCGCTGTCTCGGTACACCTTCTCTTGTTTGATGACTTCCCACGTTTGCTCTTCTGCTGAAGCATCTGGTCCGCCCGTATCCTCGCCGGGCACTTAGGGTCGGTCGCCAGGTGCTTGAGCGCGTGGCAATTGACGCAGTACGTGCGCTCGCACACGTGGCCCTCTTGTGTGATGCAGCCGCAGTCAGGACACTTGGGCTTCTTGGTACAGACCTTCTCTTTGTGTCCCAATCCTTGACACCTGCGGCACACCACCGTGGTCGGCCTGTAGAGGGTTACCTTGGTGATGAAGTCGTGGTATAGGACTGTTCTCGGTGGACGCTTCCCTTGGAATGTTACTAGCGCAAGCCCTCTGTTGCCTAAGGGCCTGGCATAAAAAATCTCACGGTACCTGCAGCGCAGGGCATCCAGCATTTCCGCAGGACTCTCGTTGGGATCGACTCCGTGCGCTACTCCCCTGCATGTGTTCTAGCGCGGTAACCATTCGGATACGCACTCTTTTTTTTTTTTAGATGCGGAGCATCTCTTGCTCGGGTGTATGTCCCGCGGCGTCGGCGTTGTAGTCGGCACTCGAACTACGCACGCGCAACTCTCCTCCTTCCCTCTCTCCAACAGCTGCGTGTTACTCTCTCCGCTCTCTCTCTCTACCAGCTGCGTGCACTGCGCGTGCGTTCGCTTCTCCTCACACCGCGCGCGCACGCGCAACTCTCCTCCTCTTAGTAAACAGGATAACTGGGCGAGTTGGTATGGATTCATAATGGAACAGCGCGAATTTTTGCAAGGACAAAGGAAGGAACTGGACAGGACCTCTAGTCTCCTCTCCTTCAAGTGTGCAAGGACAAAGGAAGGAACTGAACTGGACCTCTAGTCTCCTCTCCTTCAAGTGTGAAAAAAAAATAAACGGCGAGCGGCGAGCATTCAAAGTTTCTCCGCCGCGAGCCGCGACGAAGGCTCGCGTAGGGGGTAACGCTAGGGCAGTCGGTGGCGCCATCTCTCGACGTCAGCACGCAACTGACTCTTTCCTCGGAACCAACACGATGCTCCGCATCACCCCATGGATCCCCTCGGGAAGATGGTGTAATTTTTGTTTGCTTTGGTTACGCGTTTGATTAGCAACGCGCGTGACAATTTCACCGATACTTGTCACAAAACATTTCTGGGACAGAAAGAAAGAGGTCGTTTTAGCTATAGTGACATCGCTGAATATCGCGTCCTGCGGCGCACCTTAGATTCATTGTTTAACTACCTACAATTCATATTCCCTATATGAGGAGTTCACTATTGACGAACTTGGGATACGGATATGAGTGAATGGACAACAAAGAAAACTCACATAATTACCACGGCAGTGGTCGCCTCTTCTTCAAGAAGGTTGCGTTCAGAAAGGCACTCAATGTTGGAGAAACTCACATAATTACCACGGCAGTGGTCGCCCCTTCTTCAAGTAGGTTGCGTTCAGAAAGGCACTCAACGTTGGGGGACGCTTTATTGGCATTTTGAGAGGTCATCCAGCTCGTAGTTCGTTTCCTGCCCTGTTCCCTGCTGATCAATGTTCGCTTACAGACAGTGTTCGCGAGAGCAATAAAAGAGGGACTGACGGAAAAAAGAAAAGAAACAAAAGAAAACCTCCACGTTTTGCCGTAGCGGGGTCAAATGTACAACAAACAAAAAAAAAATTTTTTTGTTCACTTTTTTTTTATTTTTGTTTTTTTTTCTTTTTGATACTCAAGTCTGCATTGTTGTCGTAAGTCGTTTCCCGGTCTGCGTTGCGCCTCAGCGTGGCAATCTTTACTTCCGTAAAGCCACCCTTTTTGTTTGGGGATTTTGTGGGGAAACTCTATATCTTAAAAAAAAAAGGAGTCTGCACGACTCCCTCTGGGGGGTATTTGCGCGCCGCAGATTCGACACCTTTTTGACTCCAGTTTGTAGAGTCCCTCGACTCTTTTTTTAAAGAGAGTCTCCACGACTCTATGTGGGGGGTCTTTGCGCACCACACATCTGACTCTTTCTCGACTCTTGTTAGTAGAGTCACTTGACTCTTATTTAAAAAAGAGTCCTGTGACTCTCATTACACTGGAGTCATGGTAGTGTATGGAAGACTCCAGGTGACGTAGTCAACTGTGACTCTTTAACGACTCCTATCTAACGGAGAAAGAGAGTCACTGGACTCCTTCCTGGTAATCCCAGTGACACTGTAAGAAGAGTTGTGAGGACCCTCCTTTTATGAAGAGTCCCGTGACTCCTATGGCAAAAGAGTCATGGGAGTGTATGAGCGACTCTCCGAAAGATAGTCAGTGCTGACTCTCACTTTGTCTGGAGTATAGCAGCCCTAGTCAAGTGTCCGTTTGTTGAACAAAGGGAGGCATTGTGATCGTTAGGAGACTTCTTGCCGCCTGCGAGGTTCAACTTGAATTTCCCTAAAAAAAGAGTAGTAACATCAACTGTGTGAAAGTATAAAAGTTGAAATGGAAACTTCGATTCCACCTAAAAGAAGCGGTAACATCAATTGTCTGCAAGTGTAAACGTCGAAATGCAGAACTAATATCTTACAATTTCCTTTAATGAAACATGGAAAATGAATGCTGATGGTCCTAACGATGCTGAACTGAATGCTGCTCTAAAATTTATCATGAAACACAACAGAAGCTTTTGGAATTTGCACACTTCAAAAAAAAGTAAAAGTTTCTTTTTAATCGGCAGCTTAACTTTCTATTAGTTTGATTACACTTTTACAATAGGTTGTATATCTTTTTTATCACACATCTGGACTATTGGCAAGAGCTGGTGCGAACCAGCATGTTTTGTTGCTTCATGACTGCTTCGCATGGACAGGTGGGTGGCAATAAATTGCAGGAATCTTCAAATTTAACAATAAAGATAGCTGTTTTGTCTCAGCTCATATCACTGCCATTTGTGCACATGCAACTTCATGAGTCCTACCATGCAGGTACTGCAAAACAAACCACAAGTATTTAAAACAATTACTTTATTAGAAACTCGTGTGATACATAGTGGCTCAAAAGCCTGCTTCGGCTTATCACAGGTGTTTTATCACAATAACTAAACAAATAACATCATAAGAAATAAGACTAATACACAAAACTGGTTTAATTATTAGACAAGAATGAAAATAACTTACAATGACAAGTTTTGTGAAGGCTTGCTTTGCCTGCTTGGTGTTGCAGGATTAAATTAGAATAAAAATAAATTACAATAAGTTTCCTAAAGGCTTGGTTTGCCTACTTGCTGTTTTTTCAAAGCTTTGTTTTTCTTTCTGCAGTTTCTTCTTTTATGGTTTGGATCCTCAGATCAACAGATGCACAAAAAAAAAAAAAAAAATCTAACAGAAGTTTGGATACACAATGGAACACATAAACCTTTGTATTATAGCTGGAATATTCACCAAATACAGTAAAACCTCGTTAATTCAACCCCCGCTAATTCGAAAATTCGGATAATTTGAACTGCCGATCCGGTCCCGTCATACGTGTGTATTAGTCAATGGCAGCAAACGCTCATTAATTCGGAGGGAACGCGGCGCACTATGGTTAATTCGGACGAATTCGGCAGGTGGCGCTAGCTACCATCCATTTCAAACAATATGACCGCTATCCATCCGAGGTGCACATGTGGTTTTTGTGGTTTTTCCGGTTTTCCCGTGGTTCTCCGCTCTTCCAGTTCTCCGTGTTTCGCACCAGTTTTGCTCTGGGTTGCCGTGCTTCAGCGCGCTACCCGCTACTCTTGGCATGGAAGCGGCAGAACCATAGCTGCAACGGAAAAAGGGTAGCACAAGCGACCGACGACCGGAATGGCAAAATCGCGACACGCGGGGCTATTGTTCCCGAGCCCGCCGATAGCGAGAGTGACAGTCACGTTTCATGCCTCAACGCGGGGATCCTAAAGCCCGTCATTTTAACCGGCCACCCCCGCGTTGTAAAATGCAACATGACTGGCACTCGTCGCTGTCGGCGCGCTCGGGAAAAATAGTGCCGGGTGTCGCGATTTTGCAGCTCCGATTATTGTTCAGTTGTGCTACTTGTTTTCCGTTGCAGCTGTACTAGGCTAAGAATTTAGCGACGAAAGTGGAAATACTAAGGGCCTTGAAGGACGGCGTCTCTCGACAAGTGATTAAAAGTTACGACGTCAAGAGAAGCAGTTTGGCCACGTACGTGAAAATTAAGGCCGATATCCTACGGGCTTTCGAGAGCGAGAAGTTCAACGCGAAAAGAAAGCGGCCGTGGGCGGTGGTGCACCCGAAACTAGAAGAGGCCTTGCTGTGCTAAATCGTTAGCGCACGGGATGCGTAGCTCTAACAGTGCGAGTGCGGTGGAGCACTCGACCGCGCTAAGTTGCCGTCTCCGCCCAAGTGTCGTCCGGAAAGCAGGCGGTAATAACAGATTTCTTCTCAAAATAAAGGTATGTCACAGGGAAACGTTTTCGCACAGTTTTCTTTGTCCTTTCGATATTTTGACTTTCGGATAATTCGGACATTTTTGCCGGTCCCATGAGATCCGAATTAACGAGGTTTTACTGCAGTTATGAAAACATTAAAACAGTAACCATTATTGATCATTCTTTTTCCCTGTTCTAGGAATGTGCTCTGAGTGCTGTCACAACTTTCACAGCTCTTACCGAAATCTTTGTATTTTTTTACCCATGAGGTGCTCAAGCACAAAAAGTGTGCTTTGTCGATTCCCCCCCCCACATACTGACCTTTCTAGCTCAGTACATGGCTAATACCCGAGAGATTCCTGCTGAAAAGTCCAGGACGTCGATTCATAGGTCCTCGCAGACAATGCAGATGCTGCCAGATGTCCATGGGTGCTTTCCAGTGAAAAGTAACGTCGGGTTCCCGAAAGTCCTTACTGGGTCCTGGGAGAAAAAAAAGCCAATGATAAGAAATAAGTTTTGGAAGTCAGACAAAGTTGTAGGTGAGCAAAGTAAAATTGTCGAGGACATGTTAAGTGCCCACAGTGTCATAGATGGAAAGTCCATGCAGCAGAGTGAAGGCAAGTGAGGCACACGCCCGTTGCTGCCTTTCTATATTTCGCTTTCCCCAATTCTCACTTGATTGTGAAGTGTTTCGTACGGTGGAACCAGTGCATCAGGGTGTCTACCAAATTACTGATTTCAAATTCCCTGGCTTTTCTAGAATTTCCCTTGACTATTTTGATAAAAACTTCCTGACCACTTCTGGGTCGAAGGATCATAATTCAGAAACGTTATTCAGCATAGTCGTGCCAATGCGCAACCGTCAAGCTTTGTTCCGCATCGCCGTTCCACTTTCACTGGTCATTTTCCCTGATGAAGCCAACTTTTTGATGATTCTCCTGAGAATTTCAGGTTGGTAGACACCCTGATGATGTATCAGGTTACAGATGGACACCACAAAAATGCAGACCATTGCATTCAAAATTATTTTAGCCATCAGGAGGAAGCTAAAATATTCCCATGGAGAGAGATAGAGAGTGGAGGGGCGGGGGAGGCTGCTGCTGCTATTGTCTACTTTTTCTTTTAAAAGAATATCAATTTAAGGCTCAAAGGGAACGTAAGTAATAAATCAGTAAGTGCACTGAGAGCACTTGAAGCACAAGGGGCACAGTCCTTACTGAGGAAAGAGGGGAGGGTACTAAGTCTAGCTGTACTTGTTCTGCAGCACCCTGCATAAGCTAGGTGCTAGGCAAGACTGGGGCTTATCTACTGAGTGTCTAGTACAGTCAAAGAAAGCATTATAAAATTCTTTGCTGGGCAAGCTGCTTCGTGGCTGGAATGAAAAAAGAGTACATTAAGACAGGGACAAGGAAGGAAGGGAAGACATTTTTTTCTGAATAAACTAGTTGGTAGTGAGCACTTGTTTCTCCCTTTCTCGTCCCCGTCTTATTGTGCTCCCTTTTTAGTTGTAACGAAAGCAAGCCACGATGGAATTTAGAGAGGGCTAAAAGCTTGCTTTAACATCTGTGTGCATGTGAGGGAACGCTTCATGTACAAGGCCTACTACAAGGTAGTAATCATCACAATTTTCCATCTGAGTAACAAAATAATGCATCTCTGCATTACAAAGTACCCTATACCTTTTCGTGTGCTGTACCAATATAGGCATCTTTTGCATCCGGAAATGGCGGGTCACTAAAACTAATAGTAATTTGTTTATCGTCTTTGCTTAGATAAATGTTACTGAAGTTTGGCAGGAAAGAACCGCCTTCGAATATGGTCTTTGGTTTGTTTTAAGGGGACACTACCCAGAGAAAAAAAAATTCTACAAAAAACATTGATTTTGAAAAATTACATATTTACATCCATCTACATCCAGAGAGTATTCCACGAAATATTTACTAGTTTACACTGCATAGTTAATATTTTATAAATTATTTTCTGTCCACCGAAGCTAAAGAAAAGGTAGGCTAAAGAAAAGGTAGGGAGCACTTTGAACACATTTTTCTCCGTTCCACTTTTTGGTATAACTTCCATTTTAGTCAATCTATCGTTTGATAATGGCAATACAGGGAAGGCTCGTTCTTCACTTTTCCTGACTAAAATTGAATAAGGAATGCGCCTATGGAGTTTGTTTGTCACTTTACGGATGCCTTTTATAAAAAATGTTGACATTTTGTTGGAGACACAGAAGACCAAAAAGTTGACCAATTTTGCAGAAGAGAAACTTGATAGAAATCAATTACTTTTTACAAAAAAACTTTCCATAGGCGCACATCCTAGGCATTCTGCTACATATCTAGCGAATAAGAATCTTGAATATTGTGATAGTTTTCCGACGATAGATTAACTAAACAATGTAGGGGTGTTGCTGATAGAAGCTGCCCTAATTTTCTTCCCACTTAACCGACAGACCTGAAAGTTTGTCATGCACCCTCTAGCATGACCACCTGCCTACCCTGTAAATTTCATTAATTTTAAGCCAAGGGTTCAAAAGTTGACCCTCCCAGGGGGTGTATCCCCTTAAGTCATGGCCAAGTACTCCTAATAAATATTGAAATAACCAGTTGAGAAGACAGGGTATGATACTTATCTCACTTGGTCTCCATCTTTAAAAAAAAAAACATGTTTACAGATTGGCATAGCGAAGACACCCTTTCAAACAGATTTATCATAAGTTGCAGATGATTTATCCTTAACATGAGTAGTTACATCGACCACGCAAACGGCACGGCTTTCCTCTGCTCTTGTCCCTTCCCCTATCCTGTTTTCTTTTAGGTTGTCCGCACCAATTTAATCATAACAGTCTAACCCTCTTTTTTAAGAATGCAAACAAAAAGATGCTCTCCCCCTGCAAAAAAAAATGGAGTAAAGTGGATTAGAGTATGACCATAGCACCTCTATACTCACAAAGCCTGCCAGTTCGACGACGGAGTCATAGAGTGCCTGGTCACACATTTGAAGCGTGAGGATTTGGTAGCACAGAGCACTAAAGAGCCATTCCTCGGGGAACCTGGACGTCAGTACACAGCTTTTGCAGTGGCGAGGACCCGAAACATACTTCTTTCGTGTTTCGCGTCCGCTGCGGCGAGAGACTTCTCCGTTGTATGCCACTCCACCTTTTCCATTTCGGCGACCGCTTCTCTTGGCAATCTGCCAGGTTTTGTCAGTATAAAGGAGGCTATGGTACGACCACGGTGGAAGAAATACATTTAGGTGGCGACTCTGGCCGCTCTTCCCGCAAGGAGCGAGCGACCAGATCGTGTTCGGAGCTAGCATCGAACCAGAAGTATACTCTGTTTCACCTTATGATGTACAGCAGGAAAGGCTACAAGCGCGAGCTCCTTGCTCTGGGGCACATCTTGGCAGGACAAGCTCTCGTGACTTAAGAGCGGCTGCCAACGCTATGAGCTCGCGCTTCTAGCCTTCGCTGCGGTGCAACATAAGGTGAAACGAAGTATAGTTACTTCCGCGCCGCCGCGGAGGGCGCTGAGGTGTGAGCACCGTGGGTATGAGGTCTCTCCTCGGCGGCCACGGTTTCGGGGGCATAGCTTGCTCGCCTTTTTTGCGGTGTGGTGGTGGTGTGCAGCTAGTGGCTGGACTCATACTTTGCTTTGGTGCTGTGTCAATCAAGGGTGCCATTATCGTGCACGAAGGTGAGCCTTAACCCGAAGAAGTTATGCTATGAGAATGGGAAAGACGTGCTTCGATCCCAACTGCAATTCGGGGTACCGGAACTGTGCAGAGCAAGTGTCCTTGTTGAAAGCTCCATCGAATGACGCTCGCCTGGAGCAGTGGCGTCGTGCAATCCCGAGGGCCGATCGCAAGTTACTACCTAGTCTCCTCATCTCGTTGACCAAGTGAAGATGAAGCTTGACAGTCTAATTTCTGTCGAAGACTGGGAATGCGAAGATATCCTGACAGAAAAGGCTGAAGAAACCAAGACTGTGGACTGCATACTATATTGTGTAACTGGGTTTTTGAGTGTAAAAATGAAAAAAGCTACACACTGCCCTGCATGCCGATCTGCTTTCAGCATCGACAAAAACACTTCTGCTGAAGCAGCACTGACAAACGTGAAGAACAGAGGAGGCCTTATACACCCCTACAAGAACCTTTTCCAGCTACTGAAGAAAGCGGAACAGTTCTTTGTGGAAAATAAAAGCCACCAGACTGTCTACTGGGACACAATCGACAGTGTTCTTGACACATGCACAATAACGTTTCCATGCGCTGAACACAAAGCAGAAACAGGTGCCCAGTTGCTCCACTACTACTTCAGCATGCGAATGCGACAACACTGGCAGCATATTACCATGAGTATGAACAAACAAGCTCAAGAAAAGAAGAAATCAGCAAAGCAGCGCTCGTCTTAGTTTAAGAGCATGGGCGAGAAACACAGGATGTAGGAGATTGCGTTCTTTGGTAGTATGCAGTGAATTCAGCTCTTGTGTACATTTTAAAGGGAAAGTATTTGTCAGGTATTTTTTTTACAGATGAAAAGTGATTTATGTCCTATAACCGCTACTATTGTTTGACTTTCAGTCACTGTGTCATCATGTCAGTCAGTATGTCATCATATTGTGTCATCATTTCAGTCACTATGTCATCATGAATATAATTTTTTTTCTGCTCACAAGGTTTGTATGTCCCACATAAAGCCATGCAATGTGTGTAAACAATTTACAGAACTGTTACTAAACATGCTCTTTGACAAAACATGCGAGCACGACCCAGCGGTTTACTCTAAATTATTGAAGGCCCAGTAGATTATGCCGGGAAGTTTTGTATTTATACGAGTATTTTTGTCACGTTAAGCTATCATTGGAATGTTCTCGTTTAATAAAAACAGGAACCGCACGGGAAAAAAGGCAATCAGTGCCAGTGCGCCAACATAAATCCATCATTTCAGTACACAGTACACAGGGACCGAGTAAAGAATGCATAATTTCCTTCACAAGCCTTCACAAGCCCCTTTAAACTTGGGCGCCATCTATCGCCGTGCGCGTGAAGCACGCCGAACATAATGTAGTCGTCGCGTGAGACAGAGAGTCATCACCTAAATGTATTTCTTCCACCGTGGGTATGACGTATGCTGGTGCTCTGCAGCGGGGCGCCATCCTGCTGTGTAATCTTTGGGCAGCCCCTTAGTCCACAGAACTCTGAGAATGTAGAGGTTATCTATCGTACCTGTGACATTATCTGCAACTCGCAAACTTCAGTGTTGCATTGGATTATTTACAGCAAGGCATGCAAGTGAGTCATGTTTTTTTATCCGCAAAATTTTCAAATGGCCTAATTGTTTACCTCGGCAAAAACTGCACGGTTCGGGGCACAGCCACGCAGGCAGCAAGGCGTTGACACCAAGAGGCCCCGTTCCCTTTCCCTCGCTGGCTCTTGTGGTACCCTTGTCTCCGTCGACTGAAAGGAGTATCCCGTCAGTGTCGTGCATACTTGAGCCTCTACTGAAACCAATATGATTCCATATGAACCGACTTGCCATTAAAGACCAAAGTTCACTTCTTCACTCCTATTTTCTACCCACCTAATACAGTGGTTTGTTAACAGGAACACCACCGTTAACTAGAAAGCTCATTCGTAATGCAAGTCCTTTGTAGTAATGAATAATGGTCAAGGTCTAATTAAACAACAAGCATGGGCGCTAAAGACACCCTCCTACATGGGCGAGCATTAGTGAACCCGATTCGGCTAACATTTGCGAGGCCTAGCTTGACAACGTAATAAATGACATTGTTTCTGGTCACATTAATTTGTTAAGATGCCTTGGCATTAGTTCTGACCTTGGACTGGTTTTGAGCACATCAATATAATGTTTGCAACTTCGCCATGGGAACCACAATGTTCTTTCAAAACTAAAGTGCAAGCTTTAAAATAAAATAACAAAAAAATTTGTACCGATGCACGCATATAATTACCATTGTCTATGCCCGTACCCTCTGGCACCTGTTTCCAGAAAAATCAACAAATACAACAGTAATGCACAAATTGTACATCGTGAAGAGGCCTGCCGACAACCTGATGAACAGTGTTTTGAATGCCAAGAACACATGAACTGTTAAGTTATCCATTCACGCATGGTTCTCTAAGACTCAAGTTTTAGCCAACTGCGTTCATTTTCTTTGATTTTTGGAAAGTGCTTACAAGATAGCGGTGCCCATGCATCCTCCCGAAGTTGCTGGTGCATGCTCGGGACGCCTTCGGAAGCTTCTGCTGTTGACTTTGGAGACCTGGCTTTGGAGACCTGTGGACGCACACATACTGCAATTCCATCCTTCGGCCTGCCATGACCTTGTTGACGCGCATTCGTCTCACGACGTCACCGGGTCCTAGCGCACAGTGTCGTCGTCCCTGTGTGCACCACACATATTTGTTATATCTTTGTTTGATTATTTTTAAATCATGCGATTTTGTTTATTTTGTTGTAAATTATTTTATTTTCATGTAAACTTCGACTTAGCTGGTCTTGACATGTGCAGTTTCAAAGAAATAAGAAACAAAAATTTTGGTTTCTTTTTACTTACTGTAAACGATTTAATTTTCGCGGGCTCAAATTTTCGCGAATCGGGCCGAAAATGAAAATTTGAAATTATTCGCGGGTTCTAATTTTCACGAATCGAGTGTAGCTTCCGTAGCGTTCACATATTGCCCGAATTATTCGCGGGACGTATTTTTCGCGAATTGTAGGCGATTCGCGAAAATTAGGTCCTCGCGAAAATTCAGTCGTTTACAGTATATGAAACAAAATAGCGCGATAGCAAGCGGGCTTGCCGAGGTACTTGCATGCCTCCTGCACTTGTCACTTCTCCTTGGACCAGTCGTGGGGTAATTAACATGCTCTTACTTTAAAAAAAAAAAAGAAAAAAAACATCTTAGTCCCTCGGTTGTCTCATAGCGGTAGACATCTGTGCAACACCACTTTACTAACTCCGCCTTGTTACAAAGCGTTGAAAGAGACCAACAAAACTCAAAACACTCCAAGTTAAAAAAAAAAAAAAAATATCAAGAGTTTTGTATAAACGGACTGATAGCATGTGTACTAGAGTTCTGTCCAGACCGAACGACAGCAGGCCCTGTAGAGTTCCGTACAGAGGGAACGACAGCAAGCCTTGTTGGTTCCCGTCCCGAAGGCTGAGCAGAAAGGATTGTTCCTTTTCGTCGAAGTTAGACTAACAATAACAACCTTTCTGTCAACTGTTTTGTGATGCCAAGGGTGTTTTTTATTCTTGCGATTATTTATGAGGTGGAGCCACAATACCAGGTTATGACTATGTAAACCCAATTACTAAATTATTCGCCGCAAACAAGGACAAATGCCTTTGAAAGTTGAAAAAAGGGAGTTCTTCATTATTACGACAATGCACCTGGCCCCAGGTCTTGGATTACAATGGTTGCCATTCCTAAAAAACGCTTGCCACTTTCAAGAGCTGGAAATGATATCACCCTATTCACTGTATCTTCCTGCAATTAACTACAAACTCTTAACAAACAAAAACAAAGAAACACCTGCATGGGAGGGGATTTTCGATCGGTATATGGTGAGGTAATGAGGCCTGCAGAGGCGTTGTTTGCAGAGGTTCGACAAACGTTTTTTTTTTTTTTTTTTTTTTCCAGGAAGCAATAGAAATGCTATAGGATTGCTGGGACAAGTGCATTTGGCTTAAAGAACACTACATTAAAAATAACACACGGACATTTGATGTTGGCACTCCGGAAATGAATCAAGGGTGGAGCATTGGGATGAACTCTCGTCTATGCTGTAAGCCGCTTCAGTGGCGAGTTTCTCTTCCATCTGGACGGCACTTCACTGGTGCCCAGTGATACACGCGCCGTCCGACTTTCTTTCGGACGGCACTTGAAGGCGCGAGTGGAGTGCCGCCGTCGGACGGCACTTGAACGCTCTGCAAGAGTGCCGTAGACACAGCCTTTAAGAAATGGAGTAACAAAATAACAGCGTCAATTCACTACTTACGGCGGCCGTCTGCAAACGAAGGGCGCCTTTGCAACGCAACTGCCTAGAGATGTATACTGCACGAGGGCGAATCTCACGTAACCTACGCAATAGAACAAAATAAGCACTCATGGCGCCAAAAAGTCGTCAAAGGCCGAACAGAAGTCAAATGCGGGCGGGTACAAGAGCGTAAAGAACACGCGCCAACAGAAAGTATACTAGGACGAGTAAACGCACATGCTTATAGACAGCCTTGCTAACTGCTTCAACGTACCTTTATACCTTCCAATGGCTGGTGACTTGGAGAGTTCCTATTCCATCTGAAGCACATCTGAGAGGACGAAAACAACTTCGAAACGGAAGCTTTCCCCGGAACACGCCAACGACGCACGACCGACGAAAGACGAGAGCACGACCCCCTCTCTCCTAACGACCACGTCATACGAGCGTTCCATGTGCGAGCTCCTGCTCCCGGTGTAGTCCGTGCACCTCTCACCAGGCGGCGCTAAAACTCAACCCTCCTGATAGTCGTGGGGGCCGTGGCGGCCGTGGGTATTCTGCAGGATACCACTTTTTCTCATCAAACGAGATTTACCATATCTATATGAGGTTATTAGTAAAGCATAATACCCTTGCGCTATGTTCCGAACCTTACCCGAGTAACATGCCTCCTACGTCCGCGGAAAATACCCCGTGAAATCGCGAGTAAACGGAGTAAACAGTACTCGTGTACTTAGTACTCGATCTTGGAGCGGCCTGGATATTATGCAGATTGATTTTGTCTTGGGCTACGGCACAAAGAAAATATAGCAGTGATGGCGGAAAATAGCAGACGATATCTTTTGATCATGGAGAAAGCACTCGAAAAAACAATAATATTAACCGCTTCGATTTTTTTTTTTTTTTTACATTGACTTTTTTTTTTCTTTAGATGGTTCCACCAGCTTTTTTTTGCTCCTTTTTGGGCTGCATATCAGATCACATGACGTATTTACTCGATTTGATCCGACGTCACCTCCCGATCGAGGACGGTGCGTGAGTATTTACTCTGGAGTAAAGAAACCGCTTCTGAAACGCGAGTTCTGACGTTCTGACTTGGAAACGTTCAATTTGTCTGGTTCTTAGATGAAAGCTGCGTCCTCTTCTTCAAGCATTGGATATTAATGAAATCGTCAATGATAAGAATTTATTTTAAATCCATACGGTATACCCATCCTTTGTTGCCCATAAAGGTTCCCAGCGCCTGGAACATAGTCTGGCCCTAGTGGTTCAGGTTCTCTCTGGAGCAGGAGACTGTCAACGGGAACTTTCGGTTTTCGTTTCGCTGCTATCGTCGCTATCGTCTCCGCACCGCAATTTCTTACGTCGTCGTAGATTGCTCCAAAATATCTAGCGATAATGTTCGCGATGCTGTAAGTACCCTAGCTGTTCTTCTCGTCATAGCAAAGACACAGCGAATAACGGAACAATTACGATTTTGCTGTCAGGGGAGCGGGTAAAAACCCAGCAGAGGCGAAGTGAACGCAGGTCGACGTACGCCGAACGCCATGCCAGCTCACTACGTGCATTAGTTCGCAACCTCTAGAACAACCATTTAGACGAATAATACTGCAGTTTTATAATACCCTCGTTCCCTTGGTCAATTTCGTCACAGCGCCGTAGCAAGAGGTGCATGTTTGCGCCTGAACGCCTTCTCGGACAGCGAGGGTCGTCATTTCCGCGTTAGCCTCATTGAAAATAGCGAACGGCGACGAAATGGTTTTATAAAATTTGAGTACTAGTCTTAGTGGCTGTTCTCCAGCTTACAAACAAATGCACGCATTGATCTTGCGAGGCGTTCGGCGTACGTCGACCTGCGTTCGCTTGACATCGTCGGGGCGGCTTTTTCGCTCACTCCCTGTGCTGTCAAAATCTCAATTCTTTCGTTATTAGATGTATCCGATAAGTAGCCATCAAAAGGAAAGGGTAATTACTGCATAGCACGCAAGTGTGCAGCAATTCACGACGACGACGTGAGCAATGGCTGCGTGGAGACGAATCTTGTGACTTTTTTCTTTTTTTGTGACATGTGCTTTCTATGCAATGCTATAATATTTACTAGTCGTTTCGTGCTTTACTCTTAGTATTTATATTCGCCCACTAATCGCTAAATGTAAGTGACAATTTTAGAAATAAAAAATAAAAATTGGGTAGCGTTAGTTGGGTGTGTACGTGTGTATGGCTACATTGTGGAACGACCTATTCACAAAATTTATTAGCCATTGAATGCCTGGAAATTAAATTAGAAAACGAATACTATGCGCCAAACGCTGCTGACTCCCCTTGAGAAGTGGAAGAGTCAAAACAGAGTCACACGAATCAATGACTCTCGAAGAGAGTCGTGAAGTGTCAAAGGGAGTCATGGAAGCAGCGACTCCCTTTGGACTCCTTTTTTTTTAAGAGTGATAGGAAGCAAAAAGCGCCTTTAGGAAGGCGAGCAGAAAACCTTCATTATAGACGCTTTCAGCGAGTCAGTTACTCGAGCTGCCACCAGTCGGCGCGCCCTCCGCGCGCTTTCTAGTGCGCTGTCTCCGCGCGCTGGAGACAGCGCACTAGGAAATTAAGAGGAAAGTTTTTAGGCTATAGTGGGGTTACGGAAGAGCAGGTCTCAGTTAAGAAGAAAGTTAAAGCCACAGAAAGAGATCGGTGGCTAGAGGGAATGCAGACAAAGAAGGCTCTGGAAGGCTATAGATTAAACAAAACAGTTATTGCCAAAGAAAGCATTTATGACAATTCTAGGGGAAGCTCATTGTTGTTTGAGGCAAGGACAGGTGTTTTGCGAACCAGAACATACAGAGCGAAGTACCAGGAAATGGACACAGTGTGCGCTGCTTGTGGAGAGGAGGACGAGACGGCTGAGCACTTGATACTCTACTGTAAAGGGCTTCACCCTATGCATACCGAAGACAACATAGATTTAATAAGGTCATTGGGTTTTAGAGACAGCGAAGGAAAAGTGGATTTCAAGACAGTAGAGATTACCAAGCAAAGATTAAGTGAATGGTGGCAGAAAGCGAGAGAAAACTAGGCATTTTCTTATTAACTGATGGCAAGGGGGATTTATAGCCTCACTTTCTTTTCAGTACAGAGTGAATATAGTTTTCACATTTAAATATTCTAAGCTTAAAGGGTAAGACAAAATGGCTAGGTGGCGTAAGCTACCGCCCGATCCAAAGGGCTCAGCCGTATTCATCCATCCATCCATCCATCCTTCCCGGCCGCCATAGCCGACCTTCAGTTTCTCGCCGTTGCTCCGCGTTGTGTGCTGCACCGGCCACCATCGGAGCTTTGATTTCGTGGTCTTTACGTTCCGCGTTGAAATCGTGTGTTTTCTTTAGGTCTTTTCGATATTTCGGGCTTTCACTTAATCGTTTGATATCTACATTTCAACATAGCTCTTGCATTTTCTTATTTATGGAATGGAATCGGACAGCGAATTGATCGACGATCCATTCGCTGGGCTTCAGAGATCATGTAAGTTCATCAAATTCCTATGTTTTTGTCGCTAATAAAGGGCAGTCAACACCATTGAGACCTATGCAAATTTCAACTGACGCAGTAATTAGGATCTCGCAGTCGTGCTTCTCGCTGCATGTGCGCGCTCGTTTCCGTAAAGCCGAGCCGCATGCAAGCGATTTAGCGTGCGACGAGTCGAGCGACGGCGACAACGACGGGAGTCGTCGACGAGCAACGGAGATTTCTCACTGTCGCCCGTCGCATTGCTCGGTTTTCGGATTTCTAGAGAACTTAGCGCTTGCTCCCGTCGCTTCCATGCGATTTGCCTCGTCGCGCGACTGACCTAGCGACAGCGAAGCGGGTCGCCGTCGCTTGTCTCGATCGTTGCTCACCAAATCGCTTGCATGCGCTTTATACTTAATTAATTCCGATGCACACAGCATTGAACCATTAGCGCCTTGATATTAAGTATAAAGCGCAACGAGACAAGCGACGGCGACCCGCTTCGCTGGCGCTCGATCAGTAGCGCTACGAGGCATACCGCAGGGAAGCGACGGGAGCAGGCGACGAAGACGGTGAGCGCCAAGTTCTCTAGAAATCCGAAAACCGAGCGATGCGACGGGCGACAGTGAGAAATCTCCGTTGCTCGTCGATGACTCCCGTCGTTGTCGCCGTCGCTCGACTTGTCGCACGCTAAATCGCTTACATGCGGTTCGGCTTTACGGAAACGAGCGCGCACATGCAGCGAGAAGCACGACTGCGAGAGCCTTACTGCGTCAGTTGAAATTTGCATAGGCCGCAATGGTGTTGACTGTCCTTTATTAGCGACAAAAACATAATAATTTGATGAACTTACATGGTCTCGGAAGCCTAGTCCACAATCTTGTATCGTGGATCCATTCACTGTCCGATTCCATTCCATAAATAAAAAAAAAATGCAAGAGCTATGTTGAAATGTAGATATCAAATGATTAAGTGAAAGCCAGAAATATCGAAAAGAACTAAAGAAAACACACGATTTCAACGCGGAACGTAAAGAGCACGAAAACAAAGCTCCGAACGTAAAGAGCACGAAAACAAAGCTCCGGTGGTGACCGGTGCAGCACACAACGCGGAGCAACGGCGAGAAACTGAAGGTCGGCTATGGCGGCAGGGTCACGTGACGTCAAGATGGCGGCGCCCATGAAATGTTGCCTGAAAGGGTCTATACGAACTTTGGGCTAAAATATGAGTCGCAATCGGCAAAAAAAAAAAAACGATGTTTTCACGAGCTCAATCAAAGTCACCGTAGCGACTCGGAGATAGCGATAGGATTTGGTTGCTCGAAAGAATGCTCACGTTTGCTCGTGCCACGCCCACGGCACTTCATAGCAAAAACTCGAAAAATGGCGGAATGTCAAAAATGTATTTAAGATAATGAGTACAAGATACTCAGAAATTTATTTAAAATAGAGTATCAAATACTCTCAATCAAAAGTATTAGCAAGACACGAAGATACTTCAAAAAGTATTTGAAATACGGTATCTTCGGTAGAATATTTGAGAGAGGCACAAGTCTGTCCCAGGTACCCCATTTGCAATCCGGCCTTGAATGATAGCAAAACAAAAGTAAGCCGAACAAATACCTTGAGAAGATGCCGATTGGTATGGGCGTCGTGCGCCCTAAGTGCCAGCCAGTTAACGAGCCCATCGTTTGCCAATGTGGTAAAGTTAACAGGTACTACATCTGACGTTAGCAATTGGCACCAAGGGACAAGCGTAACATCTTTAATAAAAAAAAGGCTCCATATAAAACGCTAAAGTGTCTCTTGTCACGCGGTGTCGTCAACTCAGTGCCGGGTCGCTGATTGTTTAATAGTCTCGGGCACGAAGATCTTAGAAGGTACCGTGTGACATATGCCTATAAGCGACATACACTGGACGCCATAGTTGAGCGCCTCGTTCACAGCGTACGCTTAAAGCTAGCACCCACTTGTCCTCTGCCATGAACAACAATATTGATTAAGTGGAATGCAGATTCAACGTGCATTCTGCCTAATCCACCTTTTGGCGAATATGAGCGAATATGTGCTGCCACCTAGTCACGCGACTGGGTTCGAAACTAAGTGGCCAGAAAACAATCCGCTCGCAAGGCCTCTCCCACCCGTTCGACACCCAAAATGTCAGCCACATCCTGTTCGCCCATTGAGCCACTGTGACCAAGATACGGCTCCCCCAAACTCGCCTTTGTCCTGTAGTAACGCAGAGAGTTGAGCTAGCTGGTACTTAGTAGACATACCTAAAACAGCGCACAAGCACAGCTTCCTCTTTCTCTTCCTTTCACAATACATAAGTCGGGAGTCCGCGCTCTTTCCTGAGTTCTATTCTCTTCCTCCCGTGCTTGTGCGCTGTTTTAGGCATGTCGCCTTTGGGCGGCGGAGAAAAACTCACCGGAGAAAAGCTCACCGGAGAAAAGCTCACCGGAGATAAGCTCACCGGAGAAAAGCTCACCGCAAAACTGGCAGATGCGGAGAAAAGCTCACCGGCCTTTGAGCGGATGCGGAGAAAAGCTCACCGATTTTTTTTTTTTTTTTTAACTTAGCGGATTTTGCGTCAAACATTGCAACTTAACATTATTCGCATTCGTCACTTCATTAAAAATATGTCCACTTTTTTGCAATATTCTTGAAGTTCATTGGGCATATTTACTAAATCATCAGAAATTAGTAATCACCCATTCTGTATATTAATGAAACCGCAAGTATAAAATCAGAACATCGTACACCGGTAAAAAAGACAACAATTTATCGACAACTGGCAGGGGCCGTCGGTAGCTCTGTCAAATGAAGATGTTTGTTCTTTGAGAGCTAATATGAATAGCGGTGTGTGAACCGTTTCAGCTCCAAATATTGTGTAGTGCCTGATAGATAAGTAGGTGTTTGCTGATGTAATCAGTGTCGGCTACGCTGTTTTTTTTCTGTTAATTTCACTAACAAAACTTTAGGTGCGAGAACAGATTCGTCATGTCGTGTTTGTTGTCTTCACTCCGTCGTCGTCGTTTGAGTGGTTTTTATCATGTATGACGTTTACCAACTCGGCCTTTTTGCTACCTTACAGAAGACTACTACTTCTGACGAGTAACAACGGTGCCAGTGTGCAGCTCTGAAGGTCATGGGTGGCTCGCCATAGAAAGGCACTATCACACAAAGGCAACGACTGGAAACACCAGCACGAAGGGCTAGAAAACGTGCTTCTCCGTAAAAGAAAAAAGTTTCGATATCCTACTGACTGTTTTGTCCTCTTTTCAAAGGTTACCAAAAGCTTCAAAGAGAATTTCAGGCACCGCGTTGTTGCGCATGCACTTTCGGATTTCCGGCATTTAGTTTTGATTTTTAGGTTTTAGGCAGACATTATTAAGTTTTCGAACTTTTTCCTGTTCTTCAAGCTCATGAAAATTTGAGTTGGGCTTTCGTCGCCTACAGAGTAAGCCACAGAAAACACTCGCCCGCAATTATTAATTTGGGAGCAATATACCCAATAAGCTTAACAAATGATACAAAAAAGGACATTTTCTTTTGTACAAAGCTGACGAATTTTAATGATAATAAACTGATATATGTTACGCATGATTCAACAGCCTCCATATAAAAAGAAGAAAACAAATCGATGAGCTTTTCTCCGCATACGCTCAATGGCCGGTGAGCTTTTCTCCGCATCCGCCGGTTTCGCGGTGAGCTTTTCTCCGGGATTCGTCGCCTTTGTCCCCGTCGTGGGTTATCCTCTGCCCAGAAGACGACACAAAGAAGTCTTCTTCCCTCTCTGCTCGGCCAGAAGAAAGACAGAGAGGGTACTTGCACCATTTACCCACGAACCGATGTTTCTAGAAAAGATCCACTAATTTATATATATATAGATATATTGGTAGACAAACGAATGAAAGCAAGTTCTGAGCATGGCTTTGCAAAGAACACGCTGAAATCTGGCATCTGGCCAACACCACCTGTACGGGTAGCTAGATTTGCGTCTGCCTACTAATCCTTGCAGTCGGAGCTCGGCGCTTCCTCCTCTCCCTCACTTTCCACCCGCATACACCCGCACGCTGTATATAAACAAGTCCTCGTCTGCTTACACCAGGTGCGGGCACTGCGCATGCGCGGAAATCTTTCACGCGAGGAAATTACTCGCGCGAGGTAACGCGCCTGCGCACACGCCGCGACGACAGCAGCGCCACCCAGTGTTGGCGGTAACGAATAAAAGGTAGCGGCGCTACCGGTGACGCGTTACTTTTATTGTTTTTGGTTAACGTATTCGTAACATTTCCGAAATAGTAACGAGTAACACACTTACGTTACGTGTTTCAAGTAACGGGTATCGTAGTGACGCTAATCATTACATCTGCTTCCCAAAACCTGAAAAAGCACACTTAATTTATTTCTTATGTTTCTACACTTTTTTTTTATTTCAAGTCCAGACGCAGCCGACGCCACGAACTGATCGGACCAATCAAACAGCGTAAAAAGTGCACAATCATGGTGTCCGTCATGTTTCTGTATGAGTTCTATCATGGCTGAACCATTCATAAACACACAATAAAAGCCCACTGTCTCGCGCTTTTGACGCTGCTTGAAAGGTGCCATTAGCTTGTAGCGTCGACTGCGTCTGGGACTTAAGGCTGCGGTACCACGGCGGCCATCTTGAACAAGACATTAGTTGAACCACCAGGGCGGCGTTGGCTGTCCGTGCGAGGAAATGCTGCGGAACCACCGCGCCAATTTCGAAACCTTTTTTTCCCGTCGCTTGCGACCTTGACTTTCCCTCTCCACTCTTACACCCCTCCTTTCACGTGTTCACCCTCTGGCGCGTCGCGCGTCCGTTCATTGTTCAGCGGACAATGTACCGGATAATCCCCAACTGAAGGCCCCCTGCCCCAACTTGTCCAACTGCCAAGTGATCTGAGCGAGATGGGGTTTTGCAGCGGTATGGAAAAGTAGAACCGCCAATTTTGAACTATGCTTTTTCGAAGTTGTACAACTTGTGTGCAGGGCTGGCAAAGGCACGGGCACGAGTGCGTAACTGTTCACAATGCTTGGGTTGCAGGAGCACTCGCGCGTAGAAATGGTAGAAAGCGCTTTCCAAACCACGCGCCCCCATTCTCCAGCGCTGCACGCCTATGTGTGAAAAAGGGTACACCTTCGATAATGCGTCAACGTCTCCCGACTTCGTGAGAGCAACAGGGTACATATGAGTGCGCCCTTGGTGCCGGCCGTACGAAAGAGACGCCCTGCGCTTCCTGTCACCACTGCCTTTTCTTGTACGCACTGGCCATGGGCGGTTCTTTTATTTTTACCACCGGATAGCTTCATGGGGTTTTTGAAAATACAAACCTGCTCATCGTACTGCTGCACTACAGCTGTGTCAGGCCATTGTGCTGTAGTTTGAGATTGGGACGGTGTGGCTACATTCTTATTTCGTGTGTAATGCCAGCATAATATCCCTTTGCTGCGAAAGGGTAAACAAAATGGTAGGATCGGCAGCAAAAGTTCTTTCAATGCCCGAATTACGATGAAACACCAGTAAGATCTAGTGTAAACTAAATGGGCACAATAAAAAAAAATCTTACAACAAGATGGTGGCGTCTAACGTAGTGAATTTAGAGTGTTTGTAATAGCTATAACCGTGATAATAATAACAATAATAATAATAATAACGGAAGCGATGTTGTTCCCTTTGTATAGCGGTAACATTACATTCAATTGGCCAGATGTGTTGGGACCTCTGATCACGAGTGGCTGTGAGGTATTACTGGGTCCGAGCATTTCATCGGAGCTGTTTCATCGAACACCGCCTGGTTGACCAGTATAAATAATAGGCGAGGACAGCAGTGTTATAATAATTTTAATTTATTAGACTTCGTTTTTCAACGGAGTAGCGGAACTAATAAGAAAAAGAACTTTATTTTTGTTTCCCATTATTTCTTTCATTTTCATTTTTTTATGTAGCTTGTGAAGGTACGAGACCTAAAAAAAACAGAAAACACTAACTTGACATTTCTTGAAACATCTAATGATCGGGTGCAGCGACGTAGGCACGTCCCTTAGAGGGCGAATCTTCGTAATCAGTCACATTTTTCAATAAAGTGATTGTAATTGTATTCGGTATTTTTTTTTTTTTTTCAGTAACGGGTACAAGACTGGCTGTATGAGACGTTATTTCTGCTTTGGGTTGCGATCTTTTGAGACAACTCCGAAAACACAGTGCATTGTTCCTTCTCACCGTTGCGATTACCTCCATCTTTCAGAATGAGGTACGCGTTCGAAAATAATCGTGCCCAGGTAACCGCAGCATTCCCCGATCAGAACTGAACCCGGAGCTATGTTTCTTTCAGCTTGTTCACCATCGATCGATTAGCAATGCTGCCCTGTAGGGGCTTTCCCAGGGTGACCCCTCCCCCCCACCCCCCTACCCCCACTCAAAAAACAAACAAAAAAAAAGCATTTTCTAGAGGACGAACTATTGCGGTTGCCCTTGTGACGCATTCTCCTTGACGCATGTTCCGCTGTAAGGAGCGGGCGTGTTACCAGTCGGCCTGTGATGAATCGTCATGTGACGAATGGACCGTCCTACATCGAACAAATATTCCTCCGGCTGCAAACCTACGGCCATCACGCCTATAAAAGAAAAATGACACGGAACTGTAGGAAAATGAGGAAAAAGGGTCCGGGGAGCCGGGGGACACAACTGGTCGCTTGAATCATCGCCAGAACGCGGTCAGCTTTCATTCGGGGCGCAAAGCAAAAAAAGACCACGGCTTTTTTTTTTTTTTTTTTTTTGTAGAAAGTCACGGCCAAAAGAAACATCCTAGTCGACACTGTATCAGATGCTAGATCCAGACGCATAAACTTGAGCACACATGTGTTTGACGTTGTCCTGCGGTTACACAACACTCGGAGCCGGTGCCCAAAACGGTCTAGAACGCGTTTTACGAGTCGCGTTCCGCATCCCGATGCGAGCTACGTGTTGCCGGACCAATCACTTGCCTGCCTTTTATCACCTGACCTCTCTCTCTCCCGTGAGTATGCGGAGAGGGGGTGACCACGTGTCGCAAGGCTTCGGTTGAGTGGTCTAAGGAGCGTGCGGCTTCCACCGCACTGTCAGCGCGCAGTGTTGCCAAAGGTACAGGGGTGAGCGCATTCCCACCGGCGATGTAAGCAGTGGCTTGACGCGACTAGATGGCATCGCAAAAAGATTAGATGGTCACACCGGCGTGCGCGATGAGCGAGTCCAACGCCTTGGTTGGCGAGTCGTTTCTCAAAAACTCTCGCTCCGAACGCCGTTGATTGGCTCAGCCGATCCACGACGAGATCGCATCGCAAAAAGTCGGGTCAGCAAGCAACTGCTCAAATCGCGTCGCTTTTTGCCCGCGATGGTCGCTTTTGCAATAAGAGTTATCGCGCGACTAGATCGCATCGCCGGTGTGAACGCACCTTTACACAAGCAGGTGAAGATGAGGGGGAGGATTCGAAGAGGGTCCCCTTTTGTGTGTCGCCACGTCGTATCCTGGTCGCTAGTGTGCCCTCGAAGATTAGCCCGTCACTCAACATTTCTACAAAAGCGAATTTCTTCCCCCTGTCACAAGTGGCTTTCACAGTACTGCGCGCAATCTCTCGACCTTTTTCGTAGAAAGTAATATATTCCTATTAGTTAGAAGGAAAACATAAACACAAAAAGAATAGATGGACGTATTGGGTTCTTGTCTTTTGTAGTCTTGTCTATTTCCTAACAGCCTCTAAGGCTGCCGTCTGTGTGTTTAGAAGCACTCGAAAGCGAAGCGAAGCTGCCGTAGCGATACCGACTGCAATGTTCGTCGGAGACGCTGCACTCGTCGCAGAAGCGTGTACGTGGGGCACACGGATTTTATTGCAGTCGCAACTTCCGCTCCTAAAGCTGACGGACTCGACGCAATTGTCTCAATGGCCAAAGTGTGCGACTTAGCGGTGATGCGTGTGAGAGTTCTCGCAGTACGAGTACGATAGAAAAATGCTATCGTACTCGATAGCATTTTGCTATCGAGTACGATCGTATAACAATTTGGCAACGCTGCGATTCGAACGTCTTGCGACAAAGCCACGTCTTGATCAGAGCCCCCTGCTCCATTCAGTGATTTTAGCCGCCCTAAAGGCGAGGCCTCATTGCTATTGCCGTAAGCCATCCTTCGGACCACTCAAAACACGTGCCTTAGCCATTTAACTATCTATCATAATGTTTTCATTTTAATCTTTAATGATCGCACCTGCTCACCGTCAAAAAAAGTAAAGCCTCACAGGCGTCACTCCCTGAAGCACACGACATTTCGGATGGACCCGCCGGTTTAGAAACGAGCTTTATAAAACACACAACCATTCTGGCGGTCGCAATAGCGCGCAAAACAATGAGATAAACCTCCGAAAGCAGTAACAACCGTCGAAATACCGAACAAAACAAATTATTGACGGGCCCAGAACTGCCATCGAGTCTGCTGGGGGATTGCAAGTACGCCCACACCAAATGCGCCGCACGCCAGGCGGCGCTAGCATAATTCAAGATAATTCAAGACGATCCAAAGGGCTCAGCCCAGAGCCGCGGAGCAAAGGCCGCCGCCAGCGCCGAATATTCCCCCCACGCTTAGAGCGTAAACCAATCAGGAGACCTCTACTCCATTTCACAAATGTCGACAGTGAAGACAAAGGCACAGGCGCGTGAGCCTAGCTCAGCGAAACGCTTTTGTTTGTACGAGACCTCGTGCATAGGAGTCACTTTCCAAAGCCACGCGCTCGTGCCCATGCCTTTGTCTGCACTGCTAGAACAGCATCCTGCGACTGGCTGAAAGAAAGCAGTGCAAAGGGTGGGGTGCGCGGGCGTCTTGAGACGCGGAGTTCCGCTCGGCACGGCTCAAATTATACTTCGCTTCACTTTACCTGCGAGCGAAGCCAAAGCTAGAAGCGCGAGACCAGCGCTTTTTTCATTTCTCCCGAGCTCGCGCGCTCGAGCAAAGCCTGAACGCACGGAGCTTCCGTGCTCGCGCTTCCAGTTTTGCCTTCGCTCGCACATAATGTGAAACGAAGTATAGTCGTGGCACAAATTTAGAGCACGCGACCACCGCTAGGGGCTGTTTCGCGGCCTGTGGTTGGCCCCGACATGCTCGCCTATTCAAACCAATGTACGGCCAAACTCTCTCAATAAACAGCTCTGGCTCAGCCGTATTTATCCATCCATCCATCCATGTCACGTTTGCATCCTATTGGTTAGTGCTAGCATTGAAGGCTTTCTTCGAACGCTAATATGGAAATCATTTTTTTGGTTCTGCATCGCGGCCAAAAATATATATGCTCTTATCATTCTAGCAGAAGAATGTGACGAAATTTGTCCTGTTATTATGACCGTGTACAGTAGAAGCCGACGTCACCTTTTCTATTCCGTTCAGCCTAGAGCACTATATAGCTCCTACGGAGCTGAGTAGCGCAATCCTTTGAACCCCGTATTTTGCCGACAGAGCGGCTCGGCGCGAGTCACGTGGTACTCAGGGTTCCAGGCGGCGGCCCGCCCTATGGGAGAATACATGGAGATCGACACAACACGGCTGATTAAAAAATAAACGGCGAGTTCACACTTTTCAAAACTAGTCTGTCGTGAAGTTAGTAAAGGGGTATTCACACGAGGGAGAAATCCCGGGGACTTCTCCACGGCACGCGCATCCTGCGACGAAAACGTCAGGCTTTGCGGTGTGCAAAAGCCTCGCGTTTTTTACTCGTGATGCGCGCGTGCCGGGGAGAAATCCCTGGGATTTCTCCCTCGTGTGAATACCCCCTTAAGCACTAAACACTTTATCAAAGTTTTAGTAATAACGGATGCGTGTGCAAATTTTGAGAAGGCAATTTCCAAGGCAATGGCGTTTGAAGCAGACGATTTTTATTCGCAGCGGAGATGAGCCACAGACAAGACGCAAACACGAACTGCAGCCAGCAGGAAGGATACCTACACGAGCTTAGTCAGCGAACGAAAAGAAAAAGACAGACATACACTTCATGCCAGGCACACAAACAAAGCAGGGATAGTTACAAGAATGAGAGGGATGCGAGCTTAGTTAGCGAACGAAAAGAAAGACAGACATACACTTCATGCCAGGCGCACAAAGCAGGGATAGTTACAAGAATGAGAGGGATGCGCACACGAAGGCAAGCAGTGTACAATAAATACACGAAAACTCGCAGCAACCGAAGGACGACGCCGCAAACACGTGTACGCGCACACGTACCAAAAGCACGTGGGTCACGCGCACGTATCGACACAGAACTGGCGATTTTGGTGATTTCAAATGTCGATATCGATCGCGTGAACGATTGTATTCAGCAGAGTGTGCACCGGCGGAACCGCGCATAAAAAATAATTTGACAATATAAACAGCGACCGTAAAATCCTCCTAAACGCTATATCAGCCAAAAGTACCGTATTATATGTAATAATTGAGCACATTCTACAAGGCCGGGTTTTCTATGCACTTTTCTTTTGCGCGAAACCAAGTGTTCAACCAGTTTCCGAAGCTGGCAACCACAGCTGCAAGCAGCGCCATCCTTGATGTATTCCTGAACTTCGCATAGTCACGTTTCGACCGCCATCACAGAGAGGGCGCAACACGACGTCCAATTTATAATTCCTGTCTTTTTATGATTTATTTAATGTTCAGGCACGATCATCGAAAGTGTGAGCTGATATTGAGGATCTGGGACAGTAAACTCTATTTTGTACTAAAAATATGTGCCTAAATGTCTGCCAAAAGGGGTCCAAATACTCGTTTTTGACTATCAACAAATTCGTGATTTGGGCTATATTCAAACTTTTTTTATAAACAATCCAAGTTGAAATTTAGAAAAAGGGCCTCTGTATGCAAAGCAGAATATGTTCTTCTTTGCGGGCCTACAATTTTATTCAACTATGCCAATCCCTAAGAGCTGTACTACTGTACTACCAAGTGAAGTTTCCCAAAATTGACTGTTTTTGTCAATTTTCACGTGAGCATTCCGAAAAAAGTTTAGGTCATATTACAATGAAATTTAGCGTAGCTCTTTCGACTGTAATGGCAAACACATGTAAAAAGTTTCAAATAAAATGACCGGGTAGGTGCCAAAAAATTCGCAACTGAATGTGCTTCCGCGAAGTCAGTGTTTCTAAATTAAATATCTGTCAAAATAAACTAAAAAACTAAAAAAGGGCTTCTGTATGCAATGGACGCACTCTTTGTCTATAACATTCTAAGATTTGAAATAAATTGCTTCAATAGTGAACCCTGCACCTCTGTATTACGAAACCATGTTTTGCCGAAAAGGCCAATATTCGCGAGTGCCCACTGAATTAGCTTTTTGCATTAGGAAAACAAATCATACATCAAAAGAAAGATAATGTTGTACACTACAAGATGATATATAACACATAATTTTAGCAAGCTTGAACACGCCACAATCGCATTTCAAAAACGCGCGGAAAGCGTCGTATGTCATGGCCGCCGTGGGACCGCAGCCTTAAGCTGAAACGAGCACCAAGTCATTAATTAGTTCACTCATTCCACATACCTTCAAAATGTTGCCTGTCTTTTCCCCGCCCAAAAAGTTTCACTTTAGAAAAAAAAAAAAAACTCCAACGCCCACGCCCTGTTCTAGTGTCGAAGAGCTCTGTCGCCAAGAAGATGCCGTTACCGTCCATTTGCGAAAAAAATGTAAACGTGTACTTTTTATCGGTAACGGTAACAATGACGCGTTTCTTTTAATTTGAGGTAACGTTGGTTGTAACGCGTTCCATTATGTTGCGAGCAACGAGTAACGCATTTCGTTACTTATTTTTTTTTCGGTAACGCCTACAGCACTAGTGCCATCATAGCGGCATGACGTGAGAGTCACACTGCGGCTTTACGGGACACAGCATACGGCTTTAACTGTCGCGAGAATCCGTACTACTGTCGAACCGTCGCCCTACGGTTTTCCATGTGGGGATGTGGTGTTTTTCAGCTTGCTATAGGGCTCTTTGTTTTTATCGTGTTTTGATCGATTGGGTGAGCCTGAGTGGTCGATGCTATATAAAAGGCTATCGGCTGATGCTCGATTTTCACACATACAGGCCGTTAATATGAGCTAGGGTTAGCTCGCTCACGACCAGTTGGCTGAACTGGCCCATGCTTGCATTTTCCAAAAGCTCCACATGCCTAATTTTGTTTTGTTTTCTTTCAGAGAACCGGGATAAACTGCTTTTGATGGGCTGAAATCACCTACATGGACGCCATGTACCAGCTGCCCTTTTTTATTGCCAGATTGTCATCATTTGCCTTAATTATCGCCAAAATATTTAATATGTTATTTAATAAAAAAAAACTGTGCTTCAGATTTGAATACTTGTCGCCGTAATATGCAAGCCTGAAAGACGGCTTCATAAGATTTGTCTTACAAGCTCTGAAGCTCTACTCGGAGCTGATATTCCTTTTATGCGTCTTTAATTTTCCTTTGAGGTTGAATAAAACCTATTAATATAATGTTATTGTTGTTCCGCAGTGGTGGCAGATGGTGGTAGATTACTATAAAACTACCGCACGTAAACTAACGCTTTTAAAGCACTTTAGGCGGCCCGCACAAATCTGTTTCTGGGGTTAGTTTACATGTTATAGATTGCGTGCGTTCAAATGTTGTGGTGTTCTGCGTGTGTTTACGGACCACGCGCCTCATACCTCTGTCAAATAACAGCTTTATATGCTTAAAAAGACACTGATAAAGTATTTATGCTCGCCGAGATTTTGATTTGAACATGACCTATGAGAGCCTAACTACAGAACACAATTCGAGGCTCTAAATACGCTCTCTTTCCGCCCGAAAGCCGCCGGTCAAAAATAAACTACTTCCGAAAATTCCAGTATGCAACCCTGCGCGCGTTGCATTATCGGACCTCATTGGCCATGGAGTGGGGTTGCATGATTTCGGTTTCGATTCTTGCGAAACTACGTTTGTAGGTCCGTGCATTTCCTATGCCCTATACCGTATGTTCGTCGTCTGAAACTGGTTTGTGATCTTGCTCCCCCGGGGTCTTTGTTCACATATACCACTTAAACTATACTGCATGACAAAGTAGCGCCTCTCAACAGGGCATGAAAATAAAGTCAGCGCTCGCTTGCATTGCACACACTTATCGTCGTGATAGCTCCTGTGTAAAATCAGACCTCCAGCGGTCGTAAGGACCTGCCTAGACTTAAAGACCGACGACCAGTTCGTTCTTTTCATTTTTCCCTCGCTTGCTTCTCTCCACTCTTCTACCCTGTTCACCGTTGCTTTTTTCCTTTTCCCCCATAATGGGGAGGATCTTCTGCCTTGCAGAATCTCACGTCTGTTCGTCGGCCTTGAACGAGGAGTAGGAGTGCGCCCTGCCGCGTCCCATGCCTTTCTGGTGGCCTGGCTAGTACTCAAGAGTAGAGTATGACCCTCCCGGGTACAGTGTTTTAGCTCCGGGTCAAGCATCATTTAAGAAGCCTAGGAAATTGACACGATGTAAAAACAATGATCGGTCCAGTACATTTCTTCTCCTTCCTTTGTTTACCTGCGCACAAACTCCAGTACGTCGAACATCCCCCTCCCCCCCCCCCCCCCCCCCTAATACAAAAGGTGTCCAATTGTTTTATCCGTATTGGTGGGCAACAGCATGGATTTAAGACGTAAAGGGGGTATTCACCGGACGCAATATTTGAGTGCAATGTTTACAGCGCATGCTCAGAACGAGCTCACGTTAAGGCGGCGGTCCCACGGCGGCCATCTTGAACAAGCCATTAGTTCAACCACTAGATGGCGGCACTCATCCACGTGGTATGGCGTGGTAGTGTGGCCAGAAAGCAGGCTCGTGGCAGTGATGTTCCTCCTCTGCTCTTAATTTTCTCCTTTCTGCTGCTCGCCCGTGCTCGTTCAGCGCTCAGCGCGTGCTCCCGCTGACACAAATCTCAGCAAACGTGCCAGTCGTGCTAGCAGTGCCCAGTTCGCACAGAAGCGGAGCCCAGCTAGCTCATCGACCCGATCGAGAGTGCCTAGCTGGGAAAAATTTGTTTTTTGATCCTGGCTTTGTTCCACGCTGCAGGGTTGTCAAAGCGATTTCGTTAGAGGCTCACAAATCATTAGCCATCATTTTAACTATTAAAGCATTAAAAACATAGTCATTCAATCAATGAAGAATGTCATCAAACGATAAAGAACATATATAAGACATGGCTTGTCAGCATTTTGTGAATGAAAGAGGTTTTGCACGACATAAACGTTTAAATTCATTTTCGCTGTAAGTCGGAGCGCAGCTGGCATAACAGGTCAATGAGGCCAGTCAAGCAGAGCCAAAAAACACCATGTCACGGAGCTCAACGTCTTATAGTGCGTTTTTTTTTTTGTACCCGGTCAATGCAATCAAGCGCAAACCATGGACCATGGCCTTGCGCTTTTAGTATGCGTGTTTGTGCTTGTGTACCTTAGTCTTTGACTGCATTTTGATCTATGATAAAACAAGCAATAGCAGACTCTTTTTCAAGACGGGTGTTCAGAGGGACGCTCCATATAACTCATCATTTTGATGATAGTTTGATTAAACTTGAGTATCAGTTATCTGACCTTACAAAAAACCACCCCAAATGTTTTTGAAATAGTACGCCGAGGTCGAAGAATCTGCATGTTCAAGAAAAGAGTAAAAGTGTATTTTTTAGTCCCAATGACCTAAACTTAAAAAAAAGTTAGTCGAGTGGGTAGCAGATTTCAAAGTGTTTTATAGTGCTTTTTATATTTTTTTTCATTAATAATTAAAGTAGTTCACAATTTGATGTTGAGAAAAATATACCAACGTCTTACATGTATATATATATATATATATATATATATATATATATATACCGGGTGTTCATTTTTAATTCGAACAGATTTATTACAAAAAATCAGTAAAAGATGCACTAGTACGGTTTGTTCAAGTGGCTAGGGGGACATCATACGGCTAGGGGGACATCATGTGGGTGGCTAATCCTTGCGAGAAGTTGACTAATTACTTAAAATTCGTTAATTAACTTTTTAATTAATGAAAATAGACATATGGTTCCAATTAGAAATTTGCTCAGCGTCGTCGAAAACCCCTAAATCAGTCATTTTCAGAAAGACTTTGAGCGCGTGAGAAGCGTAGTAGTGAACTGAAGTTACCACTCGTGGAGCACGTACAAAGCTAGAGGTTGCGATAAGGCGCCCGTGCGATTTTTCCGTCTCTTATCTAGCCCCAGCCTTGTACCTGCTCCACGAGTGGTAAATTTAGTGCACTACTACGCTTCTCACGCGCTCAAAGTCTTTGTGAAAATGACTGAATTAGGGGTTTTCGATGACGCTGAGCAAGTTTCTAGTTGGAACCATATGTCTATTTTCATTAATTAAAGAGTTAATTAACGAATTTTAATTAATTAGCCAACTTCTCGCAAGGATTAGCCACCCACATAATGTCCTCCTAGCCGTATAACTCACTTGAACAAACCGTACTAGTGCATCTTTTACGGATTTTTTGTAATAAATCTGTTCGAATTAAAATTGAACACCCGGTATATATATATATATATATATATATTCTGTTTGAATGAAACAGAAATGGGAACTTTTACAGTAACGCTGACATTTTATGGTAATGAATGTGATCTCAGTGATGGTGATGTGAATGATTTATGTTTCAAACTTTTGATGACGTTGATTATTAATTATTGTGACTACGATATGCTTATAGCTACTGTCAATTTGATTATTTTATGCATAATTGCTTTTTGTGCGGACACTGGTCTTGTACACTGTTGAACGCTGTAAAAAGGGACTGATGGCCTGGTCGGAAGACTTTTTAATGCGAAGAGATTATTTGCTTCATAACGCGAAAATCCGTTGTCGTCGTCGGCGGCATGACCGAGAGATGGTACCAAAAATTGCCGATGGCGCAAAGAGTAAAAACAAGTTAGAAATGCCCGGATTGACGTCATATTTTTCACGAAGGTTCCTATAAACTAAGTAAATGAATGGCGCTTTAGAGAGGAACTCTGTTACATTTCGGTCTGGATGGCTATCGAACCCGGGCCTCCGGGGTGCGAGACGGGCACGCTTCCCCGACGCCACGGCGGCTTTTTATTTTTTTTGTCTTTATTGTCGACGCCACGCGGCGGCTTCACGGTCCTGGCTGACTAAGGTGTGCCTAGTGCTTGCGTCACTGCACACGTCCCGTCACAACCATCTGGCTGACTGAAGGTGTGGCCAAGTGCGTGCGTCATTGGGCACGTGACGGCGCATTCAATGGGGAGAAGGTGGCGGGTGCTGCCTCCCGCGCGTCATACACCGAATCAGCAGAAATAACTTTAACGCATGTCAAAAAAATAAATCGAAAACATTTCACCAAAGGGACCACAATGCTTTCGCATTCCCACACGTAATCAGTCTTAAGTGTCTGTGCCGAATTTCCTTTTGTATTCTTTTGCCACAGCCCCTCAGACACATGTAGGCCTGAAAATAAGGATTATTATTTTTATTATTAACTCACGCACACTTGTTGTCGTAATATTTATTTTTATTTTTACAACATGTACACGGAAGAACCGCCAAGTGGTCCTGATCATCCAAAGTTCAGTGTGTCTTCACGTTCCTATGGCCGTCTGCACGTTCACGTTCAAAAGGCGAAACACCGTAGACCGTCTTCGCCTTTCAAATGACAACGAACCGTAGACCACATGAAGGTATATGCACGCTGTCTTCACGATAATTGAGAAATTTGACAGATAGAAACACCTAATCAACCGACTTTTACAGCTTCAGAAATCTCTCGTATTAGCGGGTCCCCACTCCACGCCAACCACAGTCTCGGCAGTGAGTACCGAGGTGGCCAGAGACCACGCCAGGGACATAAAGCCCCTCGATGTGTTGGCGTTTGTCTGCAAGTAGCGTCAAATGCGCCAATGCACGAGACCTGTGTCTCGAGCGGCCCTTGGAAGCAAATGGCGGCGCAGAACTGACATGAGAAGCCCTTGGAAGTGAATGACGGCGGATCAGCACCCTGTCGTGACACGTGTCTTACGCGTTTCCACCACAATGGTTGGCGGTACTTGTAAGCGTGAATTTTATCGAGGGAATTTACAACGACAGTTCGTTTCTCGCCATCTGTGCACGTTTCCATTGTTCACAAAAAGCACAGTCTACGCATGCTAAATCGCAGTCCAGCCAGCGCTCGATCGCAGTTGCAGCCAGCCAGAAAGTGCGCGTGCATAACACACAAACACAGCAATGAACGCGCCCTCGTACGCCTTTATGGAAAGATTTATACTCCGCTACTGCCGCGGGCGCGTGGCTTCATTTATAGTTTCGTTTGCGCGAGAACACGTTCAAAAGATCTGCGAGATCAAACCTCATGTTCGCGCAAAGCAGCTTTGCCAGCGTTGTACACTAAGTTCAAAGTCTACGGGGCATTCGTGGTTCGAATGAGGCATGGGATCCAATTCAAAGAGTAGATTTGCATGCGACATATGAAGCACAGATGTCCCGCGCACTAAGTTATAACTAGGACTGGGCGTAAATTTTAATCGAACAATTAACCAATATACCTATTGCTATATTACCCAAGCATCAAGGAGAATGCAGGGATTTGTGTTCCACGAGCCACACGCGCACGCCTTCCCCATATAAATGATGCGGAGTGAGTAACCAAAATCAAGCGTTGGCGAACGCGCGTGCAGGGTGCCATTTGTTTTAGGTATTTGCTTTAGAAAAGTTACTGCGGCTGACGTCAGCACGCGCGGCGCGTTGAACACCAATCCCTGCATTCTGTTTGATGCTTGGGTAATATAGCAATAGGTATTGGGCAGGAGATCGAACTATAGGGGGCGCTTTATCGAGCTTGTTGTCCCCACAGCCCGGTGTTTACCAACACAGCATAACAAAGAAATTGAACCTGGCCGAGCACGGCCAGGTTCAATTTCTGGACCTGGCCGTGTTGGGACTGGACAGGCTTAAAGCCACAGTCCAGTCCCAACAAGAGGAAATCAAGCAATACAGGG